>CM027853.1:18279492-19479492 GCA_016097595.1 Eucalyptus pumila | reverse complement strand
GGACCGGTCAAGCCAGTTCGTGTCGGTTTGACCAATTCTTGATCGGTTCTTGACCAGTCTTGACCGATTATGGCTAGTTCATGCACTTGTGGCCCTTGTGGGTTTAAAATTTATGCAATTCGGTCCCTCAATGATAAGATTGAATAGAGAACCTACTCGATTTGAGAGGAATTTTTCCAATTTCAATTTAATTAAGCCAATTAAACTTCATAAATGTGATCTTTGGACCTTCTATTGACTTAATAGAAAAACAATGGACTAAAATCATAGGTACTTAAGATTGAGCCTAAAGGGTTAAAATAAACAAATTTTCAATTTATTGGCCAAGATTACAAATTAATTGAAATTGAGTCTAATTAATGTTGCAATTGCCCTATCCAACTAATTACCCATTTATAAGATCACCTATTATATTCAAATTGACTTTGAATTAAAGTGTCAAAGCTTAGGCCAAAAATGAATTACGGTCTAATATTAAAATTAGACCTAAATTCATATAATTGAACCTTAGTCTTGAATGGCTTAACTCAAATTTCTTCTATTGAATCTTAATGGCTAGATTTTCTTACATTCAAGAAAATGAAATCTCTCAAATCGGGAAGTTCTAATGTGAATTTCTAGAAATCGACTTCGGATTTGGACTTAGTTTATGAAAATGAGCGAAAAATACTTATTTGTTCGCAAGTCATGAAAAATCGATTTTGACCCTCTGTTTAGGGCTTAAAATGGCGATTTGTCTTTCAACATGCCAATTTGTGAAATTGAGTGCATGAGTGGATTTAGAATAGGTCCTAGATAAACTATCGAAGAAGGAACTATACCTAATTATTGGTGAAATGAAAATAATTTTATTTTTATTGATTTAAAACCTAAAATCAAAAAATTTGAAAAATATGGTTCTTAATTGAATTTTGTCAAAAGTTTTCAACAAACAAGTCAAATTGACACTAAAAGAAACATTTTTTTTATTATTTCTAATTTTTTTGGTAAAAAATTTGACTAAAAGTCAACAATTTAGTTGATTTTTCTTAAAATGTTAATTTTGAGCTAAATCTTTGAATTTTTGAAGAATTGACTTGAGAAAGGTGAAATTAAAGTTAAATGGCATTTTTTGGACAAAAATTTAATTTTTCACTCGATGTTGACTTTTGATCAAATAGTTGTTTAAAAAGTCAACTCGAAAGTCAACCGTGTGACTTTTTGAGTTTTTTTTTTTAATTCAAAAGCGAGCTGGAAACTATTTAAAAACAACAATGGAAAAGAAAAAAAAATGAAAAAAATACTTTTTACACAATAAACACGCTCTGTCGTGATCAAAATCTCAAATGTCGATTTTTTTAACCTTTTTGACATATCGACTTAAAATTAGGTATCAATAGCTCCAGTAACTAAGCAACTACTTTTGTGACTAGTCTTCCAACTTGGTTAGGAGTTGTATTATCATTTTTTGGCTTTCTCCTTTCAAACCAAATTCTTTGCCTTGACCTTCTTTGGTTTATGGGTTGCCATTACAGTTGGCTTAACTTGAGTAATGCGAGCTTGGGCAAGTTGCTTTTGGAGCAAATGCATTTTTTTCTTTCTTTGCATACTCCTATTCTATATACGTGTTAGGCTATCTTTTAGGGGTTGAACCTTATATCAATTACAGCAGGCGGATCATGGGGTATCTTTAAAGTGCGTCGATGGTGATAATTGGATGTTGGCTTCATATCTTTATCGTCGAACTCTACTTCCCATCTAGATGGACTAACCACTCGAGGGTGAATGGGAAGAGGGCTATAACTAACATAATATTCATACTTTCCACTATGTTTTCCCAAAGTCTCAATGGTAAGATCTCCCTCCTCATATCTTCATTTGAATGACTTCTTAGTCACTCGTTAGGCACAAAACTTCTCAAAGGGTCCTATCTTACATACCACACGTTCTTTCTAGTTAGAACTATCAAAATTGTGTACCTCATTAATGATTATTGCGCCATATTGATTGTGATGCCCCTTGAGTAATACTTCCGTTGCCGGATCAATAGTTACACTTTGAACACAATTAAGGGCCTTGATTCTTGCCAAATTCGAAATCGCACAGGTCAACTCTTTTCTTCCAATAAGCATGATGCTTACTAGGAGGGCTAACTCATTTGGAAGTGGTCCTACTCGAAATGGGACAGTCAAGCTTGAGTTGTATTCCTTGCCAGCTATCCTTTAGCTATATTGATGGTACTGGTGCTTGGAATTATACCCCTCCTGTCTAATCACCTGCTTACATCTTACATTGAATTGAAGTTGGTGATGACTCCTGGGTATGGTTCTTGCTTTAGATGATATCATTCCAGTCATGATGGGGAAAGGGTCCATATCAACTTTCATAGGAGCTTTATTCTTGTCATCAACAAACTTTATTTTCCCATTCAACTTGAGTAATGCGAGATGATACCATTTGTAGTATCTCTCCCTGCCTATTCTTCTTTAGTAGGTATACTTTGCCTTTTGGTCAATCTTATCTAGCCATCAGCCTGTAATGGATCAAATATCTCTTTAGTCTTATTGGCATCGAATGAGTGGTAGACAGGCTCCTTAGCTTTAGGCATGAGGTTGGACTTTTCATTCACTCTAATAGGCCGTAATGCTTGACAAACGTATGGCTTATCCATAATCATTTCAGCTACAGCCACTTATGCTATGTTGACTTGTTCTTCATCTGCTTCTACAATATTGGCCCAACTAACATCTGCTTGTCTACCATGTCTTTTGTCTTTTTCTTTGAGCAAGTTCTCATGCTTAGTATCTATAGGAATAGGGTTACCTAACCATTTTTTCTCGAATTTCAAATTCAAACCATTAAATATAAGGTTCGTAAAGGTTTTCTCAAGCAAGGGGACCAAGCATTTATTTCTGGTCCTCTTAAATCTAGAAATGAACTGGTCAATTGACTCATTATGTAACTATTTCATAATCGATAAGTCAGTCACTAACAAATTTAGAACACCTCTTTGAAACTGGGTATGGAACAATTTTTCCATTTCTTGCCATGAATCAACCGAATTTGGCGATAATGTTGTATGCCAAGCAAAAGCATTTTTTTTTTATAATGATAAAAGGAATAACCTTAGCTTTCAACGATCTATATGTTTTGCATCTTCACATTATGCCAAGAAATGATTAACATACTCAAAAGTCAATAGATCCTCTTCACCAATAAACTGAGTAAAATCAGTCATTTTGAAACCTCTCGAGTATGGTATAGTATCCATCTAATCTAGGTATGGCTTTTGTAGATGTTGGCTAGGCATGCAATGCCATTGTCGTATCCCCTTAACAATGGCTCGACAATCGGCTGATTTTGAATTAGAGTCGTATGAGGAAACTCTAGGACGTGTTACACAGTATAATTGGGTTGTAATTCTAGATTTACATTTTGCTGAGAAGCTTGATGATATTGTTGCTGAGGTCTATAGAACTGTGGTTGTGGTTGGATTACAGGTATCAGATTTATTTGTGGGTTGATCACATTAACTTGAGTAAGAAGAAGAGGTTGTTGCAACATTTGAGGTTGAACATAGAGGAGCTTGGGGTTGTATATTAGGGGCTTGTTAAGCATTAGGAGCCCCTAACTAAGGTACTTGTGGTCAAACATTTAAAACTCCCATTTAGGGTAATTATGATTGAATGTTCACTTGTTGCAATTAGCCTAACCCTATAGTTGGAGTCATTAAAACTCCTAGGACCTCCATTGTGACTGACAACACATTTGTCTGAGGTACCATAAAGAGATTTGGTTGAGTTAAAGCTAACCCAACGGCATTCTCAAGTAATGTATTCTATTAAGTCACTGGTGGGATGATTACTATAGGACCTCAGTCAGCATTGGTAGGACATGCGAATTAACAGACTCGTTGACTTGTGTAGCTATCAAAACTTCTCCTATTTGCAGAATCCTAAAAGGGGGCCAAGTTTGTTGGGGTTTCATGAATCATGTGTAGGTAAAATTAACAAAAAGAACGCAGTGGAAACAAAGATATATTTTATACATGATTCTTCGAAGGCATTGTTCGTGCATTTTAATCAAAAAATTGAATATAAAAATGGAGTTAAACGAATTACCTCTCGAAGCGCGCTTTATACGAATTGGTTTGAATGTTTTACAGTTCGAGCCCCACAAATGTTGGACCTCTAGTTCAGACACACCAATAATGGACGTCGAACGGAAGAGAGAACTTTCGGATAATCACCACTATGATTGTGCTAGCAATTTTGTGGAAACAATCCGTTGTATCCTTGATGTATTATAGTCACAGCCTGAACGAGAGAACACTCTTCTTTCTTGCGTCTCAAAAAACACAAGAACACACACAAAAACCACACGAACACGCACACGATTTTTCTCTCTATTTTTCAGCAACAAGTACTTATCCCCTTCACTCTATTTTTCAACCCTTTTACGGCATTTCTTGGACGATTTTTCACAGGATCAACAACCGCTGCTGATCCCCATCCGTCGAAGCACGATTGTGCATGAACGGTCAACCGTTCATGCATGATGCTTATGCTTCGTGCATGAAGCTTCCCAATTAATATATATATATATATATATATATATATATATATTGATTAATTAATTAATTAATTAAACGAATAAACAATTAATTAATCAATCCCCTTAAAAAAATAAAAATAAAAAGGACATAATCTTTATATGTACAATTGGGTTACATTAACATGTATCCACTCTGGGTATGCGTGTGCATCATATGCAAGTAGGCTCGTGACTATAATACAAATTAAATTAAAATTCATTTAATTTAATTTCAAATCGACACAATTCGATTGCAGTAATTGCAAACACATTTGCAACATTATTTCTCTCTTGTTCCATGTTATCCTAATTATTTATGGTGTGTGACATCCCTAGGTTTATCACTAAGCTGGTAGTAAGACTTGTACTAACACATTAGTACTCCAAAAAGAATTAATTGTCCCGATTAATCTTTGAGTCTTACAAGCCGTGATTGACATCTAGCAGTATGTCATGACTACCCATATAGTGTGAATATTTTAAGAACACAATGAACCTATTAGCTTTAGCTTCAGCGTAATTCAATCTCTCTATCTTACTATGTCCCAATTAAACAAAGACCATGTAATATTTGTCAAGTCCCCAATTCGATCATATGCACAAATCTAATTGACATGCATTTTATTCGAAACATAAACAATTTATTCTCGGTTACAACCCCGGTTGAAGATTTCAATGCAGTGTCATAATTAGATCACATAGGACATCATTATTATACCTTGCATGTAACAAGGAAACATATTCCATATTGTGCACACGTGCAATTTCGTATATGAACGAACTATGACCATCAGGTATAAAGATGGATCAACGACCCGGCATTATGTGCACCTGTGAACCATAGTTGTTCAACACATAAGTTAACACTATGCCTCAGGTCTAAGGATTATTTACACAAGACCAAAGCATGAACAATTAGACATTGACCACACTAAAAGCTTCCATGTCACTAATCATTTCATATGCGTCATGTTCAGTGAACTTGTCTAATACAAACACCCGTGTTCTAACTCAGGCATCATAATACCCAACTCATCATTTCCTCAAGTATCCAATACTTAAAAGCGAAGTTAAGAACACACCATTCTCAACAAGATTATTAATATCCACTTAATAATCCATCGACCGGGAACGATTTAAAGATTCAATCTAACTATGAACCTGTCACATATATTCTTGACGTCTCAATAATAGGTCTAATTGTAATTGATCTTATGGAATCATTCATAAATATAAAATAATTTGACAAATGAATGAATACGTCATTGCCATTAATTAAATAATAATAATGAAAGTACAACTAAAATCCCTTATATGTAACTATTGCATAGTAGCTTTAGGGCATACATCCAACAAAGTTAACATAGCTTGCCCTACATTACCTAATGTTATTTGAGAAGCTGACTATATAGAAGCATATTTTGTTGAAACAAGGACCTACCTTTTTTGAGGTTGAGTTGATCCTGTTAAGACTTTATGTTGTCCTTGGGCACATTCATGATAAATATTGATGATTAAAGGCTTAACGACATTTTTCATTCGTCTAACCATATAACTAGCAAACTCATTTTGAGTCTCTTCAATTGTTTGCCTCATAGTAGCAAGCATGATTGGCGTGAGGTTTGCCTATCTTCTTTCTTCCACACGCTGCCTCGAAACATCAGCACCTTCCTCTTGGATTTGATTTGTTATTTTATTATGAGGAAATTGGATTGATGATGATTTAGCTCGTGCATTGTTCTTAGCCATTCATATTTGCTCATCAGTGGTGCTATTCAAGTTTATTCGACTTCGGGTTTGTGACATAACACTCTCTACTCAATAGAACGGGTCTCGTCGGGCGTCCCAAAAAGATGTTTCACTGGTTTTGATTTCCATGAAAAATCTTTCACCAAACATAGTGTTTTAATTTTGTTATAAGAGAATCAGGTTCTGTGTTGAGTTTGGATGAAGAATGTCAAATGCAAGGGGAAATTTTTTTCTCAACTTATACGTACAACCCGACAATTGATACTTGGATAGCTCAAAGATGTTTCACTAGTTTTGATTTTCATGAAAAATCTTTCACCAAACATAGTGTTTTAATTTTGTTATAGGAGATTCAGCTTCTGTGTTGAGTTTGGATAGATAATGTCAAATGCAAGGGGAAATTTTATTCTCAACTTATATAGACAAACCTGACAACTGATACTTAGATAGCTTAAAGACTAACTATTTTTGGATACAAATTACACCAGAATCTAATCAATGATGTAATTTGGACACTAGTAGCCGGATAGTCTATACTTCAAACTCAAATTATGTCAAAATTTAATCTATGACACATCTTATTTTAAGCATAAAGCTGAAATCTAATCAGTAGCAATACCCCTGAATAGGAAACACAACGTCAAAATTTAATCAACAACACTGGACTTGTAGAACAACACCGAAATTTAATCGACGGTGTTGAACTGGATAGAGATGTACGCCATAATTTAATCAATGACAGGAATCTTGAAAACTACAGCTAAAATGCGATAAAGTAAAGATAATTGTTGTGTTGTTTGAAGGACTTTTTGTTGAACATGCTGTGGTATTTATAGGACAAACTAATAGCCATTAGTCGGTTTCCTCTTCTTGGCCACTATGCCTAACATTCTCCACGTTTTCCATTTCTTCTTGGTACCCTTATCCATAAGCAATTGCTTCTTGACTTGTCGATGGTTTTTGCACAGCTTGCTCATTAAGTAAATAATGGCTCCCTATTTTTATGCACATTTCTCACAGCAGTTATTATGGCTTATTCTCTAATGCTAATTTCACTTAATCTTTAAATCTAGTGCACTATCCCCATAACCTAACATGTGGTAATCAGTTACCTAGCCATCGACTCTAGAATTTGCTTCTAGAATTCCATTGATGCTCAACTTAAGTAGCTTCTATGAAAACTATTTGCCCTTAATTTTATGAATAAAATGAGACATTTCACCTATTATCTCCTCATGGCCAGCACGTGATATGAGGGATAATTTTGGATGTCAATAAGATAATAACAAATTTATGCAAGTTTTAACCTCCCAATGTTTGCCTTGTGTTAAATCACAAAGAGCGTTGTTAGATATGATAAAATTGATCTATATTGATAGAATAAGTAACATGATAAATTCTAAGTGAATTTTTAAATAAGTGAGTCATTTAGAAAATTGTATATGCCTAAAATTTTTCAACAAAAAATTGCTATTGACACTTATAGTGATAGCGCCATAAAGGTACAAGAGGTTTTGTTTGGCTGTAAAGAAGTAGAAACAAAAGCGACTGCAGAGACATAGTGCTTCCAAAAAAAAAAAAAAGCAATTAACAATGATGCCGACTCAGTCGGAACCTTATTTCCTAGTCTGAAGCTTTATATATTTCCTGTTTTATTTAACAAAAATGCTAATCTGCTAAGTCTCTCGCAATTCACAAGGTGCTTTTTTTTTTTTTTTAAGTGATTGTAATGTTTTAATCTAATACCATTTAACAGCATGGTATTTTCTTTCTTCTTGGACACTGTCTTTCTACTTGCAGCAACTCGGGATGGAGCTTATCATGGACCTGTAGACCTCAAAATAGCATTGCTCATGAGCTTGCAAAATGGACACTTCATCTGATTGGAATTATTTTTTCTTTTCCTATTAATATATCCCATTTAGAGCAAAGAATATAGTCTTTGTAGAGTCTTCTTTACTTTATTATGTTCACGTTGGTACTCGCTCTTGTTTGTAATAATCTCATCACTTTGTTCGAATGGAAAGAAAAAAATGAAGAGAAGAAAGATAATAAAGAAATTTCAACCTCTATGAACCATTATTATCAAATTTATCTCAAGTCAAACATGCAAAAAAATAGAAAATCAATCATGCATGCATGCGGAGGACACTTGAGAGAAGTTATCTTGTGATGGACATAAAGTGTCGCAAATATAATTGGGCAATCAAAAGTGATATGCATACACGCATGATATTGAATCAGACGAGATTCATAATACGTGGGCAATAATGATTAGTAATTTTATAGTGTGTCATCAAATTCAACTGGTAGCATGTACAATACTCATTCGCCCTCAAGTGCTAGCTACATGAGAGAGAGAGAGAGAGAGAGAGAGAGAGAGAGAGAGAGAGAGATATGCCGGGCTTGGACCCATTGGGTCCTAAGAAGATAAATATCCAAGTATTGATTTTGTCATGGGTAAAGTTTTCAATATAGAAGAGGCCGATGGTTCTAAAAAGAGAAAAAAGGAAGGTATTGAATCTGCGACCTCTCCCGTCAATCCCCAAACTTGGTTTATGTCAAGTCAGTTTGTTACGCAAAATAAATAATTTAGAATTATTTTAAAAAAATAATTAGTTGTTTCTCTTAAAATAATTGGTTAACGAAAAATCATTTTACTATTGACAATAATTTATGTTTATATATTTTCGTGAAAGATGAAATTATTTTTCATATATTTATTTTTGTAAGGAATTCAAGCCACGTTAGATTGGTCTCCAAAGTCCGGTAAACTCAATCTGACCTTCAACACCTAAACTTCAGATTTTGGTTGCCTTAATCAGTGTGCGATCATCATACGATTCTTTCCTTGGAAAATTTCCGTGACGTGTTGTGTTAATCTCCACTTTCCAGGGCAATGTTGATCGCCCAGCTTAAGAACTTAAACTATTATTTTGATAGTCTTTTGCCATTATGAACGTAACAAAGTGCATCAAATGTGACGTACTTGGGCAGGATGAAGAAAACTGCAGTATAGCAAGAAAACTACAAGGCCAACTTGGCAAGCCTGCCTTGATTTTTTTTTTGGCTATATTTTCTGTCAATTACTTTATCCAACCACACTCTTATGATTCATGTATTACAACCATTCGTATCACTTAGATCCATATTTAGTTAATTTTGCATATGAGTGATGTCCATGACGATAGACGTAAGGACAGCTCCAAATTTGAATTTTGTCCCAATATTTTATGAGGACAAAAATTATAACCTTGAAAATGTAGGATCTATTTTCATCCGCCACAAAAAACAAGAGCCCCTGGTGTTTAGCTTATTAGGCACCTTCATCCTATATTTCGAGTAGAGCGATGTTTTCCTCAATTTCCGATAGGAGGATACTTTCCTCGAACACTTTCTTTTTTGATTGGTTATAAACATGAACATTTACATTTATGTGGTTTATGTCCTTAATGTGTGAGACACCAATTGGGGTCATGGTTAAGGAAAAACTTCCTCTAATCCGAGATGAGGAAATATATAGCTCTTTTGTGAATATCTTAATGTTGATCTTGTGGAAATTGAACGGTGGAAATTGAAAATAGGCATAAAATTAATTTTCTCTGCAAATGCTCCCCAAGAAATTTTTACACTATTCTCCATTTTACACGATCGCTTTCAATCCCCCGTCTCTCGATTTCCTAAAATAGAGCCCATGGCGACGTGATTATTACAGGCCATGTGTTCCTCCATCTTTGATTTGAGAAAACTTCCTCCAACCAATCTTTTAACAGGCAATGATGGATTAAACGGCACGATTCATTCAATTTGAGTTATATATATATATAGAAGGGTGATGAGACTAATGCCCATAACTTGTAATCTACCTATCAAAGGATAACTTATAGTCTGATTATTATGTTGAGTGTAATTTGTGCGAGAGGTCAACCATATGTTTTCTATCATCTATAGGTGTGTTTATTTCATGGAAAATTCAAAATTTTAAAAATTTCTTCCGAAAAATGATCAGTTATCTTGCTTAGCCAATTTAGTCAACGAAAAATATTTTTATATATCGACAACAATTATGACTAACTATTTTCATGGGCAATTTATTAATTTTTTTAAGCATTATAAATGATTATTTTTTTAAAAGATAATTTCAAATTTTTCATGAAATAAACGCACTTTACGTGTCTAATTACTCCCGTCAATTTATATGCACCCACCCACTATGCTCGTAACAAGTTAAAAAATCCCTATTATATTCAACCATCTCCAAAGATCGCCATGTGTCATCGTAGCGGAGTCCGTGGAGGTTGCATCCTTTTCTTGCAAGAGCCTCGAACCAATAATTATCATATTATAGATTGTCGCTTTTTACGCAAAGCAAGTCATCCGTTTGAGCATTTTTCACCATCTTTGCTCCAATCGAACTAGATTAGTGATAATTAAATATTAAATATTAACTAAATATACTTAACCCCCCAATAAATCACTTGTTAACTTAGAGGGTTTGGAACATATGTGCCAGCTCAGATCGGAACTTGGAAAGGGTTTGACGTCTCCTTCAAAAAATCCACAGAATTATCAAATGTCGCCCCTTACGCCAATTATAATTATTGTGACGCTCCATCTTAATTTATTAATTTCCTCATACCTCCCTCTGATATATCGTCTAATGTTTGTTGCATTGCATACGTTAGTAATCTTTCCAAGTAGTTCTGACGTTGACTCCTGCATGATTACTAGAGAGTTCCATTAGAAGATCACGTAAAAAATACATAATTGAAACTTATGTCAAAAGGTGTCTACCAGGTGTCATTGCCACGTGCAATAAGCGTGATTTCTCTGTCACTTCACTTCAGTAAACTTGGCTCAAATTGATTGACTCGGAGCAGGCTTCATACGTTTCCGGGGGTTAAATCAAAACCCTGAGCCACGCATCTTCATTTGTAAACTTTTTCTCTCTCTTGATTTCATATATCGTTGTCGAACTTAGGTGAGCATACTTTTGTTCTAAAAGTTTCAATTGGTAAACAAGAACACGAAAAAAAACGTACATATTTTCATAGTAATCACTGATCCCATGCGAAGACTGCTCTTAATAGGGTGACAAAAATGTGGTGCACGTGAGCCGGATACAATGTGCAATCCATGATGTATAAAGAAACATCTGTCATGATGCTAGAGTAAGATGTCTTGAATTCATATATTTTTAGGCCACTTATTTGCCTTATTGTTGTATATTTGCAAGTTTAATCTTAAACCAAAGTGCAGGCTTATGTGTTCAGGGGGAGTGCCAGAAAATTTAAATATTAAACAAAGCCTTCATTGGTGATTCAAGCACTTAAAATAGTTTGTAATTAAAATAGTTTGTAATGATCTTACAAAATAGTTCAATTAGATGCAAAAGTGAATATAAAGGATACGAGGAATCAAAGTTTTCTTCTTCTTCTTTTTTGGGGGTTGAAGTCGGTAACTTTTTGTTGTAGAAGTCTATTTCTGTCCATTTTTATCTTTTTTAAGTCTTAAAAGTTGTACATATTAGAAAATGGTGCAAAATATCTTTTTATCATAATAATGATTAGAAAAATCTTTTTCTTGATAATTTCTTCATTTTGGTTCACTTTAAAGTTATATTCATACTTATGACTTTTGTCAAGAATATTCAAGAAACAACATGGGTAAATACACTAGGGGCGCGCATGACAACATTTTTGTTTTTCTATTTTTCTGTTTTTCTATTCCTCGAAACAGGTTTAAAACATAAATCTGTTTGGTAACGCAATTTCATTTTTCTTTTTCTCGAACGGAAATCTGTTCCGAAATAGATTTGGAACAGAAATTAGAAGTAATTTTTTTTAAAAAAAATTTCTGGAACAAAAATGAGAAATCAAATTTTTATCACCGTTCACTCTCGTCACCACTCATCACCCACTTGTCACTCGTGGGATAGCGGACGCCCGCCGTCGGTTGCCGGTCACTTGCCACCGACCCCGACCACTAGCCGCCGACGCCGGCCACCGAATGTCGCCACCAGCCACCGAACTTCGGTCGCTCGTCGCCAACCCTCGGTCACCGATGTTAGATGCCCATGTGTTGTTGGCCGCTCATCGTCAATCGTTGGATGCCGGAGGTTCACCACCAACTACTAGATGTCCGCCGTTGACTGTCCACCGCTCGCCACTGTCTACCCGCCACTGAACTTTGGCCACTGGCCACTCGCCGCCGGCCTCCAGTTGGCGGACTCCTGATGTTGAACGTTGGACATCAAACTCTGGACGTTGGATGCCGGTTGTCGATTGCCGGACTCCGAACTTCGGTCGCCTGTCGTCGATCACTGGACTTCGAACTTCGGCTGCTCGTCGTTGGTCACGACTCCAGCCGGACTCCAAACTTCGGCCGCCCGCCGTTGATCACTTTGACGTTGAACGTCGGTCACTAGACGTTGGACTCGACCATCGGACACCGGTCGTTGCTGCTCCTAAAAATAGAAATTTTATTCTGTTAAACGAATTTTTATTTCAGAAATAGAAATTTTGAATCGTTATCAAACATGTTTCTTTACTCGAAACTCGTCCATGGAATAGAAATTAAGAAATCAATTTCTGGCTAGAAATTAATTTCTGTTTTAGAAGTTTTGTCATGCGCGCCCTAGAAGTACAAAAAATTGTGGTAATATTTTATTAATTTCTCAGTCCTACATGGCTCACCAGCATGCCTAGTCAGCTCTTAATAGGGTGACAAAAATGTGGTGCACGTGAGCCGGATACAATGTGCAATCCATGATGTATAAAGAAACATCTGTCATGATGCTAGAGTAAGATGTCTTGAATTCATATATTTTTAGGCCACTTATTTGCCTTATTGTTGTATATTTGCAAGTTTAATCTTAAACCAAAGTGCAGGCTTATGTGTTCAGGGGGAGTGCCAGAAAATTTAAATATTAAACAAAGCCTTCATTGGTGATTCAAGCACTTAAAATAGTTTGTAATTAAAATAGTTTGTAATGATCTTACAAAATAGTTCAATTAGATGCAAAAGTGAATATAAAGGATACGAGGAATCAAAGTTTTCTTCTTCTTCTTTTTTGGGGGTTGAAGTCGGTAACTTTTTGTTGTAGAAGTCTATTTCTGTCCATTTTTATCTTTTTTAAGTCTTAAAAGTTGTACATATTAGAAAATGGTGCAAAATATCTTTTTATCATAATAATGATTAGAAAAATCTTTTTCTTGATAATTTCTTCATTTTGGTTCACTTTAAAGTTATATTCATACTTATGACTTTTGTCAAGAATATTCAAGAAACAACATGGGTAAATACACTAGGGGCGCGCATGACAACATTTTTGTTTTTCTATTTTTCTGTTTTTCTATTCCTCGAAACAGGTTTAAAACATAAATCTGTTTGGTAACGCAATTTCATTTTTCTTTTTCTGGAACGGAAATCTGTTCCAGAAATAGATTTGGAACAGAAATTAGAAGTAATTTTTTTTTAAAAAAATTTCTGGAACAAAAATGAGAAATCAAATTTTTATCACCGTTCACTCGTCACCACTCATCACCCACTTGTCACTCGTGGGATAGCGGACGCCTGCCGTCGGTTGCCGGTCACTTGCCACTGACCCCGACCACTAGCCGCTGACTGTCGGCCACTGAATGTCAGCCACCAGCCACCGAACTTCAGTCGCTCGTCGCCAACCCTCGGTCACCAGATGTTAGATGCCCATGTGTTGTTGGCCGCTCATCGTCAATCGTTGGATGCCGGAGGTTCACCACCAACTACTAGATGTCCGCCGTTGACTGTCCACCGCTCGCCACTGTCTACCCGCCACTGAACTTTGGCCACTGGCCACTCGCCGCCGGCCTCCGGTTGGCGGACTCGATGTTGAACGTTGGACATCAAACTCGGACGTTGGATGCCGGTTGTCGATTGCCGGACTCCGAACTTCGGTCGCCTGTCGTCGATCACTGGACTTCGAACTTCGGCTGCTCGTCGTTGGTCACCTGACTCCAGCACCGGACTCCAAACTTCGGCCGCCCGCCGTTGATCACTGGACGTTGAACGTCGGTCACTAGACGTTGGACTCTGACCATCGGACACTGGTCGTTGCTGCTCCTAAAAATAGAAATTTTATTCTGTTAAACGAATTTTTATTTCAGAAATAGAAATTTTGAATCGTTATCAAACATGTTTCTTTACTCAGAAACTCGTCCATGGAATAGAAATTAAGAAATCAATTTCTGGCTAGAAATTAATTTCTGTTTTAGAAGTTTTGTCATGCGTGCCCTAGAAGTACAAAAAATTGTGGTAATATTTTATTAATTTCTCAGTCCTACATGGCTCACCAGCATGCCTAGTCAGCACTTAACACCTAAATGACATTGTCTAAAGTTGTAAATAGTGATCATTTAAATGCCAAATTTTGTTTAGAATGATCATTTGAGTGTCAAATTATGTTTAAAATGATCATTTGAGTGTCAAATTTTGTTTGAAGTGATCACTTCATTGCCAAGCATACCACATGGAAATACCACATGGATTGAACTTTTGAAAAAAAAAATTGCCAAGTCATATTATATTTTTAATTATAAATGCCATGTAATCAATTTGGCCGGAATTTCTCACCGTTGACATTTAAGTGATCATTTTTTCTCCGATTTGGCATTTAAATGAGCCGACAAAAATTTTTGGCATTAAAATGAGCACCATACACAACTCTTGGCACTTCTAGTGTATTTATCCCAAAACAACGAGAGAGGCAATCAAATTAAGGTGGGCTTGCAAGTCCAAAGCTAGGATCATTACGTTTGATATCTCACAAATCCTTGGATCGTTCAATGAATCTCAAGCAAGTAGTGACCCAAAACGGAATGAAAGTCAAAAGTCAAAAACACCATTGGATACTTTAGAGATCTTATTGGCAAGGGAAGAACCATCCGTGTATTGCAGAAGCTATTCGACAAGTGCGTACATAACTTTATTCAAATTTTTTAAGTAGACATTGGTCTTCATAAGGGTAAAAATAAGTTAGATCACCAACCGATTTCGATTTTTTAAGTTGCACACGACAAGTTTCATTGCGATGTTCACAGCCCAAAACAAAGAGAACCCTTTAGTCAACTAAGCTAACTTTCCACTTTCTTTCAAGAAAAGGAAAGAAGTGTCAAAGTGTCGACGTGAATACTGAGAGAAGGTCCAACAGCAATGAGCATTCCCGGTTTTGACTTTGAATAATGACTGAACACAAAAGAAACTGTTCTTTCTTTCGAGGGTTGTTGGGACAACACAAGGGACCTGAAGATATTGGACCACGTCGTGTACTTGGAAGTCCCAGGTTGACTTGAGTACAAGCAAAACCAGTTTCCTCTCCTGCTGGGAGCAATATCCCGGCGACGCTTACCTGGCATCAGTCGACTGGGACGGAGGAATTGACTCTCATTGTTCGGTTCGAATTCGACCAAAATGTGACCAAAATCAATGTATTTTTGGCATGAATACAAGAAATATAGGGCGTGCATGGAAACGTTTTTTAGAAATGTTTCCGGAACACTTCTGTACGGAAAGTGTTCCCGAGAACAAAAAGGAACAATGCGTTTGGTTGCGTTTATGTTCTTTTTTTTTTTTTTGTTTCTGGAACGAAATAAGAACAAAAAAAAGAAACAACAATTTGTTGTTTCTTGCTCCAGAAACATTTCTTGAAGAAATATTTCTCTTCTTCTCTTCTTCTTCTCTTCTTCTTTTCTTCTTCTTTTTTTTTTTTCTTTTTTTTCTTTCGCCGCCGGCTCGGCTCGGCCATGACCGGCGGCCGCCGTCGAGGCTCGGCCTCGCCCTGGGCGATCCGGCTCGCGGCGTCGCCGTGGCCGGGCGAGGCTGCCGGCCCCATCGGCCGGTCACCGAGGCCGTGACCGGCCAAAAAAAAAAAAATAAAAAGAAAGGAAAAAATAAAAAATAAAATAAAAATGTTTAAAAAATTAAAAGAAACAAAAAAAGAATAAAATTTACCAAACGTGTTTCTGTTCATTTTTTATTCCCGGACCAAACGTTACCAAACGCGTTCTTTTGTTCAAAAATTGTTCCCCGGAACAGAAACACTTTTTTTTGTTTCTGTTCCCTGGAACAAAAAAAGAACAGAAATGTTACCATTCGCACCCATAGAGAATCAAAAGGGATATGGAGAAATTCTCAATCGTGTTTGAAGATCACTCTTTAAATTCAGGATGACGTAAAATAGATCAATTGAAATTTGGAGAAAAGACAATAAGAACAGGTGTCAGATGGATTTGTCTTTATAAAGACATCATAGTCTAATCAATCGGTGGTATGGAATTAATAGTTAATAGGTACATAGGCTAGGGAATGGCTGATGTGATACGATAAGCTAATGTGGTTGTTGATGTGACAAATATTTGTTTGTGTCCGACATGTATAGACTATGTGACAATAGGTTGATGTGGCTTCCGACGAGTATATGCATTTGATTCGAACATATGGAAAGGTGTCTGAAGGTACAAGGAACACCGATGCAGTGGCAAGTGGTGGCGCATGAGGTGATGAAGCATGAGGAAATTTCTGGATTTAACTTATTCGAGGGCGGTGAGCCTGGTGTTGGTTTGGCGCTTCCTCAAACAACAAGATAAGAATATGTGGAGGATAATCGTATTATTTCCATGTGTTTCCATAACAAGAGTATATAAGATATTTATAAGCTTTACAAGATGACTATATGAGATAACAATATATTAAAACATAAATTATAATCAATTAGGGTGAATCAACGATATGCACAGTCAACAGGGACATATGAATGATTGTGGGATATATGTACAATTTCCTAATTATTTCTAACAGTCAACAGGCGTTCCAAATTTAGAGGGAAGAAAAGATGGGAACAGAGAGACTGAAAATTGAAATCAAAGAGCAACTACATCAAAGCTTTCTGGGAAATTCAGAGTGCGAATGGAAAACTTTGAAAGTGAAACGAAAATAACATTCAAAACTAAAGCTATGAACAGACCACTTAACGCAGACAGGAAAGGCAGCGTAACATCTCGAAATTTTGCAAACCCTAGATCACTACTATCTAACACCAAAAGTTGCAGGAGAGGTCTCTCTCGGACAAAAGCTCCCCCTTACACCCACCGAGCGGCCTGGTTCCGGCGGTACGATGGGTTTATAAGATCAAGGGACAGGCCACGGAATTGCACGGTAAAATGAAAACTGGCCCTCCCACCACCACGTATCCCATGCCGGCCGAGGCGGGCCGTTTTTCCTTCGGGAAGCAAGGGATCCAGCGAGGGGCTGCATTGGAATTAACATTTTTTGTTTCCCAAAAGAACATAATACCACTAGCTAGATGGTTATTGGATAATTTTCTAGTTTATTATTTTTCTATAATAAAAGAATTGCATCATGGCTTGATTTTCATAAAGAAGAATGGCTTTAACGGGTTGATTTTATAGAGCCAAACAACCTCAAGCCTTCGCAAATGAGTCAATATGAGACAATATAAAGATGAACCACATGAAAAACAATTGCCCCACGTTGGTTACCCAGAGGATTTTATAAACTTGCATCTCCTTTACAAGTAAGACTTGCAAGAAGAGATTGTTCTTGGGGTTTTTTTATTATTTTTTTTCATTTTTACATTTTAAGAGGAATTGTTTCCTCGTAGTATTTCGTGCTGAAAACCTTTTAAATAAAACAAAATAAAATAATTCTTTATAACTAAAAGTAAACAAGGGGTGAGGCAGGGCCAATACCGGCCCGCCCCGCCTAATGCTCCGCAGGGCATTTTGGGCGGTGCGCCATAGCCCTCCCCTATCACCACATAACGTAGACACGGACGACCTACCCTTTCTCTCTTCTCCGTTCATCGGCACACCGCTTATCGCCACCACGCCAAGTCACGTGGCGCACTACCACCGCCCGTCACAGCCAGCACGACAACCATCCATTCGCCCCACTATTCCCTCATATCGTTTCTCCAACTCTACAGCACTCAACCTCTCTTTGTTTTGCCCTCGCCCCAGTAGAGGCCACAGCCTCAAAATCGGAAGTCACCGACCTCTGCCGACCTCTAATTCGAGAGAGATTTGCTCGTTGAGTGAATTTCTTTAGACTTTATGGTTTTTTTTTTTGGATGAGTTCATAAGGTGCCTTTTAATTTTAGAGGATGCTAATCCTAAAATTAATAGGTATTGGTTTATATCTCCATTAAGTAGGTATGTCGACATCGTTAATCTATATAATTGACACATCAATTTTATTCATTTTTGTTAAAAATTTCAACTTTAGAAACCAAGAAATCTAATCAAGAATAAGAGAAATCCATCGAGGAAGATCCTTTTCCTTCCCTCTTTTTGGAAGAAAAGGAGATCCGAATAAGATATGGGAAGATATACGAATAAATGGAAAAGTAAAAACAAGGGGTAATTTTCCCTTTTAAAATACATTATATGAAGATAGCTAACTTCATAAAATTATTTATCTAATGGGAATAAAAATAAAGAGAACTCAAAGTTAGAATTTTTTTAAAAAGGATTAATTTTGGATTTATTTAAATAAGAAAGAAACATATTCATTAAATAGAATTAGAATTAAAATTAGACAAGTAAAAGAATTTGAATATGAACATTGTTATTTTTGTTGAGAAAAATTGAACCTATAAAAAAGTCAAATTCAAGGAATAAAGACTAGACAGCAGCACATGATTAATCCGGGTATTGTCATACAATTTGTGGAAGCTAAGTTCCAAACCCAAGCAAGAAATCTTGATATCTCATTTAGGCTTCGTTTATTTCACGAAAAATGAATTATCATGACATAATTGACTTTTTCTACTACCACTGTTTTTGTACAGAAAAGTTTAAAAAATCCTAGAACGGCCACTTCACCCCCTCTCAGTTTTTCAGTCCATTTCAACGTTCACTTTGAATCTGACTTCTGAGTTATACCAACAAATCATAGCATCAAATGCAATGTAGTATACGCTTTAACTGCCCAAAAATAGGATTACTTAAGATACTTGATTTTGTCACTATAGTGTAGCCTAAAAAAGAAAAATCCTCATTAGGGTAGTCCTTTAATATAAATATTTAAATTCTAATATTATATGTATAATCTGGGTATTGTCATACAATTTGTGGAAGCTAAGTTCCAAACCCAAGCAAGAAATCTTGATATCTCATTTAGGCTTCGTTTATTTCACGAAAAATGAATGATCATGACATAATTGACTTTTTCTACTACCACTGTTTTTGTGCAGAAAAGTTTAAAAAATCTTAGAATGGCCACTTCACCCCCTCTCAGTTTTTCAGTCCATTTCAACGTTCACTTTGAATTTGACTTCTGAGTTATACCAACAAATCATAGCATCAAATGCAATGTAGTATACGCTTTAACTGCCCAAAAATAGGATTACTTAAGATACTCGATTTTGTCACTATAGTGTAGCCTAAAAAAGAAAAATCCTCATTAGGGTAGTCCTTTAATATAAATATTTAAATTCTAATATTATATGTATAATCCGGGTATTGTCATACAATTTGTGGAAGCTAAGTTCCAAACCCAAGCAAGAAATCTTGATATCTCATTTAGGCTTTGTTTATTTCACGAAAAATGAATGATCATGACATAATTGACTTTTTCTACTACCACTGTTTTTGTGCAGAAAAGTTAAAAAAATCCTAGAACGGCCACTTCACCCCCTCTCAGTTTTTCAGTCCATTTCAATGTTCACTTTGAATCTGACTTCTGAGTTATACCAACAAATCATAGCATCAAATGCAATGTAGTATACGCTTTAACTGCCCAAAAATAGGAGTACTTAAGATACTCGATTTTTTCACTATAGTGTAGCCTAAAAAAGAAAAATCCTCATTAGGGTAGTCCTTTAATATAAATATTTAAATTCTAATATTATATGTATAATCCGGGTATTGTCATACAATTTGTGGAAGCTAAGTTCCAAACCCAAGTAAGAAATCTTGATATCTCATTTATGCTTCGTTTATTTCACGAAAAATGAATGATCATGACATAATTGACTTTTTCTACTACCACTGTTTTTGTACAGAAAAGTTTAAAAAATCCTAGAACGGCCACTTCACCCCCTCTCAGTTTTTCAATCCATTTCAACGTTCACTTTGAATCTGACTTCTGAGTTATACCAACAAATCATAGCATCAGATGCAATGTGGTTTACACTCTGACCGCCCAAAAATAGGATTACTTAAGATACTCGATTTGTCACTATAGTGTAGCCTAAAAAGGAAAAATCCTCATTAGGGTAGTTCTTTAAAATAAATATTTAAATTCTAATATTATATGTATAATCTGAGTATTGTCATACAATTTGTGGAAGCTAAGTTCCCAACCGAAGCAAGAAATCTTGATATCTCATTTAGGCTTCGTATATTTCAAAAAATGAATGATTATAACATATTTTCTTAAAAATAATCACTTCTATAGGTTGAGATATTCTTAATCAGTGAAAAATATTTTCATTTTTTAAATATTTTTGTGGATGATGAAAATATTCATTCATTCATTTTTGTAAGCTATATAAACCATCAATTTAATAAAATGTTTTTCGAATAATTTATTTTCTGTGGAATAAATGGAACCTTTGATTTTAATTTTATATGTCGAGCAAACAATTCAAGCGTTCCAAAGTAAATTTAAGTCTTGAATAGTATAATTCTCCACAATTGATCAACGATAGATAATCGAAGTGTGTCAGGTACAACAGAAGTCGGTTTATCTTTTGTTATATTTTGATTGGAATTATGATTACCTGGATATCTTGTCCTTTTATAAGGTTTACAAAAACTTTGCATACCAACATGAGTTCTCATTTTATTTACCCTTTGTAGAGAGGAAACAGCACCACATTTTCAATAATTAACAAAATTGGCCAAAACAGGTGCACCTAATGTGAAAAATAAATAAACAAGCTATTACAGTTCACAAACTCCCAAGTATAACTTCGGTAGATGTGTAATTTGTGATGGGCTAGATCCGTACCTGATTCAATGATTATAGGGAGTGATTGTTGAGGTAAGAGAGTTTGAACAAAATGCTACTTTTAGCAGACATTTAAAATTACGAAGGGATAGCAAGGGTTCAGACCCCCACATCAAATATCGCTAGGTTGGGATGGACCAACACTAATTTTCCCGGTTGATTGGTGGTCCATTGTCAATCTGTCTATCGGTCTTATTCAATATATTTCATGATGCTAACATTATTATTCAAGATAATAAAAAGTCCCCATGACTGATACTAATAAGAAAGCCTCGCGACTTAACTTTCCTGCTTAAGCATTGAGCTCAATCTCTTGGGACTCTTGGGAAAATGACCAATCTGTTCCTCTTTAGGATCGTCCCACCAAACACTACCGATCGAACAAAACTTCTGCATCCATTGATAATTAGAGGTTCCGGGATCATAAAGACATGTTTATTACACACGATCCGGTGACTTCTAAATGTATCTCACCTAATTGGTTAATTAAATAAAAAAATAATGCATACAATACCAACCATCAAATCAACATAGTCAATTGTTACACGTGGAAGATTTTCTTTCGACGAGCCTTTACATTAAATTTAGTCAATAATTATGCATGGAACGTCAGTGCCTCAAAACCAAGTTCCAGCTTGCCCACCTCGCATCTATAAAAGGCAAGGCAATGGGCTGCAAAAGTTCACAGCCGAGCAAAGTTGTGGTGTCTCAACTTCACTTTGAACTTCAATATATCCGCAATACAAAAAAGGGGTTACATTGAAGTTCCAAAGTTTCGAACGCAGGTCTGAGATAGATGGGTGCTGTTGAGAAGATCCGCGAGGACCAGCGGGCCAAGGGGCCGGCGACCATCCTCGCCATTGGGACAGCGAATCCGGCGAACTGTGTGTACCAGGCCGAGTACCCACACTACTACTTCCGCATGACCAAGAGCGAGCACATGACGGCCCTCAAGCAGAAGTTCATCCGCATATGTGAGCCACACTCTAGATTGCCCTAGCTACAAAATATATATTCAAGTTTAGAGCATCCTTATCCTAACTTTACAGTTTATTTTTTCTCATGAAATATATATGATGTGTTTCGCTTATTACACCCTTTAAGAAAGTCTAACTATCTTTCTTTTTGGATCTTATTGGTGGAACAAATTGCATTACCATAGTTTGCTTCGTTTCGTAATGAATCTGCAATCATTCTTAACAATCTTAGAATGGTCGAAAGAAAAGGTTATCGAGTAGTACATGTTAGCTAGCCATGCAAATTCTTTATTACTATATGCCCAAAAAAAAAAAATGAACAAAGAAAATCTCCAGTGCACGCATGTCAACGTTGTTCTTGGAAAGTAAAATGGGAACGTCGCAGGTGACAAGTCAATGATCCACAAGCGTTACATGCACTTGACCGAGGAGCTCATGGAGAAACACCCCGAGATCTGCTCGTACGACGACCCTTCGCTCAACCCACGCCAGGACATAATCATCGACACCATCCCAAAGCTCGGCGAGGAGGCGGCGTTGAAGGCCATCAAGGAATGGGGCCAACCCAAGTCCAAGATCACCCACATAGTCTTCTGCTCCACCTCCGGCGTCGACATGCCTGGGGCCGACTACCAGCTCATGCGCCTTCTCGGCCTCAGCCCCTCCGTCAAGCGTGTCATGCTCTACCACCAGGGCTGCTTTGCTGGTGGCACCGTCCTCCGTGTTGCGAAGGACCTTGCCGAGAACAATGCCGGCGCTCGCGTCCTCGTCGTCTGCTCTGAGATCACTGTCACCACCTTCCGAGGCCCGTCTGCTGAGAACCTTGCCAACCTTGTAGGCCAGGCCATCTTTGGGGACGGAGCGGCTGCGCTCATCATAGGGTCCGACCCAGAGATCCCTGCTGAGCGGCCCATATTCCAACTCGTGTGGACGGCAGAGACCGTTTTGCCAAACTCCGAGGGCGCCATCGAGGGTCAGCTGCGCGACGTTGGCCTCACCTTTGGGTTATCCGACAGGGTCCCCCATTTGATCGCAGACCACATCGAGAAGAGCTTGAAAGAGGCGTTCGATTCGCTCGGCATAAGTGACTGGAACTCCATCTTTTGGGTGCCTCATCCGGGTGGCCCGGCCATACTCAATCAAATCGAGGCCAAGCTGGGATTGAAAAAGGAGAGGCTCCGAGCCGTGAGGCACGTCCTCAGAGAGTACGGGAACATGTCGAGCGCGTGCGTCTCGTTCATCCTCGATGAGATGCGAAGGAAGTCGGCGGAGGAAGGGCTTGCGACCCCCGGCGAGGGGTTGGAGTGGGGCGTCCTCTTCGGTTTTGGGCCAGGCCTCACGGTGGAGACGGTGGTTCTTCACAGCGTGCCAACAGTGACCCATGGGTGAAAGTAATTAATAATACATATGATATAATTCCATATATTGATATTGTTGTAATGTTATTTCCTGCTATTTTAATAGTAGGAAGAGGTTTAGAGTGATTGATATCTAAATAATCGTCTGTGGCATTTCTTCTCCAATAATGTTGTAATGATTGTGTGCTTTCTTAATAAGGTTGAGCATTAATCAGCCCGTTGTGAAACTTTTTCAATTAGATATGCTTATCCTTCTTTTAATTTTTCCCCACTTATGGACTTGTGTGTTGGATTTTTAAGGGTATAAACGATCAATGGAAAAGAAAATCGATCCAAGAGATAGTTGACATTGACAAGGCTCCACTGGCAAATTACTGCACAGATAAGCACACGATATGACCTACACTCGCAGGAAGAACAATACAAATTTCAACATTTATCAAGCGATATAATGAATGTTATGATCATATTCAGATCACTCAAATACTTTTAATATTGATCAAACACCCCAATTATAAGCAGCCATTCCTTATGAAAAAGTATCTGAATCTTATTGAGAAATACACCAAATTTTATCATAAGATTTCATGGCTTTTAACACTCTTTTATTTACTCTAGGATGTAATGCCAAACACAAGTTGGCCTCATAATTTGATATCACGGTCAAGGCCTGAAAGACAAGATCCCAATATATGACGTGTGTATGTATAACCTAAAAATGAAAGTGCCCGACTTCAACTAAAAAACGAATTTACTTCCCATAGTGAATTGGGAAAAGTCCAAACTTTGAACTTTCTTTTAAACAGCATGCTCCCATTTGGGCGGCACTTCTTTATGCATTAATTCAGACCGAGTTTTGTACACAAGCTCAAATTCAAGACATAGTTTTAATAAATCTTCATGTTGAAAGGGTGTTTGAACTTACTTAAAATCATTTTGCTGAACCTGTAATATATCTTGATACTCTTCCATAGTCCTATAAATCTTGATAGAATAACATCTAACATTGATATAGGGGAAAATTAACCAAAAAATCATAAACTTATTGCAATTTTTTCAATTTAGTCCTAAATATATTTTTTTTGCCAATTTAGTACTAAACATTTTATAATCACACCAATTCAGTCCATCTGGCCATATTTGGCTGGCTAGCATTGATGTGAATGTCGGCTAATATCGTATTTTTTTTTTTAAATTCTCTCTCTTTTCTTTTTCTCCTCTCTCCTTTTTCCCTTGCCTCGGCAAATAGCCAAAGGGGAGGGCTAGTCACTGACTAGTGGCAAGCTCGCCCTCCCTAGCGATGGTGAGGTAGCTCCTCGATCCACTAGTTGGGCAAGGCTTGCCTCGTTGGATTTGGGTGAGGTTGGCCTCGCCATCCACTGGCGAGGCAAGCCCTTACTAGATTCGATGGGGGCTTGCCTCACTAGTGGTTTTGAGCGAGCTTGCCCTCGCCCAATTACAGTGAGGTGAGCTCATCACTGGCTGGCAATTGGCCCTCCCCTTTGGCTTGTCACTGAAGCAAGAGGAAGGAGAGAGGAGGGGAAAAAAAAGAAGAGCGAGAGAGAAAAAGGAAAAGAAAAGAAAAAAGAAAAATTCAATAAAATAAAATATTATTAAAAAATTGTCCACCGGCGTCGATCAGCCAAATTTGGTCGGATGGATTGAATTGATATAATTACACAAGGTAACAATAAGTTTAGGATCAAATTGGCAAAAAAAAAAAAAAAACGAAGGTTTATGAATGAATTGGAAATATTGTAACAAGTTTAGGTCTTTTTTGGTAATTTCCCATTGATATAATGGTGAACAAAAGGGTGGATGGTACCAACTATCAATTTGTACATGTGATAGTACGGTGGAAATAATCATGTCTTAATAGAACATATGCAGTTACTACAGATAAAAAGGTGAGACTGTCTATTTGGGAAATTGTCCAAAAAATCCTCAATTTACTATATAGTGGCTAATTCAGTCCTACACTTTTCAATTTTGCCAATTTAGACTTAAACATTTTGACAATTTGTTAATCTAGTCTTTATAGCCACTTTTGACCAAAAATTGATGATGCGATGATCTAGTTAATGACAACCATCCTACGTGGCACAATTGAACCTGACATGGACAATTCTTGTAATTTCTTTAAATTTTCTGATTTTTTTTCTTATTTTCCTTCACTAGTCATTGAGACCCAGGTGAGGCGACATGACACAAGGCAAGGCAAAGGCTAGGGCAAGGCAAAGGCACGACACCCTTGCCTAGATGTGGTGAGGGCTGTTACATGAATATAAAAGATAACTAATAAGAAAAAATTTAATAGCGAAATGCACTACAAAGTAAAAAGTTTGTAAATATTTGACTATGTTAAAAAGCAATTTAAGTTCAAAGTTTTCTCGATTCTATTTGATAATTAATTCATAAATTTGCTCAATAAGGTAATGAAGAATTAGGTTTCTTGGAGGTTCTCTCTTGAACAAAGCAAACATGAAGGATCGCACTGAAGAAGAAGAAGAAGAAGAAGAAGAAGACAATAGGACGAAAGCTTGAGTCATCGAATTTATTTCAACCATATATGGAAGCAAAAGGACAATAGGACGAAAATCCTTCTAGGTAAATTCCTACTATTATATCAATTTTAAGAAAACAATACTGAGATATAAACGTCTCTCTAAGGAAGAGAGGGTACAGACTAATTAAAGTCACACCTCCATGGGAATAGCACAGAGAGGCGTTGCCTTTTGCAATGTGATCCCAAATTTCTCAGTCATGTCCATCTCCTCAGGCGTCACGCCCTCCTCAAGCTTCCAATCAAATGAGCGCAAGAGAGAGGCCAAAATCAAGTGCACCATCCTATAGGCCAAGGGCATCCCGGGGCATATCCTCCGTCCGCTCCCGAACGGGATGAGCTCGAAATCGCGGCCCTTGAAGTCAATCTCACCCCCCAGGAACCGCTCTGGCATGAAGCTGTCTGGGTTTGACCATACGCCCGGGTCACGCCCCATGGCCCAGACGTTGACCAGCACCTGGGCGTGCCGGGGCAGTCGGAACCCGCCTATCTCCACGTCGCTCTCGGCCTTGTGTGGGATCAGGAAGGGAACCGGCGGGTGCAACCTTAGAGTCTCCTTGACTATTGCTTGTAAGTAGGGGAGCCTCGTGATGTCTGGCTCTTGCAGCGTTCCTCCATCGCCACTGACGACTCGGTCGAGCTCTTCACGGGCTCGAGCGATCTTCTCTGGATTGTGCAGCAGCTCTGCCATCGCCCACTCCAGCGAGCTCGTGCTTGTGTCGACTCCCGCGATGAACAAGTCCTGGAAAAGGAAACGTGAGAGATAGCCAAGTGATTTTTGCTAAATACATCTTCATTTTCTGGAGCAAATTGAAGTTAATTGCCCAAAGTTGGTCAGTAACAAATTTGACAACAACAAGATATGGATAACATTACTTGCCAGCAACGTGAAATCGCAATTCCATATCAAAAGAAGTCATTAGACTAGTCTAAATACAGAGCTTCCTCTTCATAGTTCAAAATATATCGAACAATCATAAATACAGAGGACAGAAACTATTGAATAGGAGCATTTATAGTTCAGATCAATTCGCATATCCCTCAAAAGGTACCGACCAGAAGCAAGCTCTTAATTTCGTGGCGACTCAATTCACCACTCTCCTTTAAATTAATCAGAGAATCAAGCACGTCGTTGCTCAGTGAAGAGGCGACCAATGAGGCGGTCGCTTGAGTCCTTTCTTCAATCATCCTGTCGAAGATGGCAAGCAATCTGCTGAAGTAACCCGAGATCCTCCGGCGTGCGCCCTGGGGGTCGAACCACCTGAGAGCTGGGAAGAAATCTGACACGTTGGGCTTTCCAGTCTCCTCCATCACGCCCCACACGAGGTCCCTGAACTCCTGGGAGGAGCCCTCGTCATGGTGTGCCAAGTCGACAGAAAAGAGCGTGCTCGAGATCAAGTTGAGCACCGTCGTGAAGGCAGCCTTCCCGATGTCAACAGAATGGCCTTGCCGGCAGCTCTGGTGGATGAAGCTGACGAGCTCGTCCACCTTCTTCCGGCGGAGGAGCTGGCCTGCGTCCAACTTGTGTGCCGAGAACATCTGGACGGTGCACACCTTCCTGAGCTGCTTCCACTTATCGGAGGCGGGCAGCCACACAACGGACTCAGCATAGTGACCACTCGCCTTGACGGTGTCAGGGATCTGCCGGCCGCTCAAGAGCTGGTCGTTCTTTTGGAGGGCTTCCTTGGCAGCCTCCGGAGAGGAGATGACTATGGTTGTGATTGCCCCTAGCTTTATGGTCATAACAGGGCCATATAGCTTGGAGAGCTTGGCGAGCGCCTGGTGGGGCTTGTCACTGAGCTCGAGGATGTTCCCAACGATTGGGAGTGGGCGTGGGCCCGGCGGCAGTTGGTTGCCGCCGGAGCCTGGCTTACGGATTAACCGTCGCCAGAGCAGATTGATGCTCCACCACAGCAGGCATAGCAACAGAAGGCAAGCTGCATAGCACTCCATTTGGTGTTTTGGCAAAGCTGATTTGTTTGCTTAATTAATTTGGGAGGATATGATATTTATACTTTGGACAAATGTTGGGTTAGCCAAAAGTGATGGTTATTAATTGTATGGCTGAGCTTTCTTCCATAGAATAGGGTTCACACAAGGATTCAAACCGGTTCCTCAAAACAAGATCCAGGGAAAAAGAAAGTGACTAATATTTATTTGACTCTTGTTAACAATAATTTTCCGAGATTTGTTAAATGTACTTGATAAGTGATCATCCACATTATACATTACAAGAGAAAAGTACTGTCTTGAAATTATTAACTTTCTTCATTTGATCGTTTAGCAGGTTCTTGCCATTTGCTAGTACAATTCTATTCATTTAATAAAGATAGCGTGACATGGAAATTTCTAAAAAAATTTCGATTTATGCAATGTAGCCTTTAGACTTTTCTGGCCTGCGAATATTTAGACTATGTATTGGTTTGTTCGTCTTAGTCCTTTCAACAAACACATAATATAGAATATACAAATGGCTATCCAGTAAAAATTTGACGTGGCTAAAAACATTGAAAAAAATTGCAGAACTGAAAACTAGAGCTTTAATCTACATTATTACATCCAAACTTTACCGAACTCTCTATTCTAGGCTTCCTCCTTATATTTAACTTCACTCTAGCTTTTCTCTTATGGTCCTTCCAAGTATATTTCGAAGCTTTACCTCACTATTCACCTATCCATGATACGTCTAAGCTTGACCAAACTCTCCATTCTAAACTTGTTCACCTTATATTCAAGTACCTCCAACTTGTAGATACCTCTGCACCTAATGCTTTGTTCCCCATCGATAGAATAGTTTATTTCTCATCTTTAGACGATTCTCTTAGGACATCATTTACATAAAGGCTTGTACATCTTTCACCTAGTTACTCAACTATTAAAACCATTGGTAGTTTTTGACTATTTTTTCAACTTCAAAACATCATAAGAGATTTTCCTAAAAGCTTTTATGGTTGGAGGTGAGCCAAGATGTGGTGAGACTACACATAATATTGTGAGAGAGAGAGAGTGTGTGTTCACCTTTTGCCATTTTTGTGCAATTCCGCCAAAGGAATAATTATTTATTAGACTTGGTAGATACGCCAAAAAGAATCTAGAATGTAATATTTGATGGGACTCATAATATTCAATGTTAGTGCAATACTCGTACTTTTAGGTAAGGTAAATGGACATACGTGTTTTTCAAAAAACAAAAGATATTCCATCCCCTGTAAGTTTACTAGAACTTACGGAATATACTAGTACTTTGGAGGTGAGTAGAATTATATACGTGCAAAACGTATGCCTCATTATAATCAAGTAGAAGTTCTTCAATATAAACTTATTTAATTATCCTTTTTTTTTGGTCGATAATTATCCTTTTTTAGTCAATTCTAGATGTTGCCTGCGAAAAATCATGTATATACCCAAAATACGGTTTTTTTATATCATATCCATGTAAATAAGTATAATAGTGTTGTGATTTCTCATTAGATAACATGAATTGGTAATAAAATTCAATTACTACGTAAGATTTTTATATAAGTTCTTGTCATTCAAATTGTTCTTTTATAACGATGATGCTTTTTTTTTTTTTTTTTTTTATGTATAACGCAGTTGATGTAAAGTCTCGATAACATCATTTTATGGTTCTATTATAATAATGTTATTTTTTTGTAATTTACTTTTAATGAAAATGACTACTTATACGTGTTTGTATCTCGAGCTGAATGATTTTCCTCCCGTATATTACTAATAGAGACGACACTATGACAACGCCAAGTGTTTTTACAATTTAGCATGTATCCTCAGTTAATTAGAAACTTAGAAGTCCAAGTGATGACTAAGACTTCAATCTGATGCAGAAAAAGGGACTCGTCAACCACAATAAACTAAATAATGGATAGCAAGAAAGAAGTAACTTCACGAACTCCGTTACCATGGAAATTGAAAGTGATATATGTAAAAAGATTGAAAATGATATATATAAGAAGAATTACTTAATGGAGGAGTTCATGAAGAGGAAGGAAACTAAAGTGGGTGGGAAATGTTTGGAAATGGCAAGAAGGAAGTATCTTCCATGTTGAGAGTATCCATTGGTGGTCATGAGGTCGTGCATGTAGTTTTCAGTCACTATCCTTAACCTACCTAAATTGAAGAGTTGATTGCACCCACCTAATTATCGATCTCCATCTCATCTTTTATTTTTTATTTTTTATTTTTTTATGAGAGCACGTAACTAGATCACAGCTTCATCAATATAATTTGTAGTTCAATTTCACCAAAAATTGATAATTTACAAGTAAAATCAGCTTGTTAAAATATTTAACTGTTCAATCATATTTTCATCTAACGACTTAAGTTTTTAGAGCAATTAGCAATGATTCACAAGATTTTGCATATGTCAGAACATAAGGTTTGAGTTCAAATATTTATCCTGTCTCTTATTTGCCTATCCTGATTTATTCACAAGCTTTAGTCTTAAGCCAAAGTCTAGCCTATACGATTTCTAGAGCAGTTGATAGCAATCTCACAAAATTTTACATAATTGTTTGCCTAGATCCTCAACCTCGAAAGATTAAAATAAAAATTAAGTCTAATAGTGATCCTAATTTGTCTTCCTTTTTCATCTGGTATTGCAAATTTTTCTTAGGCAATCTGCAAGTTTTGTAACCCTTTCAATTTATAAAATCAAAATTTCCTATTATCTATCTATTGAACTCATCATTGTTGGAGTTGGACATGAAAAGATATGTTATTATTTCTATATTTTCTTAATTTTGTGGAATTCTAAAAAGAAGAAGTAATTCTCCCATTATTTTTCGCCATTATCATAGCATTGAAGTATTTGAGATACCGATTTCCTCCTTTCAATTCCTGTTTCTTCAATTTCACAAAAAATTTCTTCTCCCTTGTAATTTGTTGCACAATTCTAAGGTGCTTTTCAGGTTCCTATAGACTTTTAGGGTCTACATGGCAAAATTTCTATTTCTTTATTCTTTTGCTCTCTGAAATAAAAAAAAAAAAAGAGTAGAAATCCATTTGGTAACGTCAATTAATTTTTTTACTATCCATAATAAAAAAGTAGTCAGAAAAATAGATTTGGAACAGAAATAAAAAATAGAAAAAAGTAATTTTCTGCTCTCGGGAACAATTTCTAGAAATAAGTTATTTTCTTTCGTTTCTTTTCTTCTTCTTCCTCACCGTCGGTGGCCGACAACAGCAGCAACCAGCTAGAGGAGGAAGAAGAAGAGAGGGAAAAAAAGAAAAAAAAAAAGAAAAAAAATTCATAAAATTATTAAAAATTTAAAGGAAATTTTACATTACAAAAAAACTTATGAGTTGCACCAAACACATACCTATTGTTTTTCTATTATAAGAATAAAAATTTTGTACAGTTACTAAATGCGTTATTTTATTCAAAAACTGTTTTAGGAAATAGAAATATAAAATAACCATTTCTGAAAAATCCTTTTACTAAAAAGATTGATTTTGATTTATTTGTTTTAAAGAGTAAAGGGATTCTTTGCTAATCTTGGACGGAAAAAGTAAATGGCTTGGGTAGAAGCGAAAAACCTCAAGTGCTAGAATTTAAAGTGCAAGGACAGTAAATTTGCAAAACGTAAAATGAAGAAATAAATTTGCAACTGATTGATTATCGTGCAAGAGAGAATAAATAATTCATGATATTTGTACGCTTTTCGTACTTTAAATCATTATTAAAAAAGAAGCTACAACTTCCATCACGGATATCCAACCATCACTTCGTACTGGAATCGATACATTCTCTTTGTCTTCGATCTTTTAACGCTTAGCAAGATATGTAGTAATGGGTTGTCGATGCAATTGTTGACTGATGAGGGCCATAACTTCCATCACATCTAATGTCGATATCTCTATTGATGATCTATGATTAGTATAAATTAGAAGCCTGTACATTGATGGCTTCTTTGACAAGACTATTTCTATCTGTCGAGGTCCCTATTTCTCGACAATAAAAGTTGATTTTTTTTTTTTTTTATGTCAACAACTTGAAATGCATTTAGCGAGAATATATATAACTTGAAATTGGCAACCGAGAGCAACTAAACTGGGAATTAAATCAACTTGTTATTTATAGACACTCGCCCTCATTTCTTTTTTTTTTTTTTTTTTTTTTGAAATTGAAACGAAATTTGTACTCAAAGTGAATATATCTTCAATAGAATTAGTTTCTTCTCCTTGGGAATGGGTTACATCCATGCATTACTGCTTTTGTATGGTCAATCTAGTAGATATGTGAATTATCATTTGTCAATGGACTCAAAAAGCATAATTTGACAAACTAGAGAGAAACATGACAACATGTAAATTGAGAGTGTTGTCGTTTTTTAGAGTGAGAACCAAAACGACAATGCAAAATAGTTATATATGATGGAAATAAGGATCCAACAAGAATATAAATTTGTCTTATTCAGCCTTTAATCACCCAAATAAAAGCCAAATTTGTTTTTGGTTCAGCTTTTTTAGAATAAAATGATGGGAATATGGTAATCGTTCCATATGCCACCTCTACTATTTAGAGAACGAGCTAAGTGCGCAGCCCCTTTGTAGCCTGAAACCATTGGGCCAATAAGCCCATGTCGGTCTTTCTTGTTACTTTCCCCACAATATAACAATGATTTGCAGTAAATCAGTTACCTGCCTTTCATGTTGGAGAAACGGTTTGATATTATTGGAGATGTAGATTGATATGATCGTGATACCAATTCTGGAGTAATTGGTTCAGTCAATCTGTAATTGGTATGGTAAAATAGGAAAATGAATCTTGTATATTTTTTTTTCACCTTTCTTTCTAGCATTATAAATAAAGCGATGTACATGTAAAAAAATCATAGTAATACTGTTACAATTCCTCCAATACTTTGCCTCAGGTTTTTTTTTTTTTTTTTGATTTGTCGTTGCAATCCCAATCCTACAAAAAAAATTAGCACTCTTGGTAGGAAATTCACATTTTATGATACCATGCCAAACAAATTCCTTGGTTTCACCGAGGTAGCCAAGTCTGAGCCCATTAACTTATCTAGTCGAACCCACCTTCATTAAAAAAAGTTTTAAGTTAATAAGTTATGAGCTAATTATATCCAGGGTGGCTAAGTTCTAGACTTGGACCCTATACCTAACCTTGTTTCAACTGGTTGCCCTTTTTTGGATCATGTACTCTATCCTATTTGCACTGTACCCTATTTTGGAACCACCTTGTTTTTCCAGTCCTATTCTAAGGTCAACCCTATTTTCCATTGGAACCTATTTTGTAACCATTCAATATCTTATACGACTTCAAATTTTATATTAATACGTGATAAAATAACGTAATTCTCCTAATTTTTATTGAAACATTAAGCACATGTAATAAATAAATTTATGAACTTTTTGACTAAATGAGATTAAGAATCCACATGCTAATTATCATAAACAAACATCATGAAGTAAAGCAAAAATCCTATGTGAAGGATGGTGCGACCATAAGCTGGTGATGGATGGTACGATCGTGAGCTGGCATAGGAGGGAAGTGAGCGAGGAAGAGGGATGACGAAAGATGAGTGCCGTGCTAGAGGAAAAACTTTCTAATGTTAGAAATCAAGGGAAAGAAAGATAGGTTTTGGACTTTTGGGCTTATAGAACCGGTTTCAAAACCGATCCGGTCGATTTGGTTCCCAAGTGGGTATTCACTTGGACTCAGTTGTCAGACTAGTTCAAAGAGGTTCTGAATATTGGGAACCTGTTCTCGGACTAGTTTCAAGGGGAACTGGTTCCTAAACTTGTTTCCCAAGTGGGCCAATTCGGTTCCTGAGCAGACTTGATCCAATTGCACACCTCTGACTATGATAGATTAACTGTTCTACATCGTATCAATTCTCTAGTGTGGAACTTCTCTAACATAACTGACACATATATCTTATAAAGCTCTGTTACTATCAACTATCTCTTAAATTGATTTTCTTTTCCCACTTATTGTCTGTATCCTTGAACTCTAATACATAAGTTCATAAGTGAGAAAAAAAATTAAGAGAAAGATGAGTATATCTAATTGAAAAAGTCTCACAACTGGTTGATTAATGCTCAACCTAATTAAGAAAGTACACAGTGATTACAGCATTAATGATTAAGAAATTCCACATACGATTGTTTAGATATCAATCACTCCAAACTCGAAACCGTCTTCCCAACAGCAGGAAATAACATCACAAGAATGTCAATTAATTTCTTATCATATAGATTATTAAGTAATTTCATCCATGGGTCACTGTTGGCAAGCTGTGAAGCACCATCGTCCCCACCATGAGGCCCGGCCCAAACCCAAAGAGGACGCCCCACTCCAACCCCTCGCCGGTCGTCGTGAGCCGACTTCCGCCGCATCTCATCGAGGATGAACGAGACACACGCACTCGAAATGTTCCCATACTCTCTAAGCACGTGCCTCACGGCTCAGAGCCCTACTTTTTCAGCCCTAGCTTGGCCTTAATTTGGTTGAGTATGGCCAGGCCACCCGGATGAGCGAATCGAACGCCTCCTTCAAGCTCTTCTTGATGTTGCTTGTGATCAAATGTGGGATCCTGTCAGATAACCCGAAGGTGAGGTCAACGTCGCTCATTTGGCCCTCGATGTCGCCCTTGGAGTTTGGCAAGACGGTCTCCACAGTGCACACGAGTTGGAATATGGACTGCTCAGCAGGGATCTCCAGGTCGGACTTTATGATGAGCGCGGCCGCTCCGTCCCCAAAGATGGCCTGGCCAACAAGGTTGGCAAGGTTCTCAGTGGACGGGCCTCAGAAGATGGTGACAGTGATCTCAGAGTAGACGACGAGGACGCAGGCACCGGCGTTGTTCTCAGCAAGGTCCTTCGCAATGCGGAGGACAGTGCCACCCTGGTGGTAGAGCACGACACGCTTGACTGAGGGGCTCAGACCGAGGAGGCGCATGAGCTGGTAGTCGGCGCTGGGCATGTCAACGCCGGAGGTGGAGCAGAAGATGATGTGGGTGATTTTGGACTTGGGTTGGCCTCATTCCTCGATGGCCTTCAACGCTGCCTCCTCGCCGAGCTTCGGGATGGTGTCGATGATGATGTGCTGGCGTGGATTGAGCGAAGGGGTGTCGTACGAGCAGATCTCGGGGTGTTTCTCCATAAGCTCCTCGGTCAAATGCATGTAGCGCTTGTGGATCATTGACTTGTCACCTGCGACGTTCCCTTACGTTGATTTTACTTTCCAAGGACAACGTTGACATGCATGCCATGAAAGTAATTCCGAATTTGCACGGCTAGCTTACATATACTATACGACAATCTTTTTTTCGACCATTCTAAGATTGTTAAGAATGATTGCAAATTCATCACGCAAAGAAGCAAATTGTAGTCATGCAATTTGTCCACAGTAAGATACAAAAAGAAAGATAGTTAAGACTTTCTTAAAGGGTCTAATAATCGAAACACAACATATATATTCATATATACATACATATATATATATATATATATATATATATATATATATATATATATATATATCACGAGAAAAAATAAACTACGAAGTTAGGATAAGGATACTCTAACACTTAAATGTAGCTAGGGCAATCTAGAGTGCGACTAACATATGCTGATGAACTTCTGCTTGAGGGCCGTCATGTGCTCGCTCTTGGTCATGCGGAAGTAGTAGTTGGGGTACTTGGCCTGGTACACACAGTTTGCCGGGTTCGCTGTCCCAATGGCGAGGATGGTGGCTGGCCCCTTGGCCCGTTGGTTCTCACGGATGTTCTCGATAGCACCCATCTATCTTAGACCTGCGTTCGAAACTTTTTCTTGTGTATTGCGAATATAATGGAGTTCAAAGTGAAGCTGAGACTATACAACTTGATCCGGCTGTAAACATTTGCAGCCCATTGCCTTGCCTTTTATAGATATGAAGTGGGCAAGCTCAAACTGGGTTTTGAGGCAATTATGTTGAAAAAAAAAAAAAATCTTCCACGTGTAATTATTGACTATGTTGATTTGATGGTTGGTATTGTATGCTCGAATTTTTTAATCAATTGATCAGTTAGGTGAGATTCATTTAAACGTCATCGGATGATGCGTAATCGAATTTTATAAACCTCTCTTTGTGATCCTAGAACTTCTGACTATCACTGGATGCACATGTTTATTTGGTCGGTAGGGTTTTGGTGGGATAGTCAAACAAAAATATCAAAACAATGATCAAAGTGCCACAAAAGTCTTCAGCCCATCCAATGGAGAATTTGCTCCCATTGCACCCAATTTATATAATTTTGGTTTAGATAATTATGCCCATTTTCAGCCAACCTTTCCAATGGGTCACCCAAGGGCAAAATTCTTCACAAATCCACACTAAATGAGGCCAAATTGAGGATCAAATTGCAGCAGCCCATCACCCCTACGAATTTGCATCATCTCCTCACAATTTACTTCAATTTGGTGGCCCAAAATTCCTCTAATAATGCCCATCCGAATTTGCAACTCTTTTCCGATTTGTCCAAAATGATTTTCCGTAAAAATCTCGGGCTCGCCGAAAATTCTTCGGAGGATGAGTCACGTTCCTAAAATAAATCATGATATGACAGAATTTTCAATTTCTGAAATCAGGTTCAAATTCGTGTTTAATTTCAATTTGACGCGATTTTAGCGTGACTTAACTTATCGAGTAACTTTTAAGAATTTTTAGTGCAATTGACCCGTGGTCAATTACTTTCGAACTACATTGTACATCTTCGACACATTGGCGGCTCTCAGTTGTCGTAAAAATCTCAAGATTTCAAATACGAGCACATGGTATCAAAATGACAGAAAAATCGGTCTAATACTGATTGACGAGAATTTTGTAATCTGATGGAATCACCCACACACTAATCACATACATCTGTCAAATCGACCTATCTCCGGTCTCTAATCGATTTTTAATTGTGTTGTAATGACCCTTGCAGATTAACACGGTCGAGCAGTCGATTTTTGGTCGAATTCCCAAGTCTATTACATTTATATTCCTTAACGGCTCCACCTGATTGGCGAGTTATCTCATGAGTGGCCAACTTAGAGAAAAGAATTATAGGCACGTCGATGAAAAGCCTAACTTATCCAATCGAAAATAGAACCTGAAATTCAGAATGTCACAATCCTAGCCAAATGAAAAAAGAGAAAAATGAAAAACCTCCCATTGCCAAAAATATTAACAACAACAACAATCACCACATTAGCAACATTGCCTTGCCTTCTTGTGTCACGTTGTGTCACCTTGCCTTGGCTTGCTTTGCCTCACATCATTGCCCTTGCATATGGCCAATGACCTCTGCTTGCCATTGCCAAGGTCTCAACGACCGTGAAAGAAAATAGGAAAAAAATTTCAAAAAGTTTAAAGAAATTACAAAAATTGTTTATGTTAGAACCGATTATATCACCTAAGATTGCTGGCGCTAATTAGATTGTCACATCATCAATCTTTGGTTAAATTTGCAGGAAAGACTAGATTGACAAATTGTCAAAAGGTTTAAAACTAAATTAGTTAAATTAAAAAGTTTACGATTAAATTGGCTGTTTTACAATGGATTTAAGAATTGCATATGTTCTATTAATACTTAAATATTTCCATCGTAATACCACATGTGCAAATTGATAGCTGCTACCATCCACTCTATCATCCATCACTATATCAATGGTAGATAAAGCCGCTTACGGAAGCATGTATTACAAGTTCAACAAAATGATTATAATTCAGGTCAAATATCGATTCAACATGAAGATTTATTAAAAACAAAGTCTTTAATTGAGCCCGTTTACAAAACCCGATCTAAATTAATGCATGCAGCAGTGCCGGGCCTCATTAAGCGAACGCCCAAATGGAAGCATGCTGTTTTAAAGAAAGTTCGAAGTTTGGACCTTTTTCAACCCACCAATGGAAAAAGTAAATTCGTTTGGTGGTTGAAGTCGGGCACTTTGATCTTTTAGTCATATATACACACACATCATATATTGGGATTTTGTCTTTTAGGCCATGTGTGCCCATAATTTAGCAGGCGAGTCCTGGCCGTGGTATCAAATTACGAAGCGAACTTGCCTTCGTTACAACATTCAAGAATAAATAAAAAAGGGTTTAAACTAGTGAAAATCTTATGATGAAAATTGGTGCATTTCTCAATAAGATTGAGCTACTTTTTTTGGGAGAAATGACTGAATATAATTGGGGAGTTTGATTATTATCGAGAGTAATTGAGTGGCTTTTTTTGGCTCAACATCTGAGTGACTTGACTATTGTTATAATGCATATCATATTGCTTGATTTTTATAGTAATTTTTTGTGATGCTTGAGGATGTAGATCATACCAACCAATTATCTATGCAATGGTTTGTCTAGTGAAGCCATATTGGGAAGGTACAACAGCCCAATATTTTTTTTTTGAGGGAAGATCGTCAAAAGGGAACCTAAATTTGATCCCGTTAACATATTCAGTTGGACCCATTTTACTCGAAAACTCAATCCGATGAGTTATGAGCCAATTAGGATATCTCTGAACTATTCCAGACTATACTAATTATCCAATGTTAGATTTCTATAATACAACTTACACGCGCATCTCAATAATTGAAGCATGCAATAGAAGCTCAATACCTTTATTTGGGTAGATCGGCAAGATGGAAGCCAAGTCTGACCCCATCAAAATATCCAGTTGGACCCATTTTCATTTAAAAAACATAAGTAAATGAATTATGAGCCAACTATGATGTATTAATTGTTCTACACTATATCAGTTCTCCACTGAAGGATTTTTTTAACGTAATTGACATATGCATCTTAACATGTTCTATTACTATCAACCGTCTCTTGGATTGATTTTTCTTTTCCCGCTTATCACCTATATCCTCGAACTCTAACACACAAGTTCATAAGTGGGAAAAGATTAAGAGAAAGACCAGCATATCTGATTGAAAAAGTCTCAACTGATTAATTAATGCTCAACCTTATTAAGAAAGTACACAATGATTACAACATTAATGAATAGGATATCCCACGGACAATTATTTAGATATCAATCACTCGAAACTCTCTTCCTACTATTAAAATAGCAGGAAATAACATCACTAGAATATCAATAGATTACTAATTAATTTCATCCATGGACTGTTGGCACGCTGTGAAGCACCACCGTCTCCACTGTGAGGCCCGGCCCGAACCCAAAGAGGACGCCCCACTTCAATCCCTCGCCGGTAGTCGCAAGCCCTTCCTCCGCTGACTTCCTCCGCGTCTCATCGAGGATGAACGAGACACACGCACTCGACATGTTCCCATACTCTCTAAGCACGTGCCTCGCGGCTCGGAGCTTCTCCTTTTTCAGCCCTAGCTTGGCCTCGATTTGGTTGAGTATGGCCGGGCCACCCGGATGAGGCACCCAAAAGATGGAGTTCCAGTCACTTATGCCAAGCGAATCGAACGCCTCTTTCAAGCTCTTCTCGATGTTGCTCGCGATCAAATGTGGGACCCTGTCGGATAACCCGAAGGTGAGGCCAACGTCGCGCAGTTGGCCCTCGATGGCGCCCTCGGAGTTTGGCAAAACGGTCTCCGCAGTCCACACGATTTGGAATATGGGTCGCTCAGCAGGGATCTCTGGGTCCGACCCTATGATGAGTGCGGCCGCTCCGTCACCAAAGATGGCCTGGCTGACAAGGTTGGCAAGGTTCTCAGCGGATGGGCCTCGGAAGATGGTGGTGACACTGATCTCAGAGCAGACGACGAGGACACGGGCACTGGCATTGTTCTCGGCGAGGTCCTTGGCGATGCGGAGGACAGTACCGCCAGCAAAGCAGCCCTGGTGGTAGAGCATGACACGCTTGACGGAGGGGCTCAGACCGAGAAGGCGCATGAGCTGGTAGTCGGCACCAGGCATGTCGACGCCGGAGATGGAGCAGAAGACAATGTGGGTGATCTTGGACTTGGGTTGGCCCCATTCCTTGATGGCCTTCAATGCCGCCTCCTTGCCGAGCTTCGGGATGGCGTCGATCATTATGTCCTGGCGTGGATTGAAGGAAGAAGGGTCGTCGTACGAGCAGATCTCGGGGTGTTTCTCCATAAGCTCCTCGGTCAAGTGCATGTAGCGCTTGTGGATCATTGACTTGTCACCTGCGACATCCTCACGTTGATTTTACTATCCAAGAACAACATTGACATGCATGCAGTGAAGTTTTTCTTTGTTCTGCTTCTTTTTCTTCCACAATAGTAACACCAAATTTGCATGGCTAGCTTACATATACTATACGACAAACTTTTCTTTCAACCATTCTAAGATTGTTAAGAATGATTGCAAATTCATTACGAAAAGAAGCAAATTGTAGTCATGCGATTTTGTAGTCATGCGATTTGTCCACGAATAAGATCCAAAAAGAAATATTTAGCCTTCTAGGAGAACTAAGGAAAGAATAACCAGAACTATGGACAGTTAAACTTTCTTAAAGGATGTATTAATCGAAACACAACACGTGTTTGACGAGAAAAATATAAACTACGAAGTTAGGTTAAAGATACTCTAATATACATACATACATACATATATATATATATATATATATATATATATATATATATATATATATTGTAGCTAGGGCAATCAGGAAAAAAAAAAGCTATAAAGTTAGGATAGGAATACTCAAAACTTAATGTATATTTTGTGGCTAGGGCAATCGAGATTGCGACTCACATATGCGGATGAACTTCTGTTTGAGGGCCGTCATGTGCTCGCTCTTGGTCATGCGGAAGTAGTAGTCCGGGTATTCGGCCTGATACACGCAGTTGACAGGATTTGCAGTCCCAATGGCAAGGATGGTCGCGGGCCCCTTGGCCCGCTGGCTCTCGCGGATCTTCTCGACGGCACCCATCTATCTCAGACCTGCGTTCGAAACTTTGGAACTTCTATGTAACCCTTGTTTCGCGTTGCGGATATATTGAAGTTCAAAGTGAAGTTGAGACACTACAACTTTGTCCGGCCGTGAAACTTTGCAGCCCATTGCCTTGCCTTTTATAGATACGAAGTGGGCAAACTCGAGCTCGGTTTTGAGGCAATGACGTTGGAAAAAAAGAAAAACAATCTTCCACGTGTAACTATTGACTATGTTGATGATGGTTGGTATTGTCTGCTTTAATTTTTAATTAATTGATCAGTTAGGTGAGATTCATTTAAACGTCATCGGATAATGCGTAATCAAATTTTATAAACCTGTCTTTGTGATCCTAGAACCTCTGACTATCACAGGATGCAGATGTTTATCGGGTGTTTATCTATAACAGACTGGCCATTTTTTCTGCTACTGTACCCGCGTTCATAATGCATACAAAAGTCGTCAAAAGTGGGTTGCACGAACATATATCAATTTATATAATAACTAAGTATGAATTGTTGTAGCAGAAACCTGATTTTTCATTACAAAAGAAATATATGCGCATGAAAAATGCTTGATAAATATTGAAAGAAAACAAAGGGGACGACCCGCGTGGCATTATTTTTTTTCAATACTTTAATAGATAATACTGATACCACAAATCTTCTAAATGAGTAATAATCACAAAAACAAATCAACAATAAATTGGCATAAGAAAGTTATCTCCAATATAAATATCTCTGATTTGCTCGAAACATGCTGGGAGTGCTAGTATTCTAAGATTGGCGATTCGCGAGTCTATTTTTATCATTCTCTTTTTAGTTGATGCGATCCTGATCGATACGTACAATTTCAAAGATGCAAATTACGTGTTTAAAAAGTTGAGGATAATTTGTGACAATTTCATCGCTAGACCAAACACGAGAATACATACATTGCGTCGCCATTGGTCCACCCTATATCGATCTATTAATAGCTTTGTCGTGTTAGAGCAAACTTAGAAAAGACTTAAAGTATCGATCAATGGCTAAGAAATCAAATGCCGGTCATCATTGCTTTGGTCGACGGTCACCAAATTAAGTTGAATGGAGTTAATTTGATTGCACCAATTTGACAAGTTTTAAGATTTAATTATACTTTTTAAAGGTTTAAAAACTCCACTTTCATGATAAGTTATACAATTTCTAGTGCACTTATCCCTAAAAAGAAAAATGCAACTGTGTTTACTTCCTTGCAAATCCATATGGGATCTCACCCTTGGGCTTTATTTTGTTTTGTTTTGTTTTTTTTTTTTTCACTTTTAGTTATCCCAAAAAGTGGTCCCACATCAATTTACAAAGAAAAGCGCATGCTATCTTTTTTTACTTTTAAACCATTTAGAGAATAGACGGTGTACAATTATGTTTAGTCGCGTTCCCAACAACCGGATTAAATCAATCGGTTCTGAAATCAGATCGGTCCTTATTATTTCAATCACTCATAATAAAAGTAAATTAAACTAAATATGTCATAAGTTCAAATTTAGGCTCCTTTTGGTGATCACTTCAAGTGACAATTGAGACTTCGCTATATCAAAAAAGCTTTCGAGGGCTTCTTCTCGCACACCGTTGCTTGTGGCCACCAAGGACCCGACATTGAATTATAATTAAAAATTGTTTATATTAGTCTCGATCGTGCCATGTAGGACGGCCGATATCCACGACAACGAATTCTTGTCAAATTGACCCAAATGACTGAATTGGATAAATATGATGAGGTTTATGATTCAATTAATAAAATTAAATTGTTTAGATATGAATTGGTAAATGTGCAATAAATTTAAGATTTTTTGGACAATTTCCCAGTTTTGGTAGTCCATTCTCAGTGATGTCTATCGGTCTTCTTCAAGATGTTTTACGATGCTTCTGGTAGTTCCTTTTGGCTATTATAATAATGCCTCGTGACTGATTTTAGAAAAATGGCCTCGTGACTCAGCTTTCCTGCTTAAGCATCGAGCTCAATTTCTTGTGAAAAGATGGCCAGTCTGTTATAGATAAACACCCGATAAACATCTGCATCCTGTGATAGTCAGAGGTTCTAGGATCGCAAAGACAGGTTTATAAAATTTGATTACGCATTATCCGACGACGTTTAAATGAATCTCACCTAACTGATCAATTAATTAAAAATTAAAGCAGACACTACAAACCATCTAATCAACATAGTCAATAGTTACACGTGGAAGATTTTTTTTTTTTCCAACGTCATTGCCTCAAAACCAAGCTCGAGCTTGCCGACTTCGTATCTATAAAAGGCAAGGCAATGGGCTGCAGAAGTGTCACCGCCGGACAAAGTTGTAGTGTCTCAGCTTCGCTTTGAACTTCAATATATCCGCAATACGAAACAAGGGTTACATAGAAGTTCCAAAGTTTCGAACGCAGGTCTGAGATAGATGGGTGCCGTCGAGAAGATCCGCGAGAACCAGCGGGCCAAGGGGCCCGCGACCATCCTTGCCATTGGGACGGCAAATCCTGTCAACTGCGTGTACCAGGCCGAATACCCGGACTACTACTTCCGCATGACCAAGAGCGAGCACATGACGGCCCTCAAACAGAAGTTCATCAGCATATGTGAGCCGCATTCTCGATTGCCCTAGCTACAAAATATACATTAAGTTTTGAGTAATCTTGTCCTAACTTTATAGCTTCTTTTCTTCTTTTTTTTCCTGATTGCCCTAGCTACAATATATATATTAGAGTATCTTTAACCTAACTTTGTAGTTTATTTTTCTCGTCAAACACGTGTTGTGTTTCGATTAATACATCCTTTAAGAGAGTTTTAACTGTCCAGAGTTCTGGTTATTCCTTCCGTAGTTCTCCTAGAAGGCTAAATCTTTCTTTTTGGATCTTATTCGTGGACAAATCGCATGACTACAATTTGCTTCTTTTCGTAATGAATTTGCAATCATTCTTAACAATCTTAGAATGGTTGAAAGAAAAGTTTGTCGTATAGTATATGTAAGCTAGCCATGCAAATTTGGTGTTACTATTGCGAAAGGAAAAGAAGCAGAACAAAGAAAAACTTCACTGCACGCATGTCAACGTTGTTCTTGGATAGCAATATCAACGTAAGGATGTCGCAGGTGACAATTCAATGATCCACAAGCGCTACACGCACTTGACCGAGGAGCTTATGGAGAAACACCCCGAGATCTGCTCGTACGACGACCCTTCTTCCTTCAATCCACGCCGGGACATAATGATCGACGCCATCCCGAAGCTCGGCAAGGAGGCGGCATTGAAGGCCATCAAGGAATGGGGCCAACCCAAGTCCAAGATCACCCACATTGTCTTCTGCTCCTTCTCCGGCGTCGACATGCCTGGCGCCGACTACCAGCTCATGCGCCTTCTCGGTCGAGCCCCTCCGTCAAGCGTGTCATGCTCTACCACCTGGGCTGCTTTGCTGGCGGTACGCCCTCCGCATCGCCAAGGACCTCGCCGAGAACAATGCCAGTGCCCGTGTCCTCGTCGTCTGCTCTGAGATCACTGCGACCGCCTTCCGAGGCCCGTCCGCTGAGAACCTTAACAACCTTATCGGCCAGGCCTTCTTTGGTGACGGTGCGGCCGCGCTCATCATAGGGTCGGACCCGAGATCCCCGCTGCGAGCGGCCCATATTCCAAATCGCGTGGACTGCGGAGACCGTTTTGCCAAACTCGAGGGTGCCGTCGTGGGGCAACTGCGCGACGTTGGCTTCACCTTCGGGTTATCCGACGGGTCCCGCATTTGATCGCGAGCAACATCGAGAAGAGCTTGAAAGAGGCGTTCGATTCGCTTGACATAAGTGACTGGAACTCCATCTTTTGGGTGCCTCATCCGGGTGGCCCGGCCATACTCAACCAAATCGAGGCCAAGCTAGGGCTGAAAAAGGAGAGGCTCCGAGCCGTGAGGCAGGTGTTTGGAGAGTACGGGAACATGTCGAGCGCAACTGTCTTGTTCATACTCGATGAGATGCGGAGGAAGTCGGCGGAGGAAGGGCTCGCGACCACCGGTGAGGGGTTGGAGTGGGGCGTCCTCTTTGGGTTTGGGCCGGGCCTCACGGTGGAGACGGTGGTGCTTCACAGCGTGCCAACAGTGACCCGTGGATGAAATCAATTAATAATCTATATGATATGCAATTAATTGATATTCTCGTGATGTTATTTCCTGCTATTGCGAAGACAGTTTCGTTTGGAGTGATTGATATCTAAATAATCGTATGTGGGATTTCTTATTCATTAATGTTGTAATCATTGTGTACATTCTTAATAAGGGTGAGCATTAATCAACCAGTCATGAGACTTTTTCAATTATATATGCTCATCTTTCTCTTAATTTTTTCCCCACTTATGAACTGGTGCGTTAGAGTTCGAGGATATAAATGATAAGCGGGAAAAGAAAATCGATCCAAGAGATAGTCGACTGTGATACATGTGTGAGTTGTTTTAGAAAGGTCCCACATTGGAGAGTTGATGTAGTATTGAACAATTAATATATATAATTGGCCCACGAATGTGGATCCAACTGAATATATTGATGGGCTTGGACTTGACTTTCCTTTAGGATATCTACCTTGGTGAAGCTATCAGGCTTCTGCTGCCTCCAATTGTTGAGATGCACGTGTGAGTTATATAATAGAAATCTTTGAGAATTCATATACTCTAGAGTTATTAATATATATCCTTATTTTGTCACTCACACACACACACACACACACACACACACACACACACACATACAGATATATATATATATATATATATATATATATATATATATCATATTTGACTCCTAACTAATTGATTAAGTTTTTGAATGAAAATGGATCCAAACGGATATATTGATGGGTTCAAATTTTGTGACATCTTAGATTTTCAGTGATGTTTTCTACTAAATAAATCGAGCATTTCATTGATGCGGCTATGAGGTTGTTCTCAGAGCTGATTACTTTCGAAATAATTAGACTATTTAGGGAAGTCATTAAGGAATTTTAATACAATAGACTTGAGAATTCGATTAGGAATCGGTTACTCGACCGTGCTCATCTACCGAGATCATTATGGCATAGATATAAATCGATTGGAAATCAGAGATAGGTCGGTTTGATGGAGATGTGTGGCTTATCCTGGGTGACTCCACCAAATTGGAAAATTCTCGTCAACCGGCACTAGTTTGATTTTTCTATCGTTTTGGTATCCTGTGTCCGTATTTGAATCCTCGAGATTTTCACGACAATCAAGAGTTGCCAATGTTTCGAGTGGGTTCATAGTCATTCAAAGAAAATTGACCACGGGTCATTTGCCCTGAAAATATTTGAAAACTACTCGGCAGCCTAAGTCACGCTAAAAACGCGCCAAATGGAAATTAATCACGAATTCTAGTCCAATTTCAGAAATTGAAAATCATGTCATGTCACAATAAATTCTAGGAACATTGACTCAGTCTCAGCAGATCTTTCTGACGACTGAGACTTTTTGGGAAAAAATCGGCATAAGACCGTTTTTGTTTGGAAAAAGTTGGGGATTATTTTTGGTAACTAAACAGAGATGCAAGTTGGATTCATGGGTAAGGAAAAATGTCAATTGAAGCATTGGGGTACCAATTGATTTTTATTGAAGCCAATTGAGGTTGAATTGAGAGGAAATCAAGACCAATTGAAGCCATGTTCTTCAAAATTCGTATGCCCCCCATAGCCTAGCCAAATTGCACCATTCCAAGGGTTTTGAGAAGTGTGTTGGTGGAGCAATGACAGCCAAGGGACGTTGGCTTGATGGACAAGCCTTTAGGAGACAAAAATGTTGAAAAACAAGCCAAGGGGACCCTCCACCCTTATCTCTTCCCCCTCTCTCCTCCCTTGGCCATCCACCCCATCTCTCTCTCTCTCTCTCTCTCCATTGTCTTGTGCGAAACCAGCAACCAGCAGAGAAGAAGGAGCAGCTCGTCGCACATCGGAACGCCACCACCAACGCACGCCGTCGCAGTTTCCGTGGACCACTGCCCGCGCGAGCCAACCGCACACCGTCCGCCCTTTGCTCGCCCCCTCACGCTGGTCCAACTACTGTCCAGCAGCTTGTGGAGCCATGCTGGAGCTCTTACAACCACTGTGAGTCGCCGTGGACCGCCCTCCACACCGCGAAGTCCCCCACCAGTCCACCGGAGTTCTCATCGCACTGACCTAGCTGTTTTCTTCTATTTTGCAGCCTTAAGCAGCAGCTGGAAAAATGGGTTTCTGGCAGTGATTAGGACCCGTTTTGAGGTGTCTTCGGGCCTCGGACCTTAAGCTAGCTTTAGAGAAAAACGTCCCCGGTGACGTTGCCGACGTTTCAATCCAAGCGGATCGTTAAACAGATGAATTTTCCTCACTAATCCCTTATTAGTATGCTAATGATGCTTAGGGGTTGATTAGATTTAATTAAGTGTAATTAGGTGGATAGATTATATTAGACTAATCAAATTAGGGATTTACCTATGCATGTTAGGCAAATGGTTAGTGTACTTAGCAAGAAGACAAGTCCTATTATTTATTAAACGAGTCTCAGTAATTTTCCGGGCTCGTATTGGCTTCCAATTAGGCATTACGGGCCTAAATTGGATTTATTGTATTTATTTACCAATTTTCGAAATTAATTAATTAATTAATTATTTTCCGCAAATTAGGCAAGGATAGCTGACGACCGGAATTTTATACTGATCATCGTAGTAAAGTTCATTTATTTATTTGAGTCGTAATTTGTGAGAAATTGATTTATTGGTGATTTTAGAATTTATTCCTAAATTAAAAAAAATTGGAAATTAATTGAAAAATAAACAGGCATCGATCGACAATGCCAAAAATATTTTAGTAGATTACAGAAAATGATAGGATTTATGGAAAGGAAATTGTTATATTTTGGTTAGGGCCGACCATGTACCCACACACGACATTTTATTGGAAATGATAAAAATGGTTATTTGATTGTTTACTTAGAATGTCATGTATACCAACTCGATGACTCTACGGAGTATCTTGAGACAGAACGGTATGATCTATCGGTTCGATGACTCTACGGAGCATCTTGAGACAGTACAGTATGATCTACCGACTCGATGACTCTACGGAGCATCTTGAGACAGTACGGTATGATAAATTGTGTGTATATCGGCTCAGTGACTTTATAAGTCGTCTTGAGACAATCTGATATGATCTACCAGCTCGGTGACTCTACTGATTATTTTGAGACAATACGGTATGACATACTGGCTCCATAATTCTATAGGTCATCTTGAGACAGTACGGTATGATATTGATATACTGGCTCGATGATTCTCTTTATCATCTCGAGACAGGATGGTATGATTTGGCAGCTCGATGACTCTATATGTCATCTGAAGATAGGATAATATACTATCTATATATCACCAAGGGTGAGTAGTCTTGGATGTTGATCAGACTTATATATAGTATGAAATGGGCCGACCAAGAAATGGTCTAGATGACCAAAATTACATCAACAATCAGTTGGCGAGATCTATGTCGTGACCAAAATTTTGGGTGAACCATCTAGTGTTTGGCTAATGGATTATTAAGCTTAAACTTAGCTCGGTCTCTCCCAAGCCCATACCAATTTGTGACTTAGGTTCAAGTTCTTAACATGCAAATGATTTTCAATCAGGAGTCGCTACTAATCTACTTTCAGTGGGTCGATTAGAAACCCAAGTAAAGTAACGGGAGATCTACTTTACTCCTACAAACTAGAGATTTGTGAGTTCGAGAACTTGATTACGCTAGATTTCTTTAACGCAATTTCGGTACATTTCTCTTTTATTTTCAAAAAAATTTGCAAGCAGTTTGGATTAATTTTAAATCTATTTCCCTAACACGTGAGGTGATCATTGAGAGTGCTAGTATGAACAAAATAAAGGAGTTAAGGAAGAGAATAAGAACACGAGATTTATAGTGGTTCGGCTTAATCCAAGCCTACGTCCACTCTCCACGATAACAGCCTTCTTGGCTGGATTCCACTATGCAATCAACAAGAGATTACAACTTCGAGTGCAAACACTTAGTAGTAGATCACACTATCTCACTAAGTCACTCTCTTGGTATTTCTCTCACGATTACAAATGTTTAAGCTCTCAAGAGACAAGTATATGATCTAAAGTCGCTTAGACTTTGGAATTATAAATTCTACGCTCCGTCTCTTACTTGCTCATCGGTCCATGATCTTCTTAAATAGTCCTCCACTTCCAAACTACCCGTTGGACAGTATCCCGGAGAATCGTCTTCCAATATACCCATTGGACAGCTCGTATCTAGAAGATTTGGTAGCCGTTGAGTGACAAAGGTAAAATCCCAAATTGATTCCGATCGCCCATACAAACGAAATCTTGGTTTCCATAAGTAAAGCTTCTTCGTGTAGAAAGTTCTTGTCTTCAAGATCCAATCGTCAATCAATTAGATTGAATCAATCAAATCAATCTTGATGTGGAATCCAAACCAGATCACTAGCCGTTGTATGATTGGGCTTGAGTTACGATTCATTGAATCTGGATGTAAAGTCTCGAGTCTGTAGACTTTACAATATGAGTCTCTAGACTTTACAATCTGAGTCTCTAGACTTTACAATCTGGGTCTGAATATATCGCTTCCTCGAACAGATTTAGCTTTAAGGTCTGTACCTTGCCGAGCTTCAAGATAGAGTCTATCTTCCGGTTCACTTCAGATAGAGTCGTCTTCGGTTCATCATTCACGTTCGGTCCGGAATTAGTCGAGTGAGCGACTTGATGTAGAAGGACTTTGACACTAAAGTCGCGTCTTTAGACTTTGAGTCTTGAGTCTGGTAGTCTTCGGGGACTTTGAGTCTTGAGTCCGCGTCTTCGGACTTTGAGTCTTGAGTCCGCGCGTCTTGACTTTGAGTCTTGAGTCTCGCGCCTTCGACTTTGATAATATCCTTTACATGTTCTATTATCTGCATGGTCTATTACTCAACCATTAAACATGTTAGTAGCCTTTGATTTATTTTGTCATCTTCAAAACATCATAAGGGATTTCCCTAACAATCATACGGGTGCGCAAACCACCAATTTAATACCCAAGAAAGCAAATAATAAAAAAATGCATGACTTACCTCATAGCAACGAAAGCATCTGCGTTGTTCGATCAAAATTCACATCAACAGTCCTAGATATGATTTCTAATTAACACGCAATCACTCAATTTTTGTTTTCACTTATTTAATGAGAATATAATCCATATGCAATGCGATGCTTCTAATCTAATATGAAATGATATGACATAGCAATATGACCTAAACAATATGACATAAATAGGCATGCAGTCTATTCTGAAGCATGAAATGGATTTATTTTATAAAAAAAAAATGCAATCTAAATTAACCAAATGACCTAATTCTAATGACGGGCAATTTCTAATTAAATGAACCTAGTAAGAATCACTAAATGACGTGCATTTCATGAACCTAATTCTTTATGGCGTGTACATGATTTTTTTATTTTCTTAATAAGCATGCAATCCATTCTAATATGCAATGACGTGCAAATAATGTCATAATTCTAATTTTTTTCTGTTTTCTTTTATGAAATTCGAAATTAAAATTGCCAAATAATTAAACATGCAATTCAAATTTAAAAGAAAAAAACAAAAAAAAACTAACATCCTAAATGAATCCATCTTTTTTGGATTTTTATTTAAGGAATTCGAAATAAATAAATTTCTTATTCTAAACATGCAAAATAATCCTAAAATAAGTAGTATTCTAACATGAACCTAATTTAACTCAAATATATATTTTTGGGGTTTTTCTTTTACGAGAGCAATCAATAAAGGCATCAAGAACAGCACGGCACCAAATCAAGCAAGATATCATCCGTGTCCATTTAATTTTGGGAAATAAATTGATGAATTGTATCTCGTGCATGATATCGGATTGGCCAATTTTTAAATAAAATCATGAATCGTATATCGAGCGTGAGATCGGATTGGTGATTTTTCCGTACGATTGCAGGTTGTATTTCGAGTGTGAAATCAGACCGTCAATCATATGTAGGTTGCGAAATTACTAAGATTTCCCAATTTAAAAGGCTAATTGATATTTTGTGGATATAACCTTGAATCACTCTAAATAGAGAGATTTGCTATTTGTTCTCTGATCACTCGCCGTAAAGCCTCTTAGGATTGTCAATAATCAGAATGCGGGGGTCTCTCCTTGGCATTTTCTATGATGTGGAAGATGTAGGCATAACCCTTAAAAAAAATTAGGAAAAGAACGATAGTGGGATGCAAATATAAGATACTGATGATGGATCGGCCTCCCCTTTTGTCTTCTACGAAGGCTTCCTATGTCTCTCTCCCTCTCGGCTTCTTTGCTCTCAGTGTATGTTGCCGATCTCCCTCTTTTCATGTGGCCGTGTATTCTCAATTGTGTGGCCTCCCAAAACCCTACGCCAACAACTATTTAAAGGCCATCGATTAGGGTTTTAATTTTTCCAAATCGATATTCACGAAGATTCTTTTTCCAAACGCAATATTCGTTTTGCTGAACACAATATTTATTTTTCACATCTGCCCTATCCAAAAAATTCCTCATATCACGGAAAAATTTCAAATTCCTATTTTTCACGATATAATTTTTATCATTAATTTTTGGGCCAATTTGCTTGCTTTGTAAGCTTAGTCCGGTATGCCAAGTTAAAGCTCAAAATCACTAATTCGAACCCACCCGTCACCGGTCCAATAAATAAATGCAAAAAATGCAAATTAAAAATAAATGGACCTAAATCTATATGCTATGCAATTAATAGTTTTTCAGGGATAAAATTAACCATTAATTTTTAATGCAATAAATGACTAAACGAATCGTCAAAATTTAGATGTCAACAATTGTCCTTTTTTGAAGGTGTGCTTGTAGAGGTTGCCTTCAAAGACAAATTGAGACCTAAATTTTGACCATGCACATGCATTGAATGATTTTTTTTTGTCGTAAAATGAATCCCATTTTAAAATGCAATTTATATGATGCATGGAAATGCTAATGCAAATGCATGATACGAAAGAAAGGAACGTACCTACAGTTACTTACCAATCAGTGTGGTACATGATAAATCCCCATTTACTCCACAAGTATCCAATTTTCACTCAGGTTCCTTGAAGAGTCTAACAGGTAATAAATTGAGACATCGAGACTGAGAAGAACATTCACATCCAAAGTGAAATGTTCAACGAAAATAATTGAGACATCCAAATCCAAACTGAGATGTCAAGATTTTTTAAACTCGAAATACCTAGATCTAGAATAAGATATTACGAGAAAGCTCGAAAAACATTCACGTCCAAAGTGAGATGTTCAACGAAAAGAATTACGACATCCAAATCTAGACTAAGATGTCAAAATTTTTGAACCTGAAATACCTAGATCCAAACTAAGGTATAATGAGAATGATTGAAAAACATTCACATCCAGAGTGAAATGTTTAAACGAAAATAATCAAGATAGATCATGGCCTTTGACTTGGCTGCCGAGTGGCTGTTGTCGGGGTTGGGTCGAGGTAAGGGTCGGAGCTGTGGCCACCGAGTGGCTATCATTAGGGGCGGGGTCGGGGCCGGGGTCGGGGTCACAGTCGGAGCTGCGGCTGCCGAGTGGTCATCATCGAGGTTGGGGTCAGGGTTGGGGTCAGGGATGGGGTCGGAGTTGCGGCCGCCAAGTGGCCATCGTCGGGGTCGTGGTTGGGGTCAAAGCCGTGGCCACCGAGCGCGGGGGCCGTTGAGGACGGCGACTGGCCGGAGATTTAGGGTTTTGAATTGGGGGAGACACCAAACGGCGTCGTTTTGGGGTTAAGATGCTGACTATACTCTCCGACGAGCCACATCAACTTCAAAAATTAATAAAAAAATGCCACATCGGATTTCCGGCCAACCAGATTTGAGTTGGCACTAAAATGATCGTTTTTCAAACTTTTTGGCACTAAAGTGATTTGACAGAAAATTTTGTCACCAAAGTGAGCGCTGTACACAACTTATAACACTAATAGTGTACTTATCCCAATGTTAGTAGCTACCAATTTGCACATGTGGTATAATGATGGAAATAAGCACGTATCAATAAAACATATGCATTTACTATAAAGAAATGGTGAGACTAATTCAATTTAGAAAAATTGTTCAGAAAGTCCTAAACTATTATATGATGGCTAATCATATCCTTAACTTTTCAATTTAATTAATTTAATTTTAAGTCTTTTGATAATTTGTCAATCTAGTTTTTCTAACAAATTTTAACCAAAAATTGATGAAGTGGCGATATAGTTAGCAATAGCCATCTTACATCACATAACCGGCCCAAACATGAACGATTTTTTGTAATTTCATTAAATATTGTGAATTTTTTTCCTATTTTCCTTCGATAGTCATTAAGAGCTGAGCAATGGTGAATAGAGGTCATCAACCATATGTGACACCCCGAACCCTTCGCAGGTCGTCACCAGCGCCGGTGTTACATCTTTTACCATCTCTATCTCTTGGCTAAATTAAGCCTTGCCAGATTACAGGCATTTTTTTTTTTTTTAAAGCGGTCCCATGCGCGACTCATAGCGGAAGCAAAATTCGCATCGTCATCTATCTCCCTTCCAACCCATGATACAAATACACACCAGCTAAACATCGGGATTTTTATAAACAAACGTCGACACATTATTTACATATATTTTCAAGATGGGACTACTCTCGGGTCGGTACATAACAAGGAAAAGCTAGGACTCAGCCATGTCCAGCCTAAAACCTCAAAAAGAAACCTCGACCCCTAACATCATGTGAACAAGGAACCCTCCCATCGAAAGCGTCGACTATCTACATCAAAAAGAGATCCAGCTCCTACTTATCGCGCGCAGTCTCACACCCAACCCGGTGCATCGGGTGGTGGCGGCGGCGGCATCCTCGCATCGCTCCATCCCGTCGAACGTGCACGGAGCAGAACTCTTGTATGACAGGCCCCCACCAGGCCGATATCATACATAACTAAGCATCGCACTCGGATAAACGTCAATCCGGGCACATAGGGACAATCTATCTCCGTACACTCCACCTCAACATCAGACGGTAGACCGTAAAATACCCCACGCGAAACAGCAGGTAGCGGCATAGTGCTAATCTGAAATGTTATCCCCAAAAGGGGTGAGTACAACCACTTTCAAAGATAGGGAATCCAATAACAACTCAAATGCACCATGCATACCATCATACAATGCAGGCATTGCTTACCTTTTTGATGTCAAGCGTATTCATGCATCATTATAGCATATATATCATCATCATAGCCATGTATCATCATGCATACATCATCACTAACCATGCATCACCATGCATATCACATCATCATTAGCCATGCATCACCATGCATATCACATCATATCATCATTAGCCATGCATCACCATGCATGTCATATCATCATTAGCCATGCATCACCATGCATATCACATCATATCATCATTAACCTTGCATCACCATGCATATCATATCATCATTAGCCATGCATCACCATGCATATCACATCATATCATCATTAACCATGCATCACCATGCATATCATATCATCATTAGCCATGCATCACCATGCATATCACATCATATCATCATTAACCATGCATCACCATGCATATCATATCATCATTAACCATGCATCACCATGCATATCATATCATCATTGACCATGCATCACCATGCATATCACATCATAGATCAATTTCCACTTTTACTTATCAATTGATCCCCACATTATCTTTTCTCAAATCATCAAATTCACCATCATCACCATCCCTTCGGGCGAAACCTCCGACGGGATCCCGATTCCGGCCATCTCATGGCCACTTTGGGCTTCCGGCCCCCCACATTCGGGCATCTCGCATCTCAACTAGCATCACGAGGCATTCCCTTCGGGCAGAAACCTCCGACAGGGGCTTCCGGCCTTTACCCTTCTAGCCGGGATCTCGCACCCCAATCCCGGCATCGCGAGTCACTCCCTTCGGGCGAAAACCTCCGACGGGCTTCCGGCCCCCCACATTCCGGGCATCCTGAAACTCCCGGGAATCTCTGGAATTACGCCACCAGGCCACCAGACAACATCCTCCACCACGACCCCTTACTCACATACCACTTCCACATTCACCTTCCTTTTAATCTTATTATTATTACATGGCATATGAATCACGCACATGCATCACAATTCATGATCATACATGCATCTATGTCATATAACAATGCATCATAAATTCAATGGAATACATGGCTAATAAAATAATCCATTATTATTTTATTATTATTATATTATATTATTATATTATTATATTATTAATTTATTATTATTTTTTTTTATAAATAAACATTTCATTTAATATTTATGATTTTCCCAAAATCATAATATTTAAACAATCACTAAACAATTAGAATCACAATTTTATGCAAAATTCGCCAATTTGCATTTTACATAATTTCTCAATTTTCCACAAAATAGCACTTAACATTCGGAAAATGGCCAGATTGCACAGTTTTCAAATTAATTCGATTAAATTACTCATATGGCCTCCAAAAATTACGAAATTTTACAGGGTGATAACCAACACATTTTCGTGCATTTTTCATGAAGAACCCTAAGCCAAATTCTTCATAGATTAATTTACACAACTCCACGAAGCTTCTGGAACCTCTACCGTTTCGTCCAGAGTACATATCACAGAAAAACTTAGGTTTGACCCATCTAATCCTTTTCGTTTCCTCTGAAATTCGAGTATGTTATGTATCAATGTGTCCTTTACAAGTTTCATGAAGAGATCTAGGTTAAATAACCAAAGTATGATCCTCTTTTAAGTCCTTGAAGTCTCGGGTGTCTCGGTATACTTCAACAGAACCAACCGTCTCAAAGATCTAGCCGATTCACTAGGCTATAATCATTTGTTTCTCTTCAAATTTGAGTATGTTGTAGTTTAGGAAGTTACCAACAACTTTCATGAAGACAACAAGGTGAGATTTCCAACAAAAATCAACATGCAACCAAGAAATCAACAAAAGGTCAGTGAAGATTTCGCGGATCTGAGGTCTCCGTATAACAGAGCTATTGACCCCTCATATCACCATCGTTTTCCATGAAATTCGAGTATGTCATACTACAAGATGTTAGCTTCAACTTTCATGAAGACACCGAAGCCAAAATCGCACTCCAAACACACATGCAAGCTCGAATAAGGTACTGACTACCACAAACCGAACGAAAACAGTCACATAACTTGAACACATTCAACCCTTACCTCGGTTCTTCGCCCAAACCACACCTAAAACCGAACATGCAACCAACAAAACAGACATGCAAAAGAAGTTAAGGACTCCACTTGCCTCTAAGATGAACAAGCAACAACACACGGCGGCGTACGGTGGACGGACACGGCGGCGACGGCGACTCCTTCCTTCCTCCTCCTCTCGGCCGCTCCTCCTCTCTCTCGCACACCTCTCTCTCTCACGATTTCCCTCTCTCGGCCAAATGAGCAAAGAACCGACCACCCTCTCTCTCTCCTTCCCTCTTATACTCCCTAGAGCTCATCATGGCTAATGATTATTTCACCTCAACCATGACCAATGCATGGCCTTGCCATTTGCCACTTGTTTTATTGGTTTTTTTCTTCTTTTATTTGGTTTGGGCTTGGGCTTAGGCCCATCTGGCCACTCCCTCTTGGGCTGGTCGACAGCCACCTCTTGGGCCCAATGGGCCGACTAGCTTGGCCCACCAAGCTTTAGGCTAATGGGTCCAAGGCCCATTTCGAAAATTAATCCCCTTTTCCTTTTTTTTTTTTTTTGAATTCCTTTCTATAAATATTTCCAAATTCAAATTTCAATCTTGGCCAAAGTCTTAGGATATTTTAATTATTGAAATTTAAATCATATGGCCAAGCATTAACTAATTAAATTTAAATTTCCACAATCACAAGCAAAATTCATCAAATACAAGGGCAAATTGGCTTAAGCATAGGCCATAAAATTCTACCACCTAATTAAAGACATTTAACACACCTTAAGGCTTGGCTTTGAAATTCCGGGATGCCACACCATAGGCAAAGGTAGTGATTTGAGGCAAAGCAAGCCAAGGCAAGGTGACACAATGTGACAAAATGCGACGCAAGGCAAGGAATGGCAAAGGTGGGAATGTTGCTGTTGTTGTTATTTATTTATTTATTTATTTATTTATTTATTTATTTATTATTATTATTATTATTATTATTATTATTATTATTATTATTATTATTATTATTATTATCGTCATCATCATCGTCATCGTCATCATCATGTCATCGTCATCGTCATCGTCATCGTCGTCGTCATTATTATTATTTGCTAATGTGAGGTTTATACTTTTTCTTTTTTTTATTTAGTAGGATAATATTAGACTAACAGATAATATTCTCAATCGATTCTATTTCGCCAAAATGACTTCTACAGTAGAGACCAACATGCGGTAATCGTAGCAACTTTGCCGTCATCTTCACTACCTCCTCCTCCTTTGCTGCAAAACCTCTCTCTCTCTCTCTCTCTCTACGTGACGGCAGTATTGTGGAGGGCGTTGTGGCAAAGATGTTGTGAGACTGCACAGAAGGTTGTGAGAGAGTGAGTGATCACAATTGGTAATTTCGTGCAATCCAATAGAACAACAAAATTATGATGAACAAAATACATGCCTATAAAGAATCTCTTTCGTCATATTTTACAAGAACTGTCGAATTGAATCATTCATGTGGGGATATTTTCCTATATTATCTATAACAATTCATACTTAGTTATTATATAAATTGATATATGTTCGTGCAACCCACTTGCGACGACTTTTATATGCATTATGAATGCGGGTACAGTAGCAGAAACCTGATTTTTCATTACAAAAGAAATATATGCGCATGAAAAATGCTTGATAAATATTGAACGAGAACAAAGGGGACGACCCGAGTGGCATTATTTTTTTTCAATACTTTAATAGATAATGCTGACACCACAAATCTTCTAAACAAATCTGATTTGCTCGAAACATGCTGGGAGTGCTAGTATTCTAAGATTGGCGCGATTCGCGAGTCTATTTTTATCATTCTCTTTTTAGTTGATGCGATCCTGATCGATACGTACAATTTCAAAGATGTAAATTACGTGTTTAAAAAGTTGAGGATAATTTGTGACAATTTCATCGCTAGACCAAACACGAGAATACATACATTGCGTTGCCATTGGTCCACCCTATATCGATCTATTAATAGCTTTGTCGTGTTAGAGCAAACTTAGAAAAGACTTAAAGTATCGATCAATGGCTCAGAAATCAAATGCCGGTCATCATTGCTTTGGTCGACGGTCACCAAATTAAGTTGAATGGAGTTAATTTGATTGCACCAATTTGACAAGTTTTAAGATTTAATTATACTTTTTAAAGGTTTAAAAACTCCACTTTCATGATAAGTTATAGAATTTCTAGTGCACTTATCCCTAAAAAGAAAAATGCAACTGTGTTTACTTCCTTGCAAATCCATCTGGGATCTCACCCTTGGGCTTTATTTTGTTTTGTTTTTTTTTTTTTTTTCACTTTTAGTTATCCCAAAAAGTGGTCCCACATCAATTTACAAAGAAAAGCGCATGCTATCTTTTTTTACTTTTAAACCATTTAGAGAATAGACGGTGTACATTTATGTTTAGTCGCGTTCCCAACAACCGGATTAAATCAATCGGTTCTGAAATCAGATCGGTCCTTATTATTTCAATCACTCATAATAAAAGTAAATTAAACTAAATATGTCATAAGTTCAAATTTAGGCTCCTTTTGGTGATCAGACAATTGAGACTTCGCTATATCAAAAAAGCTTTCGAGGGCTTCTTCTCGCACACCGTTGCTTGTGGCCACCAAGGACCCGACATTGAATTATAATTAAAAATTGTTTATATTAGTCTCGATCGTGCCATGTAGGACGGCCGATATCCACGACAACGAATTCTTGTCAAATTAACCCAAATGACTGAATTGGATAAATATGATGAGGTTTATGATTCAATTAATAAAATTAAATTGTTTAGATATGAATTGGTAAATGTGCAATAAATTTAAGATTTGTTGGACAATTTCCCAGTTTTGGTAGTCCATTCTCAGTGATGTCTATCGGTCTTCTTCAAGATGTTTTACGATGCTTAGATTTTACGATGCTTCTGGTAGTTCCTTTTGGCTATTATAATAATGCCTCGTGACTGATTTTAGAAAAATGGCCTCGTGACTCAGCTTTCCTGCTTAAGCATCGAGCTCAATTTCTTGTGAAAAGATGGCCAGTCTGTTATAGATAAACACCCGATAAACATCTGCATCCTGTGATAGTCAGAGGTTCTAGGATCGCAAAGACAGGTTTATAAAATTTGATTACGCATTATCCGATGACGTTTAAATGAATCTCACCTAACTGATCAATTAATTAAAAATTAAAGCAGACACTACAAACCATCTAATCAACATAGTCAATAGTTACACGTGGAAGATTTTTTTTTTTTTTCCAACGTCATTGCCTCAAAACCAAGCTCGAGCTTGCCGACTTCATATCTATAAAAGGCAAGGCAATGGGCTGCAGAAGTGTCACCGCCGGACAAAGTTGTAGTGTCTCAGCTTCGCTTTGAACTTCAATATATCCGCAATACGAAACAAGGGTTACATAGAAGTTCCAAAGTTTCGAACGCAGGTCTGAGATAGATGGGTGCCGTCGAGAAGATCCGCGAGAACCAGCGGGCCAAGGGGCCCGCGACCATCCTTGCCATTGGGACGGCAAATCCTGTCAACTGCGTGTACCAGGCCGAATACCCGGACTACTACTTCCGCATGACCAAGAGCGAGCACATGACGGCCCTCAAACAGAAGTTCATCAGCATATGTGAGCCGCATTCTCGATTGCCCTAGCTACAAAATATACATTAAGTTTTGAGTAATCTTGTCCTAACTTTATAGCTTCTTTTCTTCTTTTTTTCCTGATTGCCCTAGCTACAATATATATATTAGAGTATCTTTAACCTAACTTTGTAGTTTATTTTTCTCGTCAAACACGTGTTGTGTTTCGATTAATACATCCTTTAAGAGAGTTTTAACTGTCCAGAGTTCTGGTTATTCCTTCCGTAGTTCTCCTAGAAGGCTAAATCTTTCTTTTTGGATCTTATTCGTGGACAAATCGCATGACTACAATTTGCTTCTTTTCGTAATGAATTTGCAATCATTCTTAACAATCTTAGAATGGTTGAAAGAAAAGTTTGTCGTATAGTATATGTAAGCTAGCCATGCAAATTTGGTGTTACTATTGCGAAAGGAAAAGAAGCAGAACAAAGAAAAACTTCACTGCACGCATGTCAACGTTGTTCTTGGATAGCAATATCAACGTAAGGATGTCGCAGGTGACAATTCAATGATCCACAAGCGCTACACGCACTTGACCGAGGAGCTTATGGAGAAACACCCCGAGATCTGCTCGTACGACGACCCTTCTTCCTTCAATCCACGCCAGGACATAATGATCGACGCCATCCCGAAGCTCGGCAAGGAGGCGGCATTGAAGGCCATCAAGGAATGGGGCCAACCCAAGTCCAAGATCACCCACATTGTCTTCTGCTCCTTCTCCGGCGTCGACATGCCAGCGCCGACTACCAGCTCATGCGCCTTCTCGGTCCCGAGCCCCTCCGTCAAGCGTGTCATGCTCTACCACCTGGGCTGCTTTGCTGGCGGTACTGCCCTCCGCATCGCCAAGGACCTCGCCGAGAACAATGCCAGTGCCCGTGTCCTCGTCGTCTGCTCTGAGATCACTGCGACCGCCTTCCGAGGCCCGTCCGCTGAGAACCTTAACAACCTTATCGGCCAGGCCTTCTTTGGTGATGGTGCGGCCGCGCTCATCATAGGGTCGGACCCAGAGATCCCTGCTGAGCGGCCCATATTCCAAATCGCGTGGACTGCGGAGACCGTTTTGCCAAACTCTGAGGGTGCCGTCGTGGGGCAACTGCGCGACGTTGGCTTCACCTTCGGGTTATCCGACAGGGTCCCGCATTTGATCGCGAGCAACATCAAGAAGAGCTTGAAAGAGGCGTTCGATTCGCTTGACATAAGTGACTGGAACTCCATCTTTTGGGTGCCTCATCCGGGTGGCCCGGCCATACTCAACCAAATCGAGGCCAAGCTAGGGCTGAAAAAGGAGAGGCTCCGAGCCGTGAGGCAGGTGTTTGGAGAGTACGGGAACATGTCGAGCGCAACTGTCTTGTTCATACTCGATGAGATGCGGAGGAAGTCGGCGGAGGAAGGGCTCGCGACCACCGGTGAGGGGTTGGAGTGGGGCGTCCTCTTTGGGTTTGGGCCGGGCCTCACGGTGGAGACGGTGGTGCTTCACAGCGTGCCAACAGTGACCCGTGGATGAAATCAATTAATAATCTATATGATATGCAATTAATTGATATTCTCGTGATGTTATTTCCTGCTATTGCGAAGACAGTTTCGTTTGGAGTGATTGATATCTAAATAATCGTATGTGGGATTTCTTATTCATTAATGTTGTAATCATTGTGTACATTCTTAATAAGGGTGAGCATTAATCAACCAGTCATGAGACTTTTTCAATTATATATGCTCATCTTTCTCTTAATTTTTCCCCACTTATGAACTGGTGCGTTAGAGTTCGAGGATATAAATGATAAGGGGGAAAAGAAAATCAATCCAAGAGATAGTCAAAAGTGATACATGTGTGAGTTGTTTTAGAAAGGTCCCACATTGGAGAATTGATGTAGTATCGAACAATTAATATATATAATTGGCCCAGGAATGTGGATCCAACTGAATATATTGATGGGCTAGGACTTGACTTTCCTTTAGGATATCTACCTTGGTGAAGCTATCAAGCTTTTGTTGCCTCCGATTGTTGAGATGCACGTGTGAGTTATATTATAGAAATCTTGGAGAATTCATATACTCTAGAGTTATTAATAGATATCCTTATTTTGTCACACACGCACACACGCGCGCACACACATATATATATATATACTCTAGCGTTATTAATGTTGTAATCATTGTGTACATTCTTAATAAGGGTGAGCATTAATCAACCAGTGATGAGACTTTTTGACGCCTTAATTTTATTTAGGTTTATTATATTAATTAATTAAGTTTTTTTAAATAATATAGAAATAAAAAATAAAAAATTTAAAAATTTAAAATTTAAAAAATAACAATAAAAAAACAGCAAAGCAAAGCAAAAAGAAAAAGCAGCCTCTGCATGGGCCTTCAGCCCATCTCCGCCTCAGCCCAGCCCGGCCGAGTCTTCTTGCTCCTTGCGCCACTGCAACACACGCGTGGGCAGGCGCGACGCCGGAGGAGGATGAACAAACGGCGACGCACGTGGAGCAGAGGAGCAGTTGGCGTCAACGGGACGTGATCGGAGGAGGAGATGATGGCGGATGGGACGGCGGTTCAACCGGCGGGTCGAGCCTCGCTGACCGGCCACCCCCTCGACTATAAATAGAGGGGGGCCATCGTCGACACCAGGGGGAAGCAGAGAATCGAGAAATCACAGAGGGGGAGAGGGAGGTCGATCAAAGCTCGAAGTCCCCTGGGAGACTTCGGGGAGTTCGAGTGCAGGGCGAGCCGTGGTGTGGTGAGCTCGGAGGGGTCCCCGAGAGACTTCGGGGAGCTTGAAGGGCGAACTCGAGGGAGAGAGAGAGTGTTTCGGCTAGATCTGACCAGGCCCAGGTCTCGCCGTCGCCATCGAGGTTCACCGTGGTCTTCACCGTCGCAGATCGAGCCCTCCAGCTTCGTCGTTGCTCGCCATGGCCACTGCCGTTGTAAATCGACCCTTGCCGTCGCCGTCATTGCCTGCGTTCAAATAAAGGTAACAAAAGCACGTCATCGTCGTTCCTACCGCAACCCCATTCCATCATCGTCGCCGTCGTCATAGTCGCCGTTGTCCTTGCTGCCGCCGCCGTAGCCGTCGTCGCCTCCGTAACGCCTAGGTTTCCGTTGCCGGAGCCGCGGATTCACAAACCCTAGGGTTTGCGATTTTCCGGTTCGCAAAGTGGATCCGGACCTGGAAAATCGGGTAGGGTTTGTAGTCTGCGGGCGGCGGGAGGGGTAGGGTTTTGCCAGGGGACCTGAGTCGTGGAGCGGGTCGTCGGGCCAAACCAGGTGTCCCAGAACGCCTGGCCATGGCGCCGTTTTGTTTAATAATTAAAAAAGAAAAAGAGTCGGGCCCGCATAGCGGCCCGTTTGCGTTCGGGCGGCGCCGGACCCAACCCGCGGATCCAACTCGGGTCGGTTTTATTTTATTTTCTTATTTTAATATAAAATAATATTCTAATAAATAATAAATAAATAATTTATTTAAAAAATAAAAAATAATTATTTTCGAAAAAATATTAAAAAATGTTTTAATTTCCATAAAATCGAAAAATATTAAAAAATGTATAAAAATGGTTTATTCTCTTAAAAATCGAGAAAAATCAATAATAATTTATTTTCCAAAAAATATTTTGAAAAATATTAAAAAATATTTTATTTTCCCAAAAAAAACAAAAATATTCCATATTTCCCAAAAAATGCCAAAAATCCAAAAAAAAAAAAAAAGCCAAAAATTCATGAAAAGGCCAAAAAATTCAGAAAAAGCCAAAAGACTTGTATTTTTCCAAAAAATACCAAAAAAAAAATCCCTTTTATTTCCAAAAAATTAGAAAAAGACTCAAAAAATGTTTTTCCTCCCAAAAATGCATGGAAAATCCCTCGAACATCCAAAAAACCTCGTTTAAACAAGATTAGATACCGAAAGCGCATTAGTGATTAACTAGTGTAATCAAGTTCCCGATCTCAATTTCTCTGGTCGCGCAGAAGTGAGTATTTCTCCCAATACTTCGCTCGGGTTTCTAATTAACCCACCCCAAATCGATTAGTGGTGACTACATTTTAAAAATTGAGTTACAGGTTAAAAAACTTGAACTATTAAGTTGTGAATTGGTGGACTTGGGAGAGTCCGGGCATAACTAATTTCAGCCAAGCCATTTGCCTCCTTAGGCACCCGCCCTTGATGTGGGTGCCGAAAAAAAGAGGTCGCGACAGCTTGGCGACTCCGCTGGGGACTTTGAAGACTTAAGCCTTTTTTGTCTTGTTTAAATTTTTTACTGACTTAGGTTTTTTTCTTTATGCAGGTCAAAAGCTTAGAAATTTATTTTAATTTTGCTTAAAATAGATTATCTTGTGATTATAAACTGTTGTGCATGCTTTACTATTTCAACACTACACATGGCACACACAACCCGGCCGCTGGACCTGGGCCGCCATAGGATTTCTAGGATGGTGTTAAGAAAGATACGACCTCGAACGCGAGATTGCGATGTAGAGGATGCCTTTCTTTTCCCCGAATTTCTTAGCCAAGGTTAAGGGAGTATGCTACTAACACAAGACTGCGACGGGCGGATACTCTTTTAATTTCAACAAGCCTTATGAGTTAGAAATCGAGCTACACGTCCCATCTGTATGTCTTTGTGCTTGCCATTTTATTTAAAAGCAAAGTAATTTATTTACTTTTACTTAGTCTCTTCTGGCTCATGGCAACATAGGGTCAGGTTGTGTAGCCCCCTTTTTAAATGCGATGGGAAGAATCGATATCAAGTTCATTCCTGCCCCAAAGAAAGAACTTCTCAGGTGGTGGAATCAATTAGATCATCTTGGCCAAGAGCATGTCAACATAAGGATTGGTCATCTCCTCCCATTGCTCCAAATCAATATTCACTCTAGGGTCATGCAAGCCCTGCCACATTTCTGGTGTCCAGAAACACCGACCTTCGTGTTTGACAAATTTGAACTGACTCCCACTTTGGAGGAATACAGTCTCAGCATAGGAATGCCCCTGGGAGCGGAACTTGCTAAGCCACCAATCGGCATCGACCCCACAGTCAGTCTATCATGTTTTTTAAAAAATCATTCAGTAAGAGAAATTGTTAGAACCAACAACAATGCTTTCCCACTATCATCCTTAACCGAATGCTTTGAAAAACAGTCGATGTCCTAAAAAACCAAGATATTTCTTTTGGCTTTCTTTGGATTTATTGTCTTCCCCTATAGAAAGAATGCCATAAATCCTTCAATCGCGGGGGTAATAAATCAAATCATTTTCAGAGCAGGATATGTAAACATGGTTTTGGCTGAAACATTTTTATCCCTTAATCTTTCAAAGATCAAAAAGAAAAGATCATGAGAGCTGCCCCAGAAATTTTACAAATGTGGTTCTTTTCCCATATCAAAGGATTTGGGCACCTCATGCAAATATTTGAAATTAATGAGTCCAAGCACCCACTGCAAAAGTTCCAAAGCTTGGAGAAATATTCTCCCGATGAAGAATATTCTCGATGGATTGACTTATAAAAAAACCCACTCCCAGAGACATTCATATGGCGAACTAAGTGGTTCCTTGCGGGCGAGGCATGTTTTGCGCTTGATTATTACGATCCCATCCCACTGCTAGGCCTCTCCGGAGCTACCTCATACTATCCATATAGGGTGGCTCGCCAGTACAGGATCCTTCAAGAAGTTCCGCCACCACTCAAGACAGGACTGTTTCGGGTTTCTTTCAACCCCACCGGTTATGACTACTCAGAGGAAATCAACATAATTCAGAATGCATGGGATAGATGCCACCCAGAGAAGATTATCGTACCTAGAAGATTGAAGGGACAGGAAAAAGCATATCATGCATCAACCTTTTACATCCTCAATCATGGGATTCCTGAGGAGTTGCGGCTGGTAATCCCTGATGTAAGTAGCAAACTTACCAAGCAGGAAAGGATCAAGTCTATTGAAGAAAGTTTGAAGACCAGCAAGAGACACATATCGAAGCTATCTCAAAAGAGCAAGCGGCGTCGCAAGATCGAGACTTCCCATCGCATATAAAAATGGGTGTCGTGGCTTTTTGATGTGAATATTTTAACGTGAATGGCTAGGGTCGTTCTGACTTGTGTCAAAAATCCTTTTGGCATTGTACAAATCTCTTGTTAATAAATAAGAATGACTCAACCCTCACTATGAGCCAGTGTTCCATATGTTTCCTTTGTTTACATTTTCTCCATTTCCTGTGCTGACAGGTAATCACAACATAGTAATATTCACCGCATCCAAAAGCTAGGATGGCTGAAGAAAATGTACCAAGCCGTGTCGAGATTATGGAAAGAGAAATGAAGCAGGTCTTCAATGTGCTCCAACAACTCTCAAAACAAATAGATTCCATTCAGGGCAAATTGGCTCCTACCCCGGCCTCAATCGAAGTAGTATTACCGCAATCGTCCACCCGAGGAGAACAAGGAAGAGAAACCGATGATAGCATGCCCGAATTGGAGGATGACACGCACCAAATCATAGTTGAGAAAGCAAAACCCAGCATTTCGTCTAAAACTGAGCATGATAAGCGTCTGGAGAAGCTTGAAGAAAGGCTAAAGCAACTGCAGGGCCTACATGATCCTACTCCAACAGACCTCTCCATCTACTCCAAAGTCAAAATGCCTGAAAAGTTTAAGATGCCTGAATTTGAAAAGTATGATGGCACGACCTGCCCAAGGGCTCACTTGCAAATGTACCTGGTTCGAATGACCCAGTACGTTGGTAATGTGCCTTTAATGATCCAGTTGTTCCAGTCAAGTCTGGTAGGTCCCGCCTTGAGGTGGTACATCAAGAAAAACATAAACCTCATCGAAACATGGAGTGAAGCAAGCAAAGCATTCCTCAAGCAGTACAAGTTCATAATGGATATTACCCCTTCTCGCGAGGATCTCGATCGCACGGAAAAAAAAACAGGAATCTTTCAAAGAGTATGCTATTAGGTGGAGGAATCTCACCACCCAGATTAGCCTTGAGCCAATCGACTTTGAATTGAGAAAAATGTTCATCAAAACCCTCCCTTATGAATACCGCAACCGGATGGTGACTACGATCGTTGAATCATTCTATCAACTCATTCCAGTGGGAGAGCAGATAAAGATAGGATTAAGGGATGGCTGGTTCACCGAGCCCGCACCTGTTGGCAGAAGGTTCAACATGAAAAATGATAAAGAGCCCCTGATTGATGTCAATGCCACCTACACTGCAAATACCGGTCACCTCCCGACTGTTCAGTCAAGCACAGACCAACATCAGATGTGGCATCGCAAAATTCAATGTCAAGCCATAAGGTGTGTTAAAGTCTCTAATTAGGTGATAAAAATTTCCATGGCTTATGCTTTAGCCATTAGTCTTTTAATTAGATGATTTGTGCATATGATTGTGAAAATTTAAATTTGATAGATTAATAATCTATGCTTGGCCATGTATTTTATAAACTAAATTTCAATAAACAAGATGCCCCAAGACTTTGGCCAAGATGAAAATTGAAATTCAAAAATATTTTTAAAATAATTTTTTTTAAAAAAAAAGGGGGAAAAAGTCAATTTTGGGATGGGCCTTAGGCCCATTGGCCTAAGCTTTTAATGGGCCAAGCTAGTCGGCCCAATAGAAGCCCATGGAAGGGGGTTGTTGCCGGCCCATTTAGGCCCAAGGAGATGTGGCCATCGGCCACAAAAGGAGGCCCAAGCCCATCTTGCATGTGTGGTGACAAGTGGCAAGAAGGGTGGCATGCATTGGCCATTGGTGAGGCAATCTCATGATTGCTAATGAGAGAGGGGTGGCCAGTTGTTTCATTCGCCCAAGAGAGTGAGAGAGAGAGGGAGAGTGATCGTGCGAGAGAGGGGGGAGCGGCCGAGAGAGAGGAGGAGGAACCGCCGTCCGTCCGCCGTGTGCCGCCGTGTTCACCGCCTTACGCCGTCGACCGACCGGTCTAGAGGCAAGTGGGAGTCCTCTAGCTTCTCTTGCATGCTTGTATGTTGTTTGCATGTTAAATGTTTGGGTGTTTAAGTGAGAAAAAAACTGAGGTGTGATTGGCTTATTCTTGAATCGCATGACTGTTCTTGCTCGGATCATGTGAGTCAGAAAGTTGTTTGATCTTGCATCTATGTTTAGAGTCCGATTTTGGCTTCGATTTCTTCATGAAAGTTGTAGCTAATATCTTGTACTACAATATAATAAAATTTCGTGGAAAATTATGGAGATTTGAGGGGTGAAAGATTCATCCTACGGAGACCCCAGATCTGGAAAGATGTTACTGACCTTTGGTTGGATTTGTGGTTGAATGTTGGTTTGTGTTGAGAATCTGACTTCGCTTTCTTCATGAAAGTTGTAGGGGACATCTTAAAATACAACATACTCAAATTTTAAATGAAATTAACAAAAATAGCCTAGTAAATCAACTAGATCTTGAAGACGGAGATTCTGGTGATGCATTCCGAGACACCAGAGAATTCATGGACATAGATGATGACTATAATCTGGTTATTGGACTTAGATCTCTTCATGAAACTTGTAGAGGACATCTTTATGTATAACATATCCAAATTTCAGAGGAAACGAAAGAGAATAGGTAGGTGAAATCTCAATATTTCGGAGAAGCTTGCACTGGACTATGTGGTAATGGATCCAGAAGCTTCGTGAGACTATATAAAATAATCTAAAAATAATTTGGCTTGAAAGTCTTCATGAAAGTTGTACGAAAATGTCTTGGATATAACCCAGTAAAATATCGTAATTTTTGGAGGTCGTATGGATATTTTAATTGAATTTCTTCGAAAACCGTGTGTTCTGGTTTCATCCGAGAATCATAGGATGTTTTGTGAAAATGGTGAGATTGTGTGAAATTCAATTTGGCCATGAACTTTGCATGAAATTGTCATCCTATTGGTTTGTTTAATGACTGCTTGAATTTTTATAATTTTTGGGAATTTATAGATATTGAATTTAATATTTATTTAAAAAAATAAGAATATAATAATAATAATAATAATAGTAATAGTAATAGTAATAATAATAATAATAATAATAATAATAATAATAATAATAATAATAATAATAATAATAATAATAATAAATAAAACAATATGGATTATTTTATTGACCATTTAAATTTCATAAATGATTACACCATGTAGCATGTATAATGAAATATTGGTGTATGTATGACATTGAATTGTGATGCATGTGTGAACCCTATGCCAAGTATGACTTGTTTGATGTCACACCATATGCCATGATAAATTGAGATCAAAATAATGGTAAATGTGGATAATGATAAGTGAGGAGGTGGTTGTGGTGGAGGATGATGCCCGGAATGTATAGAGATGCATTGTCGGATGGCCCTGGGAGATTCAGGATGCCCGGAATGTGGGGGTGTCGGAAGCCCTGTCGGACGTTTCTGCCGAAGGGAATGCCTCGCAATGCCAAGATTTGGGGTGCGGGATGCCTGGCCAGGGAGTGTAAATGCCGGAAGCCCTGTCGAAGGTTTCTGCCCAAAGGGAATGCCTCGTGATGCCGGTTGGGATGCGAGATGCCCGTAATGTGGGGGGCCGGATGCCTGGTGGCCTGGGATGGCTGAATGCCGGAAGCCTCGGAGGTTTTTGCCCGAGGGGATGATGAAATTGATGATTTGAGGAATGGGTGATATGGTGATCAAATTGAAAGTTAAAAGTGGAAATTAAACCATGGCATGATATGCATGATGATATGCATGATGATGATGATGATGATATGTGATGTGAAATAATGATGATCACCCATGGCATGACATGCATGATATGCATGATGATGATAATGATGATGATATATGATATGCATGGTGATATGCATGATGATGATGATGATAATGATGATATATGATATGCATGATGATGATGGTGATGATGATGATATGTGATGTGAAATAATGATCACTCATGGCATGATATGCATGATGATGATGATAATGATGATGATATATGATATGGCATGATGACCTGTGTGATGTGATGATGTCATGATGATGATGACACATATGATATAATGATGCCATGATGATGATGACCTGTGTGATGTGATGATGTCATGATGATGATGACACATATGATATAATGATGCCATGATGATGATGACCTGTGTGATGTGATGATGTTATGATGATGATGACATATATGATATAATGATGCCATGATGATGATGACATCTGTGATGTAATGATGGATGATAGTATGCGCATGACTTCAAGGTAAGTAACGCCTGCAACGCATGTATGATTTGCATGATGCATTGAGTTGTTATTGGATTTCTTTACCTGCTGAGTGGTTGTACTCACCCCTTTTGGGGACCAACATTTCAGATTAGCAGTATGCCGCTTCCCGCCGTCGCGCGAGGTGCATTTTACGGGTTACCGTCCGACGTCGAGGTAGAGTGTGAGAAGTTCAGCTGTCCTTCTGTGCCTTGACTCACCTACATACGTGTGCGCTGTTTTGTCTCGTACGACATAGGCCTGGCTGGGGGCCCTATTGTCCAGGAGTTTGTCTCTGTCCACATTCGCCGTGATGGGGTGATGAGAGGGATGCTGCCACCGCCGTCGCCTGACGCACCGGATTGGGTGTGAGGCCTGTGCGTGACGAGTAGGAGCTGGATCTTTTTGGGATAGATAGCCGACACTTATGATGGGGGTTGTGCACATGTGATGTAGAGGGTTGAGGGTTCTTTTTGAGGTTTTAGGCTAGACATGGCTGAGTCCTAGCTTTTCCTTTTTGATGTACCGACCCAAAAGAAGTCCCATCTTGAAAATATATATAAATAAAGTGTCGTGGCTTGTCTATAAAAATTATGGTGATTAGTGGTGTGTATTGGTATCATGGTTGGTAGGGGGAGGGATGGTGATGCTTTATTTTGCTTCCGCTAGTGAGTCGCGTTGGGACTGCTTTTAAAAAAAAAAAAATGCCTGTGAATAACGACGCTTCTTCTAAGTGTAGAACAAGAGGGTAATAAGATGTCACATCGGTGCTTGTGGCGACCTTCGAAGGGTTCGGGGTGCTACAACGCCCCTTTTTGGTATCAGAGCGAATGGTTATAGGTGGAGTGATAAGGAGTCTCATTTGGAAACTGAGGAACATGATGACCATGCACACCATAGGATCTAAAATGAAATAATTGAATAACGGGTGATGAGTATTCACTCGTAGATCCCTGGTAGTTTATTTTGAGTTGCTTTTAGGTACCAGTAATATGTATATGTTACTTATGTAGTAGTAGTAGTTGCTTTGAATGGAGGCAGTGAGTCTCAGATTATTCCTGAGGCAATGCTTGGAAATTGCAGGAAAGTCATAGTGCGAGCTGGAAGTGCTCATCCATCGAGGGCTGAAGCCTCTGCTGCAAGGGCTGAACCCTGAATGGAAGACATCTTGCAGGCATTAGCCAATATTGGAAATCTGATGGAAAGACAGGTGCAGCAACAGCCCGGAGCAGAACGCCGTACTCAAGGACTAGTGGAGCAATTTATGAAGCTGAAGCCACTTAAGTTCAATGGAATGGGAAGTCCTGAGGAGGCGGAGCAATGGATTGATGGGATGGAACGAATTTTCCGGCTATTAGACTGCAATAATGCTGAGAAAATAGTTTTAGCATAGTACCAGTTGGAGGGAAATGCGAAGTTTTGGTGGAGAGCTTCGAAGGACATAATCTTTCCACCAGGTACTGATGTTAACTGGGAGGAGTTTGTTAGGGCTTTCAATAGGAAGCATTTCTCTGATTGTGCTAAGGATAGGAAGGAAGATTACTGAATTTGTTCAACTAGAACAAAAAGGGTTGACGGTAGATCAGTATGAGGCTAGATTTTCTGAATTGTCTAGATATGCTCCTAGATTGATTAAGGATCAGGAAGAGATGGCTAAGAGATTTTTGAAAGGGTTGAGGACTGACATTAGGAAGCAACTGGTGCCTTTGAATATAAGAGATTATAATGAGATTTATGAAAGGGCGCAGTTAGTGGAGCAAGAGTTGTTGAGAGAACGGTCGGAGTTTAAGAAACCGTTGAATTTTAATGAGGTGAGAAGGGGTAAGAGACCTTATTCTGGTCAAGGTCAAACCTGGAATGTGAAGAAGAAAAGTAACTTTGCGAATTTTGGAGGGGTAAGGAGTGGTCCGAATATAGGGAAAGCACCCTATCAGCCTGGTGTTTGTCAAAAGTGTAATGGACGCCATGGCCCAAGACCTTGTACTGGACAACTGAAATGTTTTGGTTGTGGACAAGTGGGTCATCTTAGGAGAAATTGCCCACAAGAGAGGTCGCAAGTGAGTGTTGGCTTAGTGCAACAGGGATATCAGAGTGCTGTTAGGTCAAACCCACAAGGAAATCCTCAGAGACCACCTGCACAAGGAAGGGTGTATGCGATCACCCAAGAGGAAGCGGAAGCTTCCAAAAATGTTATCTCAGGTACGATCCTTATTAATGATGAAAAGGCATATGCATTGTTTGATACGGGTGCAACGCATTCGTTTGTGTCTGAAAGATATAGATATTTGAATAAGATAGAAGTTATGCCTCTTGAGACGCCTCTTTGTGTTTCCATGCCTTTAAAGGATATGGTATTCTTTACGCTGATGTGTAGAAATTGTAAGATATCAATGGGAGGAAAGAATATGGAAATAGACTTGGTTGTAATGGCTATGTATGATTTTGACGTTATTATAGGGATGGACTGGCTTCGTAAGTATCGGGCTAGAATGGATTGTTATAGAAGAGTGATTCAATTCGTTTTACCTTATCAGTCTAGTTGTGAATTTTAAGGAGGTCAGACCCATCTTCCTGTAGCACTTATTTCGGCAGTAGAAGCCTGTAAGTTACTTGACAAAGGATGTCAAGGGTACCTAGCCATAGTTAGAGATTATGCAAGGGAGGAGCCTAAACTTGAGGAAGTTCGTGTAGTTAACGAATTTCAAGATGTATTTCCTGAGGAATTACCTAGATTGTCGCCAGAGCGAGAGATTGAATTTGAAATCGAATTAATGTCTGGAACAGGACCAATATCAAAAGCCCCATATAGGATGGCCTTAGTCGAATTGAAGGAGTTGAAAGTGCAACTGCAGGAGTTGTTTGACAAAAGATTCATTAGATCAAGTGCTTCACCTTGGGGTGCACCGATCTTGTTTGTGAAAAAGAAAGATGGATCGATGCGCTTGTGTATTGACTATAGGTAGTTGAATCAGGTGACCATTAAGAATAAGTATCCTTTGCCCATAATTGACGACTTGTTTGACCAACCCAGGGAAGTTCGGTCTTCTCTAAGATTGACTTGAGGTCGGGATTCCATCAGTTAAGAATTAAGAAGGAGGACATTCCTAAAACTGTGTTTAGGACTCGTTATGGACACTACGAGTTCCTTGTTATGCCATTTGGATTGACTAACGCGCCGGCTGCATTCATGGATTTGATTAATAGAATATTTCAGCCTTATTTAGACCAGTTTGTGATTGTTTTTATTGATGATATTCTGGTATATTCAAAAGGGCCTAAAGAGCATGAGCAACATTTGAGAATAGTTTTGCAGATCCTGAGAGAGCATAAGTTGTATGCCAAGTTTAGTAAGTGTGAGTTTTGGCTGGACCAGATAATATTTTTAGGACATGTGGTGTCGGGAAAAGGAATTGCAGTAGACCCGGCAAAAGTTGAAATGGTAGTAAATTAGCCGAGACCAACGACACCTACTGAAATACGAAGTTTCTTAGGACTGGCTGGTTATTATAGGAGGTTCATTAAAGGATTTTCAAGACTGGCAGGACCTTTAACTAAGTTAACCCAAAAGAATGTGAAATTTGAGTGGAATGGGGAATGTGAAGGGAGTTTCCAGGAGCTCAAAAGGAAATTGACTTGGGCTCCAATTCTGACTATACCTACTGGACTTAATGGTTTCACAGTGTATAGTGATGCATCTCACAAAGGACTAGGATGTGTATTGATGCAGCATGGCAAAGTTGTAGCCTATTCATCTAGACAATTAAAACCCCATGAGCTGAATTACCCGACCCATGATTTAGAACTAGCAGCTATAGTGTTTGCCTTGAAGATATGGAGACACTATTTGTATGGGGAAAAGTTTGAGATTTATACAGATCATAAAAGTTTGAAGTATCTGTTTTCACAAAAGGAGTTGAACATGAGACAAAGGAGATGGATAGAGTTGTTGAAGGATTATGATTGTGAGATAAGATATCATCCATGGAAAGCAAATAGAGTAGCGGATTCTCTTAGTCGTAAGTTGGCTATGGAAATGGCTAGTTTGAGAATGGCAGAATGGGAGTTGTTAGAATCTGTAGCAAATTCAGAATTTAAATTGGAAATGGATTGTCTTACTGGCATGCTTAGTGCATTAAGGATTGAGCCGGAGATTATCCAGAAAATTAAAATCCTGCAAGGATCTGACCCAGAGATTTTGAAAGTGAAGGATGCTGTGTCTTTAGGAAAAAGACCGGAATTTCAAATCTCTGATGATGGAATAGTAAGATGTCAATGACGACTTTGTGTTCCCGACAATGAAGAATTGAGGAAGGAAATTCTGTCGGAGACACATAAGAGTAATTATAGTATCCACCCGGGTAGTACAAAGATGTATAGGAATTTGCGTCAGCAATTTTGGTGGAATGGTATGAAGGCAGATACGGCTAAGCACGTTTCTCAATGTTTGACATGCCAGTAAGTAAAAGCGGAACATCGTAAACCCGCAGGACTCTTGAGACCATTAGACATTCCAGAATGGAAAGGGGAACATATAACGATGGACTTTGTGCAAGGATTGCCAAGGACATCAAGTAGTCATGACTCAATTTGGGTTATAGTGGATCGTTTGACTAAGTCGGCTCATTTCTTAGCAATTCACATGGACTACTCAACAGATAAGTATGCGGACATGTATGTAAGTCAAGTGGTACGCTTACATGGTGTTCTAGTGACCATTACTTCAGATCGGGATTTGAGGTTTACTTCGAACTTTTGGAGAAGTCTTCAAATTGCATTAGGGACTAAACTTCAGTTTAGTACTGCTTTTCATCCCTAGACAGATGGTCAATTAGAAAGAGTAATCCATATAGTGGAGGATATGTTAAGGGCTTGTGTAATTGATTTCAAAGGAAATTGGGATGAAAGATTGCATTTGGTAGAGTTTGCCTATAATAATAGTTTTCAGAAGAGTATAGGCATGGCTCCCTATGAAGCATTATATGGAAGGAGATGTAGGACTCCTGTTTGTTGGAGTGAAGTAGGTGAAAGGAAGTTGACAGGACCTGAACTGGTACAAGTTACCACTGAAGCTGTTGAAATTATCAGAGAAAGACTTAGAACAGCTCAGAGTAGACAGAAAGGCTACGCAGATAGGCGTAGAAGGCCTTTGGAATTTAGTGTAGGGGACCATGTATTCCTTAAGGTATCTTCAATGAAAGGAATATCTCGATTCGGGATGAAGTGTAAGTTAAGCCCTAGATTTGTTGGACCTTTTGAAATACTCGAAAGGATAGGGGATGTAGCTTATCATTTAGCGTTACGTCCTAAGTTAGAAAATCTGCACGATGTGTTTCGTGTATCGATGTTGAGGAAGTACCGGCCGGATCCTGGTCACATACTTGATCATGAAGCCATCAAAGTGGATGAGAAAGTAAGGTACATTGAAGAGCCTATGCAGATATTGGATCGAAAGGAGCAAATTGTTAGGACCAAGAAGATCCCAATGGTTAAGGAATTATGGCGACATCATGATATGGAGGAAGCCACATGGGAAAGTGAGGATCAGATGAAGGAAAAGTATCCCTATTTGTTTTAAGAAGGCACGAGTGGTGTTTGAATTTCGAGGACGAAATTCTCTAAGGAGGGGAGAATTGTGGCATCCCAAAATTCAATGTCAAGCCATAAGGTGTGTTAAAGTCTCTAATTAGGTGATAAAAATTTCCATGGCTTATGCTTTAGCCATTAGTCTTTTAATTAGATGATTTGTGCATATGATTGTGAAAATTTAAATTTGATAGATTAATAATCTATGCTTGGCCATGTATTTTATAAACTAAAATTTCAATAAACAAGATGCCCCAAGACTTTGGCCAAGATGAAAATTGAAATTCAAAAATATTTATAAAAGAATTTTTAAAAAAAGGGGGGGGGGGGAAGTCAATTTTGGGATGGGCCTTAGGCCCATTGGCCTAAGCTTTTGATGGGCCAAGCTAGTCGGCCCAATAGAAGCCCATGGAAGGGGGCTGTCGCCGGCCCATTTAGGCCCAAGGAGATGTGGCCGTCGGCCACAAAAGGAGGCCCAAGAAGAGGAGGCCCAAGCCCATCTTGCATGTGTGGTGACAAGTGGCAAGAAGGGTGGCATGCATTGGCCATTGGTGAGGCAATCTCATGATTGCTAATGATGGGATTTAGGGGAAGTAAAAGGGAAGAGAGAGAGAGGGGTGGCCGGTTGTTTCATTTGCCCAAGAGAGTGAGAGAGAGAGGGAGAGTGATGGTGCGAGAGAGGGGGGAGCGGCCGAGAGAGAGGAGGAGGAACCACCGTCCGTCCGCCGTGTGCCGCCGTGTTCGCCACCTTACGCCATCGACCGACCAGTCTAGAGGCAAGTGGGAGTCCTCTAGCTTCTCTTGCATGCTTGTATGTTGTTTGCATGTTAAATTTTTGGGTGTTTAAGTGAGAAAAAAAACCGAGGTGTGATTGGCTTATTCTTGAATCACATGACTGCTCTTGCTCGGATCATGTGAGTCAGAAAGTTGTTTGATCTTGCATGTGTGTTTCGAGTCCGATTTTGGCTTCGATTTCTGCATGAAAGTTGTAGCTAACATCTTGTACTACAATATACTAAAATTTCGTGGAAAATAATTGAGATTTGAGGGGTTAAAGTCTCATCCTACGGAGACCCCAGATCTGGAAAGATTTTACTGACCTTTGGTTGGATTGTGGTTGCATGTTGGTTTGTGTTGAGAATCTCACTTCTATTTCTTCATGAAAGTTGTAGGGGACATCTTAAAATACAACATAATCAAATTTTAAGTGAAATGAACAAAAATAGCCTAGTAAATCAACTAGATCTTGAAGACGGAGATTCTGGTGATGCATTCCGAGACACCCGAGACTTCATGGACATATATGATGACTATACTATGGTTATTTGACTTATATCTCTTCATGAAACTTGTAGAGGACATATTTATATATAACATATCCAAATTTCAGAGGAAACGAAAGAGAATAGGTATGTGAAATCTCAATATTTCGGAGAAGCTTGCACTGGATGATGCGGTAATGGATCCAGAAGCTTCGTGAGACTGTATAAAATAATCTAAAATTAATTTGGCTTGGAAGTCTTCATGAAAGTTGTACGAAAATGTCTTGGATATAACCCAGTAAAATATCGTAATTTTTGGAGGTCATATGGATATTTTAATTGAATTTCTTCGAAAACCGTGCGTTCTGGTTTCATCCGAGAATCATAGGATGTTTTGTGAAAATGGTGAGATTGTGTAAAATTCAATTTGGCCATGAATTTTGCATGAAATTGTCATCCTATTGGTTTGTTTAATGATTGCTTGAATTTTTATAATTTTTGGGAATTTATAGATATTGAATTTAATATTTATTTTAAAAAAAGAATAAGAATATAATAATAATAATAATAATAAATAAATAAATAAATAAATAAATAAAAAAACAAAATGGATTATTTTATTGACCATAAATTTCATAAATGATTACACCATGTAGCATGTCTAATGCGATATTGGTGTATGTATGACATTGAATTGTGATGCATGTGTGAATCATATGCCAAGTATGACTTGTTTGATGTCACGCCATATGCCATGATAAATTGAGATCAAAATAATGGTAAATGTGGATAATGATATGTGAGGAGGTGGTTGTGGTGGAGGATGATGCCCGGAATGTATAAAGATGCATTGTCGGATGGCCCTGGGAGATTCAGGATGCCCGGAATGTGGGGGTGCCGGAAGCCCTGTCGGACGTTTCTGCCCGAAGGGAATGCCTCGTGATGCCAAGATTTGGGATGCGGGATGCCCGGTCAGGGAGTGTAAATGCCGGAAGCCCTGTCGGAGGTTTCTGCCCGAAGGGAATGCCTCGTGATGCCAGTTGGGATGCGAGATGCCCGTAATGTGGGGGGCCGGATGCCCGGTGGCCTGGGATGGCTGAATGCCGGAAGCCTCGGAGGTTTTTGCCCGAGGGGATGATGAAATTGATGATTTGAGGAATGGGTGATATGGTGATCAAATTGAAAGTTAAAAGTGGAAATTAAATCATGGCATGATATGCATGATGATATGCATGATGATGATGATGATGATGATGATGATATGCATGATGATGATGATGATGATGATGATCACCCATGGCATGACATGCATGATATGCATGATGATGATAATGATGGTGATGATGATGGTGATGATGATGATATGTGATGTGAAATAATGATGATCACCCATGGCATGATATGCATGATGATATGCATGATGATGATGATAATGATGATGATATATGATATGGCATGATGACATGTGTGATGTGATGATGTCATGATGATGATGACACATATGATATAATGATGCCATGATGATGATGACCTGTGTGATGTAATGATGTCATGATGATGATGACCCATATGATATAATGATGCCATGATGATGATGACCTGTGTGATGTGATGATGTTATGATGATGATGACATATATGATATAATGATGCCATGATGATGATGACATCTGTGATGTAATGATGCATGATAGTATGCGCATGGCTTCAAGGTAAGTAACGCCTGCAACGCATGTATAATTTGCATGATGCATTGAGTTGTTATTGGATTTCTTTACTTGCTGAGTGGTTGTACTCACCCTTTTTGGGGACCAACATTTCAGATTAGCAGTATGCCGCTTCCTACCGTCGCGCGGGGTGCATTTTACGGGTTACCGTCCGACGTCAAGGTAGAGTGTGAGGAGTTCAGCTGTCCTTCTGTGCCTGGACTCACCTACATACGTGTGCGCTATTTTGTCTCGTACGACATAGGCCTGGCTGGGGGCCCTATTGTCCAGGAGTTTGTCTCTGTCCACGTTCGCCGTGATGGGGTGATGAGAGGGATGCTGCCATCGCCGCCGCCTAACACACCGGATTGGGTGTGAGGCCCGTGCGTGACGAGTAGGAGCTGGATCTTTTTAGGATAGTTAGCCGACACTTATGATGGGGGTTGTGCACATGTGATGTAGAGGGTCGATGGTTCTTTTTGAGGTTTTAGGCTAGACATGGCTGAGTCCTAGCTTTTCCTTTTTGATGTACCGTCTCAAAAAAAGTCCCATCTTGAAAATATATGTAAATAAAGTGTCGTGGCTTGTTTATAAAAATTATGGTGATTAGTGGTGTGTATTGGTATCATGGTTGGTAGGGGGAGAGATGGTGATGCTTTATTTTGCTTCCGCTAGTGAGTCGCGCTGGGACCGCTTTTAAAAAAAAAAAAATGCCTGTGAATAACGATGCTTCTTCTAAGTGTAGAACAAGAGGGTAATAAGATGTAACATCGGTGCTTGTGGCGACCTTTGAAGGGTTCGGGGTGCTACATCAGACCAATGGCCGTCAGCCTCAACGCTACAGCAACCGAAGACAATTTAGTCCGCTTCCTGGATCTCCTTCCCAGGTTTTGGCAATCCTCCGGAACAAGAATCTCCTCTCGACTGAGCCGAGACGACCCAATGCTGAAAGCTTCTTTAGCTACGACCCATCCAAAAAATGTGATTATCACATGGGAGAAGTAGGCCATTCAACTGATGATTGCTTCATCCTTAAATATCGGATCCAGAATCCGCTGGATACTAAAGCCTTCTCATTCCAGACGACGAAACCAAATGTCCAAAGCAATCCGCTCCTTGATCATGCTAACAAAGTAAATGCGATATTTGGTTCCGAAGCCAGTCAAATCAGAAATGTTAGTACACATATTGTTGACATCTATTGAGGGCTAGTGGAAACCGGGTATTATTCAGATGACGAAATACCACCTTTGGCGACAATGGAAGCAAGGGTATCAAGAATGATAGAAGCCGGAGTAATCGTGCACGTTGGTCACACCAGCATAGTTTCCACTATATCGCAAGTCCTCATCAATTGGGATGAGGAATGTGCCGTGCTAAATGCAGAAAGGAAGAAGAAAGATTCCACCCTACCGAAGGATATAATTGAAGCATCAATAGTGGAAGCAACTATAGTCATTGAAATCCCCCAACCTTACAAATATGAACGTAACAATGCGGTACCATGGTCTTATGACCTTGATGTGGGTTTAGTCACGAGATCTGGGCGAACCTATGCAAATACGCAGTCTGCTAAGCCCGTCACTGACGAAGAAGCCAAGGAGTTTTTGGCCATAGTTAAGGCCAGAGAATATAATGTGGTGGAACAATTATGAAAATCACCAGCACAGATCTCTCTACTGGAATTGCTTCAGACATCTGTCAAACACCAAAAATCCCTTATGAAGGTATTAAGTGAGGTACATGTCCCTGAAATGATTGAACATGACAAACTCGAGGAATTTGTCAGCACTATCCTTCTGAAGGATCAAATGGCATTCTCTGATGAAGAAATCCCTGAGGAGGGTAGAGGACACACCGAAGGCCTCTACATATCAGTCAAATGCAACGCATCTCACGTTGCTCAAGTGCTGATTGACAATGGATCTGCTTTTAACATGTGTCCACTAGCAACACTCTGTCGCCTTCAAATAGACAGATCACGGATCCAGATACCCAAAACTTCTGTTCAAGCATTCGATGGAACGAAGAAGGAAACAGTGGGAGAAATCGAGCTTGACATTCAAATTGGCCGAACCACATTCAAAATTATGTTCCAGGTGATGGATATCTCTACTGCGTTCAATTTCCTCTTAGGACGCCCGTGGATCCATGTCGCAGGGGCAGTACCTTCAAGCCTCCACCAAAGTGTGAAGTTCGTGGTTGGAGGAAAGCTAATCACAGTCCGAGGAGAGGAAGACCACCGTATCTACCACGAGACAGCCATTTCTTATGTTGAGCCTGGTGACAAGAATGAAGCCAGCTATCAATCGTTCGAACTCGTGTCTACTGTACATGAAACTCGAGAGGCCTTGCCCCTCGTCCCCGAAGTATCAAGTGCTACGATCATGGTAGGAAAAATCATGGTTGGACACGGTTTCATTCCAGGGCAAGGGCTTGGTAAAGAAGGCCAGGGCATCCGTCAACCTATTGAAGCCCTGAGGAGACCCTACACTATTGGTTAGGATACCCCCCCGATAGAAAAGCAAAGAAAAAAGTCGGCCTTTTATACCCCGTCTTGAGGAAACTTTCCCAGGCCCAGCCCGAATGATGCGTGAAGAGGAGGAAGTGATCAATACTCCAAAATGGTTCAACCCGGAAGCTCAAACTTGCCCGTAATCCAGGAGGGCACAACTTGGCCCTCAAAGAAAGAGGGGTCGGATGACATGACCACCATGTTTGGAGACATTTCTATATGTGCTATTGAGGAGGAGCAGTTTGAAGGAACAGGCGATAACTTCTCGTTCATCCAGCTTCAATGCCAAGTTGATGAACTACGTGAGACAGTACACCACTTGACGGAAAACTTCGCTTAAGCTACCCGCGCATTCCGCTCTCATCATAATGAGGATTTGGCAGTAAATGAAGAAGACCCTACTGATGCGATTTGGCAAGGGGTTCGGCTATCTCAGTCCTCAAAAAACACACAGCCGTATTCACCTCTTCCTAAATCGATGGCCATCATTTTTTCCATCCTCCTAGAGTAAGGACTAATCACCAGGGAACTGAGTCATCCTACTCCTGAGTACTTCCTTGATTATGATCCATCCAAGCAATGTGATTATCATTCGAGGGAATTAGGACACTTGCTAGATGACTGCACCATCCTGAAAGACAAGGTTCATGATCTTTTAGATGCTGGGATATTCACGTTCCGCTCCCCGTGGCTGTGTTTTGGCAAGGATCACCTCCTCGTGGTACTCAGTACTCGTACCATGTTCCCTAAGCATGCTAGGGAAGCACGTAGAGGAGAGGTGATCATGGACACTTTGGGCCAACCAAGTGGTAAATTTGACTACCATGTCAATTATTCAATCCCCCAAAGTTTCTATGATCATCATCACCACATCGTCCCTGATGGATGGGAAGGTATGGATGATCTGAAATCCGTGAAGCCGCGAGCACAGGGAGACGTAACTGGCGATTGGTATGAAGACTTCTTCATGGGCGCTATCAATGAAGGACCGTCAGGGGAAATGGGTGCAGACCCACTCGAGTAGAATCCTTTTTATTTCCTCTGCATACTCCCTTACATGGGAGCCTGTACATATTTTTTTTAAAGTCTGGCTTGTTTTGTTTTCAACATCAGTTCCACCTGGGGGACCTTTTTTTTTAAATCACTCTGTAAATCCGTCTACTAATAAATAAAGTTGAAAACATTTTGAGGGCATGGAGAGACACACCAAACCGGCCCGTTGATGATAGCCAGCCGTCAAATGAAAGAAGAAATCTGAGGCCCGAGTCTCCTCATGTTTCCTTATCCTAAATCTTCAAGAACAATTTATAACATTTCCAAAAGAAAAAAAGCATGCATACTACTAACTTTATTTGTCCTCTTAGCCTATCTACTCTATGACACAAGAATGATCTAGCGGCAGGCAAGGGTATAGGAACGGTCCAAATTAACATCGTGGATAGCCATGATAGCAATTCTAATAGCTCAGATGATGACTTTGATAATTCCGATGAAATTCAACGAGACTAGGAGCGTCATGAAGAAACAAGGCCTTCTACCATTGAAGACACCGTCACTGTCAATTTAGGCAACGCAGAAGGTCCCAGAGAGATAAAGATTGGCGCCAACCTTCCTGAAGAAGAAGCTGCGGACTTGATTGCTCTTTTAAAGAGGTATCAAGACATATTCGCATGGTCTTGCCAGGCCTTGATCCAATGATCGTGGAGCATAGTTTGCCAACCAACCCTGACATAGCCCCCAAAAAGCCACGGCTAAGAAGAACCAAGCCAGAGTTGTCAAAAAAGATTGAAGAAGAGGTAATGAAACTCCTCGAAGTGGGTTTCCTCGAAGTCTCGCAATACCCCAGCTGGGTAGCAAACATTGTGCCAGTGAAGAAGAAGGATGGTTGAATACGTGTTTGTGTCAACTATCGTGACTTGAATAAAGCAAGCCCGAAAGATGATTTCCCATTACCCCACATAGACGTTCTAGTGGACAGTATTGCAGGGTTCAAACTGTTCTCTTTTATGGATGGATTCTCGGGATACAACCAAATAAAGATGAAGGAGGAAGACAAGGAAAAAACGGCGTTCATTACTCCATGGGGAACTTTCCATTATAAGGTCATGCCTTTTGGCCTGAAAAATGCTGGAGCAACTTACCAGTGAGCCATGGTCACCCTTTTCCATGACATGATGCACAAAGAAATTGAAGTATACGTCGATGACATGATCGCTAAAACCAAACATGGAGAGAACCATGCGAAGAACCTAGAGAAACTATTTGAACGACTTCCCCAGTTTAAGTTGCGCTTGAATCTAGCAAAATGTGTGTTTAGGGCAACTTCTGGCAAATTACTTGGATTCATTGTGAGCTGTGAAGGAATAGAAGTAGATCCATCAAAAAGCCAAGGCGATATTTGATATGCCTCCTCCCTCAACTGTAAAAGTCCGGAACCTCCCGGGGAGATTAAATTACATTGCCCAATTCATTTCCCAGCTTTCTAAAACTGCAAAACCATTCTTTAAACTTCTCAGGAAGGATGCACAAATTAAATGGGATGATGATTGCCGACTGGCATTTGAAGACCTAAAGCAGTACTTGATGAAACCCCCGATTCTAGTACCTCCAGTCCCGAGGCACCCTTTAATTCTCTACCTTACCATCAACAGTGAATCCTTAGGTGCAATGTTGGCACAAAAGGAGCCCCATGACCAGAAGGAGCGAGCCATCTACTATTTGAGCAAAAAGTTCACCACATCAGAACAAAACTACTCCAAATCAGAAAAAACATGCACTGCATTAGTATGGGTGTTGCATAGGCTTCGATAGTATACCTAGCATTACCAAACTTTCCTCGTAACCGAAAGTGATCCGATCAAGTATTTGCTCAGTCGTCAAGCATTGGTAGGAAAATTGGCCAAATGGCAAATCCTGATCTCGGAATTCGACATTCAAGTGATGTCGCAAAAATCAGTTAAAGGACGGGTGATTGCCGATATGTTAGCAGACTGTCCTAAAGAAGTACGCGAGGATAATCCCCTGGACGATCGAATTTCCGCGGTAGAAGAAGACACATGGACTATGTTCTTCGACTGAGCTGTAAATTTGTCAGGCTCTGGCACTGGGGCAGTCTTGATATCCCCAAATGGACAACATTATCCTGTGGCTGCAAAATTGATGTTTCCATGCACCAACAATATAGCCGAGTATGAAGCATGCATCCTCGGCCTGCAAGCGGCGATTGAAATGGGAGTGACAAAGCTAAAGGTGTTCGATGATTCTACCTTAATAATCCTCCAGACGTTAGGCGAATGGAAGACAAAAGACGCCAAACTTGTGCCTTATCATGGTTACTTAGAAAAGTTGGCGGGAAAATTCCAAGACATCTCGTTTGAATACCTACCTAGAATTCATAATCAGTTCGCTGATGCACTAGCAATACTATCATATATGTTGCAAGCAACAAAAGGGTTAGAAGTAGAGCCTTTAAAAATTGAAGTCCTGGCAAGACAGGCCTACTGCATGGCCATTACTGAAGAACCCGATGGGAAGCCCTGGTATTACGATATCATGAAATACGTCCAGAAGTAGGAGTTCCCTGAACAAAACACTCCCTCTAATCGAAAATACCTAATGAAAATGGCTTCAAAGTTTTTTGTCAGCGGTGAAAATCTGTACAAAAGATCGTATGACTCAGTCCTGCTAAGATGTGTGGATATAGCTAAAGCCACACGAATAATGCAAGAAATACATGAGGGAGTATGTAGCCCTCACATGAATGGACGTATGTTGGCCAAGAAGGTAATGAGACTGGGTTATTATTGGCTCCCCTTAGAGAATGATTGTGCTCAGCATGAGCGGAGTTGTCATCGTTGTCAAATTCATGGGGATAAGATAAATGTCCCTCCAACTGAACTGCATCAGTTATCTGAGCCAAGGCCGTTTTCAATGTGGGGCATTGATATAATTGGCCCAATTAACCCAAAGGCGTCAAACGGGCATCGGTTCATTTTGGTTGCAATTGATTACTTTTTGAAATGGATTGAGGCCACATCATATGCAAGCGTAACTGCATGGAATGTCATGAAGTTTATCAAATGTGACATAATCGCCCGATATGGCGTGCCAGATTCCATCATCACCGACAATGGGACAAATCTGAACAACAAGCTGATTGATCAATTATTTTCTAAGTTCAAGATCTAGCATTTGAACTCATCCCCTTATCGTCCGCAAATTAATGGGGCTGTGGAGGCCACCAACAAGAACATCAAGAGAATCCTAGCCAAGAAGGCTGAAAATTACTGCGACTGGCACGAGAGGCTACCCTTTGCACTGACAGCATATTGAACTTCGATTCGAATTTCTACTGGGGCAACCCCTTTTTCTCTGGTTTATGGTATGGAGGCAGTTTTACCTGTGGAAGTAGAAATCTCTTCCCTACGAATTTTATCCCAAGTTGGATTATCTAAGGAGGAATGGACACAACAAAGGCTCGAGCAACTGAACATGATCGATGAAAAGCGACTGAAAGCCCTCTGTCACGGTCAGTGTTATCAGCAGAAGGTAGCTCGATCATTTAATCAAAAGGTGCGACCCAAGCACTTCGAGGCAGACGAGCTAGTCTTGAGAAAGACGCTGCCAATCTTTCCAGAGCCTGGAGGCAAGTTTGCCCCAAATTACAAAGGTCCTTATGTAATAAAAAAGATACTCCCCGGAGGAGCCTTGATCCTAACTAAGATGGATGGGCGAGAATTCTCTAAACCAGTTAATTCGGACGCTGTAAAAAAGTACTACCCTTAAAAGATGTTCATTGTCTGGCATTGCCAAGCACTTCTCTATCAGATTGAAAATGCCTATGCATCTTTCATACATGAGTGATGTATTTACATCATCATAAAGAATGTGTGTTTGGTTGACTTAATGAAGGAAAATGAATGGTAATCACCAGCATTTAGGGAAATGTCGAAAATCAAGTAGCAAACCTCGATGGCATAACTTGAGCAAATCGACATTACCCAGGCAAACACGTAAGAGTAATCCATGTCAATTTCGCCCAGCTCAGTGTAAAGGACGCATCATTTAGGAACCGGTCTGGTTAGAAGGAACATTCTATCCCAATTAACAATCTTAGAATCTGGAAGCCTCACTTCTTGTTCCAGATGCATGCTCTTGCAAGAAGCAATTGCTATTAGTAAGGTGGAAGTTTTGATTATCCATCTCAAATTCCATAGAAGTTTGAGATACATGACTGTGCCCAATGCCGCTAATCAAAGACAGAATGGGAAATTCCACAAAAGGAATGCGTTGAAAGTGAGTCAACAACCAGCAATCATGCCTACGTGGCCACAAGTAAGAAAGGCCGGTCGAAGGAAGCATGGAACTGTAAAGAGACTGTCATCGACATTCAAGTATCCCTAGAAGCCAGCTCATATAAACTCTGGGGAAATGCAACTTGGTGTCATTTCTAACACTCACTCTCTGAACTTATATTGACAGGAAGCATTGGGATTCAAGGGCCAGGCTTAATGGTTAAATGGGGCAAACCAAGTGATCCAAACCCGGGAAGAGAGTAGGGACACCCGATCAAATTCTCAACATTTAGCCGATTATTCACGTGTTATGTCCCTAATCAATATGAGCAATCTATCAACACCCATTTGTTAATAGCTGTTTGTGAATAACTCTTTTGATATTTAAAATTCAATACTTTTGTGGATACCATTCCACCTAAGTAAACACCCCTAAAGCTGTTAATAGGTTTTTCTTGAATAAAAGCCATTCATTTATTTTTACAAACTCTCTCACATCATTTGTTGCATACCTTTTTCCAAGCGAATTTTGCGTGATGATTTTGTCCGTCTAAATCTTTGATTTTGTTAAAGATTATTAGAATAGACAGCTAAGTGAAGAATACAAGATTAATTGATCATGTTGGATGAGGCGCGTCAGAATGATGACATGCAAACCATATCCTACACACAGTCCCCTATCTACACACTTGTGAGATGAGTGCAGAAAATTCCATGACTACAGGGTAAAGAGTTCTCTCGTGAATGGTACGATAACCAAGACAGTGAGAGGTACTTCATTGCTCACTTTGAGCTCCTTACACTGGTGAAGTTTCTGTCCTACCCCCCGTCGAAGAACCATCGCACACGGGGGCAAGTTGAAGGCAAGTCACCATCACGAGGTGGGAAAAGGGATAGAAATTCTCTTGCTTGCACTTGCATCAATCTTTGAGTGTCTTTATTGCATATGAACACTTGCGTTAATTTAAGTGCCCTAGAGTCATGAAGAGCAGTTCTTTCTTTACGCACTTGTGTCCATTGTACAACTCAATCAAGTCTGTAAATTCACCCTCGCATGGAGGCAAGGCAGAAGCTACTGCCGTTTGAGCAGCATAATCAGAAGCGTCGGAAAAAGATGAAGACTCAATAGTCTAACAAAGGCGTTTGCTTGAACCTGTCAATATCAGCTCTCAAGTAACAAGAACAAAATAGGGGCATAAAAAGCAGTGTACCTAGTAAAAGCAAGGTCAATGCCCATGAATGAAAAATTGAAAAGAGAAATAGGGGCATGAAAAAGCAGTGTGCCTGGTAAAAGCAAAGCCGATGCCCCAAACAAAAAATACAGCCATTTGTATTTGCCGTTGTGGTTCGATTGATGGAACCTTCATCGGATTGTGAGAAGAAAGACTAGTGACAAATGCCAAGACGATCGCCAGCTCTTACTTTTTTACACGAGTCAAGCCTACATTGCATCCCATTGTAAAAAGTCTCTTCAGACTAGGGGCACTTCAATTAATGTAGGATTTCATATGTCTATAAGCATCGCTCGAAGAAGTACGAGAAAAATTACTCTATCTCTTTTCGCAGGATTCTTGACTTGCAAACCTGAGGATGATCGTGCAGCATTTCGTTCAGGAGCCTTGACCTCGACGGTCCCATTTGATGAGCTGTTAACCAAGTCTTCATCACAATTTCAACAAAGACCTCTCACATTGGTAAAGTCGTACCATTTGCGAGAATACTCGGACCCCTGTGGACATGATGACAGTGAGATAGTGTGGTCCTTATAAATCCTACATCAATGGTCAGGATAGCCTTTTCCATGAGAGTGAGTGAAAAGTCCTTTCAGACTGAAAGTCCCTTATCTGGCATGCTCAAGACGTCTACATTCTAAACGAAGGTTGTCTTTCAAAATCTTCCCCAATGGAATTCAAATAATACAAAACCGACAAGATTGTCATGCATGAATCACCTTTGGACTTATGAATTTATAGCATATACAATCATTGTGTACATGTGTGCATATTGTGCAAATAGCAGACATACTTTTAGAGATCAAAGATATCGCTGGAAAAGCATATCTCTATCTTTACTTCCGAAGTTTTATTTTTGATAATCTTTGGGTAGCCACCACTGTCTAAGTGCTCCCTCTTATTAATGCGCAGCTTGTTTGAATTGTCCCCCGGTATTGATATTTGCGATTGTCCAAGCATCCCCCTGTTCTCGAGTGTCTGCCGCTACTCAAGTGCTCCCTCTGTCGAAAGTCGACCTATTCATGTTGTCTTTAAAGTTTAGAGGCTTGTGACTGTCCAAGTATCCTCTCGTCCTTAAGTATCGACCACCGTTCGAATACCCCATTTCTGTGACACTCGACATGTCAGAGTTGTCCTCAAAATTATGCCACTGAATGCTAGCAGCCACTCAAGTATTCCGCCACATTATGTGCTTGCGACTACCCAAGTATGCTTTCTTATACTTGGACCAGTTGAGTGGTCCCTCATCATATCATTAAATATTTGTGTTCATCCAAGTATTCTACTACTTTGTACACCTATGTGCCTGCGGCCATCCAGGTAAGCCTTACGCTACATTCAAATTCCCAACTACCAGGAGGTGAGAGATCTTCACGAATATCCCAGGTACGTCCTCGATATTCCCAATTACCAGGAGGTGAGAGACCTTCACGAATATCTCAGGTACGTCCTCGATATTCCCAACTACCAGGAGGTGAGAGACCTTCATGAATATCCAAGATATCCTCCAAGAGTTTGTACTTGTGATCATCCAAGTACTATCTCCCAACAAGTAGATGCTCTGAGAAAGGTCAGCGCATCTCCCATCAAGGCGACCGAAGAAAGGTTCGGGTCCTAGACAAATCATTGATTGTTTTAACAGGCAACCGAACAATGGTTCGAGTCCTGGAGAAGCAATTTCCTGTCACGGCGACCGAAGAATGGTTCAGGTCCTGGAGGAGCAATCTCCCGTCAAGGCGACCAAAGAAAGGTTCGGTCCTAGACAAATCATTGATTGTTTTAACAGGCGACCGAAGAATGGTTCAAGTCCTAGAGAAGCAATTTCCCGTCACGGCGGCCGAAGAATGGTTCGGGTCCGAGACAAACCATTGATTACCCTAACGAGCGACTGAAGAATGGTTCGGGTCCTGGAGGAGCAATCTCCCGTCAAGGCAACCGAAGAAAGGTTCGGGTCCTAGACAAATCATTGATTGTTTTAACAGGCGATCGGAGAATGGTTTGGGTCCGAGACAAACTACTGATTACCCCAACAGGCGACCGAAGAATGGTTCGGGTCCTGGAGGAGCAATCTCCCATCAAAGCGACCGAAGAAAGGTTCGAGTCCTAGACAAATCATTGATTGTTTTAACAAGTGATCGAAGAATGGTTCGGGTCCTGGAGAAGCAATTTCCCGTCACGGCGACCAAAGAATGGTTCGGGTCCGAGACAAACCACTGATTGCTCCAACAGGCGACCGAAGAATGGTTTGGGTCTTGGAGGAGCAATTTCCCATCAAGGCGACCAAAGAATGGTTCGGGTCCTAGACAAACCATTGATTGTTTTAACAGGCGACCGAAGAATGGTTCGGGTCCTGGAGAAGCAATTCCCGTCACGGTGACCGAAGGATGGTTTGGGTCCAAGACAAACCATTGTTTGTTTTAACAGGTGACCGAAGAATGGTTCGAACCCTGGAAAAGCAATCTCCTTATATCACTAGGTAAGATGATGCCTTGATACTTGCCAAACTCGGGGCTTACACTCTATCTCACTCACTCCTGGTAAGTAACTACAGGTATTTTCTTATCTTTCTTAGTATATGTAAAGTTATATTGTTCTTTTTCTGCGTAGAATAATAAGTCCCGAATAAAATATAACCTGCTACGCATGCATGGATAAAATTTAGGCATTAGTTTGTCTTTAAATGCAACCTCTGCGAGCTCACCTTCAAAGAGGGGCAGCTGTTGACGCCTTAATTTTATTTAGGTTTATTATATTAATTAATTAATTAATTTTAAATAATATAGAAATAAAAAATAACAATAAAAAATAGCAAAGCAAAGCAAAAGAAAAGCAAAAAGAAAAAGCAGCCTCCGCATGGGCCTTCGGCCCATCTCCGCCTCAGCCCAGCCTGGCCGAGTCTTCTTCCTTCTTACACCACTGCAACACATGTGCGGGCCGGCACGACGCTAAAGGAGGATGAATAGACGGCAACGCACGTGGAGAAGAGGAGCAGTTGGTGTCGACGGGACGTGACCGGAGGTGGAGATGATGGCGGATGGGACGGCGGTCCAACCGGCGAGTCGAGCCTCGTCGACCGGCCACCCCCTCGCCTATAAATAGAGGGGGGCCACCGTCGACACCAAGGGGAAGCAGAGAACTGAGAGATCACAGAGGGAGATAGGGAGGCCGGCCGAAGCTCGAGGTCCCCTGAGAGACTTCAGGGAGTTCGAGTGCAGGGTGAGCCATGGTGTGGTGAGCTCAGAGGGGTCCCTGAGAGACTTCGGGGCGCTTGAAGGGCGAACACGAGGGAGAGAGAGAGTGTTTCGGTCAGATTTGACCAGGCCCAGGTCTCACCGTCGCTGTCGGGGTTCGTCGTGGTCTTCACCATCGTAGATTGAGCCCTCCAGCTTCGTCGTTGCTCGCCGTGGCCGCCGCCGTCGTAAATTGACCCTTACCGTCGCCGTCATTGCCCGCGTTCACATAAAGGTAACAAAAGCACGTCGTCATCGTCCTGCCGCAACCCCATTCCGTCACCGTCGCCGTTGTTCTAGTCGCCGTCGTCCTTGCTGCCGCCGCCGCCGTAGCCGTCGTCACCTCCGTAACGCCTAGGTTTCCGTCGCCGGAGCCGCGGATTCGCAAATCCTAGGGTTTGTGATTTTCCGGGTCGCGAAGCGGATCCGAACCCGGAAAATCGGGTAGGTTTCGCAGTCTGCGGGCGGAGAGAGTTGGGTCGGGTGTAGGAGCCGGGTCGGGTAGGGTTTCGCTAGGGGAGCCGGGTCATGGAGCGGGTCGTCGGGCCGGACCGGGTGTCCCCGAATGCCCGGCCACGACACCGTTTTGTTTAATAATTAAAAAAAAAAAGCGGGCCCGTTTGAGTTTCGGGCTAGCCCGGTCGGACCCAACCCGCGGATCCAACCCGGGTCGGTTTTATTTTGTTTTATTATTTTAATAAAAAATAATATTGTAATAAATAATAAATAAATAAATTATTTAAGAAAATAAAAAAATAATTTATTTTTGAAAAAATATTAAAAAATGTTTTAATTTCCAGAAAATCGAAAAATATTTAAAACATGTTGAAAAATGTTTTATTTTCTAAAAATCGAGAAAAATAAAAATAATTTATTTTCAAAAAATATTTTGAAAAATAATAAAAAATATTTTATTTTCCGAAAAATCAAAAAAATCAAAAATATTCCATATTTTCCAAAAAATGCCAAAAATCCAAAAGAAACAAAAAATTCATGAAAAGGCCAAAAAATTCAGAAAAAGCCAAAAAGACTTGTATTTTTCCAAAAAATACCAAAAAATAAAAAAAAATCCCTTTTATGTCCAAAAAATTAGAAAAAGACTCAAAAAATGTTTTTCCTCCCAAAAATGCATGAAAAATCCCTCGAACATCCAAAAAACCTCAAGGTTTAAACAAGATTAAGTACCGAAATGGCATTAGTGATTAACTAGTGTAATCAAGTCCCCGATCCCAATTTCTCTGGTTGCGCAAGAGTGAGCATTTCTCCTAATACTTCGCTTGGGTTTCTAATTAACCTACCCCAAATTGATTAGTGGCGACTCCATTTTAAAAATTGAGTTACAGGTTAAAAAACTTGAACTATTAAGTCGTGAATTAGTGGACTTGGGAGAGTCCGGGCATAACTAATTTCAACAAAGCCATTTGCCTCCTTAGGCGCCCGTCCCTGATGTGGGCGCCGAAAAAAAGAGGTCGCGACAAGACTTTTTCAATTATATATGCTTATCTTTCTCTTAATTTTTCCCCACTTATGAACTTGTGCGTTAGAGTTCGAGAATATAAATGATAAGCGGGGAAAAGAAAATCGATCCAAGAGATAGTCGACAGTAATAGAGGTTTTAAGATACATGTGTGAGTTGTTTTAGAAAGGTCCCACATTGGAGAATTGATGTAGTATTGAACAATTAATATATATAATTGGCTCATGAATATGGGTCCAACTGAATATATTGATGGGCTCGGACTTGACTTTCCTTTAGGATATCTACCTCGATGAAGGTATCAGGCTTCTACTGCCTCTAATTGTTGAGATGCACGTGTGAGTTATATTATAGAAATCTTGGAGAATTCATATACTCTAGAGTAATTAATATATATCCTTTTTTTGTCACTCACACTCACACACACACACACACACGCACGCACGCACGCACGCACACGCACACGCACATGCACACGCGCGCACATGCACACACACACACACACACACACACACACACACACACCACCATATTTGATTCTTAATTAATTGATTAATTTTTGAACAAAAATGGATCCAATCGGATATATTGATGGGTTCTTGTGACATCCTAGATTTTCAGTCATGTTTTCTGCTGAATAAATCGGGCATTTCATTAGCCCTATTCAGACGCCCTTGACGGCACACAAGGGAGCACTAGCCCCAGTCGCCGGAGCCTAAGTACTAGAAGACGTAGGCTAGGCTCTCGTCAAGGAGATCGAAGATGGAGAGGGAGACATCAATGGCGGCGCACTTGTCAATGGCCTCCCCAAGCACCGGCTAGATCACGGCCTTCGACTTAGCTACTAAGTGGCCGTCGTCGGGGTTGGAGTAAGGGTAAGGGTCGGAGCCGTGGCCACCGAGTGGCCATCATCAGGGTCGGGGTCGGGGTCAAGGTCGGGGTCGGGGTCGCGGCGGCCGAGTGGCCATCATCGGGGTCGGGGTCAAGGCCGTCAAGCACGAGTGCTGTTGAGGACGGCGACTGGCCGGAGATTTAGGGTTTTGAATTGGGGGAGACACCAAACGGCGTCGGTTTGGGGTTAGGATGCTGACTGTACTCTCCGGTGAGCCACATCAGCTTCAAAAATTAAAAAAAGTGCCACGTTGGATTTCTGGCCAACCAAATCGGAGTTGGTACTAAAATGATCATTTTTCAAACTTTTTGGCACTTAAGTGATACGACAGAAAATTTTGTCACCAAAGTGAGCGCCGTACACAACTTATAGCACTGATAGTGTATTTATCCCGATGGTAATAGCTATCAATTTGCACATGTAGTATTATGATGGAAATAATCACGTATCAATAAAACATATGCATTTACTACAAAGAAATGGTGAGACTAATTCAACTTAGAAAAATTGTTCATAAAGTCCTAAACTATTGTACGATGGCTAATCATATCCTTAAATTTTCAATTTAATTAATTTAATTTTAAATATTTTGTTAATTTGTTAATCTAGTTTTTCTAGCAAATTTTAACCAAAATTTGATGAAGTGGCCATATAGTTAGCAACAGCCATCTTACATGACATAACCGGCCCAAACATGAACGATTTTTTGTAATTTCTTTAAATATTCTGAATTTTTTTCCTATTTTCCTTCAATAGTCATTGAGAGCTCAACAATGGTGAATAGAGGTCATCGACCATAGGCGAAGGTAGTGATTTGAGGCAAAGCAAACCAAGCCAATGTGACACAATGTGACAAAACGCGACGCAAGGCAAGGAATGGCAAAGGTAGGAATGTTGCTATTGTTGTAATTTATTTATTTATTTATTTATTTATTTATTTATTTATTATTATTATTATTATTATTATTATTATTATTATTATTATTATTATTATTAGCCATTGTGAGGTTTGTCCTTTTTCCTTTTATTTGGTAGGATAAGATTAGACTAACAGATAAGGTTCTCAATCGACTCTCCTTCGCCAAAATGACTTCTACAGTAGAGACCAACTTGCCGTAATGGTAGCAACTCCGCCGTCATCTTCACCACCTCCTCTTCCTTTGCTGCAAAGCCTCTCTCTTCCTCTCTCTGCATGGCGGCGGTATTGTGGAGGGCGTTCTGGCAGCTCCAACGGTGGCTTGATGGTTGCAGGTGAGCAAAGATGTTGTGAGACTGCATAGAAGGTTATGAGAGAGTGAGTGATCACAATTGGTAATTTCGTGCAATCCAGTAGAGAATAATTTCCGATGAACAAAATACATGCCTATAAAGAGATAAGGGTGGAGTGGGGTGGAGGGTCCCCTTGACTTGTTTTTCCACATTTTTGTCTCCTAAAGGCTTGTCCATCAAGCCAACATCCCTTGGCTATCATTGCTCCACCAACACACTTCTGACAACCTTTGGAATGGTGCATTTTGGCTAGGTTATGGGGGACATACGAATTTTGAAGAACATGGCTTCAATTGGTCTTGATTTCCTCTCAATTCAACCTCAATTGGCTTTAATAAAAACCAATTGGTACCCCAATGCTTCAATTAACATTTTTCCTCACCCATGCATCCATCTTGCATCCCCGTTTAGTGACCAAAAAATAATCTCCGACCTTTTCCAAACAAAAACGGTTCTATGCGGACTTTTTCCAAAAAGTCTCGGTTGTCAAAAAAATCTTCTGAGACTGAGTCGATGTTCCTAGAATTTGTTGTGACATGACATGATCTTCAATTTTTGAAATCGGACTTCAATTCGTGGTTAATTTCCATTTGGCGCATTTTTAGCGTGACATAGGCTACCGAGTAGTTTTCAGAGATTTTTAGAGCAAATGACCTGTGGTTGATTTTCTTCAAACCACTATGAACCCATTCGACATATTAGCGACTCTCGATTGTCGTGAAAATCTCGAGGATTCAAATACGGACACAGGGTATCAAAATGACAGAGAAATCAAATTAGTGTCGGTCGATGAGAATTTTCCAATTTAGTGAAGTCACCCACAATCAGCCACATATTTCTGTCGAACTGACATATCTCTGATATCTAATCGATTTATATCTGTGCCGTAACAATCTCGGCAAATGAGCACGGTCGAGTAACCGATCCCTGGTCGAATTGTCAAGTCTATTGCATTAAAATTCCTTAATGACTTCCACGAATAATCTAGTTATTTCGAGAGTGATCAGCTTTGAGAACAACATTATAGCCATATCAATAAAATGCCCGATTTATTCAGAAGAAAATAGGACTGAAAGTCTGGGATGTCACAAAATCCGAACCCATCAATATATTCGATTAGATCCGTTTTCATTCAAAAACTTAATCAATTAGTTAAGAGTCAAATATGATATATGTGTGTGTGTGTGTGTGTGTGTGTGTGTGTGTGTGTGAGACAAAATAAGGATATATATTAATAACTCTAGAGTATATGAATTCTCCAAGATTTCTATAATATAATTCACACGTGCATCTCAACAATTGGAGGCAGCAGAAGCCTGATAGCTTCACCAAGGTAGATATCCTAAAGGAAAGTCAAGTCCGAGCCCATCAATAAATTCAGTTGGACCCACATTCCTGGGCCAATCATATATATTAATTGTTCAATACTACATCAATTCTCCAATGTGGGACCTTTCTAAAACAACTCACACATGTATCACTGTCGACTATCTCTTGGATCGATTTTCTTTTCCTGCTTATCATTTATATCCTCGAACTCTAACGCACAAGTTCATAAGTGAGGAAAAAATTAAGAGAAAGATGAGCATATATAATTGAAAAAGTCTTATCACTGGTTGATTAATGCTCACTCTTATTAAGAATGTACACAATGATTACAACATTAGTGAATAAGAAATCCCACATACGATTATTTAGATATCAATCACTCCAAACGAAACTGTCTTCGCAATAGCAGGAAATAACATCACGAGAATATCAATTAATTGCATATCATATAGATTATTAATTGATTTCATCCACGGTCACTTTGTTGGCACGCTGTGAAGCACCACCGTCTCCACCGTGAGGCCCGGCCCAAACCCAAAGAGGACGCCCCACTCCAACCCCTCACCGGTGGTCGCGAGCCCTTCCTCCGCCGACTTCCTCCGCATCTCATCGAGTATGAACAAGACAGTTGCGCTCGACATGTTCCCGTACTCTCCAAACACCTGCCTCACGGCTCGGAGCCTCTCCTTTTCAGCCCTAGCTTGGCCTCGATTTGGTTGAGTATGGCCGGGCCACCCGGATGAGGCACCCAAAAGATGGAGTTCCAGTCACTTATGTCAAGCGAATCGAACGCCTCTTTCAAGCTCTTCTCGATGTTGCTCGCGATCAAATGCGGGACCCTGTCGGATAACCCGAAGGTGAAGCCAACGTCGCGCAGTTGCCCCACGACGGCACCCTCAGAGTTTGGCAAAACGGTCTCCGCAGTCCACGCGATTTGGAATATGGGCCGCTCAGCAGGGATCTCTGGGTCCGACCCTATGATGAGCGCGGCCGCTCCGTCACCAAAGAAGGCCTGGCCGATAAGGTTGTTAAGGTTCTCAGCGGACGGGCCTCGGAAGGCGGTGGCAGTGATCTCAGAGCAGACGACGAGGACACGGGCACTGGCATTGTTCTCGGCGAGGTCCTTGGCGATGCGGAGGGCAGTACCGCCAGCAAAGCAGCCCAGGTGGTAGAGCATGACACGCTTGACGGAGGGGCTCAGACCGAGAAGGCGCATGAGCTGGTAGTCGGCGCCAGGCATGTCGACGCCGGAGAAGGAGCAGAAGACAATGTGGGTGATCTTGGACTTGGGTTGGCCCCATTCCTTGATGGCCTTCAATGCCGCCTCCTTGCCGAGCTTCGGGATGGCGTCGATCATTATGTCCTGGCGTGGATTGAAGGAAGAAGGGTCGTCGTACGAGCAGATCTCGGGGTGTTTCTCCATAAGCTCCTCGGTCAAGTGCGTGTAGCGCTTGTGGATCATTGAATTGTCACCTGCGACATCCTTACGTTGATATTGCTATCCAAGAACAACGTTGACATGCGTGCAGTGAAGTTTTTCTTTGTTCTGCTTCTTTTCCTTTCGCAATAGTAACACCAAATTTGCATGGCTAGCTTACATATACTATACGACAAACTTTTCTTTCAACCATTCTAAGATTGTTAAGAATGATTGCAAATTCATTACGAAAAGAAGCAAATTGTAGTCATGCGATTTGTCCACGAATAAGATCCAAAAAGCAAGATTTAGCCTTCTAGGAGAACTACGGAAGGAATAACCAGAACTCTGGACAGTTAAAACTCTCTTAAAGGATGTATTAATCGAAACACAACACGTGTTTGACGAGAAAAATAAACTACAAAGTTAGGTTAAAGATACTCTAATATATATATTGTAGCTAGGGCAATCAGGAAAAAAAGAAGAAAAGAAGCTATAAAGTTAGGACAAGATTACTCAAAACTTAATGTATATTTTGTAGCTAAGGCAATCGAGAATGCGGCTCACATATGCTGATGAACTTCTGTTTGAGGGCCGTCATGTGCTCGCTCTTGGTCATGCGGAAGTAGTAGTCCGGGTATTCGGCCTGGTACACGCAGTTGACAGGATTTGCCGTCCCAATGGCAAGGATGGTCGCGGGCCCCTTGGCCCGCTGGTTCTCGCGGATCTTCTCGACGGCACCCATCTATCTCAGACCTGCGTTCGAAACTTTGGAACTTCTATGTAACCCTTGTTTCGTATTGCGGATATATTGAAGTTCAAAGCGAAGCTGAGACACTACAACTTTGTCCGGCGGTGACACTTCTGCAGCCCATTGCCTTGCCTTTTATAGATACGAAGTCGGCAAGCTCGAGCTTGGTTTTGAGGCAATGACGTTGGAAAAAAAAAAAAAAATCTTCCACGTGTAACTATTGACTATGTTGATTAGATGGTTTGTAGTGTCTGCTTTAATTTTTAATTAATTGATCAGTTAGGTGAGATTCATTTAAACGTCATCGGATAATGCGTAATCAAATTTTATAAACCTGTCTTTGCGATCCTAGAACCTCTGACTATCACAGGATGCAGATGTTTATCGGGTGTTTATCTATAACAGACTGGCCATCTTTTCACAAGAAATTGAGCTCGATGCTTAAGCAGGAAAGCTGAGTCACGAGGCCATTTTTCTAAAATCAGTCACGAGGCATTATTATAATAGCCAAAAGGAACTACCAGAAGCATCGTAAAACATCTTCTTGAAGAAGACCGATAGACATCACTGAGAATGGACTACCAAAACTGGGAAATTGTCCAACAAATCTTAAATTTATTGCACATTTACCAATTCATATCTAAACAATTTAATTTTATTAATTGAATCATAAACCTCATCATATTTATCCAATTCAGTCATTTGGGTCAATTTGACAAGAATTCGTTGTCGTGGATATCGGCCGTCCTACATGGCACGATCGAGACTAATATAAACAATTTTTAATTATAATTCAATGTCGGGTCCTTGGTGGCCACAAGCAACGGTGTGCGAAGAAGCCCTCGAAAGCTTTTTTGATATAGCGAAGTCTCAATTGTCACTTGAAGTGATCACCAAAAGGAGCCTAAATTTGAACTTATGACATATTTAGTTTAATTTACTTTTATTATGAGTGATTGAAATAATAAGGACCGATCTGATTTCAGAACCGATTGATTTAATCCGGTTCTTGGGAACGCGACTAAACATAAATGTACACCGTCTATTCTCTAAATGGTTTAAAAGTAAAAAAAGATAGCATGCGTTTTTCTTTGTAAATTGATGTGGGACCACTTTTTGGGATAACTAAAAGTGAAAAAAAAAAAAAAAAAAACAAAACAAAACAAAATAAAGCCCAAGGGTGAGATCCCATATGGATTTGCAAGGAAGTAAACACAGTTGCATTTTTCTTTTTAGGGATAAGTGCACTAGAAACTCTATAACTTATCATGAAAGTGGAGTTTTTAAACCTTTAAAAGTATAATTAAATCTTAAAACTTGTCAAATTGGTTGCAATCAAATTAACTCCATTCAACTTAATTTGGTGACCGTCGACCAAAGCAATGGTGACCGGCATTTGATTTCTGAGCCATTGATCGATACTTTAAGTCTTTTCTAAGTTTGCTCTAACACGACAAAGCTATTAATAGATCGATATAGGGTGGATCAATGGCGACGCAATGTATGTATTATCGTGTTTGGTCTAGCGATGAAATTGTCACAAATTATCCTCAACTTTTTAAACACGTAATTTGCATCTTTGAAATTGTACGTATCAATCAGGATCGCATCAACTAAAAAGAGAATGATAAAAATAGACTCGCGAATCGCGCCAATCTTAGAATACTAGCACTCCCAGCATGTTTCGAGCAAATCAGATTTGTTTAGAAGATTTGTGGTGTCAGCATTATCTATTAAAGTATTGAAAAAAAATAATGCCACTCGGGTCGTCCCCTTTGTTTTCGTTCAATATTTATCAAGCATTTTTCATGCGCATATATTTCTTTTGTCATGAAAAATCAGGTTTCTGCTACTGTACCCGCATTCATAATGCATATAAAAGTCGTCGCAAGTGGGTTGCACGAACATATATCAATTTATATAATAACTAAGTATGAATTGTTATAGATAATATAGGAAAATATCCCCACATGAATGATTTAATTCGACAGGTCTTGTAAAATATGATGAAGGAGATTCTTTATAGGCATGTATTTTGTTCATCAGAATTTTTTTTCTATTGGATTGCACAAAATTACCAATTATGATCACTCACTCTCTCACAACCTTCTGTGCAGTCTCACAACATCTTTGCCACAACGCCCTCCACAATACCGCCGCCACGTAGAGAGAGAGAGAGAGAGAGAGAGAGAGAGGTTTTGCAGCAAAGGAGGAGGAGGTGGTGAAGATGACGGCAAAGTTGCTACGATTACCGCATGTTGGTCTCTGCTGTAGAAGTCATTTTGGCGAAATAGAATCGATTGAGAACATTATCTGTTAGTCTAATATTATCCTACTAAATAAAAAAAAGAAAAAGTATAAACCTCACATTGGCAAATAATAATAATGACGATGACGATGACGATGACAATGACAATAATAATAATAATAATAATAATAATAATAATAATAATAATAATAATAATAATAAATAACAACAACAGCAACATTCCCACCTTTGCCATTCCTTGCCTTGCGTCGCATTTTGTCACATTGTGTCACCTTGCCTTGGCTTGCTTTGCCTCAAATCACTACCTTTGCCTATGGTTGATGACCTCTATTCACCATTGCTCAGCTCTTAATGACTATCGAAGGAAAATAGGAAAAAAATTCACAATATTTAATGAAATTACAAAAAATCGTTCATGTTTGGGCCGGTTATGTGATGTAAGATGGCTATTGCTAACTATATCGCCACTTCATCAATTTTTGGTTAAAATTTGTTAGAAAAACTAGATTGACAAATTATCAAAAGACTTAAAATTAAATTAATTAAATTGAAAAGTTAAGGATATGATTAGCCATCATATAATAGTTTAGGACTTTCTGAACAATTTTTCTAAATTGAATTAGTCTCACCATTTCTTTGTAGTAAATGCATATGTTTTATTGATACGTGATTATTTCCATCATTATACCACATGTGCAAATTGGTAGCTACTACCATCGGGATAAGTACACTATCAGTGTTATAAGTTGTGTACATCGCTCACGTTGGTGACAAAATTTTCTGTCAAATCACTTTAGTGCCAAAAAGTTTGAAAAACGATCATTTTAGTGCCAACTCCAATCTGGTTGGTCGGAAATCCGATGTGGCATTTTTTTATTAATTTTTGAAGTTGATGTGGCTCGTCGGAGAGTATAGTTAGCATCTTAACCCCAAAACGACGCCGTTTGGTGTCTCCCCCAATTCAAAACCCTAAATATCCGACCAGTCACCGTCCTCAACGGCCCCCGCGCTTGGTGGCCACGGCTTTGACCCCAACCCCGGCCCCGACGATGACCACTTGGCGGTCACAACTCCGACCCCATCCCTGACCCCAACCCTGACCCCAACCTCGATGATGACCACTCGGCAGCCGCGGCTTCGACCGCGACCCCGACCCCGGCCCCGACCCCGCCCCTAATGATGGCCACTCGGTGGCCACAGCTCCGACCTTACCTCGACCCAACCCCGACGACAGCCACTTGGCAGCCAAGTCAAAGGCCATGATCTATCTTGATTATTTTCATTTAAACATTTCACTCTGGATGTGAATGTTTTTCAATCATTCTCGTTATACCTTAGTTTGGATCTAGGTATTTCGGGTTCAAAAATTTTGACATCTTAGTCTGGATTTGGATGTCGTAATTCTTTTCGTTGAACATTTCACTTTGGACGTGAATGTTTTTCGAGCTTTCTTGTAATATCTTATTCTGGATCTAGGTATTTCGAGTTTAAAAAATCTTGACATCTCAATTTAGATTTGGATGTCTCAATTATTTTCGTTGAACATTTCACTTTGGATGTGAATGTTCTTCTCAGTCTCGATGTCTCAATTTATTACCTGTTAGACTCTTCAAGGAACCTGAGTGAAAATTGGATACTTGTGGAGTAAATGGGGATTTATCATGTACCGCACTGATTGGTAAGTAACTGTAGGTACGTTCCTTTCTTTCGTATCATGCATTTGCATTAGCATTTCCATGCATCATATAAATTGCATTTTAAAATGGGATTCATTTTCTGACAAAAAAAAATTATTCAATGCATGTGCATGGTCAAAATTTAGGTCTCAATTTGTCTTTGAAGGCAACCTCTACAAGCACACCTTCAAAGAAGGACAATTGTTGACATCTAAATTTTGGCGATTCGTTTAGTCATTTATTGCATTAAAAATTAAGGGTTAATTTTATCCCTGAAAAACTATTAATTGCATAGCATATAGATTTAGGTCCATTTATTTTTAATTTGCATTTTTTGCATTTATTTATTGGACCGGTGACGGGTGGGTTCGAATTAGTGATTTTGAGCTTTAACTTGGCATGCCGGACTAAGCTTACAAAGCAAGCAAATTGGCCCAAAAATTAATGATAAAAATTATATCGTGAAAAATAGGAATTTGAAATTTTTCCGTGATATGAGGAATTTTTTGGATAGGGCAGATGTGAAAAATAAATATTGTGTTTGGCAAAACGAATATTGCGTTTGGAAAAAGAATCTTCGTGAATATCGATTTGGAAAAATTAAAACCCTAATCAGTGGCCTTTAAATTGTTGTTGGCGTAGGGTTTTGGGAGGCCACACAATTGAGAATACACAGTCACATGAAAAGAGGGAGATCGGCAACATACATTGAGAGCAAAGAAGCCGAGAGGGAGAGAGAGACATAGGAAGCCTTCGTAGAAGACGAAAGGGGAGGCCGATCCATCATCAGTATCTTATATTTGCATCCCACTATCGTTCTTTTCCTAATTTTTTTTAAGGGTTATGCCTACATCTTCCACATCATAGAAAATGCCAAGGAGAGACCCAAATCTCTATTTAGAGTGATTCAAGGTTATATCGCATTCTTAGTAATTTCAAACCTAGATACGATTCATGATTTTATTTAAAAATTGGCCAATCCGATATCATGCAATCGAGATCATGCACGAGATACAATTCGTCAATTTATTTCCCAAAATTAAATGGACACGGATGATATCTTGCTTGATCTGGTGCCGTGCTGTTCTTGATGCCTTTATTGATTGGTCTCGTAAAAGAAAAACCCAAAAAATATATATTTGAGTTAAATTAGGTTCATGTTATAATACTACTTGTTTTAGGATTATTTTGCATGTTTAGAATAAGAAATTTATTTATTTCGAATTCCTTAAATAAAAATCCAAAAAAGAAGGATTCATTTAGGATGTTAGTTTTTTTTGTTTTTTTCTTTTAAATTTGAATTGCATGTTTAATTATTTGGCAATTTTAATTTCGAATTTCATAAAAGAAAACAGAAAAAATTAGAATTATGACATTATTTGCACGTCATTGCATATTAGGATGGATTGGATTTTTATTAAGAAAATAAAAAAATCATGTACACGCCATATAGAATTAGGTTCATGAAATGCAAGTCATTTAATGATTCTTACTAGGTTCATTTAATTAGAAATTGCCCGTCATTAGAATTAGGTCATTTGGTTAATTTAGATTGCATTTTTTTTTTTTATAAAATAAATCCATTTCATGCTTCAGAATAGATTGCATGCCTATTTATGTCATATCGTTTAGGTCATATTGCCATGTCATATCATTTCATGTTAGATTAGAAGCATCGCATTGCATATGGATTATATTCTCATTAAATAAGTGAAAACAAAAATTGAGTGATTGCGTGTTAATTAGAAACCATATCTAGGACTGTTGATGTGAATTTTGATCGAACAACGCAGATGCTTTCGTTGCTATGAGGTAAGTCATGCATTTTTTTATTATTTGCTTTCTTGGGTATTAAATTGGTGGTTTGCGCACCCGTATGATCACCTCACATGTTAAGGAAATAGATTTAAAATTAATCCAAACTACTTGCAAATTTTTTTGAAAATAAAAGAGAAAGGTACCGAAATTGCGTTAAAGAAATCTAGCGTAATCAAGTTCTCGAACTCACAAATCTCTAGTTTGTAGGAGTAAAGTAGATCTCTCGTTACTTTACTTGGGTTTCTAATCGACCCATTGAAAGTAGATTAGTAGCGACTCCTGATTGAAAATCATTTGCATGTTAAGAATTTGAACCTAAGTCACAAATTGGTATGGGATTGGGAGAGACCGAGCTAAGTTTAAGCTTAATAATCCATTAGCTAAACACTAGATGGTTCACCTAAAATTTTGGTCACGACATAGATCTCGCCAACTGATTGTTGATGTAATAGTTTTTTGAATGGAATCGTATTGGGAAGGCCAAGCAGAAGTCCGATACCCTTACTTGAGGAGATCGTCAAAAGGAAGTCCAAATCTGTCACGCCTCAATCCTCGAACGCATGCCCATCCCTCATCCCGTCGATTAATAGCAATGTCCCACAACGCATTGCCGACCCTTTCATTTTAATATACATGCGAAAGCATATAAAATAAAATCCCCAGACAATAAAACATTTGTGATAGAAACTAGGGCCATATTTTTAAAACATGAAAAACCATAACCACACTTTTATATAAGGCAAACCACATAGTATATATTACAATACTATTCACTAAAGGCTGAACTATCACATATCAGTTCTCAATTTAGGTTTGCAAACATGATGGGATCTCAGTCCTCATCCGGGTCATACTCAGGATCCTCCTCTAGATCATCCTCTTTTTTAGAATCTTCATCACCTGGCTCCTCATTAAGGTCCTCCTATTTAGGTTCTTTCTTCTCAGGGTCCTGAAATGTTATCCCACAACCTGGATGAAACTACCTCTCAATAAGTTCTACCCCTTAAAACCCGATTAGGAAACCAATACACCTTAGGCTGCCTAAGCACAACACGAGTTAGAGGACTTACCTTAGTCTCCGTTCCCTCTTGCAAGTTACTATATATATATCAAATATACACGATCATATCACATCATCCAATTAGATCGATTCGTCAATCAATCGACCTAGTCGATTATATGTCATCTAGACCATTTCTTGGTCGGCCCATTTCATACTATCTATAAGTCTGATCAACATCCAAGACTACTCACCCTTGGTAATATATAGATAGTATATTATCCTATCTTCAGATGACATATAGAGTCATCGAGCTGCCAAATCATACCATCATGTCTCGAGATGATAAAGAGAATCATTGAGCCAGTATATCAATATCATACCGTACTGTCTCAAGATGACCTATAGAATTATGGAGCCAGTATGTCATACCGTATTGTCTCAAAATAATCAGTAGAGTCACCGAGCTGGTAGATCATATTGTACTGTCTCAAGACGACTTATAAAGTCACTGAGCCGATATACACACAATTTATCATATCGTACTGTCTCAAGATGCTCCGTAGAGTCATTGAGTCGGTAGATCATACCGTACTGTCTCAAGATGCTCTGTAGAGTCATCGAATCGGTAGATCATACTGTTCTGTCTCAAGATGCTCCGTAGAGTCATCGAGTTGGTATACATGTCGTATGTGGGTACATGGTCGGCCCTAACCAAAATATAACAATTTCCTTTCCATAAATCCTACCATTTTCTGTAGTCTACTAAAATATTTTTGGCACTGTCGATCGATGCCTGTTTATTTTTCAATTAATTTCCAATTTTTTTTAATTTAGGAATAAATTCTAAAATCACCAATAAATCAATTTCTCACAAATTAAGACTCGTATAAATAAACGATCCGCTTGGATTGAAACGTCCGCAACGTCACCGGGGACGTTTTTAATAGGACTCTTCTTGCTAAACACTAACCATTTGCCTAACATGCATAGGTAAGATTAGTCCTATCCACCTAATTACACTTAATTAGGCCCGAAGACACCTCAAAACGGGTCCTAATCACTGCCAGAAACCCATTTTTCCAACTGCTGCTTAAGGCTGCAAAATAGAAGAAAACAGCTAGGTCGGTGCGTTGAGAACTCCGGGGGACTGGTGGGGGACTTCGCGGTGTGGAGGGCGGTCCACGGCGACTCACAATGGTTGTAACAGCTCCGGCGTGGCTTCACAAGCTGCTGGACAGTAGTTGGACCAGCGTGAGGGGGCGAGCAAAGGGCGGACGGTGTGCGGTTTGCTCGCGCGGGCAGTGGTCCACGGAAATTGCGACGGCGTGCGTTGGTGGTGGCGTTCCGATGTGCGACGGGCTGCTCCTTCTTCTCTGCTGGTTGCTGGTTTCGCACAAGACAATGGAGAGAGAGAGAGAGATGGGGTGGATGGCCAAGGGAGGAGAGAGAGGGAAGAGATAAGGGTGGAGGGTCCCCTTGGCTTGTTTTTCAACATTTTTGTCTCCTAAAGGCTTGTCCATCAAGCCAACGTCCCTTGGCTGTCATTGCTCCACCAACACACTTCTCGAAACCATTGGAATGGTGCAATTTGGCTAGGCTATGGGGGGCATACGAATTTTGAAGAACATGGCTTCAATTGGTCTTGATTTCCTCTCAATTCAACCTCAATTGGCTTCAATAAAAATCAATTGGTACCCCAATGCTTCAATTGACATTTTTCCTTACCCATGAATCCAACTTGCATCTCTGTTTAGTTACCAAAAATAATCCCCAACTTTTTCCAAACAAAAACGGTCTTATGCCGATTTTTTCCCAAAAAGTCTCAGTCGTCAGAAAGATCTGCTGAGACTGAGTCAATGTTCCTAGAATTTATTGTGACATGACATGATTTTCAATTTCTGAAATTGGACTAGAATTCGTGATTAATTTCCATTTGGCGCGTTTTTAGCGTGACTTAGGCTGCCGAGTAGTTTTCAAAGATTTTTAGGGCAAATGACCCGTGGTCAATTTTCTTTGAATCACTATGAACCCACTCGAAACATTGGCAACTCTTGATTGTCGTGAAAATCTCGAGGATTCAAATACGGACACAGGATACCAAAACGACAGAGAAATCAAACTAGTGCCGGTTGACAAGAATTTTCCAATTTGGTGGAGTCACCCAGGATAAGCCACACATCTCCTTCAAACCGACCTATCTCTGATTTCCAATCGATTTATATCTATGCCATAATGATCTCGGTAGATGAGCACGGTCGAGTAACCGATTCCTAATCGAATTCTCAAGTCTATTGTATTAAAATTCCCTAATGACTTCTAATTATTTCGAAAGTAATCAGCTCTGAGAACAACCTCATAGCCGCATCAATGAAATGCTCGATTTATTTAGTAGAAAACATCACTGAAAATCTAAGATGTCACAAAATCTGAACCCATCAATATATCCGTTTGGATCCATTTTCATTCAAAAACTTAATCAATTAGTTAAGAGTCAAATATGATATATATATATATATATATATATATATCTGTGTGTGTGTGTGTGTGTGTGTGTGTGACTGACAAAATAAGGATATATATTAATAACTCTAGAGTATATGAATTCTCCAAGATTTCTATTATATAACTCACACGTGCATCTCAACAATTGGAGGCAGCAGAAGCCTGATAGCTTCACCAAGGTAGATATCCTAAAGGAAAGTCAAGTCCAAGCCCATCAATATATTCAGTTGGATCCACATTCGTGGGCCAATTATATATATTAATTGTTCAATACTACATCAACTCTCCAATGTGGGACCTTTCTAAAACAACTCACACATGTATCACTGTCGACTATCTCTTGGATCGATTTTCTTTTCCCGCTTATCATTTATATCCTCGAACTCTAACACACCAGTTCATAAGTGGGGAAAAAATTAAGAGAAAGATGAGCATATATAATTGAAAAAGTCTCATGACTGGTTGATTAATGCTCACCCTTATTAAGAATGTACACAATGATTACAACATTAATGAATAAGAAATCCCACATACGATTATTTAGATATCAATCACTCCAAACGAAACTGTCTTCGCAATAGCAGGAAATAACATCACGAGAATATCAATTAATTGCATATCATATAGATTATTAATTGATTTCATCCACGGTCACTTGTTGGCACGCTGTGAAGCACCACCGTCTCCACCGTGAGGCCCGGCCCAAACCCAAAGAGGACGCCCCACTCCAACCCCTCACCGGTGGTCGCGAGCCCTTCCTCCGCCGACTTCCTCCGCATCTCATCGAGTATGAACAAGACAGTTGCGCTCGACATGTTCCCGTACTCTCCAAACACCTGCCTCACGGCTCGGAGCCTCTCCTTTTTCAGCCCTAGCTTGGCCTCGATTTGGTTGAGTATGGCCGGGCCACCCGGATGAGGCACCCAAAAGATGGAGTTCCAGTCACTTATGTCAAGCGAATCGAACGCCTCTTTCAAGCTCTTCTCGATGTTGCTCGCGATCAAATGCGGGACCCTGTCGGATAACCCGAAGGTGAAGCCAACGTCGCGCAGTTGCCCCACGACGGCACCCTCAGAGTTTGGCAAAATGGTCTCCGCAGTCCACGCGATTTGGAATATGGGCCGCTCAGCAGGGATCTCTGGGTCCGACCCTATGATGAGCACGGCCGCTCCGTCACCAAAGAAGGCCTGGCCGATAAGGTTGTTAAGGTTCTCGGCGGACGGGCCTCGGAAGGCGGTGGCAGTGATCTCAGAGCAGACGACGAGGACACGGGCACTGGCATTGTTCTCGGCGAGGTCCTTGGCGATGCGGAGGGCGACCGCCAGCAAAGCAGCCCGGTGGTAGAGCATGACACGCTTGACGGAGGGGCTCGGGCCGAGAAGGCGCATGAGCTGGTAGTCGGCGCCCGGCATGTCGACGCGGAGAAGGAGCAGAAGACAATGTGGGTGATCTTGGACTTGGGTTGGCCCCATTCCTTGATGGCCTTCAATGCCGCCTCCTTGCCGAGCTTCGGGATGGCGTCGATCATTATGTCCTGGCGTGGATTGAAGGAAGAAGGGTCGTCGTACGAGCAGATCTCGGGGTGTTTCTCCATAAGCTCCTCGGTCAAGTGCGTGTAGCGCTTGTGGATCATTGAATTGTCACCTGCGACATCCTTACGTTGATATTGCTATCCAAGAACAACGTTGACATGCGTGCAGTGAAGTTTTTCTTTGTTCTGCTTCTTTTCCTTTCGCAATAGTAACACCAAATTTGCATGGCTAGCTTACATATACTATACGACAAACTTTTCTTTCAACCATTCTAAGATTGTTAAGAATGATTGCAAATTCATTACGAAAAGAAGCAAATTGTAGTCATGCGATTTGTCCACGAATAAGATCCAAAAAGCAAGATTTAGCCTTCTAGGAGAACTACGGAAGGAATAACCAGAACTCTGGACAGTTAAAACTCTCTTAAAGGATGTATTAATCGAAACACAACACGTGTTTGACGAGAAAAATAAACTACAAAGTTAGGTTAAAGATACTCTAATATATATATTGTAGCTAGGGCAATCAGGAAAAAAGAAGAAAAGAAGCTATAAAGTTAGGACAAGATTACTCAAAACTTAATGTATATTTTGTAGCTAGGGCAATCGAGAATGCGGCTCACATATGCTGATGAACTTCTGTTTGAGGGCCGTCATGTGCTCGCTCTTGGTCATGCGGAAGTAGTAGTCCGGGTATTCGGCCTGGTACACGCAGTTGACAGGATTTGCCGTCCCAATGGCAAGGATGGTCGCGGGCCCCTTGGCCCGCTGGTTCTCGCGGATCTTCTCGACGGCACCCATCTATCTCAGACCTGCGTTCGAAACTTTGGAACTTCTATGTAACCCTTGTTTCGTATTGCGGATATATTGAAGTTCAAAGCGAAGCTGAGACACTACAACTTTGTCCGGCGGTGACACTTCTGCAGCCCATTGCCTTGCCTTTTATAGATACGAAGTCGGCAAGCTCGAGCTTGGTTTTGAGGCAATGACGTTGGAAAAAAAAAAAATCTTCCACGTGTAACTATTGACTATGTTGATTAGATGGTTTGTAGTGTCTGCTTTAATTTTTAATTAATTGATCAGTTAGGTGAGATTCATTTAAACGTCATCGGATAATGCGTAATCAAATTTTATAAACCTGTCTTTGCGATCCTAGAACCTCTGACTATCACAGGATGCAGATGTTTATCGGGTGTTTATCTATAACAGACTGGCCATCTTTTCACAAGAAATTGAGCTCGATGCTTAAGCAGGAAAGCTGAGTCACGAGGCCATTTTTCTAAAATCAGTCACGAGGCATTATTATAATAGCCAAAAGGAACTACCAGAAGCATCGTAAAACATCTTGAAGAAGACCGATAGACATCACTGAGAATGGACTACCAAAACTGGGAAATTGTCCAAAAAATCTTAAATTTATTGCACATTTACCAATTCATATCTAAACAATTTAATTTTATTAATTGAATCATAAACCTCATCATATTTATCCAATTCAATCATTTGGGTCAATTTGACAAGAATTCGTTGTCGTGGATATCGGCCGTCCTACATGGCACGATCGAGACTAATATAAATAATTTTTAATTATAATTCAATGTCGGGTCCTTGGTGGCCACAAGCAACGGTGTGCGAGAAGAAGCCCTCGAAAGCTTTTTTGATATAGCGAAGTCTCAATTGTCACTTGAAGTGATCACCAAAAGGAGCCTAAATTTGAACTTATGACATATTTAGTTTAATTTACTTTTATTATGAGTGATTGAAATAATAAGGACCAATCTGATTTCAGAACCGATTGATTTAATCCGGTTCTTGGGAACGCGACTAAACATAAATGTACACCGTCTGTTCTCTAAATGGTTTAAAAGTAAAAAAAGATAGCATGCGTTTTTCTTTGTAAATTGATGTGGGACCACTTTTTGGGATAACTAAAAGAAAAAAAAAAAAAAAGCAAAACAAAACAAAATAAAGCCCAAGGGTGAGATCCCATATGGATTTGCAAGGAAGTAAACACGTTACATTTTTCTTTTTAAGGATAAGTGCACTAGAAATTCTATAACTTATCATGAAAGTGGAGTTTTTAAACCTTTAAAAAGTATAATTAAATTTTAAAACTTGTCAAATTGGTGCAATCAAATTAACTCCATTCAACTTAATTTGGTGACCGTCGACCAAAGCAATGATGACCGGCATTTGATTTCTGAGCCATTGATCGATACTTTAAGTCTTTTCTAAGTTTGCTCTAACACGACAAAGCTATTAATAGATCGATATAGGGTGGATCAATGGCGACACAATGTATGTATCCTCGTGTTTGGTCTAGCGATGAAATTGTCACAAATTATCCTCAACTTTTTAAACACGTAATTTGCATCTTTGAAATTGTACGTATCAATCAGGATCGCATCAACTAAAAAGAGAATGATAAAAATAGACTCGCGAATCGCGCCAATCTTAGAATACTAGCACTCCCAGCATGTTTCGAGCAAATCAGATTTGTTTAGAAGATTTGTGGTGTCAGCATTATCTATTAAAGTATTGAAAAAAAATAATGCCACTCGGGTCGTCCCCTTTGTTTTCGTTCAATATTTATCAAGCATTTTTCATGCGCATATATTTCTTTTGTGATGAAAAATCAGGTTTCTGCTACTGTACCCGCATTCATAATGCATACAAAAGTCGTCACATGTGGGTTGCACGAACATATATCAATTTATATAATAGCTAAGTATGAATTGTTATAGAAAAGATAGGAAAATATCCCCACATGAATGATTTAATTTGAAGGTCCTGTAAAATATGACGAAAGAGTTTCTTTATAGGCATGTATTGTGGCATCCTAGAATTTCCTGTTAATCCTTGGAGGTGCTCTAATTCATGTCTTGCATTGAGATTTTGGCCAAGCTTTTGGTGGGTAGTTATTTAATAGGAAAATTCTATTTTTGGCCATGTGAATTAGGGATTGGAATTTATTAAATTAGGTCACAAAATTTTGTGAATTATAAATTTCAATTAGGTGTTTATATAATTAAGGATTAGGTGGATTATTAGGATGAGGGTGGGCTGGACATTTAAAGGCCAAACCAGCCCATAGCCTCACCCCATTCTCGGCTAGCCCACGAAGCCCAAGGAGAGGGAGGAGCTGCCGTCGGCCAAGCAGGCCCAAGCCCAGCTGAATTGGAGGCCCATCTTGCATGAAGATGGTCATGTGTTCCCTCCTAGCTATCAAGTGTCCTCCATGCAAATAGTAATGATGGCTAATGATGGAGGGGAAGGAAATTAGGGGAAGATGATGGCCGGATTAAGCGAAAGAGAGGGAGAGAGAGAGGAGGGTTCGTCCGAGAAAGAGAGAGAGGAGAGAAAGAGAAGGAAGAAAGGAAGAAAGGGAGAAAGGAAGAGAGGAAGGAGGAGGACCGTTCGTCAACCGTCCGTCGTGCGTCACCATCCGTCGTCCGTCGCCGTGTCCCGTCACCATTGTGCTCGTTGTTTGCTCGATCTAGAGGCAAGTGGGATCCTTGATCTACTCTTGCACGTTGTGCCTAGTATGTGTGATTGAATGGTGACAAATTTCGGATGTCTAGGATGTGAAAAACTGAAGTTTTAAGAGTGGTGTTCTCGGTTAGTAAACTGTTCTTGTGAAAATAGCTCGACCTTGGATGTTCTAGTGACTTGCATGTGATGTTCGAGTTGGATTTTGGCTTTGACTTCTGAATGAAAGTTGTTAAGGACTTCTTGGAGCATAACATACTCAAAGTGGGGACAAAAAAAAACCATCTATAAGTGGGTGAAATCGTTATTCTTTGGAAAGACTGGATCTGGAAATTTCGGTACTAGGAACAGAAGTTTTAACCGTCTATATTTAATTACCTAGGACGAATATGACTCTGATGCCTGCTTGAAATATCTACCTTAGGGTCTTGACTATCACATAGTCGAATTTCATAATTTTTGGAGGTCAATTGGGTATTTAATCGGAAATGTTTCCAAAACCGTACAAGCTGACGTGTTCGGACTTAGTAAGTTGCAATGCGTGGATTATATCGTTTTGTATGAGGTTCTTTTGGAAAGGTGTTCCCATGAAATATCTCTCTTCATGTCTTCCCTACAACATATTCAAATTTCGTAATTTTTGAAGTTCATTTGCCTATTTAACTAAAAATGTTTCAAAAACTGTGCAAGTTGAACTGTTAGAATAGTAGTGCTGTGATGCATGGTCTATACCGAATTATATGAAGGTCTTTTGGTATAGTGTTCTTCATGAAATATCTGCCTTTATGTCTTGACTATTACATGTTCAAATTTCATAATTTTGAAGGTCATTTGGGTATTTAATTAAAACAATTTCAAAAACTGTGCAAGCTAGATTGTGCGAATTTCAAAAGCTGTAATGCATGGACTATTCTGTTTTGTATGAGCCCCATGAATTATATTGTTTAAGTGATTGAATCTTACTGCACATGTGATGATATTTGGCATTACATATAAGATCAAAAGCTGAATTGACTTTGTTGCGATCACATCATGTGCCATGTTGATATTGAGACATAATTGTGAACATGAATTATGATAAATGAGGATATCGTCGAAGGTGTGAGCCGAAAATGCCCTGGGAGTGTCAGGATGGCTGGAATGTGGGGGTGCCGGATGTCCTCTTGAGTTTCGAGATGCCCGGGATGTGGGGGTGCCGGAAGCCTCGGAGGTGTGTGCCGAGGGGATACCTCGTTATGCTAGTTGGGATACAAGATGCCCGGAATGTGGGGGTGTCGAATGCCCGGAGGTGTGTGCCAGAGGTTCCTCGCGATGCCAAGTTGGGTGCGAGCGATAAAATGTGGGATGCAATCATTGGTCCCGGGAAAGAAAAATGTGGTGACCCAATTGAAAGATAAAAAGTTGAAATTGAATCATGGATGGTATGGTGACATGTATGCATTGCTGTATGATATGATATGTATGAGTGTATAGAGTATGTGCACATAAGGCATGGGTATGCATGAATGCTTGGTGATGAGCGCATGGTTGTATATGCACCTATGGCATGAATGATTGATGACGAGTGCATGATGGTGTATGCACATATGGTATGATGACATATGCATGGCTGCAAGGTAAGTTATGCTTGGATGCATGAGTGATATGTACCCTACTATGATGTCATGATTGTTCTGTTTGATGCCTGGAGTAATTTAATGGATCATTTATCTGTTGAGTGGCTGTATTCACCCTTTTGGGGACTAACATTTCAGATTAGAAAGATGCCTCTCCCTCCGATAACGAGGGGTACCTTTTACGGCCTTCCATCTGACGTGGAGGTTAAGTGTTCGGAGATTGATTGTGTCATCATCCCTAGTCTGACGTTTATAAGGGTTCGTGTGCTGGTGATGTATGAGGTGGGCCTGGTGAGGGCCCGGTCATTTAGGAGTTCTTATCGGTCCACGTCCGACGTGGCGGAGTGATATGGGGGATGTTGCCGCTGCCACCGCCCAATGCACCAGGATGGGTGTGATGGCCCGTGTGAGGAGTGGGAGCTGACGTTTTTTGGGATAGCCGACACTTGTAGATGGAGGGTTATACGTGATCGATATAGGGGGTTGAGATCTCTCATTTGAGATGTGGCCAAGTTTAGCTAAAAGTCTCGACTTTTCTTTTTGGTTGTACCAACCCAAGATGTCCATCTTAGAAATGTAAATAGAAGTGGCTCGGCTTTATGTTTTCTTATGGTGCGTAGTTGGTGTGCATTGCATTATGGCCATTGGAGGGAAAAATGGTGAGACTTGTGTATGCTTCCACTAATAAGCTGCGCTAGGACCATTTAAAAACAAAAAATGCCCATGAACTACAGTTCTTCTTTAATCCTGAAAATAAGGGATGTAACTGGTATTCATTAGGTGGAGCGATAGGTATCGGTGGCGACCTTAGTTGTTTGGGGGTGCCACAGCCCCTTTTTGGTATCAGAGCAATGGTTATAGATTGGAGTGATAAGGAGACTCATTTGGAAATTGAGGAACATGATGACAATGCACGCCATAGGATATTAATTGGAATAGTTGGGATACTTTGAATAACGGGTGATGGGTATTCACTCGTAGATCCCCAGTGATTATTATGAGTTGCTTTTAGGTACCAGTAACATGGTTATGTTACTTATTTTCCTTAGCAGTTGTTGTTTTTAATGGAGACAGTGAGTCTCAGATTATTCCTGAGGCAATGCTTGGAAATTGAAGGAAAGTCATGGTGCGAGCTGGAAGTGCTCATCCATCGAGGGCTGAAGCCTCTGCTGCAAGGGTTGAACCCCCAATGGAAGACATCCTGCAGGCATTGGCCAATATTGGAAATCTGATGGATAGGCAAGCGCAGCAACAACCTAGAATGGAACATCGCCCTCAAGGACTGGTGGAGCAATTTTTGAAGTTGAAACCACCTAAGTTCAGTGGAATGGGAAGTCCTGAGGAGGTGGAGCATTGGATTGATTAGATGGAACGAATTTTCCGGTTGTTGGACTGCAGTGAAGCTAAGAAAATAACTTTGGCAGAGTACCAACTGGAGGGAAATGCAAAGTTTTGGTGGAGAGCTTCAAGGGACACAATCTTTCCACCAAGTATTGATGTTAATTGGGATGAGTTTGTCAGAGCTTTCAATATGAAGCATTTTTCTGACTGTGCTAAGGACAAGAAAATTACATAATTTGTTCAATTAGAACAAAAAGAGCTGACAGTGGATCAATATGAGGCAAGATTTTCTGAACTGTCTAGATATGTTCCTAGACTAATTGATTAGGATCAAGAAGAGAAAGCTAAGAGGTTTCTGAAAGGGTTGAGAACTAACATTAGAAAAAACTTATGCCTTTGAATATAAGAGATTATCATGAGATTTATGAAAAGCCATAGTTAGTGGAGCAAGAGCTGGTGAGAGAGCAATCAGAGTTTAAGAGACAACTGAACTTTAGTGATGTGAGAAGGGTTAAGAGACCCTATCCTAGTCAAGGTCAGGCATGGAATGCGAATAAAAAGAGCAATTTTGGAAATTTTGGGAGAGCTAAATATGGCCTGAATATAGGGAAAGCACTCTATCAACCTGATGTTTGTCAAAAGTGTGATGGGAGTCATGGCCTAGGACCTTGCAATGGACGACTGAGATGTTATGGTTGTGGACAGGTGGGACACCTTAGGAGGAATTGCCCACAAGAAAGGTCGCGAATGAATGTTAGCACGGTGCGACAGGGACATCAAAGTGCTGTTAGACTAAACCTACCAAGGAATCCTCAGAGACCACCAGCATAAGGAAGGGTGTATGCGGTCACCCAAGAGGAAGCGGAAGCTTCCAAAAATGTCATCTCGGGTACGATTTTCATAAATGGCAAGAAGGCATATGCATTGTTTGATACGGGTGCTATGCATTCATTTGTGTCTGAAAGATATAAACAGTTGAATAAGATAGAAACTATGTCTCTTGAGACGCCTCTTTGTGTTTCTACGCCTTTAAAGAATATGGTATTGTCTATGCTGGTGTGTGGAAATTGTAAGATAACAATAGGAGGAAAGGATATGGAAATAGACTTGGTCGTAATGGCTATGTATGATTTTGATGTTATCATAGGAATGGATTGGCTTCATAAGTATCAAGCCAAAATGGATTGTTATAGAAAAGTGATCCAATTTATTTTACTTGATCAGTCTAGTTGTGAATTTTTGGGAGGTCAAACCAACCTATCTATAGCACTTATTACAGCAATAGAAGCCCGTGCATTACTTGACAAAGGATGTCAAGAGTACCTGGCCATGGTTAAAGATTATACTAAGGAAGAGCCTGAGCTTGATGAAATTCGAGTGGTTAACAAATTTCAAGATGTATTTCTTGAGGAGTTGCCTAGATTACCACCGGAGCGAGAGATTGAGTTTGAAATTGAATTAATGCCTAGAACATGACTTATATCAAAAGCCCCGTATAGGATGGCCTTAGTCGAGTTGAAGGAGTTGAAAGTGCAACTACAGGAGTTGCTTGATAAATGATTCATTAGGCCAAGTGCTTCACCTTGGGGTGCACCAGTCTTGTTTGTGAAAAAGAAAGATGGGTCAATGCGCTTGTGCATTGACTATAGGCAACTGAATCAAGTGACCATTAAAAATAAATATCATTTGCCTAGAATTGATGACTTATTTGACCAACTCTAGGGAAGTTCGATCTTCTCTAAGATTGACTTAAGATCGAGATACCATCAACTAAGAATTAAGAAAGAAGACATTCCTAAGACTGCATTTAGGACTCGTTATGGACACTATGAGTTTCTTGTCATGCCTTTTGGATTGACAAATGCACCGGCTTCATTTATGGATCTAATGAATAGGGTATTTAAGCCTTATTTAGACCATTTTGTGATTGTTTTTATTGATGACATCTTGATATATTCGAGAGGGCCTAAAGAGCATGAACAACACTTGAGGATAGTTTTGCAAACTCTGAGAGATCATAAGTTGTATGCCAAATTTAGCAAGTGTGAATTCTGGCTGGACCAGATAATATTTTTGGGACACGTGGTATCAGGAGGAGGAATTACAGTGGACACGGCAAAAGTTGAGATGGTAATAAATTGGCCGAGACCGACGACGCCTACTGAAATCCGGAGTTTTTATGGACTGGCTGGTTACTATAGAAGGTTTATTGAAGGATTTTCACAATTGGCAAGTCATTTAACAAAATTGACTCGAAAGAACGTGAAGTTTGAATAGAATGGGGAATGCGAAAGGAGTTTCCAAGAGCTTAATAGAAAATTGACCTCGGCTCCAATCCTGACTATACCAACTGGATCTGATGGTTTTACAGTGTATAGTGATGCATCTCACAAAGGATTAGGATGTGTTTTGATGCAGCATGGCAATGTCATAACCTATGTGTCTAGACAATTGAAACCCCATGAACTGAACTACCCAACGCATGATTTAGAGTTAGTAGCTATAGTGTTCGCTTTGAAGATATGGAGGCATTATTTATATGGGGAAAAGTTTGAGATTTATACAGATTATAAGAGCCTGAAATATCTGTTCTCACAAAAGGAGTTGAACATGAGACAAAGGAGGTGGATGGAGTTGTTAAAGGATATGATTGTGAGATATGATATCATTCAGGGAAAGCGAATAAGGTAGCGGATGCTCTTAGTCGTAAGTCAACCATGGAGATGGCTAGTTTAAGAATGGCGGAATGGAGCTTGTTAAAGTCCATAATGGACTCAAAGTTTAAATTAAAAGTGGATTGTCTTATAAGTATGCTTAGTGCATTAAGGATTGAACCTGAAATTATTTAGAAAGTTAAGATCTTACAGGAATCTGACCCGGAAATTATGAAAGTGAAAGATGCAATGTCTTTAGGAAAAAGACCAGAATTTCAAGTCTCTGAAGATGGAGTGGTAAGATGCTAGGGACGACTCTGTGTTCCCGACAATGAAGAAATAAAGAAGGAAATTCTGTCGGAGGCACATAGGAGTAATTACAGTGTTCATCTGGGTAGTACAAAGATGTACAAGAATTTGCTTCAGCAATTTTGGTGGAATGGTATGAAAGCAGATACGGCTAAGCACATTTCTTATTGTTTGACATGCCAACAAGTAAAAGCGAACATTGCAAACCCGCAGGACTCTTGAGACCATTAGACATACCAGAATGGAAATGGGAGCATATAACAATGGACTTTGTACAAGGATTGCCAAGGACATCAAGTGGACGTGACTCTATCTGGGTAATAATGGACTGTTTGACTAAGTCTACTCATTTCCTAGCTTCGCATAAACTACCCAATGGACAAATATGCGGACATATATGTAAGTCAAGTAGTACGCTTACATGGCGTTCCAGTAACTATTACCTCAGACCGGGATTCGAGATTTACTTCGAACTTTTGGCGAAGTCTTCAAATTTCCTTAGGAACTAAACTCCAGTTTAGTACTACTTTTCATCCTCAAACAGATGGACAGACAGAAAGAGTGATCTAGACATTAGAGGATATGTTAAGGGCTTGTGTGATTGACTTTAAAGGGAATTGGGATGAAAGATTGCATTTGGTGGAGTTTGCTTATAATAATAGTTTTCAGAAAAGTATAGGCATGGCTCCTTATGAAGCATTATATGGAAGGAGATGTAGGACTCCTGTCTGTTGGAATAAAGTAGGTGAAAGGAAATTGACCGGACCTGAACTGGTACAAGTTACCATTGAAGCGGTCGAAATTATCAGGAAAAGACTTAAAACAGCTCAAAGTAGACAGAAAGACTACGCAGATAGGCGTAGAAGGCCTTTGGAATTTAGTGTGGGAGATCATGTATTTCTTAAAGTATCTCCAATGAAAGGAATATCTCGATTTGGAATGAAGGGTAAGTTAAGCCCTAGATTTATTGGACCTTTTGAGATACTTGAAAGAATAGGAGATGTAGCTTATCATTTGGTGCTGCCTCCTGAATTGGGAAATTTACATGATGTGTTCATGTGTGGATGCTGAGAAAGTACTAGCCGGATCCTGGTCACATACTCGATCGTGAAGCCATTGAAGTAGATGAGAAAGTAAGGTATATTGAAAAGCCTGTGCAAGTACTGGATCGAAAGGAACAAGTCCTTAGGACCAAGACAATTCCACTGGTTAGGATATTATGGCGACATCATGATATGGAAGAAGCCACATGAGAGAGTAAAGACCAAATGAAGGAAAAGTACCCCTGCTTGTTTCAAAAGCATGAGTGATGTCTAATTTCGAGGACGAAATTCTCTAAGGAGGGGAGAATTGTGGCATCCTAGAATTTCTTGTTAATCCTTAGAGGTGCTCTAATCCATGTCTTGCATTGAGATTTTGGCCAAGCTTTTGGTGGGTAGTTATTTAATAGGAAAATTCTATTTTTGGCCATGTGAAATAAGGATTGGAATTTATTAAATTAGGTCACAAGGTTTTGTGAATTATAAATTTCAATTATGTGTTTATATAATTAAGGATTAGGTGGATTATTAGGATGAGGGTGGGCTGGACATTTAAAGGCAAACCAACCAATAGCCTCACCCCATTCTCGGCCGGCCCACGAAGCCCAAGGAGAGGGAGGAGCTGCCGTCGGCCAAGCTGGCCCAAGCCCAGCCAAATTGGAGGCCCATCTTGCATGAAGAAGGCCATGTGTTCCCTCCTAGCTACCAAGAGTCCTCCATGCAAATAGTAATGATGGCTAATGATGGAGGGGAAGGAAATTATGGGAAGATGATGGCCGGATTAAGCGAGAGAGAGGGAGAGAGAGAGGAGGGTTCATTCGAGAAAGAGAGAGAGGAGAGAAAGAGAAGGAAGAAAGGAAGAAAGGGAGAAAGGAAGAGAGGAAGGAGGAGGACCGTTCGTCGACCATCCGTCGTGCGTCACCATCCGTCGTCCGTCGCCGTTGTGCTCGTTGTTTGCTCTTTCTAGAGGTAAGGGGATCCTTGATCTACTCTTGCATGTTGTGCCTAGTATGTATGATTGAATGGTGACAAATTTCGGATGTCTAGGATGTGAAAAACTGAAGTTTTAAGAGTGGTGTTCTCGGCTACTAAACTGCTCTTGAGAAAACAGCTCGACCTTGGATGTTCTAGTGACTTGCATGTGATGTTCGAGTTGGATTTTGGCTTTGACTTCTGAATAAAAGTTGTTAAGAACTTCGTGGAGTATAACATACTCAAATTTGGCACAAAAAAAACAATTATAAGTGGGTGAAATCGTTATTCTTTGGAAATACTGGATCTGGAAATTTCGGTACTAGGAACAGAAGTTTTAACCGCCTGTATTTAATTACCTAGGACGAATCTGAATTTTCTGCCTTCATTAAATATCTATCTTAGGGTCTTGAGTGTCACATAGTCAAATTTCATAATTTTTGGAGGTCAATTGGGTATTTAATCGGAAATTTCATAAATTTCACTGTACAATTTGACGTGTTTGGACTTAGTAAGTTGCAATGCGTGGATTATATCATTTTTTATGAGGTTATTTTGGAAATATGTTCTCCACAAAATATCTCTATTCATGTCTTCCCTACAACATATTCAAATTTCGTAATTTTTGAAGTTCATTTGCCTATTGAACCAAAAATGTTTCAAAAACTGTGCAAGTTGAACTGTTAGAATAGTAGTGCTGTGATGCATGGTCTATACCGAATTGTATGAGGTTCTTTTGGTGTATTTTTCTTCATTAAATATCTGCCTTTATGTCTTGACTATTACATGTTCGAATTTCATAATTTTTTAAGGTCATTTGGGTATTTAATTAAAATGTTTTCAAAAACTGTGCAAGCTAGATTGTGCGAATTTCAAAAGCTGTAATGCATGGACTATTCTGTTTTGTATAAGTCCCATGAATTATATTGTTTAAGTGATTGAATCTTGCTGCACATGTGATGATATTTGGCATTACATATAAGATCAAAAGCTGAATTGACTTTGTTGCCATCACATCATGTGCCATGTTGATATTGAGACATAATTGTGAATATGAATTATGATAAATGAGGATATCGTCGAAGGTGTGAGCTGACAATGCCCTAGGAGTGTCAGGATGCCCAGAATGTGGGGGTGCCGGATGCCCGGAATGTGGGGGTGCCGGATGTCCTCTTGAGTTTTGAGATGCCTGGGATGTGGGGGTGCCAGATGTCCTCTTGAGTTTCGAGATGCCCGGGATGTGAGGGTGCTGGAAGCCTCAGAGGTGTGTGCCGAAGGGATACTTCGTTATGCTAGTTGGGATATGAGATGCCCGGAATGTGGGGGTGTCGGATGCCCAGAGGTGTGTGTCGGAGGTTCCTCGCGATGCCAGGTTGGGTGCGAGCGATAAAATGTGGGATGCAATCACTAGTCCCGGGAAAGAAAAATGTGGTGACCCAATTGAAAGATAAAAAGTTGAAATTGAATCATGCATGGTATGGTGACATGTATGCATGACTGTATGATATGATATGTATGAGTGCATGGAGTATGTGCACATAAGGCATGGGTATGCATGAATGCTTGATAATGAGCGCATGGTTGTATATGCACCTATGGCATGATGGTATATGCATGATTGATTGATGACGAGTGCATGATGGTGTATGCACATATGGTATGATGACATATGCATGGCTGCAAGGTAAGTTATGCTTAGATGCATGAGTGATATGTACCCTACTATGATGTCATGATTGTTCTGTTTGATGCATGGAGTAGTTTAATGGATCTTTACCTGCTAAGTGACTGTACTCACCCCTTTGAGAACTAACATTTCAGATTAGAAAGATGCATCTCCCTCCGGTCATGCGGGGTACCTTTTACAGCCTTCCATCTGACGTGGAGGTCGAGTGTTCGGAGATTGATTGTGTCACCATCCCTGGTCTGACGTTTATAAGGGTTCGTGTGCTGGTGATGTATGAGGTGTGTCTGGCTGGGGGACCGGTAATCCAGGAGTTCTTGTCGGTCCACATCCGTCGTGGTGGAGTGATACAGGGGATGTTGCCGCCGCCGCCACCCGATGCACCAGGATGGGTGTGATGGCCCACGTGAGGAGTGGGAGCTGACATCTTTTGGGATAGCCGATACTTGTAGATGGAGGGTTATACGTGATCGATATAGGGGGTTGAGATCTCTCTTTTGAGCTATGGCCAAGTTTAGCTAAAAAGTCTTGGCTTTTCTTTTTGGTTGTACCAACCTAAGATGTCCATCTTAGAAATGTACATAAAAGTGGCTCAGCTTTATGTTTTCTTATGGTGCGTAGTTTGTGTGCATTGCATTATGGTCGTTGGAGGGAAAAATGGTGAGACTTGTTTATGCTTCCGCTAATAAGCTGCGTTGGGATCGTTTTCAAAAAAAAAAAAAATGCCCATGAACTACAGTTATTCTTTAATCCTGAAAATATGGGATGTAACTGGTATTCATTAGGTGGAGCGATAGGTATCAGTGGCGACCTTATTTTTTTTGGGGTGCCACATGTATTTTGTTCATCGAAATTTTTTTTTCTATTGGATTACACGAAATTGCCAATTGTGATCACTCACTCTCTCACAACTTTTTATGCAGTCTCACAACATCTTTGCTCACCTGCGACCGTCAAGCCACCGTTGGAGTTGCCACAACGCCCTCCACAATACTGCCGCCATGCCGAGAGAGAGAGAGAGAGAGAGAGAGAGAGAGGCTTTGCAGCAAAGGAGGAGGTGGCGAAGAAGACGGCGAAGTTGCTATGATTATGGCAAGTTGGTCTCTGCTGTAGAAGTCATTTTGGCGAAGGAGAGTCAATTGAGAACATTATCTGTTAGTCTAATATTATCCTACCAAATAAAAAAGAATAGGACAAACCTCACATTGGCAAATAATAGTAATAATAAAATAAATAAATAACAACAACAGCAACATTCCCACCTTTACCATTCCTTGCCTTGGGTCGCATTTTGTCGCATTGTGTCACCTTGCCTTGGCTTGCTTTGCCTCAAATCACTACCTTCACCTATGGTTGATGACTTATGTTCGTCATTGCTGAGCTCTCAATGACTATCGAAGGAAAATAGGAAAAAAAATTCAGAATATTTAAAGAAAAAACAAAAAATCGTTCATGTTTGGGCCGATTATGTCACGTAGGATGGCTGTTACTAACTATATCACCACTTCATCAATTTTTGGTTAAAATTTGCTAGACAAACTAGATTGACAAATTATCAAAATATTTAAAATTAAATTAATTAAATTGAAAAGTTAAGGATATGATTAGCCATCGTACAATAATTTAGGACTTTAGAACAATTTTCTAAGTTGAATTAGTCTCACCATTTCTTTGTAGTAAATGCATATGTTTTATTGATGCGTGATTATTTCCATCATAATACCACCACTCTTTCATCAACGACTATATCAGTGGTAGATAAATTCGCTTATGGAATTCTATTAAGATTCATAGGACTACGGGAGAGTAGCAGCATGTATTACAGGTTCAACAAAAAGATTATAATTCAGTGGAAATATTGATTCAACATGAAGATTTATTAAAAACAAAGTCTTGAATTGAGCCCCTTTACAAAACTCGATCCAAATTAATGCATGCAGAAGTGCCGGGCCCTATTAAGCGAACGCCCAAATGGAAGCATGCTGTTTTCAAGAAAGTTCAAAGTTTGGACTTTTTCCAATCCACTAATGGAAAAAGTAAATTTGTTCGGTAGTTGAAGTCGGGCGCTTTCATCTTTTAGTTATATATATATACACATCACGTATTGGGATTTTTCTTGTAGGCCATGTGGGCCCATAATTTAGCAGAGGAGTCCTCGCCGTGATATCAAATTATGAAGCGAACTGGCGTTCATTGTTAAATTCAAGAATAAATAATAAAAAAAAGGCTTTAAACCAGTGAAAGTCTTATGATGAAATTTGATGCATTTCTTAATAAGATTGAGATACTTTTCAGACGAAATGATTGCTTAAAGTTGGGAAGTTTTATTAACACCAAAAGTATTTGAGTGATTTTTTTTTCTCAATATTTGAGTGACTTGAGTATAGTTTTATAGAATTTTGTGATGCCAAAAGATGTAGATCTCACCAACTGATTGTTGATGCAATAGTTTTTCCAATGGAATCATATTGGGAAGGCCAAGCAGAAGTCCGATACCCTCACTCGAGGAGATCGTCAAAAGGAAGTCCAAATCTGTCACGCCCCGATCCTCGAACGCGTGCATATCCCTTACCCTGTCAATTAATAGCGACGTCCCAGGACGCATCGCCGACCCTTTCATTTTAATACGCATGTGGAAGCATATAAAATAAAATCCCCATACAATAAAACATTTGGGATAGAAAGTAGGGCCATATTTTTCGAACATGAAAAACCATAACCACACTTTTGTATAAGGCAAACCATATAGTACATATTACAATACTATTCACTAAAGGCTGAACTATCACACATCAGTTCTCAACCTAGGTTTGCAAACAGGATGAGATCTCAGTTCTCATCCGGGTCGTACTTAGAATGCTCCTTTAGATCATCCTCATTTTCAGAATCTTCTTCACCTAGCTCCTCATTAAGGTCCTCCTCTTCGGGTTCTTTCTCCTCAGGATCCTGAAATGTTGTCCCACAACCGGGTTGAGACTACCTCTCAGCAAGTTCTGCCCCCTAAGACACGATTATGAAACCAATACACCTTAGGCTGCCTAAGCACAACACGAGTTAGATGACTTACCTTGCCTTAGTTCACTCATGCAAATCAGTATATATATCAAATATACGCGATCATATCACATCATCCAATTAGATCGAATCGTCGATCAATCGACCTAGTTGATTACATGTCATCCAGACCATTTCTTGGTCGGCCCATTCCATATTATCTATAAGTCTGATCAACATCCAAGAGTACTCACTCTAGGTGATATATAGATAGTATATTATCCTATCTTCAGATGACATATAGAGTCATCGAGCTGCCAAATCATACCGTCCTGTCTCAAGATGATAAAGAGAATCATTGAGCCGGTATATCAATATCATATCGTACTGTCTCAAGATGACCTATAGAATTATCGAGCCGGTATGTCATACCGTACTATCTCAAGATAATTAGTAGAGTCATCGAGCCGATAGATCATACCATACTGTCTCAAGATGACTTATAAAGTCACCGAGGCAATATACACACAATTTATCATACCGTACTGTCTCATGATGCTCCATAGAGTCATCGAGCTGGTGGATTATACAGTTCTGTCTCAAGATGCTCCGTAGAGTCATCGAGCCGGTATACATGACATTCTAAGCAAACAATCAAATAACCATTTTTATCATTTCCAATAAATGCCGTGTGTGGGTACACAATCAGCCCTAACCAAAATATAACGATTTCATTTCCATAAATCCCACTATTTTCTGTAGTCTACCAAAATATTTTTGGCACTGTCGACTGATGCCCGGTTATTTTTCAATTAATTTCCAAAATTATTTAATTTTGGAATAAATCCTAAAATCACCAATAAATCAATTTCTCACAAACTAAGGCTCAAATAAATAAAAAAAATGCACCACGATGATTAGCATAAAATTCTGGTCATCAGCTATTCTTGCCTAATTTCCGGAAAATAAATAAATAATTAAATAATTTCGAAAATTTATAAATAAATACAATAAATCCAATTTAGGCCTGTAATGCCTAATTGGAAGCCAAGACAAGCCCAAAAAATTACTAAGACTCATTCAACAAATAATAATACTTGTCTACTTGCTAAGTACACTAATCATTTGCCTAACGTGCATAGGTAAATCCATAATTTAATTATTATAATCTAATCTATCTACCTAATTGCATTTAATTAAATCTAATCAACCCTTAAGCATCATTGGCATACTAATAAGGGATTAGTGAGCAAAATTCATCCGTTTAACAATTGGCTCAGATTGAAACGTTGGGAACGTCATGGGAGACTTTTTTCTCCAAAGCGGGCCTAAGGTTTGGGGCCCGGAGAGACACCTCAAAACGGGTCCTAATGACTGTTGGAAACCCATTTTCCAGCTGTTGTTTGAGGCTGCAAAACAGAAGAAAACAACTAGGTTGGTTCGGTGAGGACTCCAATGGACCGGTGGGGGACTTCGATGACTTAGAGGGTGGTCCACGGCGCTCAAGGTGGTAGTAAGAGCTCCAGCGTGGCTCCACAAGCTACTGGACAATAGCTGGACCAGCGTGAGGGGGCGAGCAAGGGCGGACGATGTGCAGTTGGCTCACGCGGGCGGTGGTCCACGGAAACGGTGACGGCGTGCGGTGGTGGTGGCGTTCCAGTGTGCAACGGACTACTCCTTCTTCTTTGCTGGTTGTTGATCTCGCACAAGACAATGGAGAGAGAGAGATGAGGTGGACGGCCAAAGGGGGAGAGAGAGGGAAGAGATAAGGGTGGAGGGTCCCCTTAGCTTGTTTTTCCACATTTTTGTCTCCTAAAGGCTTGTCCATCAAGCCAAGATCCCTTGGCTGTCATTGCTCCACCAACACACTTCTCACAACCCTTGGAATGGTGCATTTTGGCTAGGCTATGGGGGCATACAAATTTTGAAGAACATGGCTTCAATTGGTCTTGATTTCCTCTCAATTCAACCTTAATTGGCTTCAATAAAAATCAATTGGCACCCCAATACTTCAATTGACATTTTTCCTCACCCATGAATCCATCTTGCATCTCCATTTGGTGACCAAAAATAATCCCTGACCTTTTCCAAACAAAAACGGTCCTATGCCGACTTTTTCCCAAAAAGTCTTGGTCGTTAGAAATTTTTTTGAGACTGAGTCGATGTTCCTAGAATTTATTGTGACATGACATGATCTTCAAATTCTGAAATTGGACTTGAATTCGCGGTTAATTTCCATTTGGCGCATTTTTAGCGTAACCTAGGTTACCGGGTAGTTTTTAGAGATTTTTAGGGCAAATGACCCGTGGTCGATTTTTTTCAAACCACCATGAACACACTTGACACATTGACGACTCTCGATTGTCATGAAAATCTCGAGGATTCAAATACAGACATAGGGTATCAAGACGACAGAGAAATCAAACTAGTGCCGATCGATGAGAATTTTCCAATTTAGTGGAGTCACCCACGATAAGTCACACATTTCCATCGAACCGACCTATCTTTGATCTCTAATCGATTTATATCTATGCCGTAATGATCTCGGCAGATGAGCTTGGTCGAGCAACCGATCCCTTGTCGAATTCTCAAGTCTATTATTTAATGGCTTCTCTAAATAGTCTAGTTATCTTGAGAGTGATCATCTCTAAGAACAGCCCTATAGTCGTGTCAATGAAATGCCCCATTTATTCAGTAGAAAACATGATTGAAAATCTGGGATGTCACAAAATCCGAACTCATCAATATATCTAATTAGACCAATTTTCTTTCAAAAACTTATTCAATTAGTTATGAGTCAAATTTGAGATATATATATATATATATATATATATATATATTGAAAAAAGGTTATATATAATTACTCTAGAGTATATGAATTCTCTAAGATTTCTATAAGATAACTCGCACGTGCATCTCAACAATTGGAGGCAGCAGAAGCCTGATACCTTCACCAAGGTAGATATCCTAAAGGAAAGTCAAGTCCGAGCCCATCAATATATTCAGTTAGACCCTCATTCATGGGTCATTTATATATATATATATATATATATATATATATATATATATTAATTGTTCAATACTACATCAATTCTTCAATGTGGGACCTTTCTAAAACAACTCACACGTGTATCTTAAAAACTCTATTACTGTCGACTATCTCTTGGATCGATTTTCTTTCCCCACTTATCATTTATATCCTCGAACTCTAACACACAAGTTCATAAGTGGGGAAAAAATTAAGAGAAAGATCAGCATATATAATTGAAAAAGTCTCATGACTGGTTGATTAATGCTCACCCTTATTAACAATGTGCACAATGATTACAACATTAATGAATAAGAAATCCCACATAAGATTATTTAGATATCAATCACTCCAAACGAAACTGTCTTCGCAATAGCAGGAAATAACATCACGAGAATGTCAATTAATTACATATCATATAGATTTTTAATTGATTTCATCCACGGGTCACTGTTGGCACGCTGTGAAGCACCACCGTCTCCACCGTGAGGCCCGGCCCAAACCCAAAGAGGACGCCCCACTCCAACCCCTCACCGGTGGTCGCGAGCCCTTCCTCCGCCGACTTCCTCCGCATCTCATCGAGGATGAACAAGACACTTGTGCTCGACATGTTCCCGTACTCTCCAAACACCTGCCTCGCGGCTCGGAGCCTCTCCTTTTTCAGCCCTAGGTTGGCCTCGATTTGGTTGAGTATGGCCGGGCCACCCGGATGAGGCACCCAAAAGATGGAGTTCCAGTCACTTATGTCAAGCGAATCGAACGCCACCTCTTTCAAGCTCTTCTCGATGTTGCTCGCGATCAAATGCGGGACCCTGTCGGATAACCCGAAGGTGAAGCCAACGTCACGCAGTTGCACCACGACGGCACCCTCAGAGTTTGGCAAAACGGTCTCCGTAGTCCACACGATTTGGAATATGGGCCGCTCAGCTGGGATCTCTAGGTCCGATCCAATGATGAGCGCGGCCGCTCCGTCACCAAAGATGGCCTGGCCGACAAGGTTGGCAAGGTTCTCAGCGGACGGGCCTCGGAAGGCGGTGACAGTGATCTCAGAGCAGATGACGAGGACACGGGCACTGGCATTATTCTCGGCGAGGTCCTTGGCGATGCGGAGGGCAGTACCGCCAGCAAAGCAGCCCAGGTGGTAGAGCATGACACGCTTGACGGAGGGGCTCAGACCGAGAAGGTGCATGAGCTGGTAGTCGGCGCCAGGCATGTCGACGCCGGAGAAGGAGCAGAAGACAATGTGGGTGATCTTGGACTTGGGTTGGCCCCATTCCTGGATGGCCTTCAATGCCGCCTCCTTGCCGAGCTTCGGGATGGCGTCGATCATTATGTCCTGGCGTGGATTGAAGGAAGAAGGGTCGTCGTACGAGCAGATCTCGGGGTGTTTCTCCATAAGCTCCTCGGTCAAGTGCGTGTAGCGCTTGTGGATCATTGAATTGTCACCTGCGACATCCTTACGTTGATATTACTATCCAAGAACAACGTTGACATGCGTGCAGTGAAGTTTTTCTTTGTTCTGCTTCTTTTTCTTTCGCAATAGTAACACCAAATTTGCATGGCTAGCTTACATATACTATACGACAAACTTTTCTTTCAACCATTCTAAGATTGTTAAGAATGGTTGCAAATTCGTTACGCAAAGAAGCAAATTGTAGTCATGCGATTTGTCCACGAATAAGATCCAAAAAGAAAGATTTAGCCTTCTAGGAGAACTAAGGAAAGAATAACCAGAACTGTAATATAAACTACGAAGTTTGGTTAAAGATACTCTAATATATATATATATATATATATATATATATATATATATATATATATATTGTAGAGTAGATAAATGTTTGAAATGCTTTGTTCTATATTGGAAGAGAATACTAGAACATCATCTATATAAACTATGATGTATTCTGAATAAGGATTGAAAATTTCATTCATAATTCTTTGGAATTACGAAGGGGCATTTTGAGGCCGAATGGCATAACATTCCATTCATATTGAAAAACAAAGGCCGTCTTGTATTTATCCTTTTCACTAACTTGTATTTGCCAAAATCCTGATTTCATGTCAAATTTAGAAAATATTTTTGATCTACAAAGCCTGTTTAGCAAATCTTTTTTATTGGGTATGGGGTATCTTATCCATCTAAGAGCTGTATTAAGAGGTTTATAATTAATAACTAACTGGGAACTCCTCTTTCTAGTTCAGCATTTTTATTGACATAGAAGTCCAAGGTGATTGGCTTTTCTTATGAGTTTTTTATTCAAGAGATCTTGTATTTACGCTTGACAAAATTTCAAAACTTCTTGTCTAATGTTTATCAAAGTATATTGTTGGAACAAGGCCTTCCTTGATACAATTGGGGTCACTCCTGTATCAAGAGTCTTTGTGCTGTTTTTAATAAACTCATTGTTGATTTTTATCATAATATTTATTATCCATTTTCTAGATGTTATTTCTGTTAATAACATAAGGAAGGCTAGGCTGGGTATCGAGATGTATTGGTGATTTCGTTTTGGTCTTCTAATTTTGTTTTCCTTTTATGAGAGAGATTTTATATCGAAATCTCTTTTTTCATATCTAACTGTGTTGCTTTCAAGGCTTGAATTTCTAATTTTGTTGTTTTATTTCATTTTGGCGGTCATTTATATTAACGGGTCTAGACGAGAGGTTTTTGTTTCTATTTAAGATGTCTTTTAAATTGTAAGAAGTATTGGGCTTGGAGGTAATATTTGGGAAGAATGAAGTCTGTCTAAGTATTCTTTCTTGGCTTAAGTCGATAATCTTATCAGCGGTGCTAAGGAGAAATTCTTCATCTTTTGTTAACATGTTTATTTCAGAAACGGGTTTTCAGGAGAGCGTCTTCATAATCGAATCGGAGAAAGGAATCTATTTCATTAATCAGCCTTCTTCCTCAAGAAGTTCATCGAAGAAAGTATCACCATTTTCTATGAATATGTTATTTAACTGGTTAAGAGTATTGTCATCAAGAGAGTTCATTTAATTTTTTATTAATCCTACAGTATTTTGAAATATGACCTTTTTTACCACAAGAATAGCATTTGATGTCTTTAAAATTTTTTCCTATCATTATGAGGTCATTTGGGTTATTCTGGTGTCTTTGTTTATTCCTACGAGATTGAAAACAAGTTCCCTACATTTTGGTTTGTTTTTCATTATAAGAAGTTCGTATTGGATCTCTAGACTTCTATTGGTGAGAGATTGTTCTTCCTTGAGCTGTCTTTGTAATTTGATAGTATTACACATTTGTGTTCCTTGGCGGTAAACATAAGAGATTATTTCACCATAAGGTATTTGGCCATTGTATTCTTCTAGGGCAATCAGGAAAAACAAAAGCTATAAAGTTAGGATAAGATTTCAAAACTTAATGTTTATTTTGTAGCTAGGGCAATCAAGAATGCGACTCACATATGCGAATGAACTTCTGTTTGAGGGCCGTCATGTGCTCGCTCTTGGTCATGCGGAAGTAGTAGTCCGGGTATTCGGCCTGGTACACGCAATTGACCGGATTTGCCGTCCCAATGGCAAGGATGGTCGCGGGCCCCTTGGCCCGCTGGTTCTCGCGGATCTTCTCGACGGCACCCATCTATCTCAGACCTGCGTTCGAAACTTTGGAACTTCTACGTAACCCTATTTTCGTATTGCGGATATATTGAAGTTCAAAGTGAAGCTGAGACACTACAACTTTGTCCGGCTGTGAAACTTTTGCAGCCCATTGCCTTGCCTTTTATAGATACGAAGTGGGCAAGCTCGAGCTGCGGTTTGAGGCAATGACGTTGGCAAAAAAAAAGCTTCCACGTGTAACTATTGACTATTTTGATTAGATGAGATTCATTTAAACGTCATCGGATAATGCGTAATCAAATTTTATAAACCTGTCTTTGTGATCCTAAAACCTCTATGTGACATCCTCAATTTTCAATCTTCTTTCAATTGGATAAATCAAGCCTTTCATTGACATGCCAATAATGTTATTTTTTTAACCGATCACTCATGAAATAACTAGACTATTTATGAAAGTCATTAAGGGATTTTAACACAATGGATTTGAGAATTCGACTAGGAATCGACTGCTCGACCGTGTTAATTTGCAAGGTCATTATGCATACTTAAAAATCGATTAGAAACCGGAGATAGGTCAATTCGACTGAGACGTGTGATTGAGTGTGGGTGATTCCACCTGATTGCAAAATTTTTGTCGATCGGCACTAAACCGATTTTCTGTCGTTTTAGGTACCATGTGTCCATAACTGAAATCTCAAGATTTTCACGACAACCGAAAGTTACCAATGTATCAAAGATGTACGTTGTGGTTCAAAAATAATCGACCACAGGTCAATTGCACTAAAAAATCCTAAAAACTATCTAGTAGATTACGTTAAAATCATGTCAGATTGAAATTAATCACGAATTTGAACCCAATTTCAGAAATTGAAAGTACCGTCATGTCACGATTTATTTTAGGAATGTCTACTCATCATTCGAAGAATTTTCGGTGATTTCCGGATTTTTATGGAAAATCGATTCGAACATTTCGGAAAACGAACAGAAATTCGGATTGGCTGAATTGAAGAGATTTTCGACTTGCAAACCGAGCTACTTGGCAAAAGGGACTTTCAGAAATTATGTGGGCTCTTTTTACATTAAAAATTGGATGTCGAATTTGGGAATTTGTCGAAAAAATTGATGTCCCAAAAATGTGGAATTTGGAGCTTTGTAGAGGGGGCTGGATTTTGGCTTCAAAATGGATTATTTTGAGGAATTTATCTACAAGAAAGTAATGGGAGACTTACCACCGCACTGAGTGACACTACTAGTTTCGGGCTTTCTTCTCCTCACGAAGGGGAAGTTCGAATCTCTTATACGTTGCAGGTGGACTCATCCACTTCATGGGGGTGGTGGGTTCCTCAATGGGCCCGGATTTGCCCGCCGGCTGTTGGCTTACGGGTTTCTGGGTAAAAAAAAAAGTAATGGGAGACTTGTAGGATAAGATTGAGGACTTTAGGGGAACAAAACATTCAATTAGATGGATATTTGTTGACTAATTCTCTATCTCTCGTTGGACTGCCCCCACCTCAACCGAAGCTCAGCCACGCATTCTCTTCTTCTCCTCAACCCCCCCCCCCCCCCCCAAGGGGCGCCTTTCTTCCTTTCATTTTTTCCCTGCGGCCGAATGCTTCCTCCTTCTTCTTCGTAACCCCACGCCGGTCAAACCTCAAACTCACAGAGGCAAATTGTTGACCGCACCATCCCTTCTTCCACGTTGCTGCTCGTCCACCAAGTGTTGTCCCCTCCTCGTGTCTTCGGTTCCTTCGGAGTCAACAACCAGCAGCGCCCACCGAAGAAGAAGCCAGCCCTCCTCCACTTCGGTTTGCCAGCAATCTTCCCGCCAGTCAACAGCAACACACTCTGACCAAAAAAAAAAAAAACAGCAACACACACCGAAACCCAGTGTTGACCCCAGCCCGTCCGCGAGAAGCCATCCTCGCACGACGCCGCACAGCCCCTCGAGCCCGGCATCTCCGCAGTAGCAGCCCCGAACCAGCAGCTTCAGAGTTGACTTCCTCAGCTCAAGCAGCGAGCTTGCGGGCCAATTTCAGGCCCAATCTGTGACCTGGCGTCGCCCTTTTGGGACTTGTCGAGCCTTGTCATGACCCCGTCGTTTTGATCCGAGCGGATTTCGAATCAAACGAGTTATCTCACTAAACCTCGATTAGTAGGTTAATTATTCTTAGAGGGTAATTAGATTAAGTTAATTAATGTTTAGGTGGTTAGTTAGATTAGATTAGTTATTTAAATATCATATTTACCTATTAGGTCGTTAATTTAGGTTAATTAGGGCCTAGGTAGATTTTATTAATTATCTAGATTGGTTCAGGAATTTTTCAGGACCGTCTCAATATTTAATCGGACAATTTTGGCCTAGGTTAGTTATTTTTGGTATTTAATTGATTTATTTAATTAATTTTGGTAATTATTTAATTATTAAATATTTTTTGAAAATTAGGCCGAGATAGCCGGTGACCGGAATTTCATGCTAACTGCAATGGTGTGTTTAGATGTTAATTTGTGCAATTTGAATTTAAGTTGTAATTTTGGGAATTTATCCAAAAATTGTATAATTTCATTAATACATTATAAATTACCGGGACATCGGTTTACAATGCCAAAAATGTTTTCAGACTCCGTATAAATAGTGGATTTTCTAAAGTAATGATATTATATTTTTAGCTTAGGCCGACCGTGTGCCCACACGACTATTTTCACCGGGTGTTTTTAATATGAAGAAAATAGGCCATGATCACTATTTTAATGGAGATATTTGAGTGAAATGTTTGTTCTAGGCCGAGATTATTTGATTGTGTGTTGGTTAAGGAGGACTAGTTTCGAGCTTTTAAGCCAAACATTACCCTATATGAGATATCCATTCATTGGATTGCGTCACAGTAACTTTTGAACCTATGCCCCTTCGGAAAAGCCGTCTATTAAGATATAAATATGGTCGTGCTTAATGGTGGTGAGGCGATACGTAGCTGTGCCAATAGACACTGAACTTATGAGTAGGTGGTACCCTTAAGTAGAAAATATTAACAATTGGAACGCATGAATGATTGATTGAGCTGATGAAACGTTTCAATTGTTGTGTGCATCAATGATATGCATTTGAGATTTGAACTATGCTGACATGTAGGAAGGAACTGAGGCAAAATAAGTTCCCTGTTCTCATTGAATGATTATGTGGCTAGGTCACCCTTGACGTATTTCCTTCCTAATAGAGGTTTAGAAGGTGGACTTGCCGAACCATTGTCTCACTGGTTATTGTATAATCATTTTCAGGTCCTTAAATGGTATTGGTGGAGGATCAAAGCCCTAGAGTTGGTGAAGGTGGAATATGAAAGATCGATGTTTATGTCCTACTAGTATGTTGTAGGATAGCTTCCTTTGAGAGCCAATATTTTGTAGACCTTTACCTAGACTTTTATTGTAGATAAACTCAGTTGTTTATAAAAGTGTGATTTTGTGAAATGTTGACCTGCTTTTCTATCCCATGTTGTTTGTTGTTAGGGGTTATTGTTCGCTTCCGCATGTGCATTAACAATGAAAGGGTCGGCAACTAGTCCTGGGAAGTGGCAATTGTATCGACCGAAGTGGGATATGCGCATTCTCGAGAGTTTGGGCGTGACACTCTGACTATCACTAGATGCAGATATTTATTTGGTCCGAAGTGTTTTGTTGGGCACAATACTAACATGGAACAGATTGGCCATTTTTTTCACAAGAAAATGAGCTCGATGCTAAAGCAGGAAAGCTGAGTTGTGAGGCATTATTATAATGGCCAAAAGGAATTACGAGAACATTAATAATCTAAGCATCGTGAAACTTGTTGAAGAAGGCCAATAGACATAATTAAGACTGGACCACCAAAATTGGGAAAATTATCAAAAAGTTTTAAATCTATTATTCCTTTGCTAATTCAATTATTAAATATTTAATTTTATTGGCTTAATCACAAACCTTTTCATAATTAGCCAATTCAGTCCCTCCAACCAATTTGACTAGAATTTGCTATCGTGGACGTTAGTCGTTTTACATAACACAATCGGCGCTAAAATGGACTATTTTCAATAATATTTTTATATTTTTATATTTTTATATTTATTTTCTTTTTCCTTTTTTATTATTATTATTTTTTACTATGGCCAACGAAAGTCGTCGGGCCCTTGTTCGCCGCCAGCAAGGGTGTGCAAGAAGGAGCCCTCGAAAGCTTATTTGTTGAGAGTGTATAGCAAAGGCTCAACCTTCACCTGAAGTGATCACCATGAAGGAGCCTAAATATGAACTCATGACATATTTAGTTGGGTCTACTTTCATTACGGGTGATTGAGTAAAGGTCGGTCAAGAATCGACCGTGTGGCTCCTGATTCCAAAATTTTGGAAGCAACAACCAAACTAATAATTATCGATCCGATTCCAAAACTGATTTATCCAATCCGACTCTTGAGAACATGACTAAGCATAAATGTCCACCATTTGTTCTCCAAATGGTTTAAAAAAAAAAAAAAAGATAGCAATACTTTTGTTCTTGTAGATCGATGTGGGACACCTTTTTGGGATAACTAAAAGTGAAAAAAAAAAAAAAAAAAGACCAAGTGTGAGATCCCATATGGATCTCCCGCCATGTTTCGGGCAAATCAGTGATATTTATATCCGAGATAGCGTTCTTATGCTAATTTGTTGTTGATTTGTTTTCGTGTTATTACTCATTTATGAGATTTGTGGCGTCAACATTATCTATTAAAGTATTGAAAATGATAATGCCATGGGGGACCGTCCCCTTTGTTTTCGTTCTGTACTTATCAAGCATTTTTCACGCACCTCTAATTTTTTTTTTAATGAATAATCAGGTTTCTGCTACTATACTCACATTCATAATGCATATGAATGTACTTGAGCAAAACTTTTAAAAAGTGTAATTAGGTCAAAAAATTATCAAATTTGGCAATCAAATTAACTTCGTTCAATTTGATTTAGTCACCATTGACCAAAGCAATGATGAACTTTTTTTATTAAAATATTATTTTTTATTATATAGTAAGTGACTCGGGTCGGATTTCTGGGTTGGGTTTGACCCGGTTCGCTGAATGCGGAAGTGGGAACAAACCAAACGATTCGAGTAAGAAGTAATTTCCACATATAAAACCAGTACACAATGGATTTACGTGATTCAGCAGTCTATCTACTCCATAGCCGAGCTCTGCGACAATACTTGCGTCGTTTGGGAGCGTGCTGTGGAGGCTCAAGGCCGGCCACGGCCCTAAGCGGGCTCAAGACCAACCTCACACGCGGACTCGGCGACCACGAGACGCGCAACAAAACGAAAATATTAAAAGAATGTACCTTATAAACAAAGTCGATCGTTACTTATCTAGCATTTTTCATGCACATGTATTTCTTTTGTAATAAAAAATCAGGTTCTTGCTGCTATACCCGCATTCATAATGCATACAAAAGTCGTCACAAGTGGGTTGCACGAAAATATATCGATTTATATAATAACTAAATATGAATTGTTAGGGATAGTATAGGAAAATATCCCTTATTATCTCCAACATGAATGATTAAATAGGATAGGTCCTGTAAAATATGAAGACAAGAGATTCTTTTTTGGCCGAACTTTTAATCATATATTTCTCGGAAACTTTGTTATGAACTAGGTTGAACTCATTCTTTCAGTACCAGTTGAAATAAGTTGACTATCTATCCTTTGGACAAACGAGATAACTCAAGCTAAAAACTGTATTCCATGCCTGAACAGAAGTTGTTCATTGAAAATTCAAATTTCTCGGTTCGAAGCTCCATTTACTGTCAATTTTAATTAGTTTAATGTTTTACTCGAGCATAAAATTGATAACATCGCCTTTGGCTGATCGTCCAATCTATAAATACCATACTCTGCTAACTTAATTTAGCAAACAAAGGAGCATCACCATACACCGAATGGAGTACTATCTACCTTACCTTCTGTTGCTTAGCCTCCTGTGGTGGAGCATCAATCTAATCCGGCGATCGTTAAGCTGGACGTTGGGTGGCATCCGCCTTCCGTCTGGCCCACGCCCGCTTCCGATCATTGGGAACATCCTCGAGCTCGGGGACAAGCCCCACCGGGCAATCGCCAAGCTCTCTAAACTATATGGCCCTGTTATGACCATAAAGCTGGGGGCAATCACCACCATAGTCATCTCCTCTCCACTCTCCAGAGGCTGCCAAGGAAGCCCTCCAGAAGAATGATCAACACTTGTCCAGTTGGCAGGTCCCTGACACCGCCAAGGCGACCGGTCACCATGATAAGTCCGTCGTGTGGCTGTCCGCCTCTGACTAGTGGAAGCTGCTCAGGAAGGTGTGCACTGTGCAGATGCTGACGGCGCACAAGCTTGACGAGACCCAGTTCCTCCGCTGCAAGAAGGTGGAGGAGCTTGTTGGCTTCATCCGGGAGAGCTGCCGGCAAGGCCATTGCATCGACATTGGGAAGGCCGCATTCACAACCGTGTTCAACTCAATCTCAAACACGTTGTTTTCCATCGACTTGGCACACCAAGATACAGGCTCCTCCCAGGAGTTCAAGGACCTTGTGTGGGGCGTGATGGAGGAGACCGGGAAGCCCAATGTGTCGAATTTCTTCCCAGTGCTCCGGGGGCTCGACCCCAAGGGCGCGTGCCGGAGGATCTCAGGTTACTTTAGCAGATTGCTTGCCAAAGTCGACAGCATGATCGAGGAAAGGACTAGGGCCAGGGCCTCAGAGGTTGCATCTTCACCGAGCAACGACGTACTCGATTCTCTGATTAATCTAAAGGAGAGAGGAGAATTAAGTGGCGATGATATTAAGAGCTTGCTTCTGGTCGGTACATCATTTAGGGAAACACGACTTGATCTGAATTATTCATGCTTTTCTGTTGAATATTTTCTTCTGCATTCGTTCTTGTTAGGTTCATTTTAAATTTTGCAGTGTGCGCTCTTTATTTAGACTACTAAAGGATGACTTCTATATATCTTGATGCTCTCGAATTTGTTACTGACTAACTTTGGACAATTAATTAAAATTTGCTTCAAAAGATGAAGGTGTATTTGTCAAACATCCCTCGGATATTTCTCACGATTTGCTTTTTGCCAGGACTTGTTCCTTGCAGGAGTCGACTCGAACTCAAGCTTGCTGGAGTGGGCGATGGCAGAGCTGCTGCGCAATCCAGAGAAGATTGCGAGAGCCCGCGAAGAGCTCGACCAAGTAGTCGGTGGTGATGGAGGAACGCTGCAAGAGCCTGACATCGCAAGGCTCCCCTACTTGCAAGCCATAGTCAAGGAGACTCTGAGGCTGCACCCGCCCGTCCCACTCCTGATCCCGTACAAGGCCGAGAGCGACATTGAGATATGCAGGTACCGATTGCCCCGGCATGCCCAGGTGCTGGTCAACGTGTGGGCATGGGGCGGGACCCGAACGTATGGCCCGACCAGGACAGCTTCTCGCCGGAGCGGTTCCTAGGGCGCGAGATCGATTTCAAGGGCCGGGATTTCGAGCTTATCCCGTCTGGGAGCAGGCGGAGGAGATGTGCCCCGGGATACCATTGACCTATAGGATGGTGCACCCGATTTTGGCCTCTCTCTTGCGCTGATTAAATTGGAAGCTCGAACAGGGTGTGAGGCCCGTAGAGATACACGCATTCATTTGGTCGTTATGTTCTTTTGCTTCTATGTATATGGTCGAAATAAATTCGATGGACTTCACGTCATCTATGATGTATTTGCGCGTGCAATTTATGGTGTTAATGAGTATGTGGTGACAGGGATAGATAATAGTGTAATATGAGATTGTACGATGAAAAGGTGTGTATGATCATGGCTGCGTCTCAATGGTGACAGATTTCAGAAGGGGTGGAGCTATATGCACATTTTATAAAAAGCATGAGATGGGTTGAACTTGTAATGAATTGCATTTGTTCGGCTTCTATGGAGTCCCTCTGGAGTGAGTACATTTCTGTTAATGATTGGAGAGACGATTGATCAATGACTTGGTCGGTAATGGAACTTGGAAGCCGTAGGACAACTTCTATCCTAATGCTTCTGATGGGAGAGCGCGAAAAATGCCTTGCCACAAAAAGTTACAACTTATAAATATCTCCTACTGAAAAATTACCCAATCACTGTAAAACTTATTGAATGAATGTCAATTTAATTATAAACTTTTAAATTTCTTAAATCCTAAACTTTTTCAATTTTGTCAATTTAGTCCTAAATTTTTGTGTAATTAAAATGTAGTCATCCCAATCAATCTTCGCTAGAAATCGTCAATGTGGCGATTGTATTATGTAGGATGATCAGTAATGACTAAACCACCTCGTCAGTAATTTCCAACGAAAATTAACTAGAATGATTACATTAAAATTTCTTATAAAAGTTTATGACTAGATTAGCAAAATTGGAAATGTTAGATTGAATTGATTAAGACTGATTGGACAATTTCCCACATCTCCTACACACGTCTAATTTTCTCTGGAAAAAAGATAGGAGAATAAATTTTTTACGTCCCCACCAAATCTTATCATTAATTTCCAAATTTAATGACGAGATTTCGCAGCATCCCTATATTTACTTCTTTTTGTGGGAGTAAATAAAAAAGCTACGAACCTTCTTCTTTTTTTTTGTGGGGGTGTAAAAATGTGAATATCATTAATCAAATGAGGTATAAAAGCTTAGGAGAATCTGTAAGCATTTCAAAGAGACTAATTATGTGAGAACGTAGGGAAGCCTATATAAAGTAGCCAATAAAATATTTGCCTAAAAAGGCCTACACTGTTGATAGAGTTATGCGCTTCCTAAAACTGTTTTAAAACAGAAGATGAGGCTTAGTTGACTTGTTTTAAAACTGTATGTGGTTGCATTCCATCCATATGCCATAGATAGTCGCTAAGAAAGACAGCTTGAGGAGTCTTGCCTCCAAGTTTTTGCTCTTAGTGGCCCTGATCATTTATTGAAGTTCTAAGTTCCAACCTCTTGCACATACCAATCATACAAAAGTTACACTTAGTATCTACTAAAAACAACCATTGTGATATGGCTACTGTTGTCAGTAGCCTATCTTTACATATAAGCCAACTGATAAAATTATGCTTGTTGATACCACTAGTCCAAATTAATCGATTCCAATTATATGCCAGTCCCTCTTGCCTAGATTCATTCTATATCCCTTTGCAATAGTATGTTTGGCTAGGGATAATAAGTGTTAGAACAAGTATTAGCTTGAGAATGCATCGCCAACTCCAAGCCATATTACCCTTTATGTCAAGTTGTATAATGGGAAAACCTCTACATTTACTGTGATGAACCCAAGTAGTCCATAGAGATGAGGACAAATGATTGATGAGACTCCAAAGCATACGACCCATCAATACTTTATTCTAGAGTTTCAAATCAAGCGGACCTAGTCCTCCCTCCTTTTTTGGTGAGCACACTACTTTCCTTGCAACTTTGTGGGCTCTGTGAGTTTCAGCGTTTCCTAACCATAATAATTGCCTAATTTTCTTTTCAATCTCATATATAATTTGCTCTGGGAGGAGAAACATTTGCATCTAGTAAGTACAAACGAACAAAAAGTACCGATTTGGCAAATTAAAGTGATCCTGCCTAACTAATATGATTCATGGCCCATCCATCTATTTTTCAGAATATCTTTTTCGTTAGGCCCTTATAATCCTTGTGCATGAGCCTTCGTATAACAAGTGGACATCAAGGTATCTGATGGAGAGGGTGCCCATGGAAAAAGACGTGGGATCCAATATAAAGAATTTTTCATCCTCAAACAACCCAAAGAAAAAGTTATGACATTTGTCTGGGTTAAGCCGAATTCCTATAAGAGTCATAAAATAATCAAGGGCATCAACAAGGCAAAAGATGGAGTTCACATTCCCACGAGTAAAAAGGAATAGGTCATCAACAAAGCATAAACGGGTAATCCTTTCCGATTTGCAATGCCAAACTTAAAAGATGGAGTTCACATCCATCTATTTATTTATTTATTTTACCCAAATGAAGAATCTAAATTTTCAGCCATTGTTTACTTTATGAACACTAGCAAAATTTACACAACTATTTATCAAAAATTAAAAAGGGTTTTAATAAAATGGGGAAATATTTGAGATTTGATTTATGTTAAAAATTGAATTTACTTTTTTCAAAAAAAGAAGAATTTGGAATCCATGAGAATTTTGTTGGATGACGTGGTTGTGTTGTCAATCAATTTGAGTAGTAGTTTCCCTTTGTTTGATCTTGTAGGGAATATGGGTGAGTATCAGTTTAGAATCAAACCTAGACCGACCCTAGGTTGGGTCAATCCGGCCGGTCCTAGTCTGGTTCCTAGGGAGATTGGGTTGATTCTTGGTACTAGGACCTTTGGACCCTACATTGTGTAGGTTGGTTTTGGGTCTTGAGACTTTAGAGTTGATCCAACCTAAACAAACCCTATTATTATTATTATTATTTTATCTATTCTAAACCCTAGCGCCTTTGTTTCTATTATTTCTTTTCTATTGTGTGAATTATAAAGTAAAAACCCATTCCAGATTCAACATTAAAAAAAAAAAAAAAAAGTTCTCTTTGCTCACCTCGCTCTATTTGCTTACCTTGCTCACCACTTGCTCTCGTCATTGGCCTCGCTCGCCTCATGAGCACATTTTAGCCAATGAAAATCCCTCACCTCTCTTGGCCTGCCTCATGAATTAACTCAACAATTGCAAAAGTGAAAAATTTTATCTCAAACTAATACGATTGTTATAAATATGCCATCTATTAGTTTCCATTAAATTTTACTGTCAAATTGTTGAATTAGATGACACGTGATAGTTAACTGATGTACTAGTTTAGGATTTTATTCTCTATTTGTCACAAATCATTTTTGTGGTTTCTTGTGATATTAATTCACTTTAGCGAATGGTATATTTGTCACAAATGTATCAATTTGGGGTTTTTAACGATCGAATAAATTAGTTTGGCATAACCCACCCATGGGCAGCACAGTTGGTTAAGATCAACTCTTTCCAACGCATGGAGGTTGAGAGTTCGAAACCTTGCGTCGCTAGTGATTTAAGTGGGGGGTCCTAGCGATGGGTTGCCGGGCGAACTCTCCCTGAGGTATAGGCATTGTAGGTCCTCCATCGCGGAGGCTCATGAGACCCCGAATCAGCGTAAGCCGACAAGGGCATGCTCTGGCGAATCATCGGTCACCAATATATATATAGTTTGGCATAAATTTGTCATGAGTATAACAATTTGAAGTTTATAGTGGTCATTTGGGATTAATTTATTATAGGTATACCAGTCAAGAGATTTTTCTTGGTCAAAAAATTAGTTTGAGATTTTTCAAAGTATTAACTCACTTATGCTTGATATGTACCGGCGTTCATGGTTTGATTGTCCAATGTTGCATTGTTGATAAATATGTAATTTTAAAGAATATATTTTACATTGAAGAAATACAAAAAATGAAATAAAAAATAATAGGTTGATTCAGAATTGATCTTAGAGCTAGATCGGACCCATATGGTCGGTTCGGTCTTTAGTTCTAGGCTCAGTAGGGTTGGTACTCGATCCCAAAAATTGAGGACCAACACTATGCGAGTCGGTCCTTGGGTTAGGTATTGGACCGACCAAACTCGGACCTTACTCACCCCTAATTATTCATCTTACAATAGCAAGCATGGATTTTCATGGTACTTTCGAAGAATGTTCGAGGCCGAATATTGCATTTTGGCTTGATTTATAATATAGGTGATATACAAGAATGCAAGTTAATATATATATATATATATATATATATATATATATATATATATATATTTATTGAAATTTGGAAAGTTGATTTCTTCTTGACCACACACAAGGAAGAGTAGTATTTCAATGCCACTCTCTCTGACCTCCACCTACTCTTTCAAGTTTTTTTTTCCTTACAAAAACTTATTTTTGTCCGTTTAAATTGATGCAACTGTCTAAAAATTTTATTTTCTATGTACCTGTTCTTAATTGACACAATAAATTACAATTCAAACACGGCACATGGCATTGCACATGTATGAGAAGACAACTTGATTTTAACACAGAATCAGTGAATCGGGATAATATACATGTACGTTATATATGCCTTGGTAACTTGTTAACGTGTCAATAACAAAGTATGTTCCATGATAATTATATTGGGATCAAAATTATCTCAGCTAATCTTTTGGTCATTTTGTGTCTTTCAAGTCATCTGTGGTTTTTCCCAAAAAGATGGATATTTTTCAATGAAAAGTAGGTCATTAGCTAGCTACTTCTAATATGTAGATTGTTATTTAAACAGACGATGTTTATAACTTCTTTTTCGATGTCTCACATATTAGAACATTTTCGTTTAGAAGATCAAAGAAAGCAAAGATGTGCTCAATGTGTATCTAAATCTCCCTAACGAGATGCTGATTGCACCTCTAATGCATAATTCAAGCTAGGAATACATTGTCCAAAATGAACTTTCTACTAAGGGTTTTTTTTTTTTTTTTTTTTTGGTAAAGGTAATTAAATTAAAAAGAGGGGAAGCTTACAAAAGATCGGAACCATAACCCACACTCGACCGGTGGCGGCAAAGTGAGGGGATCCGATGAAAAAGAGCACAAGGCTACACGAAAGCGACGAAACTCCTAGGGAAGAAAGAAGACAAACGGAGACAACCTCCGAACCTCCTGCACTCTACCTAAAGGCAAAGAACGGAAATACAACCAGATACGGAAAACAAGAAGGATCAACAGGAGACCGAGGAGAAGACCGCCGGATCAAAGCCCCATCCTCTCTGAAGCCGCTTGTTCCTGGAGCAGGATCGACATTCTTGAAGGTACTAACCTTGTCCTTAACCACCTTAATTAGGTGGTTTTTGAGCGCCACGAACGACAAAGGGATTCACCTCTGAAGATGATTGCATTCCTCTTCTTCCAAATGAGATGACAAAGGGTCCCGAAGGAGAACCGGACAATTCTATGATAGAAATCATTTCCAGTTAGGAACTTTCGAGCCCAAGAGAGTACCTCACTCCAGCATTGATTTCTCCAAGGAAGGTTGCATCGCGGCCCAAAAGAAGGCCGAGAAGTCGAGATGCGACATCCGAAGAAGAGATGGTCTCTAGAATCGGGGACTTCGCTGCGGAATGCACATACACCGAAGTTAATGCGTCCATAGGACGAAGCATACTCTGCGTGGGAAGCCGATTCTTCACGATAAGCCGAGAGGATGAATTGGCACCGAGGAACAATGGCATTGTCCCAAATCGAGGAGCCCGGTTAACGGAGTTTTCTTACTCCTAATAACATTCCAAGCGAGATCCAACCGAGAAGATGCCCGATGGATGACCGCACCATATAAATCTGTCATTACTTAAAGACAAGTTCGGAGGGATATACCCCATCTCGATAAGAACTCCTTAAAGGACCTGGCGCCTAACGGCGAAAATAAATCAGCAACCACCGCATTATCGGGAATATGAAGAGCGGTTCGAACGATGGAGGCACAAATGAATCAAGAGGGCCACACGACAACCAATAGTCATGCCAAAGGGACACGGAGAAACCATTACCAACCTTCCATCTAAAGGAGCTTCGAAAGTTACCTCTAAGCTGGAGAATTTTCTTCCAAGACCAGGAGCATACTCCGGGTTGAGGTGCATTCCGAAGTTCCTCTTGGATAAGAAGATGGAGTGGATCCAACGGCACCACAGAGATTCCTTGTCGGAGAAAAGGATCCAAATAAATTTTACCATTGAAGCTTTGCTGCATTCCCTCAGGTTTCGGATCCCCAAACCACCTTCAGTTTTTGGAAGACAAACGTCTTCCCACGCAACCTTAGCGCCTCCCCGACCCAAGGCCGTACCTTTCCATAAGAACTGTCTCGTAATACGTTCAATGTTAGTTACCATAGAGGAAGGAAGAGTGAAAACACTCGACCAAAAGGATTGAATGGCGTGTAGCACTTAACGGATGAGCTGTAATCTACCCGCGAACGATAGAAACCGATGCGCCCACGATTGAATTCTAGCGATAATGCGATCCGTCAAAGTAATGCAATCAGCCTTATTCAGTCTAGAGGAAATGATAGGGACTCCCAAGTACCGGACGGGAGTTTACCTTCTGAAAACCGAATGCCCGGAGAATTCTATTCCGAATGGATTGATCACCTCCAAAAATAAAGATCTCACTCTTACTCTTATTCGGGTAGAGTCCGCTCCATGAGGAAAAGATGTCGAGGCCTCTCTTTAGAGTGGACACCGAGAACCAGTCCGCTTGACAGAACAGAAAGACGTCGTCGGCGAAGAATAAGTGAGTCAATCGGACCGGTTTACACCTCCGAAGTATTTAAAGTCCTGGCTGGCCGTGCGGGATATCAACACTCCGGAGAATACTTCCATAACTAAAGTAAACAAATAAGGAGACATGGGATCTCCCGTGTCGAGACCACGTCCTCCGCGAAAGAAACCATGAAGTTCACCGTTAATGGCTATAGAGTATGATGGAGACCGAACACAAGCCATCACTAGTCGGTAAGCCCAACCGGGAACTCGAAAGCAAGGAGAACCTTTTCCAAAAATCCCAATCAACAGTGTCATAAGCTTTGTGAAAGTCTACCTTCACCGCACACTTGGGGAGATACGGATGAAGATGAAAACCCGCAAAAAGCTCTTGGGCAATGAGAATGTTATCTCTAATTCTCCTTCCCTTAACAAATGCGTTTTGAGAACAACTCACAACATCATTTAACACACCCGCTATACGATTAGCTAGGATCTTAGTAATAACTTTATAAATGGTATTGCAGCACGCGATCGGCCTGAAATCCGAAACAGCACTAGCATTGGAAATCTTGGGCACAAGAGTAAGGATTGTCGCGTTTACCTCTTTGAGCATCCTCCCGGATTGGAAGAAATCCCGAACAGCCAATAAGACCAAGGGACCAACGATTTCCCAATTAGATTTGAAGAATTCCACGAGAGAACCCGTCGGGCCCGGGCTTTTCCTTCGCTAATGAGAATACCGTGGACTTGATCTCGTCATCCGAAACCGGAACATTGCGGCAGCAATCTGCTCTCCGTTGAGAGGGCGACGGATGTAACTCTTTAACTCTTCACACGACGGTTTAGAGAACGTCTCATGAGGGGATAGCAAGTTAGAGAAAAAATTGATGAATACTGCGGCAGCAAAGGATTGGATATAACTATTCCGAGAGGGTCTTTAATCGAAAGAATTCTATTGTTTAGCTGCCTTCTCTTCACCGAGTGATGAAAGAATCTCGTGTTTTTATCCCCTTCTTTCAGCCACAAAATTCTGGACTTCTGACGGAAAAAAGCCTCCTCTTGATTCCTCAAAACAACAAACTCCCGACGACAAACCATCTCCTTTTCAGCAAGATGGAGATTCAACGGGTCAGCTTGAAGGTCAGTCTGAATGGAACTAAGGTTCTCTCTTGCCTCTGAAACTCTCCCCGAGATCTCAGAAAACTCTTCTCGGTTTAGAAGCTTAAGACGGGCTTTCACGAACTTGAGTTTAGAGACTAATTGAAACATAGGAACTCCAAACACCGATGTGCTCCAAGCACCGTGAGACAATGGATTTGAAATCGGGGTGGTCCTCCCGAAATGGAAGTATTTGAAAGGCTTCAAAGTGCGAGGCGGATGAATAACTTTAACGACGGCGGTGAATGGTCGGATATGCCGGACTAAGGAACGTCGCCTCGAGAAGGAGAAGTCCTCATTCCACTTGCTATTTACCAACACACGATCAATCTTTCTCATCTTTCGGAATTCCCGCCGCCGATGTAGACCACGTATATCGAAGGCCAACAAATCGAGGTCCGCCAAGTCGATCTGCTCCAAACATTGAGCAAATTCATCAAAGCAGGGGATCCAGTTGGTGGAGCTACCAACACGGTCGGAAGGGTCCTTAATTGCATTAAAATCGCCTCCAACCACCCACGCCGTATCTTGAAATATCTCATTATAATGCTGCAAGTCTGCCCAGAGCGGCCTACGGCGGACAAAAGTGTGCTCTCCATATATAGCAGAAACCGAACAAGTAATACCAGAATCATTACACTTAAGACACCCATGAATTGCTTGATCAGTGATAGAAATCGGAAGGAAAGAGACAAGCTCCGGGTTCCACCCAACCCAAATCCTCCCACGGGGGGAGCAACTATAGTTCGCAACCCAACTCCAACCCCTGATGAGGGTGAAGGAGATAGATTCAAAATTATCTTCGGGAACTTTAGTCTCAAGTAAGCCAATATAGCATAACTTATTAACCGCAACAAAACGCCTAACTTCAGCGCGCCTTAGCGGACCAAGGACGCCCCTGATATTCCAGAAGCCAAAAAACATCCAAAAAACATAGGAGAGAACGGCTTACCTCTTCCTAGAGGTCTTGGAGCCCTTAGCAGGCTTCTTCGGACCGACAGGGAGAGGGGAAGCTTCCAGCATGTCAGCAAGGTGATCTTGTAGTCTTTCAGTCATATGGTGACTTGGTTTACTCACACGTTCCTCAGCTTTCGGTAGATCATCATCAGAGGATTCCTCCTGAGAGCTTGAGCTGGATACATCCTGAGAGGACTCTTGGACAATCATAGACGGGTCCGAACCAGTAGGTTCTACCATAGCAGGCGATTTAACATTTGATGGAGAATGCAGATCATCTTCTCCCTTAGAAGGATTCCTCTGTAGCAGCTGGTCCTCCTCCGTGATAGGTGATAGGCGAAGGATGCCTTAGAGACAGCGATCGCCCGAGAAGCTTCCGGCGACGGCGGCGGCTGCTTCTTCTCTAGCGGCTGTTTCTTCCTTAGTTTTTAAACTTCCGCTTGGTCATTTCGACCACATCTCGGTATCCTCGAGGCTCAGCTATATCAGCATTGGAGTCATGATCAATCATTGGTTTAGCTGGGCGAGAAGGAGCCATCTGCTGAGAGCTGGATTCACCCCTAACCAGAGGTCTAGAAGCATTCATATCGGTAGAGGATACTGCAGAAACTAGACCCCGCCGAGGATCCCGTGAATCATTATCATTATGATCGGATGAGGCCGGTACGACCACTCCTTTACCTCTGTTCACCAACGATTCAGACTCAGGGTTCATCACAGAAGTAGCTTGACTATGAGCCATCTTACCACCCACTTCGATGCGGAACAGAACGATTCGCGGCTATGGCCGAACATATCACATTTGGCGCAAACTAATGGTCTCCATTCGTACTCAACTTCAACAACATCAGTTCTCCCATCCGTAACCAGATCAATACAAGCATATAAAGTTTGTCTAGCAGTTATTTCAACACAAACACGGGCAAACGATATCATAGACATTTGCTCCGTTCTTTGATCAACATATAAAGGCTTACCAAGAGAACTTGCGCCTTGCTAATCGCTTTGAAGCAGACCCGGTACTCGAAGGGAAGGTTTCTCAATCTCACCCATATCGGCACAGACATATGAGAGTCTCTCTTTAGTTCGATACCCGGTTGCCACTGCTGTAAAATAAAAGGAATTCTCGCCAGAGTTATAGGGCCGCCCTCTAGGAGTTTCCTCCTGAATTCTTTGTCAGAATAACGAAGGAGGAACAATCCTCTTCCATTCGACGAACTTCGGTCAAAACCAATCCCCAAGCTCTCTTGAGGGACTCTTCCACAAGCTTAAACGGCAGTTTTTACCAATGAAATAGCCAACAAGACAATCATATAACTTCGGATCCGCCGCTTGAATGTCGGTTTCATCCATTTGTATGGCGGTCATTATTAACGATCGAGGAGGCGAGTAGTCCAGCTTATAACCAAGACTATATCCCTTGTTGGCCGCACTAGCAAGCGACGCCCGGAGTGCGGGGGTAGGTTTCTTCGATCCGCCCCTTGAACGAGATCGAATGGACTTAGATCTACCCCTATAACCCGGTCGACCTACGTGCACTACGGGGACGGGACGCGGTCGCGAAACCAACGAAAACAGGCGGAGCATTACAATCCTTCTCAGCCAACGAATGAGCATCCGAAGTAGGACGGTCATTTCTAGGAGAAGAGGGTGTTCGGAAACTCAATCCCTTCTCATTTAACCGGAACCGCATTGACTCATCCATCGCAGTAGCAAGATGCGGAAAACGCTAACCCTAAACCATCGGCCTCACATTAATCCGGGATTAGACGACGTACCGGGAGAGCTTTGCGGGGTTTGAAGAGCATCCGAGCGCCTCTTCCCACCAAATTTCGGGCGAAACCGCCGGCTAGATCGATCGGAATCAGCAGCAGCAGGTTCCGCAGGAAACAAAGTTCTGCAATCTTTCGCCCCCGTGAAAAATTGTTCGTCTTTCATTCTACTAAGGGTTAATATTACAAAAAAATCTCAAACTGATATACTTGTGACAAATTTATCCAAAACAAATTTTTTGACCAATCAAAAACCCTAAACTAGTACACATATAATAAATTTATCTCAAACTAATTTTTCGACCACTAAAAACCCCACATAGACACATTTGTGACAAATCTACCCTCTATTACTTTCTATCAAATTTACTTGCTAGCCTCGGGTGAGCTCAAGCCTTGCCATTTATGGTGACCTTGAGTTGCATCAGCCCACACCTGTGGACCGGTTGTTGAATCGCGGAGAGGAAGAAAAAAGTAAAAAGAAACATAAAATAAAATAAAGTTATTAAAATCAATTTTTCAAAAACATCAAGACGTCAAAAAAAAAAAACGTTTTCGATTATAAATTACCACATAAACGAGAACTAATCATATTTTTTTTAAAAAAAAAAATGCTTTCCCTTTATCATTGAGTTTTTCTGACGCGTCCAAGGTTTCTTGAGTATTTCTCTCTTCAACAAAACTAATATGTGAAGTGCTAAAATCTAAAAATAAAGAAAGTAAAACATAATGCTTTTATGCTGCATCGTTACATCCACTTATTAATGAAAGAACATTAATATATGCGGTTTTATTAATCATGGCAATAAGATCGAAAAAAATTGAAAAATAAAAATAGAAAAGAAGGGAAGTGAAAAAATCTGGAGTCCTCACTTTACATTTCAATTGGATGGTTAAGGGTAATTTTATCTCTTCGATAAAAAAAAATAGACGGATTTCATTGTACAGGATGTGGAGATAGCCCATTCGGAACTTGTCCCTGTTAAGACATAATTAAGGGGTGTCAATGGTCAATTCGGTTCGAGTACTCGCTGATACTCGACCCCATATGGACGAAGGGCAAGTGTTTTCAATGACCTGACTTGCGGAGATCCTAAATCGAAAAACCATTTGGATCTAGTATAGTCATTGTATCGGATTAATAACCCTTGGTAACTGTACTATAAGTGCAAACATTGACGCTTAGCGACAATTTCTAGGGTTAAGCATGATTCTAAGGTGGAACTGAGAACTTAAGAACTGATCTAGTTTTAAGTTTTAACATATGCATAGTAGATTTTAGGTTCCAAAAATTGGAGAATCTATTTCGATGAGCAGTTTTTACTTGGAACTTGAAACTTGGAACAAGTCTCGTGCTTTTCTTGTTATGTGTTTTTGCACCATTTTGCGGCATTCTATGGCCTCTAATGATGAGTGTGTGACACGAAACACTAGTTCGACCTTCTATTTCTGGTGATATCCATGTATGAGACTTTTACTTTATTAATATTTCATAATCTTTATATTTCTAAATATGAGATGTGATCGATGGATTATGATTCAATGTAATCGTTCAATTAAGAATATATGTAGAATTTAGGTAGACTTTGAAGCCTATGATAGTGTAAGTTCCAGGTTTTAGTGTAAATTCCAAGTTTTTGGATATGTAGGGTAGATTCTAAGTTTTAAAATTAGAGAACATGTTTCGACGTATAATTTTCAGGTTCAGAGTATTTGGAACTTGAAACCGCTTCCTTCTAATGGTTTCTCTACGATAGCCAAAAAAATCTAGTGGACCTTATCGAGCTTCTTGGAGCAAATGCAGGAGGCCAAAAGGGCATTCAGCTGCAGCAGCGAGCTGTCCCTCTTTAGGGTGGGCATTTCGCCGAACAGCTTCTGGGCACGCTCGAGCATGCCCGCTTTCCCATAAAGACTTATCAAACGGACGGCGAATTTTGTCGTTGGCACTCCCCACGTACCGCTTCTGGTCTTCGAGGAGGTCTTCTATCAAGGCGAACTGCTGGTGCTTGGAGAGGCGTCCGAGGTCTTCTTGTACAGGACTCGTCTACGACGAAACTCACTCCACTACAAGAATTGCCTGAACGTGGCTGCCAGTTTCCAGAGGTCACATTGGATGAAGTCATTCTCCATTGATGGCTCACGAGAGTCGGGCTTTCCTTTTCTGTGTTGGTGAATGCGTTAGTGTTCTCTAGGTAAATACCGTGGACTCTGATTATTATGATTTCCAAACAAGTTCAGTGAGGCGTTTTGTGTTGGTTTGGGTTTATGACCCGAAATCAAAACAAACCATTTGTAACTCATGGTTTTAGTTACTACCCAAACCGAAAGGAAGCTCAATCAGGAAAATTCCGAGTTGGTTCGAGTTGTTCTCTTAGGTACACGCATCTACATCCAATGGTCATTTATATCGTCTTGTTATGTTACAAGCTCACCCATGCCACCACATACATTAACGACATCCGTGTCACCACATATTTTCAAGGTTGCATACAATCAAATTTATTTTGAATAGATATAGTAGCAAAATAACATAAGAACGAAAATCCTACCGTATAATACGGAGAAACATTTGCGTGTATCTCTCACTGAGCGCCAGTACATGGCTAGCTAAAGTCGCACCTTCATGGGAATCGCACGGAGAGGCGTTGCCTTTTGCAATGTTATCCCAAATTTCTCAGTCATGTCCATCTCTTCTGGCCGTACACCCTGCTCAAGCTTCCAATCAAATGAGCGCAACAGAGAGGCCAAAATCGAGTGCACCATCCTATAGGCCAAGGGCATCCCGGGGCATATCCTCCGCCCACTCCCGAATGGGATGAGCTCGAAATCCCGGCCCTTGAAATCAATCTCGCGCCCCACGAACCGCTCCGGCACAAAGCTGCCCGGATCGGGCCATATACCAGGGTCCCGCCCCATGGCCCACACGTTGACTAGCACTTGGGCGTGCCGGGGTATTTGGAACCTGCATATCTGCACGTCGCTCTCAGCCTTATGCGGGATGAGGAATGGGACCGGCGGGTGCAGCCTCAGAGTCTCCTTGACTATGGCTTGCAAGTATGGGAGCCTTGCGATGTCAGGCTCTTGCAGGGTTCCCTCATTGCCATGGGCTACTTGGTCGAGCTCTTCATGGGCACGTTCGATCTTCTCCGGATTGTGCAGCAGCTCTGCCATCGCCCACTCCAACGAGCTCGTGCTCGTGTCAACTCCTGCGATGAACAAGTCCTGGCAAATAAATTGTGAGAAATAGCGGAGTGATTTTTGCTATACGCAACTTCTTTTTCTGAAGAACATAGAAAATAATTGTCCAAAGCTGATCAGTAACAAACTTGAGGGCATCAAGTTTCAAGGAATGTAACTAGCTAGCCACTTGAAATCACCATTCCATATCAAAAGAAGTCATTTCTAGAAGTCTGAAATAGAGCTTGCTCTGCATAGTTTAAAATAAACCTACCAATTCTGGATGCAGAAGAAAGTATTGAATAGAAGCATGAATAATCCGGATCAATCTGCGCATCCAGTAATCATGTACTTACCAGAAGCAAGCTCTTAATTTCACCGCGACTCAATTCACCACTCTCCTTTAAATCAATTAAAGAATCGAGCACATCATTGGTTGGTGAAGAGGCGACCGACGAGGCCCTGGCTTGAGTCCTTTCCTCGATCATCCTGTCGAGGATGGCGAGCAATCTACTGAAATAACCCGAGATCCTCCGGCGTGCGCCCTGGAGGTCAAACCACTGGAGCACTGGGAAGAAATCCGAGACGTTGGGCTTCCCAGTTTCCTCCATCACACCCCACACGAGGTCCCTGAACTCCTGGGAGGAGCCCTCATCATAGTGCGCCAAGTCAACGGAGAAGAGCGTGTTCGAGATCAAGTTGAGAACGGTCGTGAAGGTGGCCTTACCTATGTCGACGCAATGGCCTCGCTGGCAGCTCTCGTGGACGAAGCCAACGAGCTCATCCACCTTCTTGCGGCGGAGGTGCTGGCCCGCATCGAGCTTGTGTGCTGAGAACATCTGCACGGTGCACACCTTCCTGAGCTGCTTCCACTTGTCAGAGGCGGGCAGCCACACAACGGACTCGGTGTGGTGACCGCTTGCCTTGACGGTGTCAGGGATCTGCCGCCCGCACAAGAGCGGGTCATTCTTTTGGAGGGCTTCCTTGGCAGCCTCCAGAGAGGAGATGACTATTGTTGTGATTGTCCCTAGCTTTATGGTCATAACAGGGCCATATAGCTCGGAGAGCTTCGCGAGCGCCTGGTGCGGCTTGTCGGTGAGGTTGAGGATGTTCCCGATGATCGGGAGCGGCCGTGGGCCAGGCGGCTGCTGGTTGCCACTGCCGCAGGACTTCTGGCTTGATGATCCCCGAAGCAGATTGATGCTCCACCCCAGCAAGCATAGCAACAGAAGGTAAGCTACATAGTACTCCATTTGATGTTTGGTGGTGATCTTTTGTTTGTTAATTTTACTTGGGAGTGTATACTCTTTATAGATTGGACTAATCGTGGACCAAAGGCGACGGCAATAATTGTACGGCTAAAGCTGTCTTCCATGGAGTTAGGTTTGCACGAGGATCCAAAGCTGTCCCTCAAAACAAGATCCAGGAAAAAAGAAAGTGACTAATATCTATTGGACTCTTGTTGACGATTACCATGGGATATCTGTTAAATGTGCTTGATAAGTGGTCAACGGATACCATAAAGAGACTCCTTTCGGCTGAGGAAAGTACTTGTTTCTCTAGACCTTAAAAAAAGGCACTTATAATGTTTCGAAATTGGGAACTTTGTTTATTTGGTTTTTGGGCAGGTTTGGCCATTTGCTAATGAAATCCTATTTATTAAATGAATATAGCAACATGGAATCCTAGAATTTTTATAAGAATTAAATACCCTAAAAAACTGTACATTTGTAACAAATTTATCCTACATTAGTTTCCAGAAAATCTTACTATCAAATAATTGAATTGGATATCACATAAAAGTTAACAGATATACCAGTTTTGGGTTATTAATCCAATTTAACATAAACTAATGGATGGTAAATCTATCTCAAATATATCAGTTTTGGGGTTTTTTATTGTCAAAAAAATTAGTTTAAGGTAAATTTATTATTGGGATACCAATTTGAGATTTTTTGTAATATTAACATTTTTGTAAGCACCATCGCAGTGGTGATGGCAGTTGCAATGCTAGAATTAGAGATGGCGTCCAGCCGTTGAAAATGGGTTTTTGGTAGGTGGGATTCGAAAATTGTTTTTGGTTGGTGAGATTAAGATGGGTTTTTGGTAGGTGGGATTCAAAGATCACAAGCTCTTATACATTAACGACATGAATATTATTGATGATGATCGTATCACCATTGCAAAACACCAGCAGTATCTCAATCAACAATTTGAAACGAAAGATCTTAGACAACACGGCTACTTAGTAGGCCTGGAGATTCCTTCAGATTCCCCTAGCTATCATCTTTCTTAGGTGAAATATGCCACTAATCTTTTTTTCTCGACTTGGAACCACTAATATTGGTGTAACTCACATTGAGACTAATGCCAAAAGTGATAGTAAAGTACAACTGATTGGTATAACTCATTGTTATCGGTCCTAACATTGCCTATCTTGTTCACCTAGTTAGTCAATTCATTACCGCACTGTGTACGCTCCCTTTGGTAGCGTTCGTCAAGTTCTTCCTTACATTGGATACCTTATTTCTGGTCTTCAATTTTCCACTCGCTCTACATTAGATGACAACTTAATTTGATGTTAACTAAGCCGATGACACTCTTGGTCGTTGCTTCACTAGGTAACTCACTTAAATTATCCAATTAGTCCTAAACCTATCGTATGTATGCTAATTCAATCCTAAATTTTTCAATTTTTTTTTTAATTTTGTGTTAAATCTTTGCACAAAATTCCAATATGGTTATTCTAGTTACTTTTCATTGGAAACCACTAATGCGAGAATGTGTCACGTAGGACAGCCAATAATTAGTAGATCGCCACATTAGTGATTTTCATGTGAAACTTGACCAAAATGACTATATTAGAATTCATGCAGATGTTTAGGACTAAATTAGCAAAATTGAAATGTTTAGAACTAAATTGGCATCCGTACGATAGATTTATGATTAATTGAAAAATTTCCCCTCGCTTATCTCATTGTATTACAAGAAATAAATCGCTATCCCTTTTGGTATAGCGCAGAAGTAGAATGTTATGCCCCTAACAATACCTTGTTAGAATTGCTATGGTTGCGATGGTTATTTGAAGACATGGACATTCGACATTATTGTGGAATAATCATCTATTGCGACGATTGGAGAACTACTCTTTTTTTTTTTTTTTAATCTGTCATACTTTATTTATACTCTAATTTCATTCTAAGATTTTTACCCTGCCTTCTTCTAGAGCATGGGAGTTGAAATCCATAGCCCGTGACATCCGGGTCACTATTCAATGGAATCATGAGCCTCGACTACCTAGTAGTCATCGTCGCACCACCAACCTCGTCACGGACCACGCCATCTGCACCATCGCTGCCTCATCACCGCTACCATGCCACTTAATTGCACAACGACAGGCCACCTCACCCCAGCTACTGCCACGCTGAGCCACCTCATCAACACGTCATCACTACAGCCTTCCTCTCTCTCTCTCTCTCTCTCTCTCCATCTATTGTCCCATCTTGATGACACCTTCCCCTCAGCTGGCATCTTTTGTTGCGGACGAGTCAGAGCAACAAGGGGATGACCGACTTATAAAGGAGAATCGTCACTCCTCCTTCCTCTTCATTTCGCGACCACAACCTCTGCCCATCCCCTGCATTTTCTGTCACCACACGGTCGTACTCTTTGCTTGCACGCACCATCGCGGCCTCACGCCATCAACCACCAGCGGCACCCTTGGCTTAGCCAACACTCATATCACCGCTTGGTCGTTCCGCGTTGTCTTCTCAGCTTGACTCGACTCACCGGAAGAGCAGTCGTTCCGTCAAGCTACACCAGGCATTTCTGAAGATCCGAGGAAAGTAGATTGTCCTCTGTTCCATGCTATGTAGGTCAGTTGTTGCTAAACAAGGATGATTTTCTTGGATTTCTCCAGTCACTGTTGATTTCGTATACGTTCATGTTAATTGGCGATTTCGGAAGACGTACATAGCTAGCATTGTTGAGTGCACGGTTTATAAGGCACTTGAATGTGTTTTTGAGGTGCTAATTGTTGAGGTTTATGCGTGTTTGAGGTCGAATGACACGAATCATGGACGAAACCCCAGGAATGTCGCTGTGTACAGGTTCGGGTCACTGTAGACCCGCACTGTTGTCGATTTTGTACCGATTTGTGTAGTACGAAATTTTTGGGGCTTTTTTCATGGAAGTCGCACCTTATACCTTACTCTATAACATAATTTAATTTTGTATTTTTCGGACTTCACATGATGATTTTATATTTGAAAAACATACGAGTTTCAAATCAGTTTTTCAAACACCGGTACTGACCTTTACAAAATCGTGATTTTCTACAGAATTTTTGACAAGGAATTTGGACGAGTGTTCTGTATGAAAGTTAAAGTACATATTAAACTATAACATATAAAATTTCCATGATTTTTAGAGTTCATTTCACGAATGATACGTCTGTCTTTCTGGCCACATGAGCTCTGAAATTTAAATCTGTTTTTGGCTCAGAATGATTAAATTTTATTATGTTGCACAAGCCAAACCGGGTCTGGAGTTTTTCACAAGAAATATTCCTCAGGGTTTCATCTACATCATGTTAAATTTTAGTAATTTTTGGAACTGATTTACTTAACAAACGCTAGTGATTTACAAAGGTGTGCAAACTGCCCTTTTTGGGAAAATTTTGGGGATTTTGGATAAATATCTTTTTGTAACTTGTCTTTTAAGACTGGTATTGCTGACTAGCTAGTTTTATACCATTTATCAATGGATAAAGGTTGGTTGGTTCTGAAACTTGAGTTGTTTTTTGTGCATTAGCAATGTGAATGACCTTTTTAAATTGAATTATTGAATTATTGCACCATGGTGTGGATGCGGTGAATGTCATTGATCCCCATGACAACAATGTCCCAGCGACATTTAAAAGGTCTAGATGTGCTTTACGGCTTCCTGAAAGGGGTCTGAGTTCAATTGAAATCAACTCGGTGCTATAAAGTTGAGGCTCGTGAAAGTGTGTACTTCAGTCAATAACAAAACAGAACACAATATTTATTAACAAATTCTAAAGTCACTTAAGCAATGCATGAATGGCATGAAATTCACAAGCGACAAAGGATTTGATGCAACAAATAATTCAGGTAAACATCTAACCCTAAGTTGATATACAAAAAAATCATACAAGTATTGACAATGCAAAATGACTTAGAACTAAAATGATATATTTGGCGTTTTTGCAATGCAACTAGCCTAATTGAGATATTATGTTCACATGCTAAATGACGTTCACATATGAACACAAAATCTTGTTATGCACGGGAAGGCAATAACGTGAGGTTTGGTGTCTAAGAGACCCAAAGGAGCATGATAAAGTGCATACATAATAAGATCTTAACCTAACCTCAATGTCGCAGAACATGCTCGATTTTGGTCACCTAAGGACATGTAAAAATCTAAAGAAAAATTTGGCATGTAGAATGAATAATGGCAATCATTTTCTATTCAGACATCAAAGCCTAATTAAGATCACACAAACCTCGATAAAAATAACAACACATATGCACGTTATGAAGTGTCTAATTGCAGGAGAACCTATGTGTTTGTATATGCAAATGACATACCAAATGACAGGCAAATTATGCAAATAATGCATCGTTGAAATGTACACAACATATATTTCATGTCCAATGAATATTCTAAGACCAATTAAACTCATTTATAAGCTCAATTTTACAAAAGTGCAATTTAGAATGGTGTAGGGCAGATTGCCTATTGCTCAATTTTGACCCATCAAAACCTATCCGAAAAATCTAAAATAAAAAAATACAAGACATACACGAAACAATTTTGAACAAAATCATGAAGACCATTTTATCAAAAATCGATCATAGAAATCGGCACAAAAATAGTAAATTCAGAAGGTAGAACAAAAATAGAACCAAAAACATACCAAAATCGCTGCAAAATCAAGCAGATTACGATGTGTTTTTCAGGGGGCAAATGTTGGTTGTTCAAGCTGTAAGACCTAATGATTCGAAGGTCTCGGAATGTATTTTCTAAGTCTAGAAGACATCAAGATCAAACAAAGCCATCTAATGCATCTTTTTAGGCCAAACATTAACCTAGGTTCACACACGAAAATTGCTTTTCAACATCTATAACACTCAATCAACCACAAAATCATCCTCAATCAATCTTCAATCTCAGCAAATCATCGAACAATCACATAATCTTCAGATCTAAACATATTTGATAATTCTAATTGCGAACCCTAGCCCTAGTTGGATAGGTCAGCCTCACTTCATGGGATTCAACTTTGAGAAGTTACCTTTTCGTGATTTCGTCAATGTTTGACACAGTTGAACGAAAAAATGGTCGCTGGAACTTGATCGCTCCAATGAACAAGACGGGTCACTGTGAACTACCACAAGTGAGGATCGGACCACCGATTTGGCGTGGAAATAGGACCAGTTGATTGGACCAATCCTTGAACTGTCGGAGCTAGATTGGACCACGAGCGTTCCTCCAGTGGCCGATTGGCCAAGTTCTAACCACTCTTAGGTCAGAGATGGTCCCAATGAGGGATCCTGAGGTCGGACGGCCGTTGAGTAGCCATCGACCACTAGATCGAGCTACGGAGACAAATGGTCCGAATCGGACTGGTTTGGACAGTGACAAGATTCGACTTGATCCGAAAATTTCCGATCACGCTTCTGTTGAACTCAATCACCTGGGGGACCACAAAGACATAGAGGAGGACCATTGAGGGGGCTGATCAGCGACCGGTGAACCACCGACATGAGTCCCGCGAAGCAAAACTGGCAGACGTTGGTATGGCTAGAGAGAAGAGAGAGAAAAAGGGCGGGAAGAAGAGAGAGATAAAAGAGAATATTGACTTTAGAGAAAGTATTTTTGCACAAATGAGCCCCTTTTGATTTTAGAGGGAAAATGGTATTTATACCATGCCCAAATCAAACAATCTCGACCATCGGTTCAATTTGATGGTCGGAATTTTAATCCAATAGGTAAAATCAAATTTTGAAAGCTTGATTATGATCTAGAGATGTCGGGTAAACGATCGAGTAGGTTGATTTGCAAAAGCCTGAGCCAAAATCAAGAATTGTGCCAAAGACCTAATTAGGGTTCAAATTGCAAATTTACTAAATACAAGGGTCAATGTGCAAAATTATGAGAAATTTAGGGCACATAAGTAAAATTGGCATGAAAAGGATTTTGGAACCGATCATCAGAGATCCAAAGCCCGCCGACAAGGGGCTAGATCGGCCTACCTCACCAGTGACCTATCGGATTAGTAAGACCCGTTCACGTTAGTTTGGCCGGTTTTTGATCGGTTTGAACTGGTTTTGACTAATACACGTACTTGTGACTCTTATGGTTTTAAAATTCATGCAATTTAGTCCCTGAAAAGAAAACTTACTCGATTCGAGAGGAATCAATTCAATTAAGCCAATTAACCTTCATAAATGCATTCTAGGGGTCTTAAAATGAACAATTTTACAATTCATTAGGTAAAATTGCGAATTGATTGAAATATTAATGTTGCAATTGCTATATCCAACTAATCACCCATGTGTAAGGTCACCTATTATATTTAAATTGGCCTTGAATTGAAGTGTCCAAGCTTGTGTAAAAAATGAACCTAGACCTAATGTTAAAATTGGACCTAGATCTATGAAATTGAACCATAGTCTTGCATAGGTCAACTTGAATTTCTTCAATTGATGCTTAATTACTGGACTTTCTTATGAAGAGATTAAAATTCCTCAAATCGAGAAGTTCTAATGTGAATTCACGAAATTGACCCTGAATTCGGACTTATCTTAAGAGAATGATTGGAAAATGATCGTATGTTCGTAATTTATGAAAAAAAGATTCTGGTTCCCTAATCAAGCTTAAGATGGCAATTCGTCTTTCAATATAGTAATTCGCAAAATCGAATGAACAAATGGATTTAAAATGATCCCTAGACCAAATGTCGTAAAGGGAACTACGCCTAATTGTAACTAGAACACCTAATTGTAACTAGAACAAAAGTAACTTTATTTTTGGACGATTTTTATAACCTAAAATTGTAAAATTTAGAAAACAATGTTCTTAATTGAATTTTATGAAATTTTTGACATATGAATCAAATTGACAATAAAATAAGTGTTTTTGTGGAATTTTGAATTTTCTATTTTTTTTTTTGGTTAAATGTTTGACAAAAAGTCATCAAATTTTTGAATTTTTGAGAAATTGATTTGACAAAAGTAAAATTAAAGACAAATGGAATCTTTTTGGGTGAAAAACTAATTTTCGACTTTGGATTGACTGTTGGTCAAAGGATCAACCAAAAAGTTAACAAGAAAGTCAACTATTTAACTTTTTAGGTTTTTCTCGAAAATTAATTAGAAATTGCTTAAAAACAACAATACAAAAGAAATAAATGAAAAACGACATCTTTTTTATTGAAAAAAAGGCTCCGTCATGATCAGAAACTAAATCATTTTTTTTTTTTTTTTTTTTTTACATTTTTGATTCATCAACTAAAAATTAAGTGTCAACACTAGTCATAGTTTGTTCACATACGAAGGCACATGTGTGCGCCATATGGAATCTATCTTTTTATTATACATAGATATACAAGATTGATGTCCTATGCGATTTAATTGTGACATAGTATCAAAATTCTCGGCCGGGGTTATAACCGAGAATGAATGATTCATATCTCGAAGAATACATGTTAATTTGATTTAGGCATATGATCGAATTGTTGGCTTCTATGGACTTTGTTCGATCAGGACTTGGTGAGACTAAATGATCGAATTACACATTGTCAAAGCTAATAGGTTCATTATGTTTTTAAAACAATTCAAGGTAGCCATGATATAGTGCTAGATGTCACTCATGATTTATAGGAATAGGAGATTAATCTAAACAATCGATTCTCTTGGTTATGCTAATGTGTTAGTACAAATCCTACAATCAACTTAGTGATGAACCAAGGGATGTTATACATCATAACCTATTAGAATGACGTTTGAAGGAAAAAGACAATATTGTAAATGTGTTTGTAGTTAAGCCAATTAGATTGAATATGTTAAAAATAAAATATTTAGAAGGGGCTAAAGATTTTACAAAGTCTGAAGTAGGTTTTAGATTTTACAGCCAAATTAAAGATTTGAAGCACGTTCAGATTCAATAGCCAAATTAATAATATGAAATTAATTCAAAATTAATAGCTGTATTAATGATTTAAAGTAAGTTTAGAATCAATGACATCATTAATGATATGAAGTAAAGCCCAGAATCAATGGCATCATTAATGACCTGAAGTGAGTTTAGGATCAATAGCCAAATTAACAATCTGAAATGATTTCAGACTTAATGGTTAAATTAAATGTCTGAAATGATTTTAGATTTAATGGTAACATTAATATTCTAAAATGGTTTTAGAATTAACAGCCACATCAATGAGCTGAAACGATTTCGGATTTAATGGTCATATTAGGGTGCGCATAACAAAATTTCTGGAACGGAAATTGATTTTTGGCCATAAATTAATTTTTCAATTTCTATTTCAGAATTTGAGAAGTTAAAATTTTAGCTTCAGATTTCTTCTTTAAATCTATTTATAGAATAGAAATCTATTCCAAAAATAGAAAAATCAAATTGCGTTACCAAATGGATTTCTGTTCCAAACCTGTTTCGGGGAACAAAAAAACAGAGAAATAGAGAAGTAGAAATTTTATCATGTGCGCCCTTAATAATTTGAAATGGTTTTAGAATTAATGACAGTTTAATGATCTAAAACGGTTTCAAAATTAATGACAATTAATGATCTAAAACGGTTTCAAATTCAAATGACCAATTAATATTCTGAAACAATTTCAGATGTAATGGTCAAATTAAATATTTGTAATGGTTGAAAAGTTAATGCCCAAGGTAAAGACTTGTAACGGTTACAAATTAATGCCTGGAATAATGCCTTGTAACAATTACAAAGTTAATGCCCAAGGTAAAGACTTGTAACGGTTACAAATTAATGCCTGGAATAATGCCTTGTAACAATTACAAAGTTAATGCCCAAACTATTGTTTGAAATGGTTTCAGAACTTACAGTTGTCAAACGTTATGGCCGAATTAATTCTGAAACGGTTTTAGAGTTAATGAGTCAATTTAAATATGATCTGAACTAGTTATACAAAGGCAATTGTGAGAGCAAATCACAAGATGATCAACAACGATAATTGATGGTGTTGATAGCGATCAACCAAGTTATTCACACATGAGAGCAATTACTAGTGCAATTGTAGTTGTGAAATCTCTTAATTTCTCTCTTCCGTTCAACATTAGATTGGTGGTGTATCTGAACTAGAGGCCTGACACTTATGGGGCTAGATCTGAAGAATGTCAGAACTAGTATTATCGGAAGACATCAAAGGTTAGTAATCAAAATTCCAAAAACATCATAATCGGTGTTATCAAAAGATTGAACATTCGTAGTCATAATCCAAAGAACGTCTAAACCAATGCTATTAAGACATCAGACATTCAGGATTAGAATCTAAAGAACGTCAAAACCAAGATTTTTAAGGAATGACCAAGGATAATGTGATTAGCCCTTTTATCACTTCTATGTGATTTTATTAAAGTTCACAAGCAATGCTTTGGAAATACATGTATGGGTGTTTATACTTCCACTGCGATCAAATTTTGATCTTAATTTACCTATGTTTGCATTCTTGTTTATTGAAACAAATGCCAACAAAGGCAACATTGGAATTATTCCCTTTTCAACAACGTCCTATTCTAGAGGATTTTTGAATCTAAGGAATGCTTTCATTTTTCTAGACATTGTACTTTTTTCCTGTCAAAATAGGGTGGCTTGGTGTTGCTCTAACCTTCTACAAGACTTAGTGCTAAAAAGCTAGCCATACAAAATTGTTAGCTCTGAAGTAGAAAAAAACTTTAGACAAATGAGAACCTGGCTCTTATAACAATTGATGTTGTTAGCCAAAACCACCCAGAGGGAATGAATAGGTGATAATATAAAATCTTGACAAATTAATGCGGAATAGAACTAGTCAAGATAAAAGTCTGCACAGGGTTCAGATTTTGGAACAAGGTTCAGAATTTGTTATGTGGTAGAACGAACTTTAAGAGCAACCTACTAGTGTGTAATAGACTTTAGTAATAAACAATAAGAGAATAAGAGTTTAGAGAAATTGAATATAAGTTTTATAGTGGTTTGGCTTAGATTAAGCTTACGTCTACTCTCCCACGCCGATAGTCTATTGGTTGGATTTCACTGTATGAGCAATAAGATATTACAATTTTGAGTGCAAACACTTAGTGGTAGATCACACTAAGTCACTCTTTCTGTATTTCCCTCATAATCACAAATGTTTAAGCGTACTAAAGATAGGTTTATGATCCAAGTATGCTCAGACTTTGGAATTTTAGATTCTAGGCCTCCTCTCTTGCATGCTTCTAGGTCCCTTGTGTTAGAGAAATCACTTATGATGTTTTGAAGATGACAAAATAAATCAAAGGCTACTAACGCGTTTAATGGTTGAGTAATAGACTATGCAGATGATAGAACATATAAAAGATATTGTTGAAGTCTATACTTAGAAGAACTAGAAGACAGACTATATGTTGGAGCTGAATTTATTCAGACTGTATCCATACCTTAAGGCGAAATATGTTCAAAAGCAGAATATGTTCAGACTTACGTAAAGATTGTAAAGTCTATTTCAAATGGAAGACACTCAGACTTTACTTTTGACATAACACACTCAGACTTTACACAAGTCTAGAACGTGACAAGATTAAATAAAACCTCATAAACAAATCCAAATTTGGTCCCAACAACTTTATGCACAATTTCTTTTTTGCTCCCTAACATTCTCTCGAATAATAACTCCACAACCAACTGAGTTGATGTCCGCACATTGCAGTCCCCAAACAAGCCTACGAATTTTCCTCAATTCCAAATTCTATTTCCTTTATCTTGGAATCCGATTTTTTTCGAATAAACTTCTCCAATTGAGGTCTAATTCGAATGCAGAAAAAGCCCAAACAACTTCCATTCACCAATTCACTTACACCAGATGCCAAAAGTCTCTTCAAATTGGCCCATCCATATTTCCATTCATTTTCCGAATCGTCCATCTCAATTTCCTGAAAAATCCCGAACTCTCCAAAATTTTCTCAACAAGTGAGTTGACGTCCTTAGAATGACTCATGACACGACAAGAATTCCAATTTCTGAAATTGAATTCAATTTCGCGGTTATTTTCAATCAAACGCACTTTTAGTGTGACTTTACCTATCGGATAGCTTTTAAGAATTTTTAGTATAATTGACCCATGGTCGATTTTCTTTGAGCCACAATGAACCCATCCGACACATAAGCGATTCTTGGTGATCGTGAAAATCTCGAGGTTTCAAATACGGACACATGGTACCCAAAACGAAAGAAAATCGATTTAGTACCGATCAACGAGAATTTTTCAATTAGGTGGAATCACCCACATTTTGATTACCATCTCAGTCGACTCAACCTATCTCTGGTCTCCGATCGATTTTTATTTGTGCAGTAATGACCCTTACAGACTAACACGGTCAAGCAGTTAGTTTCTGATCGAATTCTCAAGTTTATTGCATTTAAAATCCCTTAACGGCTTTACCAGATAGGTTAGTTATCTCATGAGTGGCCATCTCAGAGAAAAACACTATAGTTATGTTGATGAAAGGCCCGATTTATCCAATCGAAATCATAATTTGAAAATCAAGATGTCACAAGTATCTTGGCACTAGGGCTGATTGAAGGACAAAGCAACACTAGTCCGCCCTATTTTGATGGAAAGGAATACAACGTTTGGAAAAACAAAATGAATGCATTCCTAAGATCCAAGATCCCTTGCAATGAGATTTTGTGGAAAAATGAATCAATCCCACTACTTTGTTTACATCAAATAAGAATGGCAAAGACAAAGAGAACAAACCCCCTGCTACTATGCCTTAGACAGAGATATCCAAAAGAGAAGCTCTTGATGCAAAAGTCATTTATTCTTTATATTGCACCTTATCTCCTACTTAGTATAATAGTATTTCTTCATGTGAAATAGCTGAAGAAGTTTGGGATAGACTTCATGTTACTTATGAATGGACTGATCGTGTAAAAGAGACAAAAGTAAACTTCATGCTTGGCCAATATGAATCTTTCAAGATGAAGTCAGGAGAGTTGATTGAAGATATGTTCAATCGTTTTACAGAAATTATAAACAGTTTGGCGTCTCAAGGTCATCCAATTTCTACCCCAATGATGGTCAACAAACTTTTATGAGGTCTCTCAAAAGATTGGAACCATATTAAGATCTCAATCCGAGAGAGTCAGAGGATTATGCCACTCTTTGTTGATGAACTTATTGGCACTCTTCAATCTTACAAAATGGAATAAATCAATTATGAAGATCCCAAAGGTAAGAAGTCCATCGCTTTAAAATCTAATGCTGATTCTAATGATACAGAGTCAAAAAATGACATGGACGATGAAGAACTTGCTCTTATGATCAAGAAATTTAAAGGCTAAGTAGAAAAAGGAAAGGAATTCAGTGGAAGAAGACAATATAAGCAGAATGGGCAGAAAAGAACCATAAAAGAAGATGACTAGTAAAGAAATATATGCTTGATGGCACATTCAAACTCATACTCAAATTCGGAATCAGAGTCTGACTTAGACACAGACTCAGAATCTGACAAGGAAATCGAGGTAAAACATTTAGGAATTCCTATTAACATTTCAAAGTATATAAATGAGCTTTGCTTAAACCTCAAATCTTCTCTTAAAAGGATCTTTGAACTAAAAAAAGGAGAATTCACGGCTTAGGCAATAGGATCTTTCTCGAAAAGAAAAGTTTGAAATTTTGCAAAAAGATTTTCTACAAACAAAAGAAAGTCAAGATTTACTTATCAAAGAAAATGATTCATTAAAGAAAGAATTTTCAAATATTTCAACAATTTCAAAGGGTTAAAAAACATTAGAGCATATCCTTTCCATAAAAATACCTTACTATAACAAGTCGGGACTTTGCTTTAATAAGGAAGGTGATTCTCTAATAGATTTTCTTAAAGTCATTGAGAGACTTAGACAAAGACCTCCTCGACTTGCGTACAAGAAACATTTTCAAAGGATTTTTACAAAACATGTTGGTCGAAATGCATTCAAGTGTTCAAATTGTGGAGACTTAGAACACTTTGAAAAAGAATGTCCTAAAGTCTAGAGACCTGTTAAGAAAGATTGAGTAAAAACAACATACTCTACTAACTCTCATGGACCCAAGGAAATATGGGTATCAAAGAAAAGATTAATTGTTTTTGCAGGAAATAAAGAAAAAGAAGAAGGAGAATTTGGTAAGGAAGGTAGTAGGGGTGAGCATGGTCTGGGTTGGTCTAGGCCACCCCCTAATCCTAGGGCCAACCCGTACAGTGTCGGGCCTCAATTTTTAGGACCGATGACCAACCCTATTAAGCCTAGGACCAAGGACCAGACCAACCCAATGGGTTTGGTCCGGTTCTCGGGTCAACCCGGGATCGATTGATAATTTTTTTTGTCTTATTTTTTATATTCCCTAAAAAAGCAAACCTACAAATTCAAATTATACATCCATCGACAATGCGGCATTGTGCAACTAAACTATAAATACAAATAATATTTAGCAAATTAAGATGACACAATAATAGAAATTTTGTAACTGCTAACCGTTCATCGAAATATGGGATAAGATGGAAAGTTCTTGTAATCATCTATCTTTAATATTCATAACATCATATGCAAAAGCGTTTTCCTGTATTTGATCATGTAGAATCTACTCAACCAAAAAATGAGCTTTACACCACTTGACTAGCAAATAACCGTAGAAACTGCAGTACTACTCTACTCTTCAAAAACTTCTACCATTTGACACAAATTAAAAAGCAAAGTGTGGCTGAAATTCATTAGTAAAATACATTTAAACCATAAAAAGTTCAAAATACTTAATATAAAATATGAATATATAACTTCACATCTTGTTAATTCACTTGAACTTCTAAACACTTGAAAACAAAACATACAACACTTAATTAATACTCAACAAAGGTTTTAATTGAAATTACTATTAGTGCTATTGATAGAATATCTCAATATAATATAATATAATATAATATAATAGACATTTTACTTAGGTTTGAATATATAAAAGAATTATAAATAATAGAATATAATATAATATATAAGATTGGTTTAGGGTTGGACCGACCCAAAACTCTTAGGACCGAGGACCAACCTGCACAGTATTGGTCCTGGAATTTTAGGACCAATGACTGACCCAATCCCCTTGGGAACCAAACCAGGACCGGTAGGGTTGGGCTGGTCCAGGGTCGGTCCAAGGTTGACCCTAAACCGCTGCTCACCCCTAAAAGGTAGCAAAAGAATCTTCCATATGGATTTTGGAAAGCTCAATCTAAAAATTGTGGAGATTCTATACTATTTTCTGGAGGCTCAAAAATTCTCTTTCTTATGCAAAGTCCTCACAAAATATTGAGCAAATCTCTAATGTGTTGTACGAAAGGTTGAGTAGCTCTGAATTTTTATAATGGATAATTTTATATATGCTATTCAATTTATTTATTTGAAGAAATGGCATTATATATTACGTGGATATTATTACAGCTTATTTGTACAAAAAGATCATTTAAGTTTATGCAGGTTGAATTCGAGAAGAGCTTGATTAAAGAAAACAAATTTCTGCCTTGAATTTCAAAAAACAAATGATCGTTGCAAATATTGTTCCTACAAAGGAAATAATGGAAAAATATTTTGTTCAACGTACACAAGCCACAATTAATGCTATTCGCAGATGTTGCCATGATGACAAGGGGAGAATGTGGATCTAAAAGAAATGGAAATAATTATGATCACATCAAAAAGGCAACAAATTGAGGGGGAGCATTGATCAATTATGGAAAAATCTTTTTGAATTGATCGTGATCTTGATTATTATGGACGGAAGGAAAAGATAAATGTGTATGAACATGTTCTACAAAATCTGATTAGTGCATTTTTTATTACCTTTTGTCATTAACAAATCTCTTATTAATATTATCATTTTATTATAACAAAAAGGGTAAGTGAATAATGCATCCGTGATTTTTATTAGATATTTGCTGATATATATGATTGAAGTGAGCTATATTGCATATCTTTAATATTCGACTTACTTTGTAAAAGCTGATTTTTTTTTTTTTTTGGAAATTGTGTTTCATGCAAGATATATTTATTATCGTTTTATATTCTTTATGTGATACTATTTCCATTGTTATCGCTTTTTGATTATGATAAAAAGGGGGAGAGAATATAAATATGCATATGTGTTGATATTATTTATTGCGTAATATTGAGTTGCAATTATTTTTCTATATATTGTCATATTCAATTTATTTGCTATCTTCTGTTATCTTCTTATATGAATTACATTCTTTGAATACTCATATTTAAAGACTATTTATGTGCTTAAGATTGCCCTGATTTATTATTATCTTTAAAAGCATATTTACACATCTACATATTTAGAGATTGTTTTGTCATAATAAAAAAATAGGGAGATTATTAGGGAAATCTCTTATGATGTTTTGAAGATGACAAAATAAATCAAATGCTATTAATGTGTTTTATGGTTAAGTAATAGACTATGCAGATAATAGAACAAAATGATATTGTCAAGTCTATACTTGGAAGAACCAGAAGACAGACTCTATGTTGAAGCTGAACTTTATTCAGATTGTATCCAAACCTTTAGGCTAAATATGTTCAGAAGTAAAATATGTTCAGACTTACATCCAAATTGTAAAGTTTATTTCAGATGGAAGACACTCAGACTTTATTTCTAACATAACACACTCAAACTTTACACAAGTCCAGAACGTGACAAGGTCCAGAATGAGACATAAAATCAAAACGAAGCATGTTCAGAACGAAACAACTTGATAGAACGTAACACAAGCCCCAAACATATAACGGCTAGTGATCTGGTTTGGATTATACATCATGATAGATTTGATTGACTCAATCTAATTGATTGACAATTGGATCATGAAGATAAGAACTTCCTAAACTAAGTATTTGGGATTCTACATCTGGTTTGTATGGGCGATCAGAATCAATTTTGGTATCTACTTTTGTCACTTAGTGGCTACTAAATCTTCTAGATACAAATCTATCCAATGAGTAGATTGGAAGACAATTCTCTAGATACTGTCCAACGACTAATTTGGAAGTGGATGAGTATTTAAGGAGATCAATGATTGATTAGTAGGAGTGTAAACGGTTCTGTTCGGTTCGGTTTTTTTGAAAGCGGAACCGAATGAGACCCGAACCGAATACGAACGGAACCAAAATTTTGGTTCGGTTCGGTTTTTCGATTTTTGGTTTTTAGCTTTTTGTTTTCATTTTTTTTTTTTTCATCTTTGTTTGAGGATAGTGGTAGCCAAAAAGCTACCATTTTTCTTTGATAGAGTTTGTCCATCCGTCTTCATCGATAAGTAATTGTCTTTTTTTGCTCAGTTGTTGGATTCGTGATCAGGCCCTTCTTTTCCATGTTTTTTTTTGGTGGGTCTCTTTGCAATGCATCAAGAGGAGTGACCTTTGAGTGAGCGGTTCACTGACATTTCCAGCTTTGTCTTCCTTCTTTTTCCCTTCTGCTTTGCTTGACCTAGAACCAATATTGCAAAGCAAATATTCTCTCTCCAACTTTCTGTTTTTTTTTTTTTTTATAATTCAATTGCCAGATCACAGAGATCTACTTGCTCTACTTGCTCTCATCAACTTTGGTCCCTAGCATCACATTCTCCCTCTCTCACATTGCTTTGCTTCGCGATCGAAAAACAGAGCAAACGAGTCTCTGCCGAAAGGAACCAGCTCTCTGCAACTAGTCTCCTTCCCAACACGTTCAAAGGAGCAAGAGACGACATCTCCATGCAACTATCGCTGATTTGGGCCCAGATCAAAGCGCCGCTGCTCGTCCCGCTGCTCAGGGTCGCGGTGTTCCTTTTCCTAGCCATGTCGCTAATGCTAATCATCGAGAGGGTGTACATGGCCGTCGTGATCCTCCTAGTGAAGCTCTTCCGCTGAAAGTCGAAGAAGTGGTATAGGTGGGAGCCCATGAAGGACGACGTCGAGCTAGGCAACTCGGCCTACCCCATGGTCCTAGTTTGGTTTTATCTGTTTGTGGTTCGGTTCAGTTCAGTTAACCAATAAAAGAATATTGATTTTTAATGAGAATCGAACCAAAAACCGAACCGAATCGAAAAAATCGAATTTTTTGGTTCGGTTTGGTTCGTTTTCGATTTGGTTCCTGACACCCCTACCGATTAGTAAGTAAGAGACAGAGCATAGAATTTATAATTCTAAAATTTGAGTGAACTTCGATCATACACTTGTCTTTCGTGAGCTTAAACATTTGTGATCGTGAGAGAAATAACAAAAGAGTAACTTAGTAAGATAGTGTGATCTACCACTGAGTGTTTGCACTCAAAATTGTAATATCTTGTTGATCGCATAGTAGAATCTTGCCAGAAGGCTGTTAGCGTGGGAGAATGGATGTAGGCTTGATGTAAGCCAAACTAGTATGAATTTCATGTGCAACATTCTCTTTCCATAACTCTTCATATTTAAGTCTGTTGCATATTTATAGGTTATTTCAAAAGTCTATTCCATCGCATAACAGATTCTAAACATCTACCAGAAATCTGGTGGCTCGCTTATCAGACTCTGATCCTTATTCAGATTTTGCTCAAAATTTATTTTATTCTGCATTTATTTGCTAATGTTTATTTTAAACACCTATCCACCCCCTCTAGGTGTTTATACTAGCACTCTCACATTGTTCTCTTATATATACTCCTCCACTTTCAAACTAGCAATTAGACAGCTTCCAGAGGAACGTCTTCCATTTTGGTTGATGGATAGAACTATATCAATAAGATTTTGTGGCCGTTGAGTGACAATGATAGAATCTCCACTTATTTCTGATTGCCCATATAATCAGAGTCTTAGTTTTCATAAATAGAGCTCGTTTGTTTAGAGAGAACTTGTCGTTTGGATTGATTTCCCAATCAATTTGATTTATTCAATCTTCCACAAAGATGTGAAATCCAACCCAGATTTCTAGCCATTGTAGAATCAATGGTAATCTCATTCTGGACTTGTTTTCTTCTGGATGAGCACACGGATTACAGTATCATTTAAGTATTTATGTTATGAGGATGTCAGGATGGAAATGAAAAGGTTTCTCCTTCTCCTACTAAGTTTGTATTGACAATATGAGAATGTGGCTGAAAGGGTTCAGTTTGGATGTTGCAAGAAGTTTATTGAACATATACCTGGAATATCAATCTGCAAGACAAATATAGTTTATTGAAATTTTTTGTCAGTTTCAAAATTTATTGGGAGTTTTCTCTAACATAACCAACCAAATCCTATGGTGTCATCTAAAACCATAGATCCTAGGATGCTAATTGAGGTCCTCATGTAAGTCCACGCCGGGAAGAGTCCGAGTATCGCTAAGGTAAAGGTAATTGTAGCATGTGCCTCTACATTGATTATTGAGAAATCGATTATGTAAACTTCAATCGCCACAAATAGCTGATCTCTTTATTCAACTACATGGTGCTCGGTTGTTTTCCAATATTGATGTAAGGCCTGTTTGTCGTCGACTGAAAAAGAAGGCATATGACGTTTTTTTTTTCTTTCGGTCATAGAAGGCATATGACGTTTATAGGCCTACATTCTGCACTCGGTACGACAGTCGTGAGTTTCTAGTTGCTTTTTCCTACATGTACGACAAAATGGCACAATTGGTGAAAATAAGATAGCAAGAATGAAACAATGATGGGAAATGATTGTGTAATACATTCTCTTATTAATCGTAAATTTGTAGTTTTCGAGAAGCAAGACGAGTTCCGCTTGGACTTAAAAAAATGCCATATGGAGCATGGTCGCTCATGAGAGCGAAGACATCCAGTTCTTTCTTGAATTGAATGAGCTTTTAACTTATCGAAAAATGTTGTTATTAAATATTTGAGTAATCAAATAATAAAATATTATAAGTTCTAATACGTTAACTTTTTTGGGAATTTTGTCATGGGTAATGCCAAATGATCATTAGTTCTGTCCACATATGAACATTGGGTTCTATTATGCTTATTTCTCATTAATTAGCTTTTGAGTCATAAAAAATATGGAAATTCTGATACTTTTCACTAAAATTATTATTCGATTTTTTATGTGCCAACTTTTCAAGTATATTTTAAATTCAACGAACACAAAGCTGGTTTTATCAAATACAAAAAAGTTTCAAAGTATTATTCTGATCATTAGGGGCCCGTTGCACACGTGCGAACTTCCTCGTCTTTTTGCCCTTAAAACCAGAAACCGCCAAGCAATCCATTCGAAATTCTTCTCTCCCTTCTCCTTCTCAGAGATCGACCGTTCCCAACCGTCAGCAACATTCGCCCAATGGCCCCCCTTCTCCTCCCGATGGCCGCCGCCTTCCTCCTCCTCCTCCCCGTGATCCTCTCCGCCACCATCGTCGACGACCTCCGTAACCTGCGGCCACCCCCCGACTTCAACTCCACCATCACCGGCAACTGCCTCCGAAACCCTTCCCTCCGGTATTGCGGCAACTCCCGCCCTCTGGGGGGCCTCGACGAGATCTTCAAGTTCACTGTTGTCGCGAGTCACCTATGCAACGAGTCCCGCAATCCCAATTGCGTCGAGTCCTTCGACAAGATCGACCTTCAGGGCCGCCCTAAGATCGCACCGCTCTATCTGTCCTTCGACTTCTTCTGGAAGTACTGCCCCCTATCGATCCAGTCCATTGATTTCTCGAACAACTCGCTGAGGGGCGAGTTCCCGACCAGTGTTCTGGCCTGCGCACAGGTCAGGGCCCTCGATTTCAGCCACAACGAGCTTTCGGGCGATTTTCCGGTCGAGATGCTGGCTTCGCTGGTCAACCTGACCGTCCTCAACCTTTCATACAACCACTTCTCGGAGTGTAAATTGTCCGAGAGCCTAGTCTTCAGGCGGTTCAATTCAAGTAATTTTGTCCACTCAGGCCTCATTCCCAACAAGCAGAGTTTCGCGGTCAAGGCGATGTTTCTGATGATCGGCTTGCCACTTATGGTGATTTTACTTGTGGGTTTCATGGCTATGCTGTGTTTTAGAAGGCGCAATCTATCATTGGAATCTCGACAACCAAGACATCACTTCACTACATCGATGCTTAATGCGGCGACAAGCGGATTCTCATGTGAAAACTTAGAGGGGAAGAGTGATGGAGTAGATATTTACAGAGGAATTCTGAGAGATGGTACTCAAGCGAGGATCGAGATATACTGGAGTGACATTTCCACTGAAAGCATGAGAAAATTCGTCGAAGAGTGTGAGGTCCTGGTCCAATTGCGCCACAAGAACCTTGTGCGAGTATTCGGTTGGTGCAACGACCGGGAAATGAGAGCGATCGTGATGGAATGGACTGACGGAGAGAGCCTAGAGATTTGGTTGACGAAGAGAGCTCCACCGTTGAAGCACAGGTTGAAGGTATTGGTTGGAGTCATGGAAGGCATGTGTTACTTGCATGAATTGTGGCCTCAAGTCGGGTATGATCTCCGGACCAGCAGTATTATCTTGTCTAGAAATCTTGAGCCACTGATTTCGCGGTTCGAATTCGACAGTCGAAACAGCATCTCGAAGAGTAAGTTCATTTGTGTCTCCACTTGCATTTTTCCTTTCATGTTGTTTAGCAGATTGCAAAAAAATTGACTCTCATTTGGTCTTTTTTAATTAGACAAACACAAGTTTGGAGTGCTTTTGTTGGAGATGATCACAGACATAGGGAAGATGGAAGACATTGAGGCGGGCGAGGCCAGTTTTATCGAGTACATCCGAATGAATTTCCCTGCAAATTTGCAGAATTTGTTGGATGAGAGAATCATGATCGGTAGTGCTACCATTGAACAAACTCGGCAGGTCATTGAGATCGGGTTAGCATGCATTGACCACTCGGCTAACGAGCAGCTGAAGATGGATTGGATACGTCTTATCCTGCTGAGAATCTACAGAGCATGCCATGCTTATGGATCTCCTAACCATGGACGATTCAGCGGAGATAGGGACAAGAGACATAAGCACGGTCAATGAAGACGAACTCGCTAGGAGACCCTGGTTTCACTAGCCACAGAGAAGTTCGATTGAATTGGTTTACTCTTTTCAATGTACATCATCATGCCATAGACGAAGCACTTAACGTTCTAGTTTGAAGTATGCCTGGCTGAGATGGATATGCGTAAATTCACGTTGAACAACTCAGAGTAGTTACGCTATATCTGTAATTTATGACGGTGAAAAATGTCCAGCCAGCCAGCAATTCTTCCAACTAGGAGTCATTCCAAATTCTCTGAGAAGAATTAATTATTACAAGTAACATGACATGATGAATTTGTAATTTAGTTAACATGGCATGGTATAATCTGTACAAATTTTTCTCAAAAATGATGAGAAAATGACATGACATGATAATAATCACATACAAAATGAGTTGGAGATTCGTGTTTGGAAGTGTGTATGCAAAATGCATTGTCACGGCTTAATGCCGGCAATGTTACGTAGGACACTGCACATGTACAATTGTATTCTTTTATTTCCCAAAACAAAAACAAAAACAAAAACGAAATATATGTGATAGTTTTTTTGTTCCGGAAACAAATTTATTCCTAGGAGCAAATTTATCCTCGAAAATAGATTTAGAGTAGAATAAAAAAGTAAAAAAATGTCGCTTCTTTATTCCCTATAATAACTCCATAATCAAGCAAATAATTATATAGTTAAGCCACTACTAAGATTTTATTTTCCTTTTTTCTATTCACCCTGTATATCTTTTGTTCAAAACGAGAAATTGCAAGAGAGAGAGAGAGAGAGAGTTTGGGATAGCTTCCTCGAAGCTATCCGGACAACAGGATTCATGTTGAATTCTGGTATGTAATATTATGTTTTGGTGCAAAATGATATAATAGAAGGTTGACATCTAATTCAAAAAGACTCACAACTGGTTGACTAATGTTCAATCTTATTTAGAAAGCACACAATGATTCCAACATTGATAAATAAGAGAAATCCCATAGATGACTATCTAGGTATCAATCCCTCCAAACCCCAAAATTTCTTCATACTAATAAAATAGCATGCAATGACATCATAATCATATCAATATTTATAGTCATATCGTATAGATTATTGATTAATTTCATCCGGGGGACACTATTGGCACGCTGTGAAGCACCACCGTCTCCACCGTGAGGCCCGGCCCAAACCCAAAAAGGACGCCCCACTCCAACCCTCGCCGGTGGTCGCGAGTCCTTCCTCAACCGACTTCCTCTGCATCTCATCAAGGACAAAAAAGACAGACGCGCTCGACATGTTCCCGTACTCTCTAAGGACGTGCCTCACCGCTCGGAGCCTCCCCTTTCTCAACCCTAGCTTGGCCTCTATTTGGCTGAGTATGGCCGGGCCACCCGGATGAGGCACCCAGAAGATGGAGTTCCAGTCGGTTATGCCGAGAGAATCGAACGCCTCATTCAAGCTCTTCTCGATGTTGCTTGCGATCAATAGGGGGACCCTGTCGGATAAGACTAAGGTGAGCCCCCCGTCACGCACTTGGCTCTCGACGGTGCTCTCTGAGTTTGGCAAAACGGTCTCCGCAGTCCACACGAGTTGGAATATGGGCTGCTCGGATGGGATCTCCGGGTCGGACCCTATGATGAGTGCTGCGGCGCCGTCCCCAAGGAGGGCCTGGCTCGCGAGGTTGCCATGGTTCTCATCTGATGGACCTCGGAAGGACGCGACAGTGATCTCAGAGCAGACAATGAGGACGCGCGCACCAGCATTGTTCTCAGCAAGGTCCTTGGCGATACGGAGGGCAGTGCCGCCTGCAAAGCAGCCCAGGTGGTAGAGCATGACACGCTTGACGAAGGGGCTGAGGCCGAGGAGGCGCATGAGCTAGTAGTCAGCACCAGGCATGTCGGCGCCGGAGAGGGAGCAGAATACAATGTGGGTGATCTTGGACTTGGGTTGGCCCCATTCCTTGATGGCCTCCGACGCTGCCTCCTCGCCGAGCTTTGGGATGCTGACGGTGCTTATGTCCTGGCGTGCGTTGAGTGAAGGAGCGTCATACGAGCAGATCTCGGGGTTTTTCTTGAGAAGCTCCTCGGTCAAGTGCTTGTAGCGCTTGTGGATCATCGACTTCTCACCTGCGATGTTTCCGAATATTGATTTTACTTTCTAGAATAATGGTGTCTTGCATGCATTGGAGTTTTTCTTTGTCACTGTGAAGTTAACATAAAGATATCTTTAATTAGGTATGACTATATCTTCACTGAAACGATTAAATGCCTGCACCTTTTCAGGAACTTCATCCAAGATATTCAAGCAAAAGCTCTAACATTTTTCTCTCTATCAATGAAGACAGATTGAGGTCGTGACGACTGTGAGTGGTTGCCCTCATAGGGCTGGAGATATCAAATCTGAGGTTGAAAGCTCATGCAGAAAGAGGGAGGCAATGGCGGGGTGGTGGTGACGGAAGAGCTACGATAGGTAACTACCAGGGAAGGAGAGAGAAGGGTGGACATGGAAATTGAAAAGGCGGGGCAAAGAGAAGAAAGAAAGAGGATCTAAAAAAAGAAAAAAAAAAATGATAAATATGTATGAGCCGTCTAAAGTACACATATATATGTGATGATATATATGTATATCAACGGCATATTACAGTTCAGTTACTGCAGTTGTTGACTTTAAGGAATCCCAATCTGTATAAAAGATATGATTTAAGGGATTAGATGCATAGACTCTTCTCTTTTTGGTAGAACCCTTTTTCTTTTCCTAACCTATGTATGAGCTTGGTTTCGGTTAAGGGAGAAGAAAGAAAAAATAACTAGCATTGAAATGGAAGCCGCAATGTTTTGTAGCTAGGGCAAACTAGAGTGAGGCTCACATATGCGGATGAACTTCTGCTTGAGAGCCGTCATGCGGGAAGTAGTTGTCGGGGAACTCGTCCTGGTACATGCAGTTCGCCGGGTTCGCCGTTCCAATGGCGAGGATAGTCGCCGGACCCTTGGCCCGCTGGTTCTCGCGGATCTTCTCCACGGAAACCATCTCTCTCGGACCTGTGTTTGGAACTTCGATGTAACCCGTGATTGCAGCGACAGTTTCTCTGCCCCTGCGGGATGGAGCGACAAAAGTTTTGAGAATTCAAGACTCTTCTCTCTCTCTTCTAATGTTGGCTTGGCCTTGTCAAAGCTTCGTGTTATCTCATCTCCTTCTATGGTAATAAAGTAGAAGAGGTCAGGTCTCCATCTTGCGGCCCCCTCACTTACTAAGGCTCCGTTCGTTTCACGGAAAATAACTTCCAGGAAAATATTTTCCAGATTTTCTGGTGTTCGTTTCACGGAAAATCAACTACTCAAGGAAAATGTTTTCCATCAACAGTAAAATTTACATTCAAAGCTAAGGAGAAGTGGAAAACATTTTCCAAAACTTCTTCTGCCTTTTTTTTTTTCTTTCTTTCTTTCCTTTTCATTTTTCTTCCTTAGCTTGGCGGTGGCCGGCCCCTACGGTGGCCGGCAACCGGCAACCGGCGACAGGCGGTCGCGGTCGCGAGCTCGAGCTCCGCCGGCCGGCGAGGCTCCGCCCCCCGGACCGGCGAGGCTCCGAGCCGCGAGCTCGCCCGATCTGTGGAGCCTCGCCGGCTTGGGGCGGAGCTCGCCCGCGAGCTCCGGCGAGCGGGCGGGCGGGCCTCGCCCGAGCTCGGGAGCCCGAGCTCTACCGCCGGATCCGGCGGAGCTCGGGCTCGCCTTGATCGGAGCCAAGCTCTACCGCCCAGTCCCGGGGCGAGCTCGCGGCGCCCGGACCTCGGCGAGCTCGGCCCGAGCCCCGCCCAGCCGCCGGATCTCGCGACCGGATCTTGGTCGGCCGGATCTAGATCTTGGTCGGCTCGCCATCGTCGGGCGTGCGGCGGCGGAGGAAGGAGGAAGGAGGAGGAAGAAGGAGGAGGAAGGAGAAGGAAAAGAAAAGGAAAAAATAAAAAGAAAAAAAAAAAAAAGAAAAAGAAAGAAATTAGTTAACGAACGGTGGAAAATGTTTTCCACTCAAAATTTAAGTATTAGCCGAACACCGGAAAATATAGTCATTTTCCTGGAAAATAACTTCTGGGAAAATATTTTCCGGAGATGGTCCATTTTCCGTGAAACGAACGGAGCATGCTGTGCGCAGTTCCCCTTCTCGGGGCTCCCACGCTCACTAAATGCTGAGCAGAGGAGGAGGATTCAGAAAACAGACACGTCCTCTTCTCGATTTCTTCATCTTCCGACGAGCGGCACGCATGCAGAGTGCATTCTCCGGAGAATTTCTAATATCTTCTTAATTTTATCTGTCGACGAGCGGCACGCATGCAGAATGCATTCACAGGAGAATTTCCAATATCAAGCAGTTTTCCAAAATCTGACTGGACTTTTTTAAGGGACAAAAGATTGGCGTTGTTATAAGGTTATATAAAGAAGAGTAGTAGATCCTCCGTGAGGATCAATGAGAGTGGCTCCTCGAAATGGAGGGGTTATCGATGCCGTCAGCCACGGTAGGCGGTGGTGATAAGGATGGGCGTGAAAAATCCTTCGCTGCGGAGCGCCACCCCAATGGGGCAAATTATTCATTAGTGTTTTGCTCCACAACATCTGCTGCTGCTGTATCAACTTTTTACTTTTTAATCATAACGGTACCCTTTCTTGTAGTGGCCTTTTTACCACGATAAAAGTAAAATTTGTCTTTCTTGATTGTGTTGTTGCCAAGCTTGTTGGTATCATTGCTGTCAATGAGTTTCCTTTTGTTTCCCTTCATATTTTCTCTGTCTCTGTTCATGTTGCCATTCTCAATCAAATGCACGTTGCTTGTAACTTCTTTCTCATATTTAGTTTCATGTTCCTAAGAACTTTCCTCAATTAGAATGTGTTTTATCAAAATTTCCACAGTATTCTTGATTGTATGAGGAAATTTCTTTTGATAATCAATCCAAATTGAAGGCAATTTTGTAATAATCACAACAACTTTAAGAGGCTTAGAAACTTCATGATTGAAGTCTTTGAATTTGACTATATATTTGAAGTTCCTTCACTTGCTTAGCGATAGATTCTCCATCAATCATGATAAGTTCAAAATATATTAGAGCAGTAAATCTTTCTATATATTGGTTCTTAATATTGCATTTGGTCTCCAAGGCATTCTAAATGTTTTGTTGATTTGCGGAAGATCAAAAAGTTTTATATAACGATCTGATAGAGCATTGCATATCTTTCCTCGGCACCTCTCTCGATTGTCCTCACGGCTTTTAATTGTAGCTTTCATTTCATCAAAATCATTACCCTTTTGATCAGGCATAGAGGGCACGTTGGGATCCAAGGTGCAGAAAATACATAATTTAGATAAATTAAGGATCATAATGTCTTTCCAATGGATGTAACTAGTTCCATCATAAGGATTGATTCACAATTTGTCTAGATTGCGAGCACTTGATGTAGTCACTATCTCTATCTCCACAAAGATAATACCTTAAGATTGTGGGGGAAAATTTGACTGTTAAATTAGTATTCGTATAATAGATTTATGATTGATTAGCTAATTTTTTTGTGTAAAAAGCACGGTCCTTCTCCAATTTGCTTCAAATTGAAATTTATAATTACTTTCCGCTTATAAAAAAAAATAACTTTTTGGCCTTTGTTAGGGAATCGTTTTAGAGATCCCATGACGCTAGCGTAGATTCCAAGTTCTCAAAGGAACTTATTTTCCATGGCCTGCTTTTGATCTTTTTTGTTCATTTATCTTATGCATTACATAAGACAAACATCTATAGTGATATGCGTAGTATAATAACGTGTAAGGAATTTGTTGATTAAGTGCCCATTACACTTGTTGAGCAATCAAATAATGAAATCTTATAACATTTAATGTATTGACTATTTTCTTTATATGCAAAATCCATATTTTAGAAATACAAAATTTTATGGGAAAAGTGCCAAAAAAGTCATAAACATTTTTTTTGTGCTAAAAAAGTTTTTTTTTGTCATCAAATATTTTTACTTAGTGCCGATTCAGTCATTTTCAGCCAATTTTGGCCAGATTTTGCTAATTGGAAATCGACCGGCTGACGTGGCCTAATTAGTACTAATGTATACAATTTTTAATAATATTTAAATATTTTTGAATTTTTGTTATTGTTTTTCTTTATTCTTTATTCTTTGTTCTTCTCTCCTCCTCCCTCTGGCTATTGGTTGGACCACGGGGACCGGCCAAAGGCGATGGCCGACGAGGCTCATCGACCACCTTACCGGATCTAGCGAGGGTTTAGCCGCCGAGCTAATGAGTCTCACCCTCACCGATGGGTGGGCATCTAGAGATTAGAGAGAGAGAGATCCCATCTCCCTTAGATCATATCGATCTCCCGACTGAGAGAGAGAGAGAGAGAGAGAGATTCGACTTCAAGCTTCGCACCTCGCGACAACGATGGCGACGACTCCATGGGGCAAATTTTCGACAAGCTCCAAGGTACACCAACCCGCCATCTCTCTCCCTTTCTCTCTCTCTCTCTCTCTCTCTTGCTCGCTCGCTATCCGATTTGTCGTCGTTTCGAGCAATCGGACCTCGCCAAACACCCTCGCCAGATTTGGCGAGGGCGAGCCTCGCCGCCCAGCGCAAGGCCGCCCTCGCGGCCACTGGCGAGGTGGGCAGCGAGCCTCACCGGCAATCGCCTTGCCGGTCGCCATGGTCCAACCAGCGGTCGAAGGGAGGAGGAGAGAAGAAAAAAAAAAGGAATAAAGAATAAATAATAAAAATTCCAAAATTCAAAAATTCAAAAATATTAAAATGTTATTAAAAATTGTCTACGCTAGCACCGATTAGGCCATGTCAGCCAGTCGGCGTCTAGTCAGCAAAATCCGGTCAAAATTGGCCGAAAATGATTGAATCAACACTAAGTAAAAAGGTTTAGAACAAAATTGGCACCAAAAAAATGTTTATGACTTTTTTATACAAACAAAAAATGTTTATGACTTTTTTGGCACTTTTCTCCAATATTTCTTGAGTAAGTATATAGGACACTTGTTGATATGACTTTATTTTAAACAACATTTCGTATCGTGTAATTTTCTTCTTCTCGATGAATGTATATTTTACACTATTTGTTAAAGTTGACTTTAACAAATATGAAGGAATATATATTGTTGAGAATGAAAAGGACAACGCGTGTCAACCCAACTATTATGATTATCTCAATGTCTTTTATCGGCGTAAGTGCAGAACCAATTCTTAATATTTTGGCACCAGCACTTAATATTTTATAAGATGAATCAAGTTTTTAGCTACTGATAAAACATTACGTTTAGCATTATTCATCGATCAAGGATGAGTTTCAACATTATCGTTCTCGCCACATCCCACTTTTCCCTCCATTTTCTCCTTTGAACCAGTGAATATAGATTTCATAGAACCAACTTTATGTACACTCTTCTTTAACATTACTGTTCTTCCATTGTCATTTGTTCCCAAATCAAAAGAAACAAAAAACAAATAATGACATGGTGCAAGGAGAAGTTGAAAAATTCATTAGGGTGGATGCATAAGATAGAGATATGGTCAGAGTGCAAGTAAGATTGGCAATGTTGCACACGATCCCTTTGCATAACACAAGATAAAACAAAAATTACAAAGAGATAACTTGAAAATGATAAATTACAATACGACACATCTAACTTTATATATTAATACGAATGAACATGAGTTCATATAAAATTAATTATTTGGCATGTAAAATAAAAAATGAGATACTTTAGGCCGACATAAATTGACATCAACTATAAATATGAGTGTGTCATGCCAATGCTGTTTGCCTTGCCATAATTACAAATAGGCATCTTAACCTTTGATATGGGTGAATCGCTTGTAAAACCTCATCTGTTAAAAGTTCAAATACTGCGGTGTACACGATGACCTGGTTAAAAGGGTTGAGATGCATGACAAGCAAAGGTTGCTAGCCTTGAGAGAAGTGGCCTATACCCTCCGCCACACCCATGCGCCATCTCCACGTAATGCAACGTGAGACTTGCATCACGTGTCAATCAAATACAAGAATCCGATTCTCACCAAACTCAATAAGTGGGCTTGAGTGGGCTGGGCCCCGTGCTAGGCTAAGAACATTTTTTCTTTAGCTGTTTGTGATTGGAATACTAAACTTTGTTTTGAAACTGACTGGGCCTCCAGACCAAAAAATTGACCGGGCCTAGGTGGGCCTAGGGCCCAGGTGTGTTAAGTTGGGCGAGTTGGGCCCAAGGTAGGAAAGGCTTACTTAAGTCCATCCATTTTTCCGTACAGGCCAACATAGCCTAATGGCGCTTTAACCGATGTAATGGACCATCAATCAAATGATCAGGTCTAATCTTTACCCTCCTCTGTGCTTTGCAATTCTACCCACAATCCCCCACCACTCTAGAAATGCTGGCAAGATAGGAAAAGGGGATATGTGCACGAAAGTTTGTTGCCAAAGTATAATTAAGTTTAAAACTTGTAAAAAGTACAATCAAATCCTAAAACTTATCAAATTGATCTAATCGAATCCTTCTATCAGTACCATTAACTTATTTAACAGAAAATGTTGATGTGACATTTTTAAATTAATTTCTCTCTCTTACATGGCATTTTTAAATTATTTTATCCAAATCTGATTTGAATTAGATTAAAAAATAAGAAAGCTAAAATTTTATTTAAAAAAGCAAAACTGAAAGAAAAAAAAAAAGGGACGAGTAGGGTAGAGCCTTGCCGGTGGGCACGGCCGCTGCCATCCCATTGTCGAAGGGCTCGATGACCGTTGCGGGCCCTCGCAACCCCAAGCGAGTGCTGATGACCATCATTGGGCCCAAGCAAGGGTGCCCAAATCTGGGCAACGCCAATGCTTGGCCAAGTCTAGTGAGTATTGGCAACCTCAAGCGACAGCCAACGCCATGCAAATTTTGGTGGGCACCCACAATCTAGCCTCACCAGCTATCTCCTAGGGCCCACAAGGCCTCACACGAGCCTTACTTTTTCTTTTTCTTTTTTACTTTTCGGTTTTTTTTAAATAAAATTTTAGCTTTATTAGTTCTTCATTTAATTTAAATAAGATTTGAAGAGGAAAATAAAATAAAAAATTCCACGTAGGAGGGAAAAATTAATTTAAAAAATCAATGTTAGTATTTTCCGTTAGACAAGTTAACAATTTTGGCGGAATGAGTCGATTGGACCAATTTGACAAGATTTATGACTTAAATATATTTTTTTGTGAGTTTGAGAACTGAATTACACTATCGCAATAAGTTTTAAGATTTCAAGTGCATATATCCCACATGAAAAGTACCAAAAGTGAAGGTCGAAGCAAAGGTATGGCCTACTATAAAATAGGGAGAGCAAAGGTTAATATGAACATACCTTTCTATGCATGAAGGCGAAACAATCTAACTGGATTTTAAGCGTGGGGGTTTTATACACTTGCTACTCTTATGGTAAGTTTGGCCACTATGACAAATATTGCGCAAAATATACCTTTTGATGAGGAAAAAGTGGATCATTGTTTTCGCCAATGGGTACGAGCAAAGGTTCATGAGCCATCTGTTTTTGGAATATCTTTTATGCAAAAAATAGTGATGAGGAAGGGCCTAAGGAAATGATAATAGAGACACCAACCAACTCCACTCAAATTGTCCCTTATGAGCGAAGGGGTCTGAGCGTTGTCAAAACTCAAGTGAACAAACAGCGAAATAAAGTTTCTATCTTAGAGGAACAGGGGGAAAATGGTGTTCCAGATAAGTGCTAACCTTGAATTTGTAGAATTCTCAAATTTAGCAAGAGGCAAAGAAGGCCATATTCTAGAACTAAAATCAGAGGGGGCTCTAAAACTTCAGCTTAAAAAAAAAAAAAATCAAGAAGTGCAGAATTCCAATAATATGGATGAAACCCAACTTCTTGACACTACAATCTAGGTATCATAAGGCTCAACTAAATAGGCTTTGGTGGCTAGTTCTAACAAGCCATTAGGTCACATATGAAGCTTTTATGTTGGAATTGTTAGGGTTTGAGCACACCTCCAACAGTCCAAGCCTCAAGACCTATAGTAGCTCAAGAAAGGTCAAGTATTTTTTTTTTTTTTTGGTAAAAGGTAAGAGATATATTAACTTTAAACCAAGGGGCTATACGGCTATATAGCAAGGAACTTGGCACCAAAAACTTGCACTCACGAAGACAAACAAGTCAAAGCAAGTGGAAGGGTGCTGAGAAAAGGGGAGCGACAACCTACACAGGAGCAGAAACAAGCCAAAACAACGGCACAAAGCAACCAACAAAGCAACCACCAACAAAAGGAAAGAAGGGGGAAGACTAGCCAGCATGAAGGCAACCATTAAAACAATACAAAACAGGGCAAGTGTGAAAAGGATGCCGTTGAAAAGGAGGAAGGGGACAGGTTCCAAATTAGGATTGGTAGATAAGAATGTCCACACCGCAGAAGGAGCTTCCCAAGAAACTGGATGCATCCCCATCTTCAACTTCCACAACACCAACAGGACCCTCCAAATAGAAAGAAGGGTTAGGAATAACCCCCTACTCAACTGGGTCCTTCACCTAAATAGGAAGAGCAGGCAATAGAAGGCTTCTCCTTCGAGCAGGAAAAGGAAAAAAGTCAGTCTACAAAAATAGACGGGTTGAGACACTGACACTGTAGCAATCTTCGATTTGTAGTGGTGGGAGGCACCTGGTGGAAGGTCAAGGCTTTATCCCTAACAACCTTTTCAAGGCATTTCTTCATGGCCAACAGAGAGGGAGTCCCCACGCAGAAGGCCCAGATAAATATTTGATAGCCCATTGTAAGTTATCGAACCACGATTTATTCCACCAAGCGAGATTAGATCTGGAGGCCCAAAAGGTAGCTAAGGCCCCAAAAGTAGGACACCCAAAAAATAGGTGATCGATAGAGTTTGATAGTGTTCCTCTTAAACCAAGAAATCGTGTTACAAACGCTAAAAGAAAACTCAGGTTCCGATAGTGTTTTGTATTTAATCCTGTGGGTTTGGCAAGGCGTGGCAAATTGGATTTCACTAAAGACAAAATCAGCTCTGATTAACAAAGGCAGAATGTCAATCTCCAAAAACAGAATTTCCACTCTTAATACTTTAGAGGCAACAAGGATCCGAGATCCAAGTCAACTTAAAAAGATGACAGTGGAGTTTTTTTTTTTTTTTTTTGGTCTTTGCACCTCCGTGGGCACCAAGAAATTTCACTTAGTGTTTAATTAATGCTCTAATCAGATTGGTCAAGAGATAAATCAGTCATTCACAACAGAGATGACTCTACAAAAAAACAAAAACAAAAAACAAATTTCCAGCTAGGATTAACGAAGGCACCCGAGCCAAATGGGTTAGATGGGATATTCCACTAACACCATTGGAAGGAAATCAAGCTGGAATTGCTGACAACATTAATGAATTCTTTCAAAAACAGAGTGATGAATCCAGCATTGGACAAAACTCATATCTTCCTTATCCCTAAAGTTCAGAACCTTGAAAAGCTAGAGCAATTTGTGCATTTTTGTTTATAAGATCATCTCAAAGGTGATGGCAATAGGCTGAAATTTTGGTTGCCCACTTTAATAAAAATGGATGCCTTTGTGAGTGGAAGGCAAATATAAGATAATATTATGATAGTAAAAGAGGTTCTTTATCAATTTAGAGTTCGTAGGAAGAAAAAGAAACTTGAGGCTATTTTTAAGCTTGATATGCAAAAGGCCTATAATATAGTTGAATGAGATAATGTGGAAGCATTTATATTGAAGATGGGTTTTGATGAAAAATGGATAGCCTTGGTAATGCAATGTGTCTCCACCATGAACCACTATCATATTCATGACCTAAAAGATGTATTAGATAGGGGGACCCTCTCTTCCCAATTTTATTCATCTCAGTAGATAATGTGATGTCGGCAATGATCAAGAGAGCAATAGAGTTTGGCACCATTAAATGGATAAAGTAAATAGCAATTGTTCTACGTTATCACACCTTTTGTTTGTTGATGATTCTATTTTTATTTTTATTTTTATTTAGAAGGGAAGGTAAATAAATGTCAGAATTTGTCTGCAATGTTTAACTAGTACAGCTTTGCATCAAGACAAGCGATAATTTTAAACAAATCGTGGATCTACTTCAGTAAGTGATATCCACAGAGTCTGAGGAGAAAAATGGCATATGAGTTTTAGAGAATGCAAAAATTGGAAAGTACCTCAGTATTCCATTAGATTGGGGAATGTAAAACAAAAAATAAAAGACATGTTTGTTTGGATATTGGCTAGGGTCAAGAAATGTTTGCTTGATCAAAAAAAAAAAAAATACTGCAACTATCATTGATGTCTTTGGTAATTGTTTTTGCATATCAGTTTGGCTATAATAATTGTTCTCGCTCTTTTATCCTCTCCATCTATTTGATTAAAGTCAAACTTTTTGAGTCAACAACAATGCTTCTTGACTAGATTGACATTTAGTCGATTAACATCGGCTCGATTGTACAAAAGAAAATTGTTCCCCTCTCGTCAACTCAATTCTGTCGGTTTCTCAACTAGTGTTTGGTAGTCATTAGTGTTGGTCAACATAGCATTTACTCCCTCCCTTATTGACACGATGCACGTCCTATTATTCAGTCAATACTCACAGTAGCCCTTGACTTCTTTTAGTGAATGACTTTGCCTTATCATTACAGCCCGAGTTAAGAGATTCCTCTGTCTTAATGGTCTTTTAACACTTTCACTAAAATTGGCCCAAGTCCATATCACATTGAAAGCCATAGTCCTTCTTTGTTTTTTTTGTCAGTCATACTCTATACCTACTCGACACTCATTCTCAGACTTTTGCTATGCCTCTTACAAAGCGTGGGAGTCGAAACCCACTCTTGAAACTTACTCGTCCCCACCCCATCCCTCCCTGAGAATGTGGAGATTTGAACCCCTCACCTCCCCCTTCCATGTTGGAAGGGTGGCCACTGAGGCGAATCCTAGTGGTTTAAGCCATAGTCCTTTACTTGATCAAACTTGATATTTTTAGGGTGCCAATATATGCCCCCAACATTCAATGGCATGAGTAATGCAATTGAATTTTTTTGTGCCATTATACAACCATTTAAGTAATCGCCCCGAAGGGAATAATTTACCTTACGGCATCGTTTCCGCCCAATTTTAAAAGACCAGGAGGCATCAACCGAACTAGATTGCCTTTTCATTTGAACTCCACGAGGTCAAACTAATTATCTCTATACTAGCTTTTAGCTCATCTTCCTTCTTATTTTACTTTACCTCGTGATCAACTCTTTCTCCTTATTGAGTTTTCAGGGCTATTTTGAATGTCTATGGTCCAATCTTCCTTCCTCATGCACGTTTCTTAACGCAATTTTATCTTTTTTGTGTTTTGGCCTATTACAATAATTAAATGTTAAACCACACCTTCATCTAACTTTTAGAACATTTCACAATGATCCCATAAAATCTCACATAGTATCAAAATAGGAAGTCTTGAATTCAAATCTTTTTAAACCCCTATTTGCCTCCCCAATTAGGGGTAAGCATGGGCCGGGTGGACAATTCCCACGCTAGAATTAGGAATTGCCCACTAAGGACTGATTCCAAACATTTGGAACCGAGAACCACCCATTGAATCCGTAGATCCACCTAGAAAACGAGCCACCTATCCGGTCTGGTTCTTGAGTGGGTTCATGGAACCCGTCCCATCAAGCTTCATGCACTTAGTACAATGTTTTCTTGCAAGCTAAAGTAAAACAAAAAAACAAAGAACTCCCCTATTCTTAATAGCAAGATTAGTAAAATAATTAAGCTCATATTGAAAGTTGAGAGTCAAGGCTGCAAGTAAGAGAAAGCAATATGACTCAAGCAATGAGAGAGTGAGATAAGACAAGTACTCAATCAATGGGTGTTGAGTATTAGATTAGGGATTTTAAGATTTTCATTTTTAAAAATTTTTTGCCAGAATTTTTTTTAAAATTAAATATATTATGTATATTACGAGTCCAATCCAAGTGAGCGGCACCACATGTGGAATCAAGAACCAGATCGGTTTCCTTGGGAACCATCGATTCCGAACAATCTGGACGATTCTTGGTTCCTTCATACACCCCTCTTCCCAATATTTCCACTTAGAATAATTAAATATTAAATCATGCCTTCATCTAAAGTTTAAACTATTGGAACAGCCGACAGTGATCCCACGAAATACGAAAGCAAATTGGGTTCTCTTCATTTTTAGGGAAAAGAGTTCAAACTTGTTGGGATGACAAGTTAGCTTTTGAAGAGGTCCCTAATTTAGGGAAGAATCTAGTAACATTCCATCCTCTTTTTCTTTAAATCTTTTCATAATGGATCATGATTTTTATGTGCTTTCACAACGCCAGTTAATCCTAAATAATTTCCTACTCTATCAAAACTTTCCATTAATCCACCATTTTCTTATTTGGACCATCAATTCGGTTTGGTTCCTGAATGGGTCCATGAAACCAATCCCACCAAGCTTCATGCACTTAGTGCAACGTTTTCCTACAAGCCAAAGTAAAAAACAAAAAAAAAAAAAAACAAAATAAAAAAAACAAAAAAAAAAAACAAAACAAAATAAAAAATTCCCCTCTTCTTAAATGTAAGATCAACAAAATAATTAGGCTCATATTGAAAGTTGGGAATTGAGGATGTTAGTTGATAGGCATTAAGTTTGGGAGTCAAGGTCGTGAGTGAAAAATAGAGATATGACTTGGATGAGGAGAGAGTGAGACAAGATGACTACTCAATCAATGGGTGTTGAACCACTGGGATTCGCCCCAGTGGCCACCCTTCCAACATGGAAGGGGGGGTGAGGGGTTCAAATCTCCACCTTCTCAGGGGGGGATGGGGTGGGGACGCGTGAGTTTCAAGAGTGGATTTCAACTCACGCGCACTGCGGGCGGGCAAAAAGTCGAGTGAGTGTAGAGTAGGAATAAAATAGGTCTGACCAAAAAAAAAATGGGTGTTGAATATTAGATTAGGGATTTTAGGGTTTTCAATTTTTTCAATTTTTGTTTGATTTTTTTAAATTAAATATATTATATATATTAGAGGTCTAGTATGAGTGGGTAGCTCCACGGGAACTAGATCAATTCCCAGTATGAGTAGGTAGCTCCACGAGAACTAGATCAATTCCCTTGGGAATCACCTATTTTGGATAGTCGGGGCGATTACTGGTTCCTTTACATACCTTTATTCCTAATATTTCCATGTGTAGACTAGAGTAAAGTAATTAAATATTAAACTATGCATTCATCTAAAATTTAAGTTTTTATAACAGTTGACAATGTTCCTACCAAATATAGAAGCAAATTGGGTTCTCTTCATTTTTGGGGAAAAGAGTTAAAAACTTATTTGGATGACAAGTTAGCTTTTGAAGAGATCCCTAATTTAGGGAAGAATCTAGTAACATTCCATCCTCTTTTTCTTTAAATCTTTTCATAATGGATTATGATTTTTATGTGCTTTCACAATGCTAATAAATCCTAAATAATTTCCTACACTATCAAAACTTTCCATTAATCCGCCATTTTCTTATATAAACCATACTTCCAAATAAATCCTTTTTCCTTTCGTTATTTACTATTATTCTTCATTCTCAATCTCTTTTCGGATTGATTACTTTGATTTTTCTGATATATGTTTAGCTAGGTAATAAAGTTTTTTGTGGTCGGATAGATTATAAAGGTACGTAAGCTATAAAAAAAAAAAAAAGCTATTTCTTTTAGCACTTTAATTGACTGCTTGTATTAGGAGCGAAAATAAAACGGTTCGAAACATTCGATCAAACCGAGGCAATTTGTTTTTGTCGGTTTGGTTCACTACAAAAGTACTTTTTTTTAGAAAAAAATAGTTCACAACCTAATCGAATCAATCTTTTGTGGTTCGGTTTGGTTTCAACTTTTTTAAAAATCAAACCGCGGACTCGTATTGTGTAGCTTGTTAATTTATTAATTTCTCTACTATTTATACATGAAATAACTTAATGGAATAAGTTTGACTTTCATTTGTTATGAACTATAAGCTGTTGCGAGCCTACAATTCGATTTTTTTTTTTCATGAACTTAATGCTTCTTGAAGCTAGTTATTGAGCTTACAAGGAACGAACTAAAAAGAATATTTCAACCAAAAAACTAAAAAAAAAAAAAAAAAAAAAAGAGAATAAAATAAGGTTTCATTTGTTTCACGTAAAATTAATGATTTTTCACTTGTATTGCTTATAAAATTAATGAAAGAAAAATATATTCATCAGATATGAAAATGTTTATCTATATATATATATATATATATATCGGTGATGATTGTCAATACATGACTAATTATTTAAACTGATAATCATTTTTAGAAAAATATTTTGCAAATTATTTATTTTTCACAAAATGAATGGAGAATAAGAGAAAAGATTTTGTCACAAAAAAATGAAGTGATTTAGCTCTATTTATTACTAGATTATGAATTATTTGGAAATTATTTTCCTAAAAATAATTATTTGTATCACTTAAAATATTTAATCAATAAAAAATGCTTTTATTATCGACAACAATTTCTAACTTAATATTTTTATTGCTAATGGAAATATTTTTATTCAATCATTTTAGTAAGTAATATAAGCGATTATTAAAAAAAAAAAACTGATTTTCAAATTCTTTATTTTTACAAATAAACGAGTCATAAAAACAAAGGGTTAATACATTGAAAAACCCAAAACATGTACATTTGTGACAAATTTACCAAAAACTATTTTTTTGACCACTAAAAATCTCAAACTGGTACACTTGTGACAAATTTACCCTGACTGACCATAAAAAAAACTCTAAACTAATACATTTATGACAAATTTATCCCAAATTAATTTATTCCACCACAAAAAACCAAAATTGATAAATTTGTGACAAATATACCATCCGCTAAATTGGATTAATACCACAAAAAAATCACAAAAATTGTGAACTGTGATAAATGAAGCGAAAAATCCCAAATTGGTATATCGATCAACTGCCATGTATCATTAAACTTAATAATTTGACAGTAAAATTTAAAAAATTTTATCACAAGTCTATCAGTTTGGGATTTTTTGTGATAAAAAATTTGACAGGAAAATTAACAGAGGTAAATTTATCATAAGTCTACCAGTTTTGAGTAATTTATCAAATATATACCGATTTAAGGTTTTTAGTAGTTAAAAAAATAGTTTTTGGTAAAAACCACCGATCGTGGTGGCTCATTGGATAAGAGCCTCACTGATCCTTCCCCAAAAGGTAAGGGGTTTAAAAGTTAAAGGAGGCATTTAGTATCTTAAGTGTGGGGTTTTTTGGGTCATTAGAAAAAAAAATAGTATTAAATTTGCCATAGATATATCAGTGTGGATTTTTTCAGAGTATTAACTTGGAACAAAATAATAATAATAATAATAAGAGGACCGTTGAATTTTCTCTCTTCCGTTTGAACACTGCGAGGACGGTCGGGACCGTTTCTTTTTCGCGCATCTTCATCAACAGAAATCTGCCGTGAGCCAAAGAAAACAGAGCATGGAAATCCCCGCAGCTTCAGCATAATGCAGCTCCGGAGCACCAGCAGCTACGCCCATCTCCTGAGCCTCCTGCGATCCTGCATCGACGCCAAGTCCTACCCGGCCGGCAAGCTCCTCCACGGCCGCGTCCTCCGCCTCGGCCTCCTCCACGCCACCTTCCTCTGCAACCGCCTCGTCGAGCTGTACGCCGCGTGCGGCGCGACGAGGGACGCCCGCTCGGCGTTCGACGCCACGCCCCGCAAGGACGTCTACACATGGAACGCGATTCTGGGTGCTTACTGCAAGGCCGGAGAGTTGCAGTCCGCGCGCCGGCTGTTCGACGCAATGCCCGAGAGGAACTGTTTCTCTTGGAACAACGTGATTAGCTCCTTGGTCAGACATGGGCTCGAACGGGAGGCCGTGGAGGTTTATCGTTCGATGAGATGGGATGGTTTTGTGCCTACCCGTTTCACTTTGGCCAGCGTGTTCAGCGCCTGTAGTGCTTTGTTGGATGTAGAGGTTGGCAGGGGGATTCATGGGCTTGCTGTGAAGATCGGTCTGGAGAAGAATATTTATGTCGGTAACGCTTTGTTGTGTATGTACGCTAAGTGTGGGCGCATTGAAGATGCCATTCAGGCTTTTCGAGATTTGCCTGATCCAAATGAGGTTTCTTTTACGGCAATGATGCATGGCCTAGCGCAAACTGATAGAGTCACAGAGGCTGTTGAGATGTTTAGATTGATGTGCAGACAGGGAATGCATATTGATGCCATCTCCCTATCAAGTGTTTTGGGTGTTTGTTCTAGTGGGGGATATGATGAATCTTCCCTAGATAGTTGTGGTGGTGGGCATTCGTGCATACTTCAGGGCCAACAAGTGCATTCCCTCATGATTAAACTTGGATATGGGAGTGATCTTCATTTGAACAATGCAATAATTCATATGTATGCAAAGAACGGAGACATGGATAGCGCTGAGATGATTTTTAGTAATTTGTCAGAGATTAATGTGGTTTCGTGGAATCTGATGATTGCTGGGTATGGGAACAAATTTGAAAGTGACAAGGCCATAAGATATATGCAGAGAATGCAGTGCTGTGGTTTTCAACCAAATGAAGTCACCTTTATAAATGCACTTGTGGCATGTGTAACTTCTGGGAATGTTGAAATGGCTAGTCAAGTTTTTGCTGGGATGTTGTTTCCAACAGTTAGTTCCTGGAATGTCATGCTGTCAGGGTATTTTCAGAGTGACAACCACAATGAGGTGATAAAGCACTTCCAGAAGATGCAATTTCTAGGTGTGAGACCCGATCGAACATCTTTAGCAACTATTCTTAGCTCATGTGCAGCGCTTGAGGTTTTGGATTATGGGAGACAGGTGCATGCAGCCTCACTAAAGGTTGCTGGTAATGTGGATGTATATGTTACCAGTGGACTCATCACTATGTACTCAAATTGTGGAAAGATAGAGCTAGCGAAGCTCATATTGCATAAAATACCCAAACTAGATATTGTTTGCTGGAACTCAATGATGGCGGGTCTTGTGCTTAATTCCCTGGACATAGAAGCTGCTGTATTATTTAATAAGATGCGGCAAATGGAGATGCTTCCTACTGAATCTTCTTATGGTACTATGTTGAGTTGTTGCAGCAAATTTCGTTCTTCAGTTTATGGGAGGCAGGTGCATGCTGAAATAGTTAAAGATGGATATGCAAATAATGTATGTGTAGGAAGTGCTCTTGTACATATGTATTGTAAATATGGTGACATAGATGATGCTCGGAGGTTTTTTGATATGATGCCCTATAAAAACACTGTTACATGGAATGAGATGATACATGGATATGCACAGATTGGCTTTGGACATGAAGCTGTTTGCCTCTATGAAAATATGATTGGTATGGGCGTGAAAACAGATAGTGTTACGTTTGTTGCTGTTTTAACTGCCTGTAGTCATGGTGGGCTCGTTGATGCCGGAATCAGTATATTAAATTCAATGCAGCAAGACCATGGCGTAGAACCTCTTTTGGATCATTATGTTTGCATAATTGATTGTTTGGGTCGAGCTGGGTGCTTCAGTGAATTGGAAGTGCTCATAGATAAGATACCATATAGAGATGATCCAGTTTTGTGGGAGGTTATACTTAGTTCTTGCAGGGTCCATGCTAATGTGAGTTTAGCAAAAAAAGCAGCTGATGAACTTTTCCATCTGGACCCACAAAATTCAGCCCCTTATTTGCTTCTTGCCAACATCTACAGTTCATTAGGAAGATGGGATGAAGCAAGGGCGGTAAGAAACCAAATGAATAATAACCAGATTGCCAAAGATCCAGGCTACAGTTGGATTGATATTAAGCACGAGATACAAACCTGCCTTGGTTATAATCCTGAGGTTGTCGAAGAGAGAATTGAAGTGTAGCAACCTGTCGAAAAAGAATGAGGTAACCTGTTCTTGGACAAATGGTGTTTTCCAAAGATTTAGCTGGCCAGTGGCCAAGGAGCATGAGATGATTAGATCAGATGCATTCTTGCAGACATCCGTGCAGAATTGCACTGATTTGTATCCCAAGTAAATGAGAGTCCTGCAGAAATAATGATTGGATCAGATGCAGTCTTGCAGACATGCAGTGGTCAATTGCACTGATCTCTATTGCCTTATCCAGAATTACCTCTATGGGAAAACAAAAGGCACAGTTGGGTATGCAGCTATTCTCTGTTGACATTGGCAGACAACTTGTCTTCCTTTCTGTCATTTTGACCTCTTAGATACTATAGAAGCAAGCAATATTTTCATGCTTTTGTCAATCTGCACTTTGATTATTGTTGTAAAGGTTTACTTGTGATAGCTGATGACTCTATCCTATTATCTCAAAAACATTTCAGCCTGGTGTGAAGGACAGCCTGATGAATAAAGCTATAGCAGCACTTAGATCTGGCCACCTCAGTCTGAAGCTCAAAGAGACTTATTTTTCAAATACTGAGAGTTTTTCAAATTCTGATATTGGAGGGATGCAGTCTTGTGGCGCAGCTGCACAAGAAATGTCTCTCATTATTCTGCCTGTGGATGAAAGAAGTGGAAAACATACCTCTGGTTGGGTTTAACTGACTCGACATTTAAATCAAGTCCTTAACCAGAGTTGGGGGCTCATGTCATAAACCCTTCCAGCAGGTACCACTTGTAGAGTTTTATCTTCGCTCTCACTCTCTGCTAGGCCTTGTAGTGATAAGTGCTGTCTGTGAAATATGCCCTCTCTGTGGTCATCACTGTGACAATTGTTTTGTTGCACTACAAACTAACATATTGCATAATAATAAGTAGGGTTTTAACTCTTATCTGTCGTTGGTTGACTCAAGAGCATTGAGTTTGATGGTACTTTCAATTGTGGGTATTTTCATCTATCTTTCTCTGATTAGATTTGGTTTCATTTGCTTGAATCCTGGCTCACGAGACTTCCCCACAACCTTGATGATGTAGAGCCTTTATCATCCAAATTCTGATTTGATGATCTTAAGTTCTGAAATTTGTGTGAATATAAAATTTAAAAAAAAAAAAAAAAAAAAAAAAGGCCTTTTGGGTGTGTCTACACAAGATTTAGTTGGTATCCACCAACTTTGATCTTGAAGAACTTGTTTATTTATTACACTCACATTGATATTCTTAACAAACTTAGTTCCCCTGTTTTGAGAACTTATGACTAGAACAGGTCAAGTATTTCCCTTTCTAAATTGCCAGCCAATTTTTCTCCAGCACCATGGTTTATATAAGTCTAATCAACTCAAAAGATCCATCTTGATTTGTTTTCTTGTGGATTTTCCTTCCTGACATTCAAGTGCTGTAATTGGGTAGTAATTGATGAAACTTATAGGGGTCACTTTAGAATATCATAAGAAAACATAAGAACTTTATGAGAAAAAGATGCTGGAAGGTATTAAGCATTTGAAGGTGGGTGCTGGCGCCACAGCATACCCACAAAATGACTGTAAGCTTGCTGAGTATATCACAGTTGGATTGCCATCATACAAGATATAGTATATTAACAAACACAATGCATTGAGGTAAAATTGAGTTCTGCTTGGATGGGAAATGAGATAGGAATCATTAATTTGAGATGTTTGAACATGTATAAGGACAACTCTGCATGCTTCCATGCATGTATCAGGTCCTTTAACTCTTTCGTAATATATATCTTAGTCCTCCAAGTCCCCAATTTTGGAATCATGTCTTTGATGAAGTTACAGAAGTTCATCAAGTTCTTTTACTAGTTCCTTTGGCTAAAGACTTGTAAAAAGCTTTGACTTAATCTTTGAAACTTTCGTTTTAGTAGGTAATTAAGCTGTCCTTGACTTAGTTTTCGTTTTTCAATGAACTTTGCAGGACTGACAGGCTGTGGTACACTTCCAGAACTAGGAAGAGCCACAGTCCTGGTAGCTTGAAGATCATCTTGATCCAACAAACTACTGAGGATGAATAAAAGATGTTAGAAATAGGAAACCCATATTTAAGAATAATAGCCACAACGATGTCAAGTCATATTCTGCAGTAGAACAGTCATAAATAAAAAATTATTCATCTCAATTTTAGTTCTAATTTCTATTCTGAAAATTGTACATCTCATCCCTGGTAAATTCTTCCTTTCTATTTGAAACTATGACTTAATGGAAGGGGGCCCTTTTGCTTCTTCCAAAATCAATAACTCTGACATCATCCTCAATGCATCACCCTTGAGAATTCACCATGATGAAATATTATTCTGTCAAAAAGTAAGCCTTTATCCAGTCACCCTGAAGCTCCTTCTAATCCCAAAAACCACATGATCTGATGGCTTTGAGCATCCACTGATTTCCAGGACAAGCAATGAGAGGATTTAGTTCGATGGCATTTGATGGACTGGTTGATACAATACAGCATGGAGGGAGGGCGAAGCAGGAATCTTGCCATGCCTCACAATTCAGTCAAGGAGTTGCTTGAGGTCAATTGCCAAGGCATTTGGTGCTACAGCGCTCTGCCTCATCCAGCATTGCTACCTCCTTTTTCAATGAGACTGACTGCCGTGGTAATGGATTTTCTAGTTGCATTATTCTCCCTTAGTTTTGCTCTCCTTACGTCTTCATTTCCTTCCCTCCCTCAATAAACAAATAATGACTCTTTGGATGAAGAGACCTTGTTTATTTCAAGAGTAAAGTTTGGTGTTCTCCATTGCAGTGTCATTTATGAATCAGGTACATTAAAGAATATTCTATATTCTGGAGGGATTTCTGTACGACAAATCTTAAGAGTCTGGCTGAGGAACTCAACTGAATTCTTTCACTCGCGCACAGGACATGATTAACCTAAGTCAAACAGGTTGGTGAACCTTGCCAACAACTTATTTGAATCAACCATTCAAACATGAATGAAATCTTCATTCATGTTTCTGTAGGCACAAGTCCATGTACTTGTCGGAAGACACTGTTTATTTCTTTATATTCTCCTTAAAAAAACCTTTTTTCCCATTCATCGTATATTCTTAGATTAATTTTTCTTTAAGTTCTCAAGAAGCCAAAGAAAACGAAAATTTCAAATATCATTTGGGGCAACAGAGGTTGTAAACCGTACGTAGATAGCAGATAATATACTAGAGACTTAACAGAGCTCTCTAGCGGCTGCTATCTTTAATTGTTTGGATATGGTCTAACCTTGGAAGATATGGTATGGATAGACATGGTATAATGTTAGAACGAAAAGGAAATAAGGATAAATTTCACTGAATGTCCTCGAACTTTGTTGCGTTTGCAATCGAGTCACTGAACAACGAACTAAACTTGCAATTTTCTGGCAATTGATGAACCTTGCCTGGATTCAACCGATTCCTCGAAGATATGCTGACATGGTTCCATATGGCGGTGCTAAGTGAAACCACCGTCCGCTTGGCCTACGCAAGTGCCACCTGGTTGCGCTGCCAGCACTTGTCGAAAAATTAATCGAAATTCTGTCAAAGTGCTTCAATTACGAACGCACAAAAATTAAACGGAATCTACAGAGCTCGATCCTCACCAGCTCGAGCCTTGGGCAAGCTCCATCTCACCAAATCCCAACGAGGTGGAGCCTTGTTTTTCTCCGGCGAGCTAGCGAGGTCAAGCCTTGTCGGTCCACACTTGTAGTTAGTCACCAACCATTGCTGAGGCTTGACAGCTAGCGGAGGGGAGGAAAAATTTTAAAAGAATAAATTTAAAAAAAAAAATGAAGATGAGTAATTCCAAAAAATATTTTCACATCTTTAGACTTAGGAATTTACTTTCCTAATTTCATGCATAAATACTTTTGTTGACCAAAAAATGTTTTCGATTGATAAGATATTTTTGGCAAACCAAATGGGCAATAGTCCAAGAAATTAATTTTTGAAAAATATTTTTACTCAAATAAACAGACCGTTAATTGTAAATTGGTTGATGTACATCACTTGAACGAAAGAATACACTGTTTTAGTTCTTGATTATTTACTTGGTTTACATGTGAAAATGGATTCTAAAGATGAAGGAACCTTTTTTTTTTTTTTTTTTTTTTTTTTTTTTTTTTTTTGGTTGGTTTAAAAGGAACCCTCGTTAATGTCCCCTCAAAATAATGCTTGAAGATCAAGATGGAAGGAAATTGTTTGCATATAAGTAATATTTGGTTAAAAAAGTGGATAATAATATGTCATAGATGTTAAAGGCATAATAAATTGGTTTATTCTTTGATAGGGAGTATAAAATCAATTTATTACTTTGACATTAAGTCATCCTTGCGAAATTGCAAGAGAGGATCTGAATTTAAGCTTATCAACATATTTAATCAAGTCCATGTTCCTAGAAAAATCAAACCAAATGTATCCGGAGTTATCTAGTTGAAGAACTGCTCATTCCTTATCAATGTAAAGCCTCAAATTGGTACACTTATAATAAAGTTATCCCAAATTAATTTTTTGATCATAAAAAAACTCCTAAACCAATATACCCGTGACAAATTTACTTTAAATTATTTTTTTCAATCAAAAATCTCTACTTGATATGTTTGTAATAAATTTACCTTCAATTATTTTTCATTAAATTGGATTAATACCACAAAAAAAAACAAAAACTAGTAAATGAAAAGTAAACCCCAAACTAGTAACCTCTTAATTGCCACATATCATCTAACTCAGTAATTTGATGACAAAATTTATCATAAAAAACTCCAAATTGAAACACATATAACAAATTTATCCAAAATTAATTTTTTGATCACAAAAAATCCCAAACGGGTACACTTATAACAAATTTATCATTAAATGATCACAAAAAACTCTAAACTAATATATTTGTGACAAATTTATCCCAAGCACCATTAAATTATATTAATACCACGAAAAAACTATAAAACTAGTACAATTGGAACAAACGGAGAGTAAAATCCCAAATCATTACATCAGTCAATTGTCACTTGCAATCCAATTTAGTAATTTGATGGTAAAATTTAACAAAAGCTATCAGAAAGTAAAATTATTACAAGTGTATCAATTTTTGGTAAATTTTTTAAAGGTATATTAATTTGAAGTTTTTATTGGTCAAAAAAATAGTTTTGGATAAATTTATTATAGATGTATCTGTTTGAGGTTTTAAGTGGTATTTATCCTAAAATTTAATGGTAGAATTTAACAAAAATTAACAAAAGATTAATATGTCATAAATGTACTAGTTTAAAGTTTTTTGAAGGTAAAAAAATAATTTTAGATAAATCTATTATATGTGTATCAATTTAAGTTTTTCATGGTAGTAGCTTTTTACTTAATATGAAACTTAATTTTACCAACACTTCTACACTTGCACATCAACAAGCTTTATGTTATCACCCAACAGTGTGCTCTGTTTTGGGCTGACTGCGAAAGTAGCACGCTCTTCGTGATTCGCGGATGATGACAAGATGGTGAATCTATAGCTCATAGACTTATAGTTTGGCTTTGGAAATGGGCTTAAGAGAAATGCAAGGGTCTTTTCTCTAATTGGCTTTGGAGAAATATACAAAATACGATTGGTAAAATAGTGTTTTGTAAATCAACTTTGGGATAGTACCACCACTTTCGGGTAACATGTTCAGGTTGTAGAAGCGTGCCACCAGGATTTCTCATAGACCAGGACAGGACCGCATTCTAAGATCCTGCCACGGTATTGACACGACCTTCATCAACCTCAATGTGAGAACCTGCAGAATTTATGCCTCACGTCTCCTTGGAAACCTCAAAATTACGAATTCCCAAGTTCCCATGAAACATTAACTCTTGCCTGTATAAATCTCCCCAGTACACGCCCGAACGCCTCGTCACCAGTCATTTCCAAAAACAAGTAAAAACCTTACAAGAACCCTCAAAACTCTTCTCCACTTGACAGTTCTCAGTTATGAAGTGCCTGTTTTTCTCGGCCTTGTTCCTCTTTGCCCTTCTCATCTCGGCGGAGGCCACCATCCCATGCAACACAGTCAATGCCAAGGCAGCTCCTTGCGTGACTTTCGCCATTGGAAAGGCTCCGACGGTGCCTCCTGCTTGCTGCAGCGGCCTGCTGCAGCTCGCCCGGAGTGTCCGGTCGGTCAACGACAAGAAAGACATTTGCCGGTGCATGAAGGCCGGCACCAAGTCCATTCGGGGGTTGCAGGACAAGTTCCTGAAACAGATCCCTACAGCTTGCCACCTCAATGTTGGGTTCCCTGTTTCAGCCAATGTGAACTGTGAAAGGTAAGTGATCCTGCTTTCTCTCATTGGTATGGCCCTGAAATTGCAACAATGCGTTTCCAGGGATTCGATCATAAAGAAGCGAACTTGATCCTTTGCAAAATTTGGCTATGGACTCCTGAAATTCTTGATGCAGATCTAGTCCAATCTTGTCATCACCGAATATATGAAGAACATGACTGATGTTGGAGCGGACACTTTGATTTTGCAGGATTCACTGAGCTGTACGGAGATGATGCAGTGACCATAGTTATGTGATAGAGACCTAAGAGAATAAAACCGATCGGCCTATGATGCGTTGGATTCAGTAGTCTGGCCTTGATTGTTGTAATCAGAGTGGTCAATTGGTTTCAATAAATCAATTGAATTTGCCATTTCATCTTTCAATTGTGAAGCATTAGGGCATAAACCCGGGCAGATAATTAAGCAAATTATTATGGTTGAACGTCCTCCCTCGGATTTCTAACAAATTCACCAGCTCCCCTTTCTCTCGCACTGTCCCAGCTTCCGACACTGCGCCAATGAAGCACTTAACTTGGTGCAGTATCTGTGCCTGTCTGTACTTCCATCTATTCTGAGCTTATCAATATGCCCTCTCACTTGAACTAGGAGATCCCCGTGCTAATACAACAACGATGAACAACTATGGATTTAATATTTTGTGCACCGCACCCTGCTCTTCTCGAACCGGTTGAATCCGCTGAATTTGAAAAGATTTATTTTAATCAGGAGACCAATTAGCATGTCCACACAACTACCGTCAATGAACATAGGATTTATTTTGATTTCTAACATGCCGGGACTAAACCTGAATGCATCTGGCCACTCCTGGAGCATACCTTATTCCAAATTCGGAAAGTTTCCGAGTGCATCTGCCCTTGTAGTTAACATTCCTTGTTGGAAAAAAGTCACCTTATGAACTCGAACGGACAGTGATGAATGTCGTGAGGAATCCCCTTTTACCCTTCTTAAGGATATGCACGCAGGCAGATAAATTGTCGACACCACTGGGGACTGTTATTCCCCACACTTAGAGATTTCGAGGGCGCCGTACTTGACACCGCCTCATCGCAGTTCTGCAAAATTATCTTTCGATTTCGTTCGCTTTGAATCCAAACCATCACCAGGACGAAAATTTCTCCAGGACAAGTTGTAATTAGATCATTGCTTGAAAAGGTTTTTGTCGATGATCGCATGCCAAGATTGCATGGATTACGTTCCTCAAGAATTCTAGCAGCTTGTTGTGCTGATGTGAGCAATAGAGCTCTGATTATTTGAGAATCGAATTTTAATTAGCATTTTCACATGCTTATTAACATTATTAGTTTTACCAAGGCTAATAATCATTGCCATTTTGAGGACCCTTTTAGTCATAGATGTCAAAGCCCGGTCTTTTTTATTGAAATGAGTGGAAATGATCCATATCCTATTATAGGATTAAGCCAGCAATAAGGGAGGGAATTTATAATGTACATCAATGTACCGTATGGTCTCTTTCTTCGTCATTCTTTTACACTAGTTATGTCGCATAAAATTTTACAAATTTTTTTTATAACTAATCTAGATCCGCTTTGCTTTGCTTTGTCAGCTCACTTTTCTCCCTTGGTATAATATCAAGCTTTTCGACATTGAAATCTTTTATTCTTGGAGAAGAAATTACATGTACATACACCACTCAACACCATGGAAAGAAGCACTTAGTCACCTCCACGTTCATCTTATTCATTCGAAATCCTCGCTCATCACAATTCTCTTCTTTCGATTTAGTTAAGTTTGAGGGTGGTCAAATTGTGACATCTTTTCATCGAACGTGGTCTACCGTACAAGATTTTTGTATTTTCTTAGTCAACCAAAGTCGATTAGCTTGAATTGACATGTATATTCTGTGCTATTTCATCAGGTTGGAAGCTGGACGCCAGTGGTGATCGTCCACTTCAATTGTATTGTCCCATCATGAGGTCCAACCGGACGCTTGTTTTCTTTGTAGCAGCGTCAAGATCAAATCATGACTCGAATTAAAATATAAGAGAATGAAGAACGTGTTTCATTTTATAAACTCGATCCTACGTGGGAGCAAGTTTGGCAATCTACATCATACCTTTTTCAAATCGGGACATCTTGAGAAGTAGTCAATGGTCTTTTGTTGCGTAGAGCTTCTCTATCTCATAAGCTAAAACACATTGGCACAAGCCTTTCTCAAAAATAGAAAATCTAGTTTGTAAGGTAATTTTAGGTCTATGTTATGAAATTGACGGACATTTTATTGAAATTGTAGGCATGTGCGTATTGCCATACCACAAGACATTGTTGTTGTCATCAATATAAGCTTCTCTTTCTCTCTCTCTCTCTCTCTCTCTCTCTCCACTATACCAACAAGTCATCGTTGTCTATTCCCATCACGATCTTCTCTCTCTCTCTCTCTCTCTCTCTCTCTCTCTACTATACCAATGAGTCATCGTTGTCTATTCCCATCATGATCCTCTCTCTCTCTCTCTCTCTCTCTCTCTCTCATTTTACTATGTCAACAAGTCATCGTTGTCTATTCCCATCACTATCCTTATCAATGTCGATCGCCACTTCTACGGCTTCCATTCACAATTGTCCTTCCTCTCTCTTCGGAGCATACCTTAGCCTAAGCCACCATGCCTCTATACGACAGTCAAGCAACCCAACAAGTACACCTTCTTTCTCTACCTTTATCAAAGTCGAGGTTTATTGAGAGAAACCCCTAGCCAAGGTTATCAAGGTCAATTTGAGGTTGTTTTTGCTCAACATCCAACGGCTCTTCGTCGTGGTAGAATTGCATCATACAGAAGAGGGTAATGGTTAGACCTGATCATTTCATCGACAGCCCATTGCCGAGGCCCAAACAAGCTAGGTTGGCATAAAGGGCAAATTGGATGGGCTTGGGTGAGCTATTAATATCTTGGGCACAACTTGTCCACCTTAACATGCTAGGGCCCACCCAAGCCTACCTATTGAGGTGAGAATTGGGTTCTTCCTAGGTATTTACTTGACAAGTGACGCGAATTTCACATTGCATTATGTGGAAATAGGATATGGGCCTACGGCTGGGTATAGGTCCATTCTTTCGGGGCCAACAACCTTTGCTTGCTCTGCATCTGGACTCTTGGAATGTCACATGAAACTCATTTCATCTAAAGACCGAGGTGTTCTAAATTACCGGGTGCATCATACTGATTACATCCAGTAAATTAGTAATAAGTGTTTGAACATTTAAAAAACCGGGTTTTATAAGGAATTCACCCAAATCAAAGACCAAGATGCCCACTTGTAATTAGAGTTAGCAAACAATGTTGGCATGTCATAATCATGTTTGTAGTTCATGTCGGCTTAAAATATCTCAATTTTGATTGTACACTCCTAATAATTAATTCAAGATAAAAACACATATGTTCAAGCTAACATGCAAAGTTGGGTTCGTTGTATTGTGTCATATTTGCATTTTTCTTTTTGTAATTCATGTTTTATCTCGTGTGGTGCAAAAGGATTGGTGCAACATTGTCAATCCTAATCTTAGTGCCGCCATCTCTATCTTATGCGTCCTCTCTAATAAATGTCGGGCTAGCATCACGTCACTAATTGCTTTTTCTTTCTTCTGATTTAGGGGACCCAGGACAATAAATATACAATAATTGTAGCGAGGAGTGAACATACAATTGGTTTTTTGAAATTAACGTTGAGGAATCCATCGGAGAAAATGATGGAGGGAAACGTGAGGGTGTGGGGAGAATGCCAATGTTGACTTGTTCGTGGTACTTCCGGAGGCTGCTGAATTCGTCCTTGATAGATGAATAATGCCTAACTTTCGTGGATATGACATATTCCTCAAGACTATTCTAAAAGACTCTTTGCCTTGGGAGAGTCTTCCATCTATATTGGTAACTTTAAGACCACTCGGTTCGTCCTATTAATCCAGTCTACAAAATTGTTACAAGATACATCGACAGAATATTGACAAAATATGCACATGATAAAAGAGTTCTGCGATAAATTTAAAATCAATCCTTTTAATGTTTTGACTGAAGGTTAATTGAGTTCTTACTTTTTATTTAGATCAAATGAATCTTTTTTCAAAAAAATAAAAATAAATGATCTACAATCAGGTCCTCAAATCACCGTCTATGAATTGTTGGCGCGGAAAACCCTATGTGGCTCTCAAGTGTGTGCTCACTTGGCATTTGAAAAGGGTCACGAATAAGACATATTACGGTTTCTGGTGTTGGAAACCAATGGACGACAAGTTGAGGACTTGCTCGTACTTCTTTTTCTTTCGCAAAAGCTAATTTTGCTTTATCAGTATCTTAAAACTATATTGATCAAAATAAAATGTCAATGATTAAGGTAGAAACACTAAGGATTGATTCTACACTTGTATTGATAAAAGTTATCAAGAGAATTATGATAGTAAACACTATTAATTTGAAATTGACAAGAATGGAAAATTGAAAATTTCATCATATTAGTCAGAACGGAACAACTTCAACAAATGGTATAAAATATAAAAATCATCAACTAGAAGAAGATGACATAACAAGGGTTGTTTCTACGTAGAATTTTATGAATGAGTGTCCTTCGTGCACTTGTTAAATGTACTTACTAAAGAATACCAATTATATATATTACAAGAACATTCAGTCTTGAAAATAATAATATTTTCTTATTTGGTTGCTTAACAAGTGTCGTCTTGATGCACTTAATCAAGAAAATCCCCTCACATATTATTAGATTACATATATACTACTATCTCTGTTGATATTAGTTTATGTAATGCTTACAACAAATGAAGATGCTAGGTCAAAAGCAGGCCATGGATAACATTAGTTTCTTTCTCAACTTGGAATCTACTCAAAGCGCCATGGGATCTCCAAAACGATTCCCCAAATAAAGGCCGATTTCTTCTCTCTCTTTTTTTTTAAATATTTTTACATTCTATAAAGTAATTATAAGTTCTCATTTGAAGCAAATTGGAGGACCACCATGCTTTTTGCACAGAGTCCAATGCCTAATTTTTATCCGGACCCAAATCTCAAATCATGTTAATCTATCCTCATGGTCATGGCAGTTCCCAATGTGTCTTTCATCTTCTCAATGAAAACCAATTTCATATGGCCTAATTTCCATAATCCTTAAATAGGATGGGGGTCCCTAGGAAGGATCTTCCTTAGTCGATACAACATTGGATTGCAGGTCATGAGCACCCCATTTTATGGTCCTGTGTCTAGGACAGGTAGGGGCAATTTGTGGGTTGGTGGGAATGAAATTAATTATTAGAAAAACCCTTTTAATCATATAAAAAAATTCATAAAGAACCCCGCTAGTTATTCTCTCTTTAATTCCTCTCAAGAATAAGGGGGCTCCATCCAAAGGATCGGCTGAAGTTGCGGTAGATTCATGTGCTGTTTCACCCCCATGGCCAATCAAGCAAGCTCGTGCAAATTGTTTGATTTTTCTGTGCCTCCATTAATGCCCCTTCATTGAGTCTAGCTGTTCTTTCCATGTTGTAGGAAGAAAATTATAGGGATGCAATGTACCTTTTATCTTTCATTTAAATATGTTAATAAATAAAAATTTATATGACGGCGAAGGGAGCAAGGTTCGGAACTCAAAGATCTCTGCCCGTTCGTTAGTTAGATAGATTGAGGGGAGAGATGAAGATTTGCCCGATGATGGATGTCAGTGGTTCGAATATGCTTAATATGTGCCTTAGCAATCGGTACGCCTTTCACGAGTAACTAAATATACTTTTAAAACTAGATAATTAAAGTTGCTCTATTTCATAATATTAAAATGCTTCGGCTGCACACTATTGTTATAAATAATAATCTCTTTTTTTTTAACTAATATAAATAATAATCTTGAAATGGTTCTTTTTTCTTTTCATCTTTCTAAATGTCTTGAGAATCTCTCTTTAGTGTTTTTAGTTATCTTTGCTGAAGGCGACCGGCCAGGGCGATATAATGCGCACGGCCATCATATGGTTGGGCTTTTTAGACAATGCCTTTTGCCCAATTAGAGGACCTAAGTCAGAGGAAATTAATTTTATTTTACGGGATCATAATCTTTTTTTGCGTATCTCTCCATTGCAAATTAAACATAAATTGAGGTATTATATAGCTGTGTGCCTTGAAAACGTCAATATTTGAATTATTTGATAATTTCGTATCACCATGCCATTATCATCTAATGGTCTCGTGACACTAATTTCTTTAAACCAACCTCCTAACTCTAGGAGATTATAACCAATGTCATAACTCTAGGGGGATAGCTCAAATATAAGGTAACATTGGATAACATACATCGCGTTACGCATTTGTGGCACACTTTGAACTAGACATGACCAACGGGGGAGCCATATTATTGCGCCTTGAATCCTTGCCCATATCTACCCATAATTAAGAATTAAGGAGAATTACCAAAAAAAAAAAATCCCTAAATTTATTGTAAATGTGTCAATTTAATCTTAAACATTTTTTTCCCAATTGAGTCATAAACCTTGTATATTTATACTAATTCAGTTTATCTGATAAATTTTGGCCGACTGACATAAACGTGGACACTAGTTATCTTACATGGCACTATTAGCACTGACGTAGATAATTGTTGATTATATTTGAGTAGTTTTTTTTTTTTTCTCTTTCTCCTTTTTTCCTTCCATTATTTTTCTTTCTCTAGCCAATCATCAGACCTCGGTGACTGGCTAGAGGCAAGGGCCAGCGAGCCTTGCCCACCCCTAACGAGGCTTGTCATTATCGGATCTATAAGTTTAGAACTGAATTGGTATAATTGCAATAAATTTAAAACTTTCTAGGTAATTTTTCCTTTAATAAATACATTAGTCTTTCTACAGATGACGATCATATTAAGGCAGGCCGCGCTCCCTTTCACACAGCAAAGTTCGCCTCTATTCAGGTATGTCTTTCTCCGCGAGTTCCGTGCAACATACGCTCCGGGCGCACCTTCGCGAGCTTGTGGCTCATGTCTATCCGCTTCTACCGCGCTGCTTTTTCGATGACGTTTTACCGAAACGAAAAGATAATGTCATACTTTTATATGCATTAGATCGAGCGCATTCAACTGAACGCAAACGTAAGAATTTTAGAACGAGGCAGGGATTGTAATCGCCCCGGAAGCCTTGGACCTTTGCTTTGACTTGCAGCTTAATGTAAAGCAGACGGAACGCGGATTAAACTATGCAGGACCATGATGTGTTCATGGACAAAAGGGACACGAGCAGGTGGCAAAGCCGATCCCCGCCGTCCATGCGAGATCGAGTGCGACGGCCACGATGGGGCGTGACCGGTGGCGATGCCGGTGGGCGGCTCACGTCGAGAGCCGTGGGATGCCTGGCCAAGTGTCCCGCGTGCGAATCGACACTCTTGTGTCATCGGGACAGACTGGGGGGCTTATCATTTCATCGATTTAAGTGTATACTATTGCAATTATTAATTTTCTGGAGGGTATTTTAGTTGGGTTTAATCCGAATTGATTTTTTTAAATTGCCGGGCATTCGTCAGCAGGCATGTTCGTAAGACCCTCTTAAGTCATGGTTCTGAGCTATTTTGTAGATTTTTTAATTCTCTGTGGGGGTTATTAAATTGGTGATGATTTGATGAATTGGTCATTGATTTTGAAGTATTCTAAAGAATGGGTCTGCTTCACATGGGACGGATTCTCCTCAAGATAGGACAAAATTATGCCTGTATAGTATAATTTTGCCGTGAGAGAATCCCAGTTCGTTTTGTTCTCTTGTGATGAGTTTGTGTGTTTGTGTGTTGGCTCCATCTTCTTCTTCTCCTTCTTCTTCTTTATTATTTCCTTCTGTTCTTTTATTTATTTATTTTTTTTTTTTTTGGGAGCATTTTCATAAGGTGTGTTGGCTTATCATGCAGGAACGTGGGGCAAGTGTTGTCTAGAGGGAGGCCAATCAATCGGCTCACGACTTAACTTTTGGGTGGTCTCGTTTTTTCTTTTTTATAAAAAAAAAATAATAATATTTGGACGGGCCATCCAAAATCTCAGTGACTTGAATTAAAAAAAAAGAGAACCCATAAAAAAATCGGGTGCATAGAAATCGGTCAAAACAGAAGGTGCACATTAAAAAGCCACAAAAAAGAAAGGAAATAAAGACAAACAATCAAGACTATGTAGGGGACCAATTTGGTGTGTTATTTAAATTGAGCTCCCCTTGTAACCAAAAGAGAGAGATTCAATGGCAAAAGTACAACAAAAAAGAGAGAGACTCAATGGCAAAGTACAACAAAAAAGAGAGATTTAATAGCAAAAGTATATAATGAGTGCCAAAACTTCATACAGATGGACATTAAAAAGCACACAAAAATATCACTTTTTTAAAAATTAGACACTAAGGCGCATTTGGTAACGCTTTTATTTCCGGGAACAATTTCTGATTAAAAATGATTTTTTGAGATTCTGTTCTCAAGAACAATTTTTAAGCATTTTAAGCCATTTAGTAATTGTCTAAAATTTTAATTCTCAAAATAGAACTGCGTTTGGTACCATGTTTAAAATTTCTACTCTAAATCATTTTTTTTATTTTTTAAATAATTTTATTACTTTTTTTTTTTTTTTTTCTTTCTTTCTCCTATTTTTCTTCTTCAAGTGGCCGATCACTAGTAAGTCGGCCAACAACCAATCAAACGAGGGCTAGTGACCTCACCGGAGCGTCGCCAACGCTCGGCGAGGCCAACCCTCGTTGACTGAGCCTCACCAGCATCTAGGCGAGGCTCGGCCGAGCATTGGCAGGGCTGGATGAGTCTCCTCGAGGTTGGGAAAGCCTCACCCGGTCAAGCGAGCCTCGCTAGTGGCTGGGCTTGCCTTTGACGAGCTCACCATACCGGTTACTGCTGCGGCGCGGCTATGGGCGGCGGATGGCAACTGCAGTGGTGGCAGCAGATGAAAAAGAAGAAAAAGGGAAGAACGAGAAAAAAAAAAAAAAAAAGAGAGGAAATAGGTACTTGATTCTAGAATTGTTCTGGGGAACAAGAATCAATTTTCATTTTTTTTTATCCTCGATTCTATTCCAAATTTACTTTCAGGAACAAAAAAATAGAAATTTGTTCCCGAAAACAAAAATTTTACCAATTGCATTTATGTTCCAAATCTACTCTCGAAACAAAAGAACAAGAACAAACATTGTTTGGCGAGTTGCCAAACAAGCCATAAAGTGCCAACTTTGACAAAGGTAGCCAAAAATCCAACATGACATTATTTTAAAAATAAATGTGGTCTATTTTTTTGGTCGGTCCTACTTTAATCCTACTCTAACACTCACTCTCAGACTTTTACCATGCTTCTTTACGGGGCATGAGAGTAGAAACCCACTTCGAAATGAAATCATTCCCACCCCAATCCCATCTGAGAATGTGGAGATTTGAACCCCTCTTTGCCCTCAAATTTGATTTTCAATATAAATATTGATTAAATAAAATTAAAAAATAAATTTGAAAAGGGTTGGGGGGGGGGGTAGTATTCAGGCCCTCATCAACAATCGGCCAAGCTTGCCATTCACTGGCCGGGGCCTAGTGACCCCAGCCAACCCTCACCTCATTGTCATCAACCCTTTCTGGCAATGGTAGGGCGGTGACAACAAGGACTGTGGAGGTCCTTGCTTATTGCTACCTCCCTTCTTTTTCTAATTTAGTTTTTTAATTTAATTTAAATTATATTTATATTAAAAAAATCTAATTTGTGGGCAAAACAATGTCATTTTAGGCTTATCTAACCACGTCAATGCCATGTGGATAGTTTTTTTTAAAGAATTTCCATGTTAGAAAAAAATTTGGCTAGAAAAGGCCATATCAATAGTTTTGTTTGAAATTCTCGCCATTAGCACCTAAGTATTATTTTCTTCTTCGATTTTGACACTTAAGTATACCTTTTGAAATTTTTGGCTCTTAAATGTCCACATATGCCAAGTTTTAACACTTGGAGTGTCAGGCACTCAGGATTGAACTTGTTTTGCTAAATGTATACAAGGGAGATGCTTCCATCAAGATGGTTAAGTGACTTGGTTAAAGCTTGCTTCCAAGTGGTTTGGAGTCCCTCTTGATCACCTGTTCGATCCTCCAGTCACTCCTCAATCTCAAAAAATACTAAATGGTCTGTGGCGTAGGTTTGAGTTGTCTAGCAAGTGTAGGGATCGCTCTTATTACTACAATTAGCATCCAATGGTGCGATGGTGATAGGCTCACTCAAAATGAGCGGTAATTATGCCTCAACCTAATAATCCTATGTTGGTGTGGAATGTTTGTGTTAACAGTCATCTTTCACAACTTTTCAACTTATCAAAATGGGGGAGCTAATTTTTAAAGCGGCTTCTTTCCGACCCTTTTCTATAAAAGGAATTTTGGGGGCGTGACTTGATTTAGGGTGTTCGCATTTGCTTTTTTTGCATGGCTGATTTTGAGATGCATCAGCTTTGGCTTGATCATTCTGGCCTTTCTCCTAACAAATTTCTTTGATTATTTATCAAGTAGTCGGCATATAAATGTCGAGCTACATACTTTGAACTTTCATCATGATAAGTTTACGCGTGAGGGTGAATGGTAAAAGCTAAACCATAATATTGCACCTTGTTAATTATCTCACAAGCTAAGTTTCCTGAAAATACTGAGTCTTCCTTCTTTTATACATCCAGAAGTAAAAAGAAATTACTTTTAGCAACAAATATTGGATTTACATTCTTACTAGCTTGCAGATGAAGAGGAATGTTATATGAGATGAAAAAAGGGGACAACGTTGCTGGAAAAGGATTCTCGTTTTGTTTATTGCTGTGATTAGTTACAAATAAAGAAAAGAGAGTTCAATAAGTGAATAAGGAGCCATGAAAATTTGTGTAATTCTGAGATCATCTAACTATCCTTTTTAGGAGAAAGTATGTCGACAACAAGTAAACGTACATCGGGCACACTGTGGGCGTTTAAAAGTTCGATAATGTAATGCAACTGTGTCGGTGTCCTAAAAGTATTTTGTAACATTATATCTTCATTTATCAACGGTGTTGTCTGTCCGAATCTGTCTAGTCACTACAGTCCCTCATTGTCGGGATTGAATGTCTTATGGAGTTAGCTTCATCAAAAGAAACTTCCCGAGATACAACCTCTTTGTCCTTTCATATTTCCCCAATTTGGTGCTGAGGGAATGCGAAGGACTTTCCCTGTCATACCCTCGAAAAGTGCATGGGGTGAATCGAAGTCCCTCATTGAGCATAAAAAGATAGAGTTAACTTGCTTATAGCTGAGGTCGGCAGTTCCTAACATTGACTTGTTCAGAATTGCAGTGCTGAGCTCTATAAGACTTTGGCTCGTTTTGTCTTGGAAAAAGTGTAAAAAAAGTCGTAAATCTATTGTATTTGTATTAATTTAATTGTTACTTGGTATTAATTTAATTGTTACTTGGTATTAATTTAATTGGTGCTAATTTAGTCATAAATTTTTATGAGTGCTAATTTAGTCATAAACTTTTATGGTGATAATTTAATCCTAAACATTTTGAGTTGATATCAATTCAATCCTAAACATTTTAATAGTGCCAATTTAGCCCTAAACTTTTTGATTAAGTGCCAATTTAGCACTAAACCTTATGAATTGGTGCCAATTCAATCATATCGGCTAATTTTGGCTAGATATTGCTAATGTAGACATTGGCCTACTTATGTAGCACTGCCAACATTGATGTAGATAATTTTTAATTTTTTTTAATTTTTTTATTATTTTCCGATATTTTTCTTTATATTTTTCTCTTCTTTCTTCTTTTTTCTTTTGCCAATGATCGGCCACCAACCATGGTTGAGCAGATTGGCCTTGCCTAGCCATGGTGAGGTCGAGCCCCGACGAGAGACGTCCTCACCAGATTTGGCTTGGGTGACCTCACCAAGCATCGCCTTCGCTCAAGCGATGCCCAACAAAGCCACCTTAGCCTGGGCAAGGGCCCGCCTCATCGGGCCTTGTCCTCTCCTAGGCCAAATTCGATGAGGCCAACCCTTGCCGAGGCATGGCCTCGCCATGACTAGACGAGGCCATTGCCTATGACCAACCAATGGCAGAATAAAGAAGAAAAAAAATAAAGGGAGAAAAAAATAAAAATTAGAAAAAAAAAATCGAAAAATCAAAAAAATTATTAAAATATTATTAAAATTGTTCACATTAGAACTGGTGGTGCCACATAAGCCAACTAGCATTTACGTCAGCAATAGCCAATCAAAATTAATCGAAAAAAAAAAATTGAATTGGCACTAAGTTAAAACATATAGGACTAAATCGGCACTACTTCAAAAGGTTTATAACTAAATTAAAACCATTAAAAGGTTTATGACTGAATTGGAATAAAGTCAAAATATTTAAAACTAAATTGGCACAATTAAATAGTTTAGGACTAAATTAGCATCAATGCATTAGATTTAAGACTTTTTTAATACTTTTTCCTCTTGTCTTGCTTGAGTAGGCTTTTCAATTATAAGCCTACTCACACCTTTTTTTTTTTTTTTTTACTTATCAGATTAGGACAGATAAAAGGGTGTAATATGGAGTTTTTAATTTCTAGATAAAGATTGACCAAAATCGAAAGTAAACGTTTGGACGGATCCACTAAATGCCATCTTACATGTTAATTAATACTACCCTTATTTTAGGGTTTTGTCAGTTAAAGTATAGATTATCCAAATTGATAGTTATGATTAATACATTGAGTTCTTGTTTTCATGTGCAGTGGAGGTTTGTGGCCTAGAGAGGACAAAACCATCAATGTTTTAAAAAAGCAAATGAGAGAGAGAGAGAGAGAGAGAGAGAGAGAAGAGAGATTCTTAAAACGTCTCATCAAAGACAAACAACAGATCGTGATTCTCTGGACGATCATGGGACCATTGAAAACCTCGACCCTTTCTTTAATCGTTGCAATTCTGCGGACACTAAACAAAGTCCAAGTCCATAAAATGCATAATTACAAAATCAAGAATGACAAAAAGCACTAAGACACCATATCTACGGATACGCATACGTTCACCCAAACTGCAGAGAGAGAGAGAGAGAGAGAGAGAGAGAGATTTCAGTGATATTCAACATGAAATGAGATCATTACGTTGAAAAGGTCAACGGGAGCTCATACAAACATCTTAACCTTGGACCAACTGTAAAAGCTAAGCATTTGACCAATAGCTGTTCCTTCAACCTTTCAAGCTCACAAAAGACAAGCCCAAAAACCTTTAAAAGAAAAACAGAGAGAGAGAGAGAGAGAGAGAGAGAGAGAGAGAGAAATGAACGAACTCCTTTTAGACCTCTAAATCTAATATTTTGTCCTTAATCATCCCGACATGATGGCTCTAACAGTTTCGTCTCTACATGGACAAGAATGAAGATGATCTCCTTTTGCTGCTTAATTAATTGTAATCCTTAAAGCCAAAGTGGTATATCTTGGCCGAGAGAGAGAGAGAGTGTGTCAGTTTGATAAATGAATCTTGTAAAGGATGTGATTAGGACAACTATCAATTAATCTATATAAGTGCATTGAAGAAGTACCACTAGGTGGTACTTGATGTTATGAAAGGACTATGACAAGTAAGCTCTCGTAGCACAAGGATTCAAGAAAAAACCCTATTGAAATATCAAACACTTCAAAGCTTCATTGTACAAGAATTTGAGCAATAAGTCGGACTGGACTATGACAAGACTTTTCACCCGGTTATCAAATTTAGTACAACACGTTGTTTTCTCTATTGTGAGTTCATCATGATGGGCTGTACGTCAACTTGATGTTAGGATCTGACCAAAAAAAAAAAAAAAATTGATGTTGAGATTTTCTTTTGCCACGACACCCTTTGAGAGGAAGTTTATATCCACCAGCCCCCTAGTTTCTCTCATACTGAGTTCGTGAATCATGTGTGCCGTCTCTGAAAAGCCATTTATGGTTTAAAGCAAGCTCCACATGCATGATTTCTTCGCTTTAGTAGTTTTTATTATCTTTTGGGTTTCTTAGCGTGTGAGGCTGATCCGTCGTTGTTCATCTAAACTCCTTGTCATTAGTGATACTTCTCATTTATTACGATTATTTATTACTCGACCCTCATAGGAATTTGCTATGAAGGATCTTGAACCACTTTGAGATTTCTTAGGCATTGAGGCTCGTCACTGCTCTGATAGTACACTTTTCTCTCGAGCTAAGTATGTCGATGGCCTTTTGCACATGTTTGACCTTGTTAAGTCAAGCTTGCATCTACTCATCGGCCTCGAAAACTCTGTCATGTGCTAATGATGGTTAGCTTCTTGTTTCTCCGACGTTGTATCAACAAATGGTTGGTACTATACAATATGTCCATGACTACAGTTGGTATAGTGAATTTGGTTAGCCAATTCATGCATAAACTCATATTACCTCATCTCCAAGCTGTCAAAAGTATATACCGACTGGCGCATCCACCCACGAATTGCTCATTAAGCGATGTTCTCCCAATTCATTGACTACTTATGCTAATGTAGACTAGACTGGGTGTTTCGATAGTCAATGTTCCAGCTGTGGTTTTTGTGTTTTTCTAGGCACTAATATTGTTTCATGGAGTACCAAGAAGCAACTCACTTTAGCCCATTCTAGCATAGAGGCTGAGTATCGTGTTGTCACTCACTATGTTGCTAAGAGTAATTGGATTTGTCATTTACTTCGTGAGCTCGAAATCAAACTTTTTAATCCTCGTATTGTTTATTGTGACAACTTCTCTACCACACGTCTTGCTCTCAACCCGGTGTTTCATTATTGCACCAAACACATTGAGTTGGATTTTCACTTCATTTGAAAGCAGGTTGCTTCTAACGAGCTACATATTCGCAACATATCTACAGTGGATCAGTTGGTAGACATCTTCATCAATGGACTTCCTAGTCCTCATCATGTACTTTTAGGATCCAATCTCTCAATTTTTACACCTGCTTCGGATTGAGGATGAGTATCAATGTGTAATTTATATAATTTATGGGGTCTTTCTGTAATTATGTTTTTATCTGTACCCTTATAATAATTAGTCACTTCTATATATATATATATGATACAACCCTAATTGGGATTGAGTTATCATAAACACTTTGTCGTAAATTTTTCTCTAACTTTAAACATCAATAGTCAACTGGATGACGACTTACAACCAAAGTAATTATCTTCAAGTGATCAAAGGTTCGCATTCAAATCTTGCAATTCGTAATTTGTGCTTTGAGCCAAGATACACTAAAAGAGGATCCTCGGTGGGGTCATGATGATGGCTGCCCCATTTCAAGTGGATAAATTGTGAAGGTTAATGTGTGACCGCTAATGGGGAGGATGCAGCGTCTGACTTGACGTGTTCACAAGCCAACCATTCTTAGGCAGGGTACAAAACCACTATGTTGACACATGGGAAACTTTTCTTCATTTAAAAAGGGTCAATGGGACGTCCATCAATTCTTCTTCCAAGATATTATGTGACATATCTAGCAAGAACGTGTGGATCTCTTTCAAGAGGATCGCGCATTCACTTGTTCTATGAGGATTAGATGTTTAAGATAGTGTAATGTATTCATGGAAATTGCAATCTCCAAGCTCACAAGCAAGCCTTCCATGAACAATCAGATTTGGCAGGATCCATATGACACCCACCATCTTCAATGGTTCGGAATCAATATGCATTATACTGGTATGGTTATCTTTTTGTAGCTCATACGGTGGGAAGAAATTATTAGAACTAGTCTCACATACCACGAACACCTAATCATAAATTCCGTGTAAGCCAAAGATGGAGAGAATAATGCAGGGTTATTTACCTCTCTTGGATTTGTGACAGATAGGGATAATCACCCACAATTGCCTTAACTATGTACTTACATTACGTATGATCCTAGACTGATACAAATCCTAATTGGCTGCAAACTAGTCTCGAAATGGGCCAAATTTCTAATATCTCTTTTTTTAATATCAATGTTAATGAACTTGAAATACAATATATTTCATACCATCATTTAGTCAACGAATGCACTCATTGTAGAAAAATTCTCATGTCCGCCGGCATTCGAGTCCAGTGCAATATACCCCTAGAATTGATGAATATCACGTGAGATACAAATGATCTATGGCTGGTAATGCACTAAGCTGACATATAGAGTGAAGTTGTAGCACCTGATACACCCAATAATAGCACCTCATCATACAATATCGAACTGCATTAGATAAACTAAAGTTGCGTTGAAATAGAGTGAAGTTGTACCACTTGGGACAATTTCCAAGAGCATTATAATTCTTATAAGCACATAAAACTTGTCTTTTCCCCAAATTTCAAAGTTAGGGTGCGAATGATAACCATCCTATTTTGAAATCAAGTTCCAGCTAGAAAATGATTTTTCTATTTATAATCCCCGGACAAGTTTCTAAGGCAAAATAGACGTTTGATCATAATACAAAATTTCTATACCAGAAATAGAATTCATTGATAACAATACAAAATTTCTCCATCTTGAGTGGTGGCAGGAGGTCGGCGATAGGCAAAATAGTTAGTGACCAACAGCAAGTGATGGGTAGTGGATGGTGACAAGAGCAAGTGATGAGAATAGTTTTTGTCTTTCATTTTTTCCCAATAAATAAACAAGAAAAAAATTACTTCTAATTTTTGTTCCAAACATATTTTTGGAGTAAAAATTTATTTCAAAAACAGAAAAATGAAATTATATTACTAAACAAATTTCTGTTTCAAACTTATTTTTAAGAATAAAAAAAAATAAAAAATAAAAAATAAAATGAAAAATAAAATAGTTATCGTGTGCATCTCCTAAGGCCACAAGATGCGGCTGAGGAATTCTCCAGCACAGGACGTTGATGGCTTTAACAGTTGTTGCTTTTGCAATCATTATGACGTCTATCACCTCAAGGGTTTAGATACTGTTTCTATTAAAATTTGCACCTCCACAAATTTTGTGACTATCGTCAAAAGTGAGTGCCCTTGCAATTAGTGGGAGAAAAAAAGTGGATTCTTTCCGAACAATTGATTGGCATGGTCTTCACTTTGTTCCACCGGATCATATGTGAAAAACACCAGAACGACTATTTACATCGGATTCCTTATGAAAAGAGCAGACTTTTCGCTACATCATTAAATTTTATCATACACTTCAATATAAAATGAGTTTAACTAATATTATCTACTAATTAAGGGTGGCGCCGTTCTCGTACCATTTTTTTTTGTAAAAATACACCATCTTTATATTAACTGATCAAATTACCTTTCGATTATAAATTTTGGTTATATATTTATAACTAATATTAGCCTCCACTCTCACAATAATATTAATTGCATAATCTCTCTCCATATACCATATCCATGCTTAGTCTCCATATTAAACTAGTTGACTTGTCTGCATACCTTTTGAATCAATGAAAATGTTAATTTGAGTTGTTATAAGATCATTCATCTGTTTTCTTGTTTAAGTTTTAAATGATTTTGATGGAAGTCCAATTCTAATTACAACTTCTTCCTATTGAAATTTATACTTATTGATGGAAAATTAATTCGAGGACATGATTCATGAGTCATATTAATAATCTTCTTCATAATTGAACAATAAAAATAAAAAATAAAAATTGGTCTCGATCTTTCTCTTTCCTTTCTTCTTTTAGTCCTTTTTCTAGTATTTATGTTTAAAGATTGGAAGGGACAAGCAAATTGAAAGCCTGAATTGAGAATCTAGCTGAAGCTATATTGAGGTTTTGTTTTCGCTATTTTGGAAGAAAAAGTAAAATTTTCTTTTCAAGCCAGGTTCAAAAAAAATAATAAAAAAAAAAGGAAAATTTTGAATAAAATCACATAGGAGAGTAGGAACTCATAGTTTATTAATCTGCCTAAAAAATATATTAGTAAAAATTAATACATAATTAATAAGTTTGAAGCTTAATTTAGTCAATTAACATGGAAAAGTCCTTTTTAGTCAAAAAGAGTGTGGCAATAGCGTCACCCAATTAATTTGTTCCAGTCCATAAAATATCAATGATGCATTGGCCAAAGAAGTCAACCCCATTTTACCATGAATAGAGCTTCTCTTTTATATTTCTTTTATTTTCCCATTTAGAAGGGATGTGAATTACCACTTACTGGACGAGTGGGATACAATATGCTTTCTCAAATAATTTCTATGTCATTCTTCATATTTTTGTTTGTTTAATTTGTGGCCAATGGACACACTAAAATAAGTCAAGGCCCTAACCTTGCCGGGGCTTTGTGTTTGTGCCATACAATTGGGTTTCGCCAAATTCTAAAAAATATTGCTAATTAAATAGTGAAAGAGTAAGTACATTAGTTTGGAGTGCCATACAATCGGGGCTTTGTGTTTGTGCCTAACACTCCTCAATTTTCTCATGTTTATATTCACAGTAGTCTATTTATTTTCTTGTTCCATCGTAATCTTGTTAATGTAGTTTCGTTCAAAACCCGACTTGCACATGTAAGGACCAACTCACACACTAGGGGTACACACTAGGGATAGTGTTACTTAATTAATCTGTTATGAAAACATTATTGGTCCATTTTCTAATAACTTAAACTTTTGAAAAAAGAAATAATTTTTTTAATATTGTATCAGAGCAGAAGTTAAGAGTTCAGATCTTGATACTCTCCTCTCAAGCTCATTATTTGTGGTGGTTTCACGATAATTGGCTCACACAAAATTGGCGCTATGCCATTTTCATAATAACCAAGCCGAGTCTTGCAAGTCTTCTTCAATTTGCATGTGAGGAAGTAACTTATATATATGTGTGTATATTTGTGTAATTTTCCTCCTCTGAATATTTTAAAATTTCAAGACAAATGATTTATCTAACACAAGGGATAGTTTGTGCAAGAAAGAAAACTGAATTTATCTTTGGTTGTGAACATGTATCTAACTGCTCTATGTATAGAATAATTTTCTTGATCCAATGGATTGAGAAACTACTGAACGATTAACTCTCATAAGTCATATCATCGATCGTGCACTTATAAAAGTCATTGATTGTGCACTTGTAAAAGTTACTTTAATTGAACTTGCTTATTAGGTGTGCAAGATTCTTTTGTCAACCAAATCACTATAGATTATCTTCCTTAACACAAAGTAAAGTAAAACCATAGCAAAGGAGTAAATCCATGTCAAGCGGCAATCCTTAATCCCAGGGCAGAACTCTCATCAACATAAGATCAATCGTCAGCAAGTACTGTTTAAACTAAATTAAAACCCTAGTAATGATATTATCCACTGGTGTAGAACGTTAACTAAATTTTACTGTATCATTTCTTAATAAGTTAATTTCAATGGAAGGCTCTCGATAACCCTAGGCAGGCTAGTAACTAGGAGTGCCTTTTTCTCTGTTTTTTTTTTTTTTTTTTTGGTTCAACAGTCTCAAAACTCCAAATCACTTCACAGGAAAGGAACGTGCCGAGTAGAAACGAAACGTCTCCGAGAAATGCGGCCACTTGCCGCCTCTTTACTTTCTTATCGCTTCATTTCGAATTATGGATTTTCAGTTTCTCTTTCGGAGGGCCTATTTAGCTAATCCATTCCTGTTTGAGAGTGCAATGGAATGGCTCTTGAAATCAAATTAATCAACAATAGTTTAAAAGAAAAATCTAAAATAACAGTCGAGATGCACCAATGATAAAAACAAAAATAAACAGAAACAGTGAATGCTTATGTAGTTGTGTGAGTCTCTTGGGCTCCAGCTCATAAAAGACCGTCTTTTGGCTATGAGGATAGAGGTCTACTTATCTGGAAATTTATGAAACACTCCTCGAGTCTATTAAGCCGCTCAAAACTTGAACGGCAATCGTGACCATGAGCAGCATGCACGATGTGATTCAAATAGAATAAATCATCGTCTTGATCTCAATTTCTGAAGATTGGTACATATAACATCATCGCTTCATAGATCTACAAGTTTATAAAGCGACCTGCCAGGATTTAATTCGTGCAGTACATATTTGGCACTTATTTAACCATTTAATTATAGATATGAGATTGTTGGCAGTGCTCTTATATTTCTATGTACTTTAGGTATTTAATTATTCTTTCCATTTTGCGTATGAAGGCTAGCCGCTTCGTGAGAAAAGTCAGCGACCCTCCCTCCCTCTCTCTCTCTCTCTCTCTCTCTCTCTCTCTCTCTCTCAAAAACCATTCTTTCTTTGTTTCTTCTTGAGAATACCATCAGGTTCAACCTTCAAAAACTGTTTGCTCTTTTGCTTCCTGATGACCAAAACTCTCCCCATCTCTCTCCACAGCGTCTCAGTCTCTAGTCCCTCTTTTTTGTTTGTTTATTTTCTTTTATCAAAAACATCGCAATAGCTTGATCAAGCATCCAAATAACCAACCTAACTGCGTGTCTCTTTTACTTGGGTTTGGTATACAAAGGTTGTTTTTTCCCTTTTTCTGGTTTGGCCGAACTAGCTGAGGTCAAATGAAATTATTCCCCTCTTACCTGTGTCTCTTGCATTAAGAATTATGTGCAGCTTGTCCAAGCAAGATCAAATCATGGACAACTACCACCAAGGCGATCTTACGGACATCATCCGAGCCGGCGGCAGCGGCATGGTCGGCGAGCCTGCTGTGGCAACCAACACCTGGCAGTTCCCCTCCATGGATAACCCCGAGAGCTTCTCGTCTGCGATGGACGAGAACAGCAACCTACATAGCTTCGGCGATCCCTTCTCCAGCATGCGAGATCCACTCCTCCATAACATAAACATGCCGAATTCGGGCTTCTTGAAGCCAGCAGAGATGGTCAGCCCAAGCTTTGATAGCACAGGCGACTTTAGCAGCAACAGCAGTGTCATGTATGCAGCACCACCAATTGAAGATGACTTGAAAAGGCCTTGCAATATCTTCACACGGATGCTTCAAATCACTCCGAACAAGCTCCCAATTTCGCCGTGCGGCTCTCCAGTTATGGCTGCTTCGCCCCCCGGAATCCAAAACCCGAGCATCATTTCTAGTGACATGATTAGCCTGAACGGCTCCAAAGGTTGCTTGGTTGATAACTCAGCGATGCAGATCTCGTCGCCACGAAACCCGGGTATCAAGAGAAGGTGAGATGAGATTATTATATACAATCTTGGGCAGTCCGTATGGCTCCGATAAACTAAACCGATAATTAAAATGAAGACTTCGAAATCTGTGTTTTGTTAATTTACAGTGGTATAGATACTTCTTTTAAGTTTTGTTTTAGCATCATTTTTGTGGCGTTTTTACACATGATGATACAACCATCTGTGTGATGAACAAAACTTGCTGATGCTTAGGAACTTGAACTTTTTATGAAAGTTAATGTCCAGATCTTAAATGAAGCTCTCGGCGGCTTTTGTGTCTACATATATCTTCAGTAATAGATGGAATATGAGACACTCGGCAGATCAAATGTCTAGAAGGATTATGATGAAGGGTTTGAATTTACTAAGAAGGTGTTTATGTAGGTTAACTATAAACTTAGCATCCAAATACTATATTTTTCTCGGAATTAGGGTTGAACACAAAGATTAAAGCAAAGTGACCATACTAATCATTATATATTCTGCCTTCAGTTTTTATGATTGATGTCCAACATATGACTTAACGAATATTCAAAAGATGATAGTTTCTGTTATGTTGACGCATAAGTTTCTCTTCTCTATCGATTAACAGAATTCTTTTTCGACCTTTGAATTGCAAAGATTAATCTGTTCATGTCTGCTGACTGTCCAGGAAGAGCCAAGCAAAGAAGGTGGTGTGTATACCAGCCCCAGCGGCAGCGAATAGCAGGGCGGGTGGCGAAGTGGTTCCCTCAGATCTGTGGGCATGGAGGAAGTACGGTCAAAAACCTATCAAAGGTTCTCCTTATCCGAGGCAAGTTTGTTAATTCGCATCATTTTTGCTGACGAAGATGTCCCGGCCATGATTACAATCGTCGAGTCCAAGATCGTCCTCTTTTTTCTTTCCGCTTTTCTCTTCACCCTTTCACGAAGGTTATTGGATTGAAGCACCTTTTATCGGTGTACATATTACGAAATGGATCTATCAAATGAATTCTATTTGGTAGATTGGGACTCCCTTATGTTCGAATGTAATTTGCTTCGTAATCATAGGATTAATTAAACGGAGATCATCGGCAAATCAATTCTCTTTTAAACAACAGATCCAAATTGAATCATTGAGCGAACTGCAACTACTGCTAGATTAATTGGAAAATTTTGCCATGTAACTATATCATTTATTTTTTGGGCAATTCGTGGGTATCCAGGGGCTATTATAGATGCAGCAGCTCCAAGGGGTGCTCGGCACGAAAACAAGTCGAGCGAAGCCGGACCGATCCCAACATGTTGGTTATCACCTACACGTCCGAACACAACCACCCGTGGCCGACTCAAAGAAATGCACTTGCTGGCTCGACAAGGTCAACTCAACCATCGAAGAACAGCAATGTGACTTCCAAGAACTCTCCAAACTCCCAAACCCATAAGCACATCAGTCCAAAGGAAGAGCAGAAGGAGGACGTTAACGACAGCACTATCCCAATGGAACCATCTGGTGGACTGGCGGCAGGGGCCGCTGCTGGCGCATCTATCAAAGAGGAGAATGAAAACAAGATGGACAGGCAAATGGAATTCGATGACGAGGAATTTGGCGATGGCCTAGGCCACGGGTACAGGCCGTCGATGCTCGATGCTAACCAAACCGATGACTTCTTCGCAGACCTAGGGGAGCTAGAGGCAGACCCTTTGGATCTCTTGTTCAACCAAGGGTTCCCAGGAGATCATGGGCATGAGAAAGGGGACAAGGCCTTGGACCCTTTCAGTCTTCTTGATTGGTCGGATAACAACAGCAGCAACAACAACACTTCATTCAACAGTGTGAAGAGGGGTTTATAACAAGGCCATGACTTCAAAAAAGGGAGCTTTATAGCACTTGCGGGTGTTACATATCTCTCAATTCTTGGGTTTTGGTCTTGTTCTAAACCCTTTTTGTGTCAAATTACAGTGAAATTTCATGTGGATGGCATTTTTTTACTATTTCTTTTTTTTGGGGAGGGTATTATTGACCTTTTGCTTCCTTCTAGTTCTAGTTATTTACCAGATCTTGGGATGTCAGCTCGAGATTAGGGGAAAAGAGTTAAAAAGAGAGAATGCTGGGTGATTGGAAGCAGATGAAGAGCCCGAAGAGGAGACCCCACATTCTCTTTTGGAATGTTGCGGGTGTGTCTGTGGATGGGACAGAAAGTTGAGGAACAGAAGGTTTGAACAGTGAAAACAAGTACATCCATCCACAGATATGACTGGAGATAGTGATTTGAGAGAGGGAAATAGAGAGAGAGAGAGAGAGATCAGTCACTCACCCTTTTCTTTCTTTCAATTCAATCTTTCAAAGTGGGAAAAATAATTCAAGGACCTCCACTCCTCTTCTCCTCTTCCATCATGTGGGTAATCTATGAAATGAGGAAAAAATAAAGAAAAGAAAAGGAAGACTCCGCACTTTAATGAGCTTTTGGTATTGATGACAAAATTGCATACAGTTAGTTGATTGAAACATATTATAATATTTGTCTACAATGACTTGACTGTTTCCTTCCCTTCAAGTCTTCTCTGGGGACGTGTAGCTTGGAAAATAAAAAAATAGATGTGCTTCGGGTTCCTCAGCTTCCTGATTTCTTTAATTCATCCGCCCAACTAGTTTTGTTTTGTTTTATTTTTTTTTTTGGGTTTATGTAACTTAAAATATGAGTGATTTATTTTTAAAATGAGAAAAATTGCTGTTTGATCTAGCATTTCTCGCGCAAATGTCTATTTCACCATTCTTTTTTCCCCCGCCCACCTTAATTGCACATGGTGAAGGATTTCGCCAGTTTATCTGCAGGTCCAGTTGAGGTCCAGTTGTCTTATTTGCATGCATGTAGGTGACAACATCCACTTGCAAAAGACCAGAGATCATCGAGAGTGTATCTTATTAACAATATTATAATGCTAACGGTGTGTTCATTTTACGAAAAATAAGTGATTAGAAAAATATTTTCTAAAAAATAATCACTTGTATCATTCTCAAAAATTAATGAATGAAAAAAATCATCGCCCACAAAATAATCAGTCATAAATTGTTATCGATAATAAAAAAAATTTCCATTGACTAATTTTTCTAAACAATGTAAGTAATCATTTTTTTGGAAAATATTTTTTAAATCGCTCATTTTCATGGAAAAAAAATGTGCCTTAAAAGCACTAACATTCTGGTTTTGTTTTGCTCGAGAAAACAAAAAATTAACCTTTGCATCAGTTATTATTTGCTTAAATTTGCCACATGAATAATTAATGCCACATACGTAACAAAGTCCATTGGAAGAGAGGTTATTTTCTTTGTTCCTGTCAATTTGTAGCATTAAAAGTTACAGATGGGACATATGACTCATTTATATCATTTTTTTTGCCACCGGTGGTTGCTCATCTACAGGTAAATTCTTAAGCTAATCCTAATTATTTTGCCGGACTAAGCCAACCGTCTCCGTAGAAAGAGAGAGAGAGAGAGAGAGGTCGGTGGTGCCGTGGCATTAGGTGGTCACATTGGTGGTGCAACGGAGGTCGACAACAGAGTTGGTGAGGTTGAGAGAGAGAGAGAGAGAGCTGAGTTTGATTAGGTTCAAGGTATTTGAAAATTGCGTGAATATTTCTGATTAATCTCACACGTAACACTAATTAAGGCTCCACGATAAAAAAAAATGTATAATTTGAAAATATTTTTTAAAAAAATAATTATTTGTATCACTTGAAATAATTAGTCAATAATTTTTTTTAATTAATGACAACAATTTACATATAAACATTTTCATAGAAGATGCAATTTTTTCCATTTATTCATTTTTATTCATTTTTGTAAATGATGTAAGCAATCAATAACAAGAAAGTATATTCCAAATCATTCATTTTTGAAGAGATTCCATTTATTTCGAGAATAATGAACTATTTGGATAACATTTTCTAAAAAAATGATTACTTATATCACTTGAAATAATTAGTTAATAACAATTTATACCTAAATAATTTTATAAATGATGAAAAAAAAAATTTCCATTCATTTTTATAAGCAATACAAATATTTATTTTTAGAAAAATGTTCAACATGCGTTCGGGCAACCAAACCATTCTCTTCTAGAATTTACTGCGAGAAAGATCTACTTTTTTACGCCATCATTTTAGCGCACACTCGATCATTTGTGTTTAATGTCTCTCACAAAATAGAGTATAAAAGTTCGTGTTGGTTTCTGTCTATATACCTTGATTTTTCCAAGGATTTTCATATAGACTACTTGCTTAAATTGAGCACCCAAATTACTTCAGAAAAAGACCAATTTTAGGGTGATTGGCTACTGCTCAAATTGGGCAAGAACAACGGATCGTTCGATTTCAGAATCAAGTTGGTCTATAAGCTGTTTATTTCGATCTTGGTGTTTATCCGGATGGGGAAAATTATCAAATGAATGTCTTAAACTCATTGTGCTTACGCTAAAATTCAATTCTACATCTTTTAATTTTTCCAATAGAATCCTAAACCTTTTGACAATTTGTTAATGTAATCATTCAATTGATTTTGGTAAAAACTAATAATGCGGATGTCAGTCGTCTTATCTGGCACGACCAATGCTAAGGTAAACGATTTTTTTGTGAAATTATTAATTCTTTTCCTTTCTTTTGAATGTTTTCTTATTTCTTTGTTTTGTTTTTTTTTTTTTTCTCTACTAAGTCTGGCAAGTCTTCCGGCCAACCCTTGTCAGCCATAGGCAAGGCGACCCTTGCCAGACTTAACTAAAAAAAATAAAGAAAAAAGAAGAAAAAAATAAAAGTTCAGAATATGAAAATTGGCTATGTCAATGCCGGCCGTGCCATGTAGGATAGTTGAAATCCACGTCATCAATTTCAAGTCAAAATCGATCAAAATAACTATATTGACAAATTGTTAAAAGGTTTATGATTAAATTGACAAACTTCAGAGGTTTAAAACGGAAATGACGTAAATATCATAGATTATCATCATATAATGAGATTATCCCATTAATTATTTATTGAAAGAACTGCGATAAGAAGACGGTACAGTTATTTGTAATTAATGACGGTGCAATTCTGTCCATATATTTGTTTTGCAAGTTCATCTCAACCGGTTGATCTTGTGGAAGAATTTAAATATAATTTTGTAAGATACACACACCTTTAATTACTTTTACAGTGGAAGCTAAAGAAAATATGACCCAAAAAAAAGCGAAAGAAAAAAAAAAAAGAACTACGGCACCGTAATATTTTATTTTTTTCAAATTATTTATTACGGTAAAACAATAAATAAAAATACTAGTTTTGTTGACTAGTCACTGTTAAATAGTGGTGCGATGTTATTGTGAAGTTTTTTTTTTTTTTTTTTTTTTTTGGTGACCTGGGGAACCCACCGCACGGCCGGCAGCCGGGGAGTAAACCCTGGGGAGGCACGCAAGAAACCACCACCCACGCACCCCGGGCAAGACATCACGCAGCGCTTCAGCCTCCCTGCTTCGCAGGGGCTTCGAAACTGGGACCTCCAGCGTGGAGTCCAGCAGCCCTACCATCTTGATGTTGCTTTTTCAACAAATATAAAACAGAACAAATGTATTGAAAAAAAAAAAAAAAAAACTGGTCACGTAACCCTTGGGACGCTCAAGAGAATTTAAAGTGAGATTTTCCAATTTTTTTTTTAAAGGAAACCAGTTAAACAGGTTAACAGGTTTCCTTTATAAAAATAATAATAATAATAATAAAATAAAAAAAATAAAAAATAAAAAATAAAATTTGATGGAGAACCCACCTTTAGAATTTGGGATCTAACGGCACCGTTACCCAATCTTTTCCCTTATTGAAATACTATTGTTGCTATACAAGCCAATTTGATAGGGGAGATATGATATTTCCGGTTCCGTACATCGTGACCCTTTCTAGGCTAGAAGTGTAATTGGAGTATCACACTATTACGGCTTACACTTTTTGGTGTGAAGTGTAATTGAATCCCAAAAGAACATTTACGGAGTAATCGTTTGTTTATATTCAATTATTGTTCTATTGCAGGGGTTAATATTCTTTTGACTTTAAAGAATGACTAGGATCAGTATTTTGGGGGGAAGTAACAAAAATGGTCCCCTAACTATTGCCGCTTTTTAATTTTGGTCCTCGTATTTAATTTTGTACAATTTCAGGACAAATTATGTATTTCCATCGATATTTATTGGGGAAAATGCTAATAAGCGTCCACGATGAATACATGTTGGTGAAGTATAAACAAATAAGAAGTTTTATGAAAATATGTGAAAATTATCAAATCAATCCTAAACTTCTAAACCTTTGCACGAAATTTTATTGTAATCATTCTGATAAATTTTCATTAAAAATCACTAACGTAATGGTTTGACGTAGTAACCATTACGTCAGCAATTCCGGTAAAAATTAAGTGAGATGATTAAATTGGGATTTTGTGTAGAAATTTAGGATTGACAAAATTGAAAGGTTTATGATCAAATTGGCATATGCACGATAAATTAAAAACTAATCGTATAATTTATCCCCGTAAAAACAATCCATATAATAATTGCGATGTTGTTTGGTGCATGTACTTCATTTCTAATAGATTTGGTCCCGACATCAATCTTTGATCTTTTGTACACCCAATGTAATAAAAAAAAAAGACTTATTTATGCTATTGATTAACATTTGATGTCGAGGTGCAAAACTTGATGACTTAGCCATGTTTTTTGTTCATAGTCTATTAAGAGCATGCAACAAAAATTGCCAAGAGGGAAGCCAAATTCGAACTCATCAACATATTCAGTTGGACCACATTCATTTAAAAGCTTAAATTAATGAGCTGACCACATTAATTATCAGATATTATATTTTTTCTAACACAAGTCACATGTGTATCTCAATAATCTTCCCATCATGTGTGAGCATAGTTTTAGGTACGCTCCCCCTTAATTCAAGTACTCTTTCACACATGCATTCTTGATCTCTTTCTCCATATTGAACCATGGAGGTTGCTATTGGGACTATGTTGCCATACTGCTATGCCCACTAGATTCCTTCCTTAAAATATTGACCAAACATCATAATATATTGGGGCTGAAGCACCAATCAACAATCGGCTCCAATACCATTTGTTGGGAGCGCATAAAAGAAGTCTGATATCTTCAACCAAAGAGATTACCAAGAGGGGGCCAATTTCAAGTCGTCAACATATCTAATTGGATATTGACCAAATAGTGGAATATATTGGGGGCGAAGCACCAATCAACAATCGGCTTCAATACCATTTGTTGGGAGTGCATAAAAGAAGTTCGATACCTTCAACCAAAGAGATTGTCAAGAGGGGGCCAATTTCAAACCATCAACATATCTAATTGAATTCATTTTCATTCAAAAGTTTAAACTAATGAGTTATAAGCCAATTATAATTTATTAAATGCTCCACATCACATCAACTATCCAATGTAAAACCTTTTTTTTAATACAACTCATTGATCACCTCTTCAATAGTTCTTTCCAAATATTTGGCCGATGTAAATTGAACTGGATTGTTACAGCTTTATGCTTACATCATCAATTTCCCATTATTTATTTATTTTTTTGTGAATTTCCCACTCTTTCCATGCATAAGCGATATGTTGTAATTCTGCACATGGCCATGTGTTCATATTCAATACTTAGTCAATATTTTTATCAACAATTGGATAAATCTACAGAGTTTATCATAATACTATGAGAAAATGTGGCTTCCATGATGGAATTTTCCACCACATCACGAAACTTATGTGACAATTAGACACAATAATCAAGAGGGGGTTAAATTGATTATTATAAGACATTTTTAAAAAATTTCATGTTTAAATTCAAAACAAATGTCTAAGAGGTGACACTATGTTCATACACAAAATTTGTGGAAATTATTCAATTAATTTCAAACTTATTATACATATGTCAATTTAGTCTTAAATTTTTCAATTTTCCTAATCAAGTTTTAAACCATTATGTCAATAAATTCTAGCAAAAAGTGGCTAAAATGACTACATTTGAATTTTACATGAAAGTTTGGGAGTAAATTGATAAAATTGAAAATTTTAATATTGAACCGATGTTTGTACAATAACTTCATGACTGATTGGATAATTCTCCCAAACAATTGCAAAGAATAAATATGTTCTACCAACATAATTATAGTAAGAATAAGGATTACAACAATTGCAAAGTCCATTTATAGTGGTTTGGCCTTTTCACTTGACCAACTTCACTCTCTAGAATCTAATAGCATAAGAACACAGCTTGAATCCACTGAAATTCTTTCTATAATAGTTTTTCTGATGTGGGTCACATTAGTTGATGTTGTAATTTGCAATTTTACATGATTGGTCTAATAAGATGAAATATGAGGTTTTTAAATTGGTATAATATGGGGCTGGCTAGTACAGGCCAAGTAAAGTCTGGCCTATGATGAGAGGACATGTGACTTAAAATTCTATAAATAATGTTTAAGTCATCATCTAACCCTGATGCACAAATATACTCACATAATGAGCATTTACTAAGTGCTTATAGTGAGGGACAATCTCATTTTGCTAGTGAGACAAAGGATAATAAAGGAAAAGCGCTTGAACTTTAAGTCATCGCTATTCCACATTAAGAATGATGGATTTTAAATCAGATGCACAAATCTCTTTATTGGATTATATATGTAATCTTGATTCTAACTATAGAGATATTGGGGTGTTGTTTTTACAGCTTACACTTTCTCCATGAAGCTCTATACTTCCTTGACAAATACAAACCCTTCACTATACTCTCATGCACACTTACAATGATTAGAACTCAAACTCGCAAAAAATTGCAATAAGGATGACTCGGTCTTCAAGAAAGAATAACTAAAATTGATTTTCACGTCGGAGACTCCTCCTGTTCTAGGTCAACCGTAGCCGTTGCTTGGTCTGTCCGTAGCTCGGAACGTTTATCCGCAGCTAATGAATGAACAGCATATCTGGAGATAGACAAGACTGCTACTGTTGTCTGCTTGACGCTTCCTCTGCTAGCCAAAAATGGCAAGCCGCTTCTGATCTTCTCTAGTGGTAAATTCCACGACTTGAAACTGGCTACTATTCACCAATTTGAATTTTAATCTAATGGATAAAGATTTGGGTTTTCGTATCTAGGATTTTGTCCGACTATCCACTTCTGTTTCCATAACTTCCTCCACGAGCAATCCATCTAGACTTTAGCTGTCCTCCCTCTACACTAGGGTATCTCCACGCATATTGAGATCCTTATCTTTTGTAGATTGTTCACCATCCGCTTAGTCCATCCAAACTCTTTTGACGGCCAAGCATCCTTTAGTTTGTTTGTCATCCGCCAAATCCATTTAAGTATACTGACATCTTCATGTCTTCTGTTAGAGATAAATAGAAATTCTTCTAAGATAATTTCATTTGTTAAAGATATTTCAATAAGTCTATTACCCCCCCCCCCTTGATTTCAAGCTCAATGTGACTTAGTTGAAGGGAGATGTCAAAGATAATTAGGAATTTCTCTAGGATAATTTCCTCTGTTAGAGTTCTTTTGATAATTCTAATCCTCTAATCTGTTCACCTCCTATTGCTCCATCCAAACTCTTTAGCGATCACGCCATCCTCTAGTTCATTCAACATCCCCAACGTTCTTCCAGACATCTTGATATAATCCGCATCGAGTAAGTTGTTCACCTTTGCGAGGTCCTTTCAGTCATCAACACGACTCACCTCCAATATCTCGTTCTCCATCTACAGCGTGAAATCTTTACCGACGAAAAAACAGTCGTCATCAATCTTTGGCCCCATTTCTTGTAGTCTCAAAATCATGACCAGAGATCAAGTTTAAAAACTAATATTTTCTCAAGATAAAGTATGAGCACCAATTTAGGGAAAAAAATTTGGCCAAAGGCAACCTAAATTTTTTGGTCGCTTTAGCCTACCGCAACGAGAGTTTATTTGTCGCATTAGGTTTGTCGCTTTAGGCAATGGCGTAACCCGCTTTCATCGAGTTTTGGTGATCAAAGGCGACGAAGCTGAGTTTCGTCTCCTTTAGGTAGCGAAAGGTAATGATACCTGCTTTGTCCACCTCTGATAGCCAAAGACGACAAAATCAAGTAGCCCTCGGCCTTTATAAGGTCACAAAACTTATCATCACCTCATGGCAATTTCATGGGAAATTACTTTTTTGTTTTAAATGGTTCACATATTTGAATTAGGTACTAAAGTTCCAAGACTGTCATAAATTCTACTGCATCAAGTACACATATAATATCTCATAAGGTCGTTGAAGGGAAAAAAATCATTTATCTTAAAAAGACAAAAAAAAAAAAACTAATAAGTATATGCCATATATTTATCAACATGTCCAAGCTTGTTTCAGTGGAAGCCATATAAATTACCCAAAAAATTTTAAACCTATTGCATTTGTGCTAGTTATTTTTTGACGATTTATCAATATAATCCATCCAACTAATTTTGTCTAGAAATTGACGATATAGATGTTGATTATCTTATGTGACACTACGGATGCTTACGTAACATGATGGATGGTAACGAGATTTTTTTAAAAAAAATTAATTATTCTTTGAACTTTTCAATTTTTTTATGATTTTTTTCCTTTTTTTTTTCTCTTTTTTACTATTAAGAGCCAGTACAGAGCCACTCGCTGAGGCTTGGTGACCCCATCAACAAGTGGGTGAGGGTTGTGACTCTTGTAGCAGTGGGCAATGTTTGACGACCCTCCCTCAAATCTAGTCGAGGGTCACGACCCTCTAAAGTAGCTAGCAAGAGCTTCTAGCCTTAACCCGCGGCTTGCAATGGTTCATAGGCCCTCACCTAGTGACCTCAGTCAATGGCCAGCTACCCCTTGCTGTCCGTTAACAAAAAAAAAAAGTAAAGAAAAGAAAACATTAATAAATATTATAAAAATTAAAAAATTTCCATGTTATCATCGATTGTGTTATGCATGATGGCTGTGCGTTTACATCATTAATTTCTAACCAAAATTAGATAGATGGACTATGTTGGCCAAATTTAAAAGGTTAAAAAAAAAATTGGTAATTTCTAAGCTCGTATCGTTGGAAGCCTAATGAACATCCTTTGTACGTACTTGCTTCTCTTCGCGTTGATTCCACTTGGATGTTGATTCTCGGGCTGCCGTGAAAGACATAATCGGACGAGAAGCAAGCATATGACTAAACATAATTGACAAAGAATTTTCAAGATTATATTTAACAGTGTACTTTCACATGTGTCGTTGTAAAGGTGTTTAAATTATTAACACACTAGTATATTGTGCATTTCTGACTATAGCATGTTCATTCAAATTGTTCATCACAAAAATTGAATATTCCATGCCTCCAACTAATTCTGTAAACACGACTGGGTGGAAAGACTAATATGGGTTCGCCTTAAAAGTTGCAACCCCTAGGGTCCTTACACATAGCTTGCGTACCAACAGTGATATCAAAATAATCATGGAGTTTGCATATTAAGAAATGGTGATCAGCCCCGATCTCGGAGCTCACAGCAAGGAGTCGCCTCGCTGCCTAGCATCACGGCTGCACCGAAGTATATTCGCGGCCGGCCTTTAGGTTAGTGGTGTAGTGCTGGACAGGGTAGGTTACACCTGGTCAAGACTGTGACCAGGAGGGATGGTCAAGACAAATGAACTTGTCTGTCTAAGAACAATACAGTCGTCTGACCTTTTTCCACGGGCTTTTTTGTATATTTCTTTTTCCACCCTCCGTAATGGTTCGCCACCTACTTTATGAATACATGGGGAAATAGTGCCCTTAGGTTCTGTCAAATCCATCAACATCAAAATGGATTCTTTTTCCATGCCATTCCAAAATGAAGTCACTTCAAGTGGAGGAAATAGAACAGTCTAAAGTTCTATTCAAATGGGGTGTTTTTCCTCGTTGTGATTGATGGGTAAGAGTCATTATTCATATGGAGGAAAACCCATGGCGCACACAATCTTTGGGCTTATGGGTGTGACTGTTGTAAATGATTCTGATAAGAAAGGATGAGTTGATCGATGGAACAGATAAAGCTTCATCACTACTTTGCCCTTTTGAGGGGTTTGATACTTCACATCATCCCGTTCTTTCTTTTCTCCTTTAATTATTATTATCTTAAACACAACTAAGAATCATGCACATGAAAGATGACTCCATCTCATGTCACCGCACAAGGTTTGGTCAAATTCTAATTATAAAAAGGTTAATCTTCATCCCATCATTACCGGAGGTTCATTGCATGTGGAAAACACCAAAGAGAGCCGAAAGCTTTTTCCATTGGACGGAAAGCTAAACGTATTGAGAAGATGAAAACATCGGTGACGTTCTAATCTAGTCTTGATGCCAAGAATATATAGTTGGTATAAAACTTTTTTTTTTAACAAGCTGTCAATTGCCGTAGTTGAAGCTACAGTGTTAGGAGACTTCTTGTAATTTTGTCCGTTGTTTGTTTACAAAATAAAAGCCCATAAACAAACGCAATATTGAAAGGAAGAATATTCAATATTGAAACAAACGCAAGCAGATATATAGTCAACTCTTTTCCTTTGAAAGACGGTAAAAAAAGGACGAAAGTGAGGTCATTTAATATTTTGAACCACGTTCAAGTTATCTTCCATTCCAATAAAAGGCATTTATCTTTATAGAAAACAATGGGGGAAAATTATTTAAAAAGTCCTGAATTTATTACACTTTTGTCAATTCAATTCTAAGTTTTTAAATTTTACTAATTGAGTTCTAAATCTTTTCACTTTTTATTAATTTAGTCCATTTAATCAATTTTGATAGAAATTCACTGACATGGATGCCAACAATCCTACGTGACATGGTTGGCACTAAATGAACAAAATTTATTACTTTTAAAATTTTTATTTTATTTTATTTTATTTTCCCTCTCTCTCTTCTTCCTTTCTACCAATCGCCCAGCCTTCAGTGACCTGCTAGAGGCTACAACCGGTGAGGGTCGCCCTCATTATCCTCAAGCAAGGTCGCCCTTGCTGGGAACTAGCGGGAAGTGGCCTCACCGGCCTCATGTGAGGTTGCCCTCACGGACCATGAGCGAGGCTCACTCTCGCCAGAGGGTTGGCCTCGCTGGATCTAGCGAGGGCAATCCCAACTTGCGACTGGTGAGGCCGACCCTCTAGTGAGGGCACATGGCCCATGAGACCATCCCTCACTAGATCCTAGTGAGATTGACCTCACGTGAGGTTGGCAAGGTTGACACTCGTTAGCCTCTAGCAAGGGCAACCTCATCTAAGGCGGGCGAGGTTGACCCTCGTTGGTTGTAGCCTCTGGCCAGTTGCCGGAGGTTGGGCGAGCTATAGAGAGGAAGAAGAGAGAGAATAGGAAAAAAAAAAGACGAAAAAAATTTAAAAATTTAAAAATTAGAAAAATATATTAAAAATAATAATTTGTATCCACATCAATGCTGACCATACCATATATGATGGCCAATGTCACGTCATTGAATTCTAACCAAAAATGATCGGATGGACTCAATTGGTAAAAAGTGAAAAGACTTAGAGCTCAATTGACATAATTGAATTGGTAAAAGTGCTTGACAAAAAAAAAAAAAAAAAGAATTGGTAAAAGTGCAATAGATTTATAACTTTTTGGATAATTTGCCCAAAACTTTTTTTCAATACCAAGGAAAAGAAATAGACTTTAAAAGAAGAAATTACTAATATGACTTTTTGAAATCATGTAATCCTTTGATTAATTATTGATTTAATTTTAATTTTAATTCAGAAAGGTATAATCGCTCTTTTCTTTTTCTTTTGAGCTCGACCATGAATTATTTAATAAAAAATTTAGAATTTGTTAGGTAAAAGACTTGGTTTATTTTAACATTTCGATGGACCTTTTAGATTATTAGACATAGCACAACAAAAACATAGAGATATATAAAAAGACAAAAACATTGAATTGTTCAACCAATGGAAGTCTTTCGCATTCAACTAGAGAAATAAATACTTTTTTTTATATAGTCAAATCTCTAATCCTAGCAAATCTCTAATTCTGCATCTCTAATTTTTATTTTTGGTAATAAATCTCTAATAAATGTACCCAAAAGAATAAAGTTACGCATATTTTGATAATTATTGTATAAAAGATCTTATATATATTCGAAGGCTATTTTTTGAAATATATTTTTGGGTTGGCGTTATTTCCACCTATATTTTGATTAAGACATTCCTTTTTACCACTTATCGAAATACCCCCCCCCTCTCTCTCTCTCTTCAAGTTATTGTTTCTTTTCTATTAGGTTAATCTACAAAACTAACTTTACTCTTAGGGTCACACTCTTCCTACTCCCACCATGGCTAAAACACTCCCCATTACATTGTTTTGACAATATTAACCATAATGGTCACCTTTTTTAAGCATCCTTTTTGTTTGGTTCTAGTTTCCATTTGTTTTCTTTGTCTTTTATTGTGGTCTCATTTTCCTCTTTCTTTACTTCTCTCTATTCCTCCTTAATTCTAATCATGGTTCAAGCATGGATAGTAGGGATGAGTGGTTTCGGGTTCTAATGCAGGTTTCATCTTGAATCTGGAACCTACCTATTAGAACAAGTTTCTTATTTTTTGGAATCCAAACCTACCTTGCATACCTTGAAATTTAGAACATGCCCTATTCTAGGTTTTAGGGTCAGTTTCAAGCTCTACTCAGGTTTCACTTGTATTATTAATCAAATGATTACCATTACAATATACTCACCACAATTTATATTTAGACACATGAATAATATGAAATATTAACAAAGTAAAAGTTTTAGTCATAAAATGAAAGCTTAGACTAGTGGTTCCAGATTATATATTAATCATTGGACGCAATGGAATATCGTGGATTGTGCGAAGATATAGATCAAGAAAAACACAAAAGCTTATTATAGGTTCCAAGTGCCACTAGTCTAGAACCTACCTATCAAAATAAGTTTCTTAATTTTTGGAACCCGGAACCTACCCTACATACCTTTGAACCTACCTACTACCAGTCCGATTCTTAAGTTCCCCATTATAACTGGGAACCATGCTCACTCTTACTTGGTAGTGTCTGCAGAGAAAAAAAAAAAAAACAAGATGTCCAGGTCACATCGCACTTGTCAGTTTTTAAATCCTGAACTAGAGTTTGATGCCCAGGAGCACAATATGACTAAGGGCTCTTGCATTGAACATTTTCAAGACAATTAGAACATGGGGATCCAAACAAATATTGGGCAACAAGGCCACCTCGTCGCATAAGGACCTGGACTTGACAGTCGAGTTCGTAATCACCTCTTCAGCCTTCTTAATCAACAGTGATGGCATCTTAGCAACTGAGATTAGCGTGGAAGTAGGAGAGATCGTAGGGGCAAGGAGGGGCAAATCCTCACTGGTCTTGAGGTTGGAATTGTCATTCTCGAAGGTGGCATTTTCGATTTTCATAAGCAACTTAGTGAGAGCAAGGGTAAATTTGGGCCTTGGATCTTTTGGCTACTAGATGATGGTGAATTGGTGGAGAAACTAACATTTCTGATGAGCTTGATGAAGTTTTGGCAAGGGCTTCAATTCCTGGATTCTTTAATGGGGTTCTTCTTGTCTTCATGATCGATCAATTAAAGAGTCTGATGCGAATGGGACAACAAATAACACAAAAAGCGAAAGGAATTGAATGAGGGTGAAGAGTGAAGAGATATGAAATGGGTTTATTTTTATAGTTTACTTTTGAGTTGAAGAAATGGAGATAAAAGATGACTAGTTGGATGAGGAGGTTTCTGCTAAAATCGGAATAAAATTGATCACTTAAGTGCCACTCCGGCCTAAATCCGGCTAAATTGCTTACGTGGCAATTTTTCGGCTAGGTGAATGCAAAACGACATCGTTTTACACGTTGACGTGTCGAGAAAATGCAGTGACACTTAAGTGATCCATTTTACTCCAATTTTAGCACTTAAGTGTACATTTTCAAAGTTTTGGCACTTAAGTGTCCATCTGTGCCAAGTTTTAGCACTCCAGCTGTCCATACCTCAAATTTGTCTATTATTGACATGAGATGGGAGTTTTAGAAAGAGAGAGGATAGGAAGGATTAAATGAGAAGAAGGAAAGTAACATGTTGAAAAAAGAGAGAAGAAAAGTAATTGAAGCATGCTAAAAAAAATGTGGGACCTACAAAAATTAATATTGTCAAAGCATTGCGATAGGGAGAGTTTTAGCCATAATGGGAGTAGAAAAAGTGTAACTCATTTGTAATAATATTTTGAATTGAACGCAAAGTCCTGCATCCAAGTTACTTACCCGATATATCTTACCACTTGAAATAAGATAAAATTATAACAACCTAGTTTTCTAAAACAGCACTAATTTTCGGTCAGGTCCCAATTTTGACCATACATTTTTGTCTCATAAAAAATCGTCAATATACTCTGTACCAAAACTTGTCAACTTTATGTCCAATGTTGCCTTTAATGGTTTAACCTAGCTATTCCACGTAATATTCTTTTTCCAAATTAGAATTATATATTTGCTTTCTATTTTTGTCTTCTTTTTCTTTTTTTTCCTCAGTTCTTCTTCCATTTCACCTATGTGATGGACCCTTCATCAACTCCCTCTTCAAGGTCCCTCACCACCAGTTCCAAGATCAATGGCATCAAGGAGTTCCCCAAAGGTAGTAAGATCTTCGCTAAAATCTCCAAGGCCGCCTCTTGTCACACTCCAACTCTATAAAATAAGAGAAATAACATGACAGTCCTCCTATCTAAATGACAGATCTTCAAACACAAATCAATATAAACTTTTTATGAAAAATATATATATCCATCAATATATATGAATAGTGAGTTGGTTATAGAATCAGAGTTCTAAATCCACCAAAAGAATGTATACATATATCTCCAAACTAACAACTAAACCCAATAAGTATAATTTTAGACATATACAACTATTTTAACTCATACCCAAAATTTAACTATTGAAAAATCCTAACAATAGCACCATTGTCCTACTTGTTGCTAGCTGAAGAACTTGAAAAAGATTTGAAATAAATGACATGAGCCACTACAGTTTAGTGAGTAATGCAAATCTACTTTAAATAGATCACGTATCCATTATGCATAGTATAATGTAATATTAAAAACTCATTCATTCGAATTTGGTATATAATATAGATAAAAATCCAAATATGAGTAATATAACTTCCACAATTTTATACACATGAGAAATGTTCAATTATGGTCCAGTCCATTGATTATTCAAGTGCTCAATTTCGAATTATGATTATACTTATCGCCCTGTGAGAAGACTCAATAAGATTCCCCCTTGGCTAGTTCTTCACTTTTATTAGTGAGTGTCTTGGCCCATATGGGATGTCTTGAGAACAATATGTATATTCAATCCCTCAATGGGTTCAAAACATAACGACAACAAGCACAAAATCACTAACTCATCTTCCATATAATCCACATACTCAATCCAAAACTCAGCAAAAAATTACCTAATAAGTCCTAAATTTTTTATATGGATGTCAATTTAGTTTTAAACCATCAGTAGTTTCCAGCAAATTTTGACCGAGAGGATTACATTGGAATTTCTCACAAAAGTTTAGTACTAAATTGATAAAATTAAAAAGCTTACGACTAAATTGACATTCATATAATATATATCTAGGATTGATTGAATAATTTTCTTAAATTTATCTCATAATTCATGTTCATGAACTCAAAGCATAAAACCCTTCCCTCATTTAATTCATCAATAAAAATATATTTCATAAATCAGGTTCATAAATTAATACAAATCCTTTCATAAGCATTTCTCAAACCATTCAAAAACAATCAACTCAAACTATTTGAAAAGATACTTTGCCATTTCAAATGACCAAAAGGGTTGTAAACACTTAATTTGGCTATATGCAACAATTATGCTCTAAACATCATCTTTTCTTTTAGAGGAATATCAAAGCAAGTAACTTATAATATAACTAATCACTATCATTTTCCAGACATAAGTTTATAAAATCATAGAAGAGTAAGTGTTGGGGCTAATAATACAACCTAGAGAGGGGTGAATAGGTTGGTTTAAAGCTTTGAAAAACTTTTGTGGAAGCTAGCAAGAAATGTTTTGATAGTAAAATAAACAGATTAAAGGAATCAAGTGCATGATGCAACTATCAAACAAATACTAAATTAATGAGTAATTAAAAGATAATAATACATCAATTTATTGTGAATTGGTTTTATCCCCAAGCCTATGTTGACTCTCCAAATAACAGCCTCAATAGGGTTGAATCCACTAGCAATTTTCAAGACAAATTACAATCAACACATACTACTTTTATTAGATGATAGATCACACTGTAGGGATGAAAATACTGCCATCACTATTCTACACTTGATCCTATCACGATTACAAGGCAACAAGAATACCATAGAAAGTTTCAGATGAACATAAATACAATAGGCTCACTAGAGAGAGATAATAATCAAGAGAGCTAGTATACTCTTTTTCCGTCCAGCCCTTTTAAGCTTTTTTTTTTTTTTTTTTTTTTTTTTGGTCGGGAAATAGTATATATTACTACTCAAGTTGGGAAATAAGTACAACCCTTTACAAGGGCTTCATTGCACAGCATATCTAACATAACTTGGGGTGGAGAATTGGCCTAGGTTGGTAAAAGGGAGCCTCGTCCGTGGGCTTTCACGGCCCAGTTGGCCAGGGCATTTGCTTCTCTTCGACAATGTTGCACCTTCAAGTTCGAGAAACAGGGCAGGAGAGCTCCACATTCGATGAGAAGGGCACGGCATTCCCACGGTGAGAGACGTCCTTGATTGATGACTTCGACGAGAATGAGGCCATCGGTCTCCAACATCAGGTAGGAATGATTCTTTCCTTGCTGTAAGAGGTCCTTGAGAGTACATAACAAGGCTTGAATCTCCATCTCAAGTGCAGAGGTTGCGGGAACGCTTCTGGTAAAGCCTCCGATCATACTACCTGTGTGATCGTGAGTAATACTGGCAATCGCACCTAGATTATCTGCAATAGGGAAAGCGCCATCTATGTTCACTTTGGTGGTGCCCTGCGGCGGTGGGAGCCAGATGCGGTTAGGGTTCAACCATCGAGTAGCTGTCCTCGAATCCTGCTTTTGGATTGTAAGATTGAGCTGGGCGAGAGCAAGAGCTGTTTCAACGAGCTGGTCCGGGTGGGTGGATTGATGGTGGAAGATAAAATGGTTCCTCGCCTTCCAGATCTGCCATAAAAGAGCTGCTATTATCTCAAAATCTGGTAAGTTACCCTTCTGTTCGATTATATCTGCAAGCCAAGCATCTATGCGATGAGTGCCATAATCTGCTACATTGATCTGCACTTGGGGATGATTCCAGATATTTTGTGTCCAAGGGCACTGCAAAAATAAATATTATGTGGTTTCGGGGGAATGGGTAGAGCAGAGAGTACATAGCGGATTAGGGGTTATGCTTCAACGGAAAAGATTCTGCTTTGTAGGTAGAGCATTGTGACTAATAGACCAGAGGAAAATACGTATTTTGGGGGCCGTCTTGGTCTTCCATATCTGCTTCCATAGATGGCTGGGGGTAATATAGGATGAGGAAGGACGAGAACATACCCGTGTTGCTTCTGTCTTCTTTATGCAATTATAGGCACTCTTCATTGTATACTGTCCATCTTCAGTCTCTGTCCATACAATTTTGTCATCACTAGATACTGTCCACATTTTAATAGCCAATATCTCTTTAACAATATGTTCCTCAAATGTATGGTTGAGAAGCTGGATATTCCATTCGTTTTGTTCTAAGTTGATGAAACTTGCTGCTGTACTCAGTTCCTCTCTATTTAGAGGTCCGCCTAGGATTCCCATAGGTAGCCATTTATCTTGTCGGACTCTTATCTTCTGGCCATTACCTACTGACCAGCGAAGCTTAGGAAGAATAGAATCTATGCCTATTAGAAGACTTTGCCATCCCCAGGAAGATCTAGACCCCTTGTTAGCATGCCAAAAATCTGTGGACTTAAATTATAGGGCTTTAAAAACTCTACTCCATAGAGATAATGGATTTTGAAAAAGCCGCTAGGCTTGCTTTCCCAGAATGGCTTTATTGAAAGATAGTAAGTCTCGAAAACCCACCCCTCCTGTATTTTTGTTCTCTTTTAGAAGATCCCAGTGCTTCCAGTGAATTCTAGATCTGTTACTAGTATTTTGCCACCAGAACTTAGCGATTTTTTGTTCAACAGACTTACAAATAGAGACATGAATCTTAAATATTGACATCGGGTACTGTGGTAAAGCCTGAGCCACTGATTTTAACAGAATCTCCTTCCCACCTTTGGAAATTAAATTTTCTTTTCACCCTTCCAATTTAGCATTCACTCTTCCTAGAATCCAAGCAAACATGTCTTTCTTAGATGATCCCCAATCTGAAGGTATGCCTAAATACTTACCCATTTTATCAAGGACTGGCACCTTTAATTCTCTAGCCATATTCATCTTAAGAGACATAGGACAGTTTTTGCTCACAAATAGACCAGATTTATTCATATTAATCTCTTGTCCTGTGGCTATACAATACCGGTTTAGGATGTTAGTCAGGTTTTGACATTCCTGGGATCTACCATCTAGGAAAAAGATAGCATCATCAGCAAAAAATAGATGGGATAAAGTAGGACACCACCTGTTGAGTTTAAGTCCCCGTAGATGACCCATATTGACAGCTTGCTAGATGAGAGTGGATAACAGATTTGCCACAAGGATGAATAAATAGGGTGAGAGAGGTCACCCTGTCTGAGTCCCCGAGATGGTTAAAAGTAAGGTAGATATTCGCCATTGAGCTTTACACTTAGAGAGGTAGTTGTGACACATTGCATTAGCCATATCACCCATCGATCATGAAATCCAATATGACGCAAATAGTCTTCCAAGAAATCCCACTCAACCCTATCATAGGCTTTCTGCATATCTAATTTAAGGAGCACTTGAAATTTTTTCTTTCGATTTCGAATTCTAAACTGATGGAGTACCTCTTGAACTATCAGTATGTTATCATGTATATGTCTGCCCGACACAAATGCACTATGTTCTGTAGAAATCAAATCTGGTAGGCAAGATTTTAAGTGGTTCGCTAGAACTTTGGAAATAATCTTGTATAGAAAATTACATAAATTGATAGGGCGAAATTGATCTAACCTCTCTGGGTTCGGTACCTTGGGAATCAGACATATTGAGGTTCTGTTAATAGCAGCAGGCATCACACCAGTACTGAAAAAATTCTCCACTGCATTGACTACATCATCCTGGATAATGTCCCAATGACTATGATAGAAAAGGCCATTAAAACCGTCAAGTCCTGGTGCTTTGGTGGCTCCTAATTGAAACGTTGCTTGCTGTACTTCCTCCCTTGTAACTTCAGCTATTAAATGTATGTTCATTGTATCTGTCACTATTCTCGGACATTGCATTAAAGTAGGACCATAGTCTCGGTGGCCAGCATAAGTATAAAGGTTCTTAAAGAAAGTACTTGTCAGGTGCCTCAACTGATCTGGCTCCCAAATCCACTCCTCATTTACATCCTTAAGCATGCCGAGTCTATTCCTTTTCCACCTTTGAATCATGGTAGCATGAAAGAATTTTATATTTCTACCCCCCCCCCCTCAGCCAGTTGATTCGAGATTGCATCGCCCAGTAATGTTCTTCTTGTAACCATATTTTCTGAATTTGTTCCTTCAGTGAGTTAACCTGAGCTTTGTTAAACAGGTTGATTAATGTAATGTTGAAGTTGCTGTTTCAAGATATTTATTTGATGATGACCAGCAGTAAACTTCAATTTGCTCCATTAGGCTAGCGATGTAGTTGTTGTACGCAGCTTCTTAGAGATGGTGGAGAATGACTTGATTCAGATGACCAGGCGTCTAAGACCACCCTGTGGCATTTAGCATCGTGAAGCCAATAAGATTCGAAGGTAAACTTCTTCCTCCTCCTTACTGATTTGAGCTCTGTATTTAAGATTAGTGGACAATGATCCGACCCTAAGGCAGGTAAAGCATAAACTTTAGCTTCCAGATAGGTTAATCGACAGTCCATAGTGCACAAAGCTTGGTCAATTCGCTCCTTCACGACTTCCTCACCACTCCTATTGTTCACCCAAGTGTAGGCACAGCCCTTGGTCTCAAGATCCATCAAAGCACAGTCATGTAATAACTCTCTAAAGGAGTGCAACCGATATTGCTCAGGTAATCGTTTTCCCACTTTCTCCCAATGATGTAAAATTTCATTAAAATCACCTATACACACCCAGGGTAGAGTATGTAGATGGCTGAGTTGCCACAGAGTTGCCTATAGATCTTGTCTTTGTTGAAAAACCGCCGGTGCATGAAGATAAGTACTGCCCATAGGTGTCGTATTCATAACATCAGAACAGATAGTATCAATATAATGTGAGTCATGAGTATGGACAGTAAGAGTAATATGTTCAGTCCAAAAAATAACCATCCCTCCAGCCAAACCTTGGGGATTCACCATAAAACTATTTTTATACTGTAGTCTCCATTGTAAACACCTGATAATAGGTTCCTCGTTCTTTGTTTCCATCAAAAAGATAATATCAGGCCGTTCTTGGACCACTAGGGCCTTTAAAGCTTGAATTGTCAGGGGGTTGCCTAGCCCCTGACAATTCCAATTTATAATTCTCATTTGTCTGGCGGTGGCTGTTCTGGGCAAGCCACCACAGCCCGATTGTCTACCCCCTTAGCTGCAAATATAGGGGTATCCATAAGGAGTGATTCATCAAGTGGTACATTGACATAAGAGCATGTCCCATAAGGATTGTATCGCTTAGCTTTCTTGAGGGGACTTGCCTTTGTAATCATTCGTGGACCTTTTAGCTTCTTACTGTTTATGGATTCCTCGGATATGTTATCAATTAAATTAAAGTGGTTCACCACTTGTTCTTTCAGTGTAGGTTTTGCCATTGAAGAAAGTCATAGGGGTAGGCTTGGGAGTACTATGAAGGTTTTGTGTTGTACTAGTCTCCACAAACCTGGTTGTTGATCCTTGGTGTTTAGAGGTACCGCAGAAGTAATAAAGGTGATTGCTGTGGAGTTTCTGGTATGATTTCTTCAACCTTGTCTTGAGCTGGTTGCTTCGCATAGAACGCTGTCCAGAATGGACTATGTTCTCTGAACTCTGCCCTCAGCCAGGGACCATGGGACAGCTTGTCTTTTCCTTCCCATTTAGCATCATCAAAAGGAATATTTTGACAGTGTGTGGCATAATGGCCCAAGATGCCGCATGAATAACAATAGTGAGATAGATGCTCATATTTAAAGTCAATCCAGATATTCTGTCCCTCCAATCTGATTAGTTTGCCAGATTTCAGCGGTTCTTTGAGATTAATTTCCACACGTATCCTCCCTGTTTTAAAATTGGAACCTTCTTTGTGCTCTAGGTTCACCTCCTTTACCTGGCCAAGACGTCTAACAGCTTTGGCGAACATCCTCTCAGTGCATCTTTCCAAAAGAAGCCCGAGGACTTGCACCCAGAACTCACAGGTCGTGAAGTCATAGCAATGAAGAGGCGTATTTGGCACCCAATGTTTTACAATCAGGAGATGGTGTCCAAATAGCCAAGGGCCATTATTTAATATCCTTTACCGTTCCGTTTCAGAATTGAATTTAAATACATAAAGACCATCTTCTCGTTGAGAAATTTGTACATGATCATTGCGCCAGACGCGCATCATTGTATTATGAAAAGCCTGAAAATTAATTGATGGGTCGGACAGAATTTTACCCACTAAGATTGCTTTACATTCTTGCAGCTTCTCCGAGGTACTTCGTCATCCCGCACGTCAACTTCTCGCTTCGGACCGAGTCGGCCAAGTCGGTTGCATAACGCTACGAGGCGGGCATCTTCGTGGTGTTGGGATGGATTCATAACTAAAACTGCCTAGTTATGGCAGTTGATGCAACATGCAAAGCTCCAAAAAGTTACACAGAAGAGAAACCAGTCGCCGGGCCACCAAGGAAAGTTACGGAAGAAAGGTTTGGAGCTCAAAGAGTATATTCGTCAAGTGCAATGGAAAGACCCCATGGTTGGCAACACAGAGGGAGATGGACAACGAAATTAACAATCGAGAAGGGATTTCGGGTAGATAATGTAGTTACTTCAATGGTAAGATGGGAGTCATCATCTACTAAGATGGGAATGAAATTCTGGGTGATGAGATGAAAGACAAAAATGAGGGAATTATAAGGGGAAATGAGGGTTTAGCTAAACTGGAAATACCCAAAATCATAAAGGAACTCTGCATTTCGAGAGAGAAAACTCTGCATTTCAAGAGAGCCTAACATTCTTTTTTCTTTTTTTCTTTTTTAAGCGTTTGAGCATCCTCACCTTATTTCAGTGGACTCCATTTTTGGGAAACCTTGATATTTCTGCTAGAAATTGACTATTCTCTAACTCTTTCCCATTTCACCTAATGTGGTTTCTCAACTCGTCAACGGCTACATTCCTTTTGTCTAATGGTCATCCCCAAACAAACACACTTACCAGCATCTGTCAAGATTCAATATCAGCATGACCAAATGTTCCTTATCTGTTGATAGTAGCAAGTGAATGTTTTGTACTATTTTCCAATCAAAACAGAAATTGAACTTCCAGAAACCTTTTTGGCATGCACAACCATTTAGGTTGGAGATGATTATGTAAAGGGATTATAGTGTTATCGCATCTCTAGTTTTGCCCGTAATGCTAAAGTCTCTATTGAGAACTGTCGACCTCCATGATATTATGCCAAATTGCTGCCAAATGCATTTACATGATTTATTTCCACCTTTGAAATTGGAATTGGAATTTTCACCTTCAATTAAGGTGAGGATGCTTTTTTTTTTTTTTTTTTTTTTTTTTTTTGGGATAAGAAATAAGGTGAGGATGCTCAAATGCAAATCATCGTAGATTTGCTGTGCATCTGACGTGTAAAAATTGGTAAGTTATTATTATTGTGGATCTATCATTTTTTTTTTCTAGCTCCAACAATGATATTACTTGTTTCCGGTTGATAAACTTGAATCTAAACAAAATTTATCAACTAGCGACATCTATCAAATATCTGCATCGAAAACATTTATAATTAAGGTGATCAAGATGAAGACAAAATCAAGTTATGATAACGACCTGAAGCACACAAACGGGGAAACATCAAATTGAAATAAAACTTGGAGAATTGTAACTCAAATTAAAATGTCCACAATGACAAATCATGTCGTGTTCTCGCTTTGGGATTGCAAGCACACACAGGGAGACAAGCATTTGAATCATCTCTACAGCTTTTTCTTCTTTATTTTCTGAGCTGACTTCAGTATTGGACCGACCTTCCCCATTTGCTTCTCTCCGCTTCCTTGCGCTTTCTTTTGTTTTTCTCTATTTGTGCAGCCATTTTTAGCCGAGTATCCCACTTGTTCCGAGCACTACTCGTCGACTCATCTCTCGGCTGTTCACTCTTTTCCTCATTTTCCTTTTTGAGCCCTCTCTGTTTTCTCTTAGTTCCCCCCTCACGATTTTTTTCCTCAACTGAGCAGGTCTCTTTCAATTTTTTCTCTAGGATTTTCAGCCAAAGACTCTTGTATTCAGCTCAAATATATGCTTGTCCTAGCCTAGTATCTTGTTGTATTTGGCCAAGAGTAATATATGCCTGGATGACCCATCCCGAGACTTCAAGAAGAAAGAAGTAATCCTCTCGATTTTCTCACACTTCCTCTTTCAATTTCCAGTTGAATTCCTTTCCCTTTTCTTTCTCATTTTGGCCATATTCACATTTTCTATCTTTGTACTAGTCGAATATCTCTTACTCTTTTCTTGTGTTGTGTTGTGTTCTATGCTAAATTAGAACGACACAAGAATTGTACATGTGAACTTGGGTCAAACCAAGGTAAGTGAGTGTGGCCGAATTCCTTAAATGGGCTGAGCTTGTTTGGGCTTGATGTTGAACGATAAATTAAATTTAGGGCCTAAATTCAAAGCCAGATCATGTATTGGGCCAATTCAAATAGAATTTATAATCCTTGTAAAAAAAATGGAATTTATAATCTCATATATGTTTATATTTGAATGCGGATATGCTATTTCTAAACAAGAATTGCCCTAATTTATAAATGCAGAAGAATGCAGTGAAGAATGAGAATGCAAGACTCGTAATATGGATATCTTTCTCTAGGGGTCAAAGTTTGTCATTGTCGACAAATTCGATCATAGTTTTCTTATGAACTCTATGAGAGCTCTTTAAGCAAAAAATTGTAGTGTCAACAAGGTATGCTTGTTGAGGTTCTACACATGATTATTCATGAGAAGTTACAATTCCCTAAATTAAAGGCGTAATCATCCTAAAAAATGTGCTCAAGTTGATCCATTGTCTTTGATTGATGTGTTGCCAAATCTCTATTCATAAATGTCAATTGAATTCCTTCGTGTAGTTGTTGACACCTAAATTTTGGTGGCATAATTAGTTATAAAATTAGGGATAAATTTTAACCCCTAAAAAAAAATATTATAATTAAATTTCATAACATATAGTTTTACATCCATTTATTTTTTAGTTTAAAATTTTCATTAATTGCATTAGCATTTGACCGATAGTAGACATTTTTTAGCTTAAAGTTGAGCGAATCAAGCCCATGAGGGGGACCAAAATTCGGCTGAGCTGAGGATTAGTAATGGCCGAAATTAATGAGGTAGAAAGGCTTTAATAGGCCTAAATTGAGCTTAATTCAGCCCACTAAAAGTCTAACTAGGGATTGGCCTTAGCTTAATTCAGCCCATCACATTGAAAAAGGCCGGACTAAGCTTGTGTAATTAGGTCAGGCCTAAGTTTGCACTATATATACGACATTATGTCTCACAAATTAGAAGTCCACAAATTCTTTCTCAAGGCTGTGTATGTAGTTGAGAATTGAGAAGCTGAAGAAGGATTCATGGCACAATTCAAAGGGTTCTCGATCGGTAGAGCACTCGCACGAAGTCCATTGATAAAGTGGGATGCTTTCACTGACCGCACGAAGAACAAAATTTTCACTTCGACTTGCAAAAATATGTCAAAGCCAAGATGGTGAGGTTGGAAGTCCAACTTCAGGCGTGAGGGCAAAGAGTCAACCCACACTTGGACGTGTTCACTTGTTGCACTAGTGCACACACCTCATATTCAACATATAGGCCAGCTCGTTGTGGTTCCTTACACTCGGTGACACAGTCAATTAATAGGAGATCGGCTCCTTGCCACGTGGCCTGTCAAGCGTGCTGTCGCGATCGTGATTTTTGTCGCTTAGCCATCGCGCCCTTGACGACGCCACTCCTTCCTATCTACTGTTCTCTTTCCGTTCCTCGTTGAGCCGCTGCAGTCCCCCGATTACCGTTTCGCCTCACTATCTTGGCTTCACACCATTGTTCTTCCTTGACGATGATCGGCTGAGCTGCTTACCCTTCATCGACGAGCCATCCTGGCTAAACACAACACATGGAGCAACATTGGCGCGCACAAATTTTCTCACATATATTGTCTAATATTGCTTGTTTTGTTTGAAGGAAAAATCCAGGGCAAGAGAAGGGCACACAATCTTTCGGTAAAAGAAAACATGGAGAGAGTTCTTGTCTTCTTTCTCTGCAGGTCAGTAAAGGACATGCACAAAGGGGAACGTGAATTCAAAATTCAATGTCTAAGCTATTCTCATTTATTTGTCTTTGTCTGTGAGCATTACATAATGCGATCAAGAGAGAAAATAGAAAAAAAAAAGTGTCTTAGTGAGTTAGAGAAAAATCTACCATTGAGTATTTGCACTCATAAGTCGTAATATTCTATTGATCCCATAGTGAAATCTAGCCATAGACTATTAGTGTTAGAGAGTGAACAAAGGTTTGATCTAAGCCGAACTACTATAAAATTTATGTGCAATTTTCTCTTCCCTTAACTTGGTTTATTTCAAGTCCGTTGCTTACTTACTATTTGAAATTTTGATGTCTCTCGAAATTGTTTATGTTCCTCTTTCAGACTTATTGGAAATTTAATTTTATTCCTTAATAGTTTGGTAAAAAAAATTAAATATCTGTTCACCCCTCTCTCGGTGCTAAATCTAGTTGCATCAATTGGTATCAAAGCCTCACACTCGTTTTATTGGAGTAGTTTTATTTCTAAGCTAAAGATCTTCTATGGCTAATATCTTGACATAAGGACTTGTGAAAAGACAAAGCAATACCAAGCCACTTTATTTTGATGGAAATGAATACAATATGTGGAAAAATAAAATGAATGCATTTTTAAGATCTAGACCCTTTGGAGTGGGATGTTATTGAAGAAGGAATTAATCCAAAGGTTGTTTCTACTTCAAACAAGAGCAATAAAGTCATAGAAAAGGATGCTGGAGAAATCAATTAAGCAGAAATTACCAAGAGCAAGCTCTTGTGCAAAAGCTGTCTACTTCTTATATTGTGCTTTGTCTCCTACTGAGTATAATAGAATTTCTTCATGTAAAACAGTTAAAGAAGTCTAGAATATACTTCATGTTAATTATGAAGATACAAATCGTGTAAAGGAGACAAAGGTGAACATTCTGCTTGGCCAATATAAATCTTTCAAAATGAAGCCTAAAAAATCTATTAGAGATATATTCAGTTATTTCACAGAAATTGTGAATAGTCTAGCATATCAAGGACTACTCTAATAAAGGTCAACAAACTTCTGCAATGACTTTCAAATGACTGAAATCATGCCAAGACCTCAATTTGAGAGATACGGAGGATTATGCCACTCTTCGTTGATGAACTTATTGACACTCTTCAATCCTATAAAGTGGAATAGATCAATGATAAAGACAATTCAAAAGGTAAAAAGTCTATGGCACTTAAATCTAATGTTGATTCTAATGATATGGACCCAGAAGATGACATGGATGGTGAAGAACTTGCTGTCTTGATCAAGAAGCTCAGAAAAATAAATAGGAATGAAAGAAGGTTCAACTAGAAGAAGCAATACAAGCAAAACTCTCATAAAAGATCAATGAAAGAGGATGGACCAAGTAAGGATGTAATAATGAATTTAATGCAAGAAAAAGGGACACATTAAGCCAAACTTTCCTGTGTTGAAAAAGAAGAAGAGAAAATATGAGAGATGCAAAAAAGCACTCAAGACAGAAACCAGGAGCAACACAAAATGTGAAGAAAATGATAAAGAGCATGCAAATATCTATCTAATGGCTCACTCAGACTCAGACTCAGATTTAGAATCCAACTCAGATACAAACTCTGAATCGGATAAGAAAATTGAAGTAAGTCATTTTCAAATTACTATTAAAGTGTTCAAATACTTCGATGAACTTTATTTGAACCTCAAATCCTCTCTTAAAAGGATCTCCAAACTAAAGAGGAGTTTATCGCCCTTCCTCTTGACCCTAAGTTTGGAACGGAGAGTCAGACATAAGGAAAGAAGGAAGACGACAATGAGAGATTGCTTAAGAATTTTCAGTCTAAAATCGTTGTTGCTGCTAGGTTAACGGGTTTTAAAGGGAAGTTGTTTAGATCAAAAAAGCATTAACAAGTCTATGCTCAAGTGTTGAATAGGGGCATGATTAATCCCTATACTATGGACTTTGATATTTTGGGGACAATCAAAGTGCCTCTAAGAGAAAAGTTTGCCAAACTTAAAATGAAAAATTTTTGTTTGGAAAAGTCTGATGTTTTTCCTGAATTAATAGTCTATTTTTATTCAAACTTATCTATTTTGTCTCCCACACATATTCAATTCACTGTATGTAAATTTTTTTTTATTGTGGATGTGAACCTGCTGGCTAACATTTTGGAAGTAGAAAGAAGTCCTTTCATGCCTATTAATATTTCAAATGAAGAGGTGATCAAGTGTCTAGTTAAGGACAAGGTTTCAAAGGGAAGTATCATCTACTCTAGGCATCCACATTCAACATTTTGTTTCACAAGATTGGCATCAACTACATCAGACCTAAGCTTGCTTCAAAGACAAATGTCTCTAAGTTTAAAGTCAAAATGATGTGGGCTATTGGAAATGGAGTTGCCTTCTCTCTACCACATATTATTATGTTCCACATGTACAGAACTATAATGAAGGAGAAATGTCAACTTCCTTATGGTGCTTTGGTGACAAGACTCTTTAAGCACTTCAAAATTCAACCTCATTCTAGCTTATGCTCCAGAATACTTCATTCCATGCAAATGGGCTTTAAAGTGATCTCCAAAATAAGGTTAAAGGAAATTTCTGATGTTTGGGAGCATATGAAGAAGGAATTTGCTAGTTCTACTAAGACCAGCATTGCATCTGAAAAGAAGAGGAAAGGAAAGAGTGTAGTCTTCGGAACCTTGAAGAGAAAATGATCAATCCTCTTGCTACAAGATAAGGATGATGAAGAAGATTAAAAGGAGACTCTCTCTAACATTATTGCAAACATTGCTATGTGAAACCCTATCCTTAGTGTGGTAGAATCTAAAGAAGAAGTTACAATAGTGAGAAAGAACAAGAAGAAGAGAGTGAAATAGAAGAAGTAGGAGAAAAAGAAGGAGAGAAGGAAGACAAAGAAGGAGAAGAGGAAGAAGGACACCAAGATGAGGACAAGACTAAGAAAGAAGGAGATGCTGAAGGAGATGATGAAGTTGCTATGGTGGATAAGAACGCTGAAGATGCTCAACAAAAAGGTGTTGAAGATGCTGAAATAGAACATGATATAGAGGGTGGAAATATCCTTACTCAGACTAAAGGCACAGAGGCAGGAGAAGTTAGTGAGGAAAACTCCTCTTCAAGAGCAAGATGCAGAACCAACCTTCAATGATGGTATCAGCCATTCTCCACCAAACACCAAAGACATTTACGCTTCTTATTTTCCTGAGGACTCAATTAATGACAAGAAGAAGCAAGCTAAAGTTCAAGGGGAACAAACTATCTTAGGATTGTTGAACTTCTAAATTTCAAATTGATCTTCCTTCAAGTTTTGATATCCCTCTAGTGCAATGTGCTAAGGCAAGTGCTCAAATAGAACAGGAAGCAAACTATCTTAGGATGGTTGAACTTCTTTTGGAGAGTAAGGCACAATAGAATGGGATGGAGATTGAGATCCAATAGATGTGCAATTTTCTTCATGCCAAGATCAGAAAGGCCTTTGGATAATGCATGGCTAGAATAGAGGAGACTGTGTAGGAAAACTTGGAAGACTTTTTAACTTGTTCGAGTTCTTAAAAATCCCTGATTGTGTTTTAAAACCTTTTTGGTGTGTTTTTTGGCTTGCTAGTTCTATCTACAGTTTTGTAACCCTTATTGATGTTGACAAAATGGGGAAGATATGCATATTCAAGAGATTTTAATGTGTGGCCTGTGTGACTTGTGTAGTTAGTGTGATTGCGGAATTATAGTTTTTGAGACTGCTATTAATATAAGTCTAATGTCTGCATATTCTATTTGCCTATCATGTTTGCATACTCACTTGTTCATAAATTTCCATTAGTTGTGTTGGTTAAGTATTGTTTTGCAAGTTTTTGTTCAAATCTGCATAAAAGTTTTGTCACTACCAAAAATGAGGAGATTGTTGAAAAAACTCCTACCAAGTTTTGAAGTTAACAAAACTTTCTACTTCTTTTGTGTTTGTTTTTGAGGATTTTCCGAAGACATTTTCCAAAAGCATATCCCACTCTAATGAGCCTAGAAAGAGATAGTGTCCAGAATGAAGAAGAGTCCAGAACCATACCTAATGAGTTTGTGACTCAAATCTACATTGAACTTATTTGCAAATTATTATACAATGTCTAGTTTCCTAGCAAATGATTTTACTTTCCATTTATACAAATATTGATTGAATCAATCACAACTTGATGAAATCAATTTAAAAGATAAGTTCCTGACATCACTTATGGAAACTAAAATTCTAATTATATGAGCGACTAGAATCAAGTGGAAATTTCATTCCTATCTTCAATGGCCACAAAGATCCCTTTGAAAGATTTGGTCCAACAGTTTGATTGGAAAAAATTCCTCCTAAGAATGTCAATGGCTAGTATGGCGTGGAAGAGTATTTAAAGGAGATCATTCGATCAAGAAGAAGGGGGAACGTGAATTTGAAATTCCAAAATCTAAAACTACTCTCATTTACTTGTCTTCGTCTGTGAGCATTACAAAGTGTCATTAAGAGAGAAAACACAAAAGTAATGTCTTAGTGGGCTAGAGAGAGATCTACCACTAAGTGTTTACACTCATAAGTTGTAATTTTCTGTTAATCCTATAGTGAAATCTAGCCAGTAAATTGTCAACGTGGGAGAGTGGACGTAGACTTAATCTAAGCCAAATCACTATAAAATTAGTGTGCAATTTTCTCTTCCCTTAACTTGGTTTATTTCAAGTATGTTGCTTACTTACGGTTTAAAAGTCTAGTGTCTCTCAAAACTGTTTTTGTTCCTCTTTTAGACTTATCTAGAAATTTAATTTTATTCAGCAATAGTTTGGTAAAATTTCTTTAAATACCTATTCACCCCCCCCCCTCCCCTCTTCCCCCCTCTAGGTGTTAAATCTAGGTACATCAACGGGAAATATAGCGGAAGCTTTTGGAATACATCCACATCTAAACTATATAGAATTGAGGCACAATTATTTGTGGAGCTTTCATGGAAATGAGTTCATTGTCGTAATTTTGATGAATTTAAGAATGTCAAACAACAGCATTTTTGGCAAGATACCCTCAATATTTGAAAGGATGTCTCAATTACAAGAACTAGACTTGTCTTCAAATAATTTGAGTGGAGTGATTCCAAGTGAATTGGCAAGCTTGCGGTTTTTGCTAAATCTCATCTTGAGCAATAGTCGGATCACAAGTGATATTCCGAGTGAAATAGGATTTTTATCCAAAATGGAACATATCAACCTAGCAACAAACAATTTGAGTGGATCAATCCCAGCGCAACTCTTTCAATGCACGAACTTGTTGAACTTGAACTTGAGCAAAAATAATCTCGAGGGAAGCATTCCTCCTGAGAAAGGCAATGCGAGATTCTTGAAATCTTGATCTGAATCACAATCTATTGATGGGTAGACTACTACAAGGGCTAGGAAAGCTGAGAGTCCTCAAAACTATGAATGTATCCCACAATAGCTTGTCTGGTTCCACTCCATACTCATTTGGTGATAATATGTCAACATTAACTGTTTTTGACTTCTCCTACAAAAAGTTTGAAGGACCTCACCCAAAAGTCAAAGCTTTTAATGAGGCTCCATTTGATGCAGTTCAGCACAACAAGAGACTCTGTGGGAATGTTGTTGGTTTACAAAAATGCGACTCTCCCTTGAGCAAGAAAGGTAATGGAGATGGTGGACAATGACTTATTGCTTTCCTCGTTGTTTCGTTCTCAAGATTTCTCCGTCTTGCTTCCATTTTGATCATTCTCTTGATCTTTGGGCGTCGTCGAAGAAAGAGTACCAAGAGAGAGAACATTGGACAATCGAATGATTTTGACTTTTTTCGCATTTTGAGTTATCATGCCAAAGCTTTCTATGAACGAATCCCGGAGGCCACAGAAGAATTTGACTCCAAGTTGTATGTGGGAGAAGGAGCATACGGCATTATTTATAAAGCTGAACTACCAGCAGGACAAATTGTTGCTGTCGAGAAAATTTCTCCATCCCCTAAGGAGGAGTCCCTCGACTTCGTATCTTTCAAGAGAGATTCAAGCCTTATCAAATATCCACCATCGCCACACCGTTAAACTTTATGAGTTTTGCTCTCACGCACAACACTCTTTTTTGGTGTACGGCTACATCGAAAGAGAAAACTTGAGAAGAATTCTGAATGAATGATGATGAGAAAGCATCAGAGTTTGGCTGGGACAAAAGGGTAAATATGGTTCGGGGATTGGTGGATGCACTCTACTATATGCATTACGATTGTTTTCCTCCGTGGATTCATCAAGACTTGACCAGTAACATTGTTCTGTTGGATGTTGATTTTGAGGCTGAGGTTTCCGATTTTGGCATCGCAAGACTATCGAGGCCAGATTCATCAAATTGGACTGTAGTAGCCGGCACTATCGGTTACATCGCTCCAGGTATTTATGCACTTCAGAGTTTTTTTTTTTTTTGCCCCTTCAATGACAATTAGGAATAAGAAAGGCATTATGATTGATAAGGCCAGTTCAAGAATACTGAGTATGTGTAATTGAAATGATATATGCTTGTAATTTTTTGCCTACACCCCACCACATGAAGAAAAATTAATGTCGTAAACTTAGGAGTAGCTGCTAAGGTAATTAACAAGTTTTGAATTCTTCATTTGCAAAGTTGGCTCACTCTACAATTTCAACTGAAAAATGCAAATGTGTATAGCTTCAGAGTTGTTGCATTAGAGACAATCATTGGAAAGCATCCAGGAGATCTTATCTCTTGAAAATGTTCATCATACGCCCTGACCAAGTCACCAGTACTGTCGAAGGATGTGCTAGATGAACGTCTCTCACCTTCCAGAGTTTGACTTCGAGATGCCGAAGACCTGGTCTCCCTCGCATGGATCACTTTTGCATGTTTGCAAGCCGATCCGCGGCTTCGACCAACCATGAGACAAGTTTTTGCGGGAGCTCCGTCTTCATGTACCCCTGGAGATGCCATTTCCGACAGTTAGCTTGGGCCAACTTCGTTATCTCAATGGCAGAAAATTTCGAGCATCAGAAGGAGATTGATAGTTTAGAAATTAGCTTTTCATGTGCACTGTTTGTCTGTTTGGTCTGTAAGTCGCTAGCGACAAGCTAAGAAAAGTTGCTCATCTTGGGCGGCCCAACCAGGATTATAATAGCCAATCTTATTCAACAATTTTGATTATCTTCCTATTTCTTACCAATCCCACCATCTGAATTATTTTCACTGCAGAGCCTGCTTACCTATGAACATTACAGCAACATTACAGCGCTCGCCGATCATCGTTTGCAGCCATGGCGCTAGAAATTATGATGGGGAGTCTTCTGCGGTGGCCTCTTTTCACAGTTTTTAGCTTGTCGCAATGCCATCAGGAAAGAATTTGCAAAATACATTGGACTGACATTGTCCGAAGTAGTTTTCCATTTCAAAAGGGAGAATGACACTTATGGTCTTTCAGTGTGCAATAAGATTCTCAAACTTTTAGTCTTTTAATTAAGTCCCCCAATTTCATGTACAATGTGTAATGTAACTTCCGAACTTTCGATTGATCATGTTTGATTCCTATACTATTTTCATAACTAACATGGGACACCGATTCAATAAAACTTACACGGACTCAAGAATAGCGAGGATGACAATGACTCCAGAAGCTAATCAAACGATTTAATGAATTGTGAAAATGGAGAGCAGGGAACTTATTGCGCTTTGAGAAATTAGATATTGAACATACATGCGAAGTGTGGGATAGCATTGCAAATTAAAAACTAAGTTGGAAGGCTTGATGTCATTATCCCTTGCAAGAATGACAATTACATGCTTGTTAGGTCATCCACAATTACTTACATTTTCCTCCATCCGTTCTTCTAATCATGTCTTTGATTGATGAGTTAAAATTTATAAACTCCATCTATACAAAAGCTTTTCAAAATAAGTTGTTGAAGATTAATAATCAGAAGTTGTTGAAGATTACTTGACTCTGCAATTAGCAAAAATTTATTTTGAGCTCAAGTCAAATTTGAGTAAGAATTATGAAAATACTGCAAGAAAATATCGATGAAAATATATATATATATATATATTCGTATATTGTATTTATAGTTTGATTTTATGCGCTCAAATGTAATTCAGCAGCTCTATTAGCTTTCTGCAATTCAAAATACTCAAGTTAGGCATTTTTGGAGCTTTCAGCCCATTAAGAACATCTTACTTGAACTGGGTATCCCATGAGTAGCTTGATTTGTTTCCATTCGAATGACCAACCTCTTTGTCATTTTTGCCTCAGAAAGACTCTCACTTGATTTTTACTATCTAAAAGTGGGCAATAGATTTGCATAAACGAGGTGCGCACATTGAGTTTAAGAGGAAATGGGTGACCAATGATGACGTAAATTAAAAATCAATCATGACGTAAATTAGGAGAATGGAAATAAATAGGAGAAAAGGCTACAAGTATTTCACAAGCCCAAGATAGCGTAAAGCCTCACGCATGCCATCATAAAATACCTCCCCATGTTAGGCCTTCCACGCATCGTCCTCGGCTGCACAGAATAATCTTACAGAATGTCAGTATGATTTAAAAAGTGGTAACCGGATTTCGTGCTGTTGTTAGTAATCTGAGATTATTATTATAGTCATCTTATATTCTTCCGGTCCTTCATGAATTAAAAAAAAAAAAAAAGCTTCGAAAAAGAATTGGCGAATATGCTCTCCAACATAGATGGTTTGCTATAAGTAGAGCCATCAATATGGCCGTTGGCCCATTTTTTTACTCACTTATTTAAATGGGTTGTTGAAAAACTGAAGGGCCAAATGGAAGTGGGTCCAAAATATTATGGTCCAATCAGTTTGGGTCTAAATGAGTTTGTACAAGACTCATTTTCAAACTGATTTCGGCATGAGAGTGACCTTCTTCCACTTTTGCTCTCCAATGCTTCCGTGAAAAATCTTACTACTCTACCCACTTTCAGTTCAAACCCTAGAAATGGATTCGCCCTGCTTGAAGCCCTGATCCTACGGTCCCCACTAGAAGATGGCGACTGATCGGCCGTCACAGCACTCTGACAACAACCAGAGCAGAGGCGAGCTTTGTGCCATCAAACCTCTCCTCCACGGGCGAGCCCATCTAAATTGAGGGCTACCCCTTCAAATTTTCTCTTGCATTATTGCTATTTTCTTTTTTTTTTTGGTAAAAGCATTATTGCTATTGTTTCACAAACTTTGTGAAAAATGGCTGACATCATGATGGTCTTCAGCTTTGACGAGAGATCAAAAGTAATTTTTTCTTGTAAAGTACCCATTAATCGTCAATTGCGCATCAGCAACGGTTGGATCATCGACAAGTTGGGCTTCGCCGATTTGTTCGATATGCTCCTTCCTACCATGTCTTGGAACTCTCTCATGGCGAGTTATTGCTTTTTTTTTTTTTTTCATCAAAATAGGCCCTCACTGAACGTTTTTGTCCCAAAGAACTGGTTTTCATGTCGTTATATTTCCTGATTTTGAGTAACGTAAGAGATGAATTTTTTGTGAACAATTACGTTTTTTTTCTTTGCACTATCTAGTATAGCTCAATCTGGTCTATTGCATTTGACCATATTCGACCCAATCCAATCTGACCCGGTCTACTTGTAAGTACCATTTTCTGTATATGGTGCTTACTTCAAATACAAGATGTCAAGTAGTTATCAGTTGATCATGCAGGGAATAACCAAAGGTGGGGATAAAATAGAAAAGTTAAGAAGTCCGAAAGTACCTTCGTAAAATGAATAAAAAGTGAGGTATTTATAAGTATATGGCCAACATGGTAAGAGACTATACCAAGTGGCAATCTACTCATAGGGACATCAACGAATGGTGCGCGACATGAGGCCGTAGATAGGTGACCGCACATGAGACAGGCATGGGCTGGCATAAACCAACTAAAAAAGTTAAGGCATAGATCTTGTCAGGCACTTCCGGAAGCTTGGCCCTTTCTTTCTTGGTATATTGCATTGGTGTTTTTATAAATAAACTAGAGTTGAGCCTGTGCAATGCACAGGACGTGACGGGTAAAATAATAAGTGGAAACATCATGTTCAATATATAAATGATGAACAATTAAGAAGCACACATTTTTTTTTCTTGTAGATTCGACGTTAGTTATTTTATTCAATATCATATCAATCTAAAAGAATGTAAAAACATCAAGCAAAATAAAGCAATCGAATGGAATTGCTTGGACCGCATGAAAACACCTTTTTCACTTATATCATTCTACACTTTGAAAAAATTCAATATCCACTTAATCAAATATTTCTTTTTAAGAAAAATTTTCTTTTTTTTTCTTCGGACTCTGGAGGATCCAGTGGCTAGAGAATTACATTTCATGGACTCACATCATTCAAATTGTCAAATATAGTTCTATATATTCCTTTAAGTAAGATTAGAAGTTTCTAGAAAATTCCAGCTTTATTTTGTAGTAGACAGATTCACTAATTAAAACTGCATCAAGTTCTGCAAATAAAGCAGACTAAATGCCCATTACTTAGAATAGACCACATCGCTCATTATAAGGGAGCCGTTCCTTTTCTATCAAAAGAGCGAACGATTCGTCAAATTTTTATATTGTATCCGCTAGCCGTAAATTAATTTTCACATACATGACAAGTGAAAATGTGCAATTTTTACCCATTGAAAATAAACTAAATATTTGGAAGTTTTTCTCACGGAGTTCTTTTTCTTTTTGCCGACTAATTAATTTTGACCCTCACGTAATGATTCACCCAGCATCATTATGTGGAGCCAAAAAGGCGCACCATTAAACAACAATAGAAAAGCAAAGTTGTGGGAAAGAAGTGGATCCATCCTGGCCATATAGCCACGATCCCAAGCTCTAAGCTCGCGGTGACCGTGGCCGTTCAACCTCAAGTTTTGCCGATGCTAAAGCTCCTGATCATGGTTGCTCAACTTGAGCTCATATTAGCCATGGCCACTTGAACTTTAAACTCCAGCGACCATGGCTACAAGATCTTTTCAAGTCGCAAAAGCCCAGTGCAGCCAGCGGCGGCCATGGTCGAATATCTTTCCGAGCTCGCGGCAGCCACAGCTGCTCAATTAGCGCTTGCGGCCATAGCCACTTAATTGGTGCTCGTGAATGGGATCAACGATGACATTGTCCTTTAAGAAAGAACTGAGTTGATTGCCTTTCGCTCCTCCCTTCCTCCCTCAAACCTAAGATTTTCGGTGCAAGAGGATTGAGCATAGTGCTTGCCAATTTTCTTATTTAAGTTATAATCTTCCAAGGAAAATAATATTCTTTAGAAAAGTAAACAAATCTTGTTGATCTGTGACCCAATGTCCAACGCTTCCTTTCAAGTCCGAATGATCAACTTATTTCTCAGCAACGATAAGACTCCACGGTTTGGAAAAGGCTTCTTATATAATGGTTACATCACATCGCAAAGATGACGTTACATAACAAATGATAAACATTTGCCCACATGTTAAGAATCTTATCCTACTTGGTGTCACATGTGATCGGCTCTCACTTTTGATTGCTTTGTCAAATCACAACGCATGTCACCACATCAAAAAAGTAATGGATGCTTTAGGAGAACCTAAAAAGAAGACATTTGGTGGATGCTTATGTAATTTGAGCGATTTCGATGACTTAGGCCTTTAGAGCTTGCCTCAAACATCTTCCGTGTTATCACATGTTAACAATAACAATATCGATTGCAAATTAGGATGGTGGTCAATGATGAATTAGGTGCATCTTGGAGGAAAGTCTTATTAATATGTCGTTGCATGATGCTTGGTGACCTCGATTGTCAAAGTGGATGAACGATCCCGTAACCTCATTTAATTATGCACAAACTTTGTTGGATTAGAGAGCAATTTAGTTGTTTCAAGTTGTTAAAATATTAAATAATAAAGCATGTCTTCATCTAACATATTAAGTTTTTAAAATAATTAGTAGTGATTCCAAAAAATCTTACAAAGTGTTAAAGTACAAGATTTTGAGTTCCAATTATTCTAAGCTCCATTTGCCCTCTCAATTAAATATGTCCACGCTTAGTTTTGTGAAAGCAAGCAATCAAACAGTAAAATTGACGGAATAAGAAATAGATCAAACCTTTTACATGGCTCGGTGTAATAACTTATATCCACGAGAGAACAATGATGAATTTTATTGTAAATTAGATGATATAATGAAGATTACAATTACACTCGTTTCATTCAAACACTTTTAATGTTTTCCAAACCCCAATTACACTTAATAATTCAAATAATGTCTAATTACTCGCTAAATAATCTCACGAACTAATCAAACACAAATTTTTATCATAAGAATTTAATTAGCTTGAACATTAACTCTTCGGAGATATAATTTACGAATAAACCCACGAAAATATCTGCCGTCTGAGCACTTACTTGGAAACGGTGCCTCAATATTTCTTCGTGATGAACTCTGCAAATACTAGGCCACGAGTTCATAATTAAATATATGTGCACTCTGCCTCGATAACCCGAACCGACATCTGTAGGGGGGTCTATTCTTTCTTTCTCTAACCCATTGTTGTTTGTTGACCGAGTCAAAGGATTCCATGCCGATTGGGATCAGGAAACAAATTCTACGCTTTCCTCCTTTATTTTATTTTAATTCTTCTTTCCACTCGACAACAAAGGAGACAATAGCCTTTCCTTTTCTGGATGGTCTCTTCACAGTCAAAGATCCAACAGCACTCCAGCATGGAAGTATCAAATCACGCACTGACTTATACATAATTTAATTAACATCGGTCAGATTTTATTTATCAGGCTCAAACTCGATATATATTTTAATACCTAATATTAAGTATAAAAAAAACTAAACAAAACATAAGAAAAAGTGTTAGAAAATTAAATAATTGAACTTTCAACGATCTTACAAAATTTCACACGAATATTACGCTATATAAATGCATTGTGTTAAACTACATTGCTTAATTGATTGAATGGTGGAACATCTTATCTTAGTGTCGAATTGCTAGTTTCAAATCGAGAAGATGCATGCCAAACATCCTCGGGGTCATGATGTCCCGAGAAAGAGAGTAAAACAAGGTCGCGTAATATATTTGGCTGATTTTCCTCTTTTTTGTTAAGCCTTTAATTGGAAATGTAAGAGGTCATTGTTTTCTCCTTGCTTGAAACAGGCTCGAGTCTGTGGATTTTGTAACAGCCAATGCATGTGCTTGTTTATTCGTTTCCCGTTTGTTAGATGAGGGGCATGCTCCTCGTTTGCTAATTAAAGTTCAAGACTAGGTGTAAAATCAATAGGTAGTAGTGCCTTCACAGAGACTTCAGGATCACATCTAGAGAGCTCTCGTTGAAAACACGGTATCGAATTCCGAGCCCTGAACCTAGAGTCTCTAGTCTAGGGCAAACTAGTGGCTTAGATCTAGGTTCGAGACGTTTCACCTGCATCATAACTAGATCTCTGTAGGGTTCCTAACAGACCTCAAAATAGGTTAGTCGCAAGTCCTAAGTAAATATATATCACGAATTCCTAAGGGGCGACCTGCGCCACCGGACATGGGAGAATCTGAACGAGGTATGTGCCTCGCTTCTCTGTTAGGGACAAGTGCTGCCTCGTCCCCGTCGACCTCTTCGGACCCACTTCAAGAGTTGCGAAAATGGGCTCGCAGGTGCTTGAGTTCATGGGGCACGGCCTCTTTGGATCTCTCGATATATTTCATATCATCTCTCTCTCTCTCTCTCTCTCATGCACGAGTTACGTCGTAGAGGGCCGGATTGTTGACTGGGCTGCGATGCTGATTTGAGTTGGGCCTTGTGGAGCCCATTAGGTATCCTATACTGACCCTTCTTACTTACTTGTCCTTAGGGTGTGGTTTAACATTTCCCAAGGATTCCTCAAGAAAATGTTAGACCATTTTATAACTATTTTGAATGAGTTTTCACTTGAAAGTTAACATTGGGAAGGCTGAAAGCCTGATATTAATAGAGACTAGTTTTGGGTTTTCAATATTTAGCCAAATAATGAACTCATTTTTTTCTTCAAAAACTACCCTCACCAATTCTTCAAATTTCCAATTTTATCCCCCATTATTTTCTAATTAAAAAAAGACCAAACCCTTTACCAATTCGGCAAAGGGCTACGGGCGACCTCTAGCGAGGGTCGTGCTGGCGAGTGCTGTTGAAGGTCACATGACCTCAAGCAACCCAAGCGGCGCCTAACCCAAGCAACTGCCACCTAAGTCTTGCGGCCTTAGGTGGCCCTCACTTGGGTCTCACAAGGGTCACGCAATTGGTAGTTGCCTAGGTTGCGTGACCCTCATCATGCAATCCTCGCTGAGGATCGCTCGAGGTCAGGCAACCTCCCGCGGCCCTCGCCAGGGTTGCACAACCCTCACTAGAGGTCGCCTAACGTAGGGCAACCTCATTGATGTGTGACATCCCGATTTTCCAATTTTGGTTTCAATTAAATAAGTAGGGCATTTCATCTTCTCGTCTATATAGCTTTCTTCTCGAGTTGGCCACTCACGAGATAACTACTATCGGTGAAGCCGTTAAGGAATCTAAACGCAATAGACTTGAGAATTCGACCATGAATTGGCTACTCGACCGTATTAATCAGTAAGGATCATTACGACACCGTCCGAATCAAGACGAAGATCAGTAATAGGTCGATTAATCGAGATATGTGATTAGAGTGTGGGTGATTCCACCCGATCGCAATATCCTCATCGACCAATATCCTCTTCTCGTCGTTTTGGGTACCTGTGTCCGTAATCGAAACCTCGAGATTTCTACGACAATCGAGAGTCGCCAAGGTGTCGAAGATGCACTTTGTGGCTTGAGAATAATCAACCACAGGTCAATTGCACAAAAATTCCTAAAAGCTACCCGATAGATTAGGACGCGCTAAAGTCGCGCGTTGAATTTAACCGTGAAATTGAACCCGATTACGAAAGTGGAAGTTACGTCAAGTCACAATTCATTTTACGAATGTCGACTCATCTCCGAAGATTTTCTACAAACCGAGATTTTGGCGGAAAAGCAAAGTAATGCCATTTTTGTTCGGGATTATCGAGAGGGCCGTTTTAATTGAATCTTCGGATGCAAGTTGGATCATTTGATGGGAAAAAGTCATGAGACGACGAGGATACCTTGATGGATTTAATTGGGCTTCAATTGGATGTGTTTGGTTGAGAATTGGATGAAATTGATTGAGATTGAAGAGGGAAATGTAACAAATTCGTATGCCATGGGGAGAGCTATTTTGCACCTATTGGCAAGGTTGTGGAGGAAGCTTGAGGAGGAGAGAGAGTGGCTGCCACGCAATGTCATGTGATGTCGTAGTGGTGGAGCTGGCAACGAGAGAATCTAAGCGAGTGTTGAGCTCTAAAGAGCCCAAGGAGACCCCCTTGCTAAGCAGCCTCTTCTCCCTTAATTTGTGGCTTTCTCCATTATTGTTGAAGGAGAGAAGCTCAGCAAAAAAACCAGAGAAACCGAGCAGCAACAGCCCTCCACCGTCGCATGCCCATCGGACTCCATCTCTTCCTCTGTTTTCTCCTCGTTTCAGTTTCTGCTCCAGCCGATCTTTCGCCAAAGATCCGAGTAAAAAGTTAACTTCCCGGTTGAATCAGCGAACGAGCCACCCATCGCCGCGAAGAAGACATCCAGCCCGTTCCGGAGCACCTCATCGCTCGCCGGAACGATTCTCCGGCTGTCCCGTACGGCCGCCCGAAGCCGCCGCTCGCCGGACCGTCTGGTTCCGCCCTGCTCCGCCTGTTCTGCGTTTTCTTGCTGTTTCGCCCCTTTCCGACCCTTCCTTTGCCCATCCCAACCTCCTACAAGATCCCCAAGACCCCCGGGAGCCATTGGTTGCCAACCACCCGCTTACCGGAGCTCCGATCGGCCCGTTTTCGCCGTTGAAGTTGCTGGTTTCTTCTCTGCAGTTCAGCCCAGAAACGAAGAGAAGACAGCAAGGTTTTGGAGACTTTGTGGCCCGTTTTCAAGCCCTTCCTGGCCTCCGTTGGTGTCGCCGCTTTGGGGTTTATCGCCCGCCTTGGCGTCGCCTTCGCCGTGGACTCGCCGGAATGTTAATCCGGTGAGTTTATCCTCTAATTCTTGCTTAGTGAGTTAATGACGCTTAAGGGGTGTTTAGATTAGTCTAATTAGGTTTAGGTGGTTAGATTAGATTATTTTAATGTAAATTAGATTAGTTGTATGATTAGCTTAATGGATGTTTAATTAGGGCTAATTGTATGTTTAAATTAGTGTAATCTAGTTTAAGCCTAATTAATTATTTTTAATTAAATAATTATTTCGAATTTATAAATATTATTTTATTAAATTATATTATTATAAAATAATATTTAATTATTTACTTTTCGGAATTAAATTTAATTATTTAATAATTTCGAAAATTGTCTTGGGATAGTAGAGGTGTTAAATTTCATGACTGATCGCAGCAAAAGGTCTCAGTTTGTGTTAATTGTATGTTTAAATTGAGAAATTGAGTGATTGATGGTTATGGTTAATTATTCCAAAAGTGTGGAATTGAGTGATATTGATGAAGCTTTGGTATTTAAATTGAAAATACTTTCGATTATCGAACTTTTGGCACCGTAATTGGTTGGTAGGTCCAGGTTTGTATCGATTGATTGAATGGATGTTTATGTGGGGATTTATCCCAAATTGATTAGTGTTGGTTTTGATGGGAAAATGACCGTGAGAGGTTGTGAGTTGAACCTAGAAAGCCATCAAATCTAAATTATGCAGTGGGCGTAATGCCACTACATATGCATTGCCGAAAGTGGGGCGTTCCTACGTATAATTCTTGAGTGGGCAGTAATCCAATTACGTATAGACTTGCCTGTAAGCGCATGATTGAAGATCGAGAATGAATAGTCATAATGGCCGTGTGATGATTTCGATGACGTAATCGACTAAGTCGATTGATCGTTGAATCGATCAAGTAATTGAATTGTTTGGATGATGTGGTTGTCAATATTTATTGATTAAACTGATCAGTGCGAGGAAGGAATTGAGCGAGGTAAGTCCTCTATGCTATTTGTGTGGCTAGAGCGCCACGAGGCGTATTTTCTTCCTAATTGAGTTTAGATGGTAGGACTCGTATTTGAGACGTAGTCATCCGTCCGATTGGGATAATATTTCGGTCCTTAGATGACGGTCATGGAGGACCTAGGAAGTCCCGGAGTTCGGAAGGTGGAGGCTGAAGAATCGGCGAACGTGTCGACAAGTTGGTCATAGGACAGTTCCCTTTTAGTTGAGCTGTCTATTTTATAGACATCCGTGTTGTATAGAAATCTATGTGTTTATAGAAAGCTTGTTTGGTTATGATTGATTGCGCTCGCTTTCTATCTCGAGTTAAATGTTGTCGGGGATTTGTTTCGCTTCCGCATGCGAAATAAAAATGAATGGGTCGGCGACGTGTCCTGGGAAGTCGCATTTGTATCGACCAGAGTGGGATGTTCGCGCGCTTGGAGGATCGGGGCGTGACATGATGGCCGCTATTGAGCACCAGATTTGGCTCGCTAGCGGCCGTAGCCTTTCGCCAGGCCAAGGAAGGGTTTGGTCTTTATTTTCAATTATATATATTTGATTTTTTTTAAATTTTAAACAAATAAAATTTTTTAAAACTAATATTAATCACAAGGGCTTTTCAAATGTATTTACCCAAGGCCCGTTAAGCTAAACTTACTTTATATTAGCCTAATGGGCTTTCAAAATACTAAACCAAACACACACAAAAGCTTCAAGTTGTTGTCCAAACATGAGCTTGATTTTAGAACCTTCTCTCGTCCCTCACACTCCCTCCAAACATATGTAGTGTATAACATTTCGATTGTTGACACTTAAAATTTTCCCGAAGATTTCGGAATATATTACACAGTCAACGTAGTCCTGAAGATTTCGGAATATATTACACAGTCCACGTAGAGTTTATCAATGTTTGAGCGACGAGTTACAAGGTTGACAATGACTTTTCAACTTTAAAAATGGGTTATGTTCGTCGAAATGAGCCTTCCAACACTCATATTGCCATTCAAATCCAATAGTCAGTTTTCAATCCTTCAAGACTGATGGGGCGCATTTTTCACCTTATCGGGAGGTTTGTAATATCCGGATTTCGGACTCACGCTAAGAAATTAAATGTTGCAAAATTCCAGCGCAATGAAAATTGGGTCTATCGGACGACGATTGAGAAATTTCAGCGGGTTAAACATTGATCGAAATTTCTTAATACCCGAACTAGGTCCAGGGCCCAAGAACCATATTTATATATATCCGAATTGAATGACACTTTCCAGATCTCTTAGTTCGGCGTTTAACGACTTTTTATGGCTTTTGAGGTCGCCTATTTGATGTTCAATCCGTAGACCCGTGCTTTTAATCACGTTTTGAGCTAGTATCTCGGATCCCTGAATTTGCAATTTCCCCAGTCAATAATGGGTTCTTCGGAAAGCTTCCGTCATTAGCTTTCCAATAATATAAAAAAATCATGTGAATCGAACACCAAACGCAAAGTCATGAGACTCGGAAGATGCAAACTTTCCAATAATGAGGCGCGCCCGCCTCGAGTCGCGGCGCCTCCGTAGACTAGGTATGGTGAGGGCATAGAATTGAACAGATAAATTACGTGTCACAATTCTACGGTGGAGATAACGAATGAGACTAAAGTAGACATTGCATGTCCTTCCTAAATCAGGGAAGATGGATGGTATTCTCCCTCCTATTCACAAAGTACCACGGCTAAAATCATCATCGAAATGAAAGTCGACACACTTATGGGAACATCTAAATCGACATATTATGTTTTCCCCCTCGACATCCGTACTTTATACATGCCATCGCCATACTAGCTTTGGAAGATTAATTCAAGCATCATGTGTGGCGAAAGTTATGTCGACCAAAGCAAGACTATGATGAGTATAGTAACCTCATATAATAATTAGGTGGGTAAAAGTTTCATAGTATATTTAATTTCTAAAACCATGCAACGTTTCAAAATTTATTTTATTAATGCATTGTTTGTTTTGCTAAAAATAAAAAGTTTGGATTATATCTTCCTGAAAATAAACGTTTGTAATGCTTGAAATAATCGATTGACAAAAAATATTTTCATTACTAATAACAAGTTATATATAAACATTTTCATGGATGATCATAAAATTTTTTTGTTCAATATCTTTAGTAAAAGATAATTTATAAAGAATATATTTTTAAAATAATTCATTTTCTATGAAACAAATGAAGCGTATATAATTTATCATTGCCTGCTTCTTACTCTCACAAATATTTTTGAAATTAATTAACTTGATAGTGTCATATCAATGCTAGAAAATGAAAAGACCCGATAAAATGAATTAACTTGATAGTGTCATATAAGTGCCAGAAAATGAACAAGACCCGATAAAACTCTCATCGTATTTTGATGTACTTCAGACGCTAATGCAACCATCTTCTATGTGAGGATGAGGAAAATCTACGTGAAAGCGGCAATAGATTACAGTCTATCTTTCGTAAATCCAACTATCTTAGCTGTACAACAACTCAAGTGGCACCTTATAATCAAGATGATGAGAATGTAGAGTAGTAAACTCCTCGGGCTAGTGCAATTGATCCGGGCATAAGAGGAATTCTAGCTTAGAAATTGGAGGTTACTTTGTTCAAAAGTCACAAATTACATGCAAACTATTCAAGATTAAGATTACTTGCCCATGCCAAAGGTCTGGACTTGACATGTTCTTAGGGTTTGCGGTGTTTTTCATGCAAAAACCTCTAAATAGTTGAGTATACAGTCTCGTGCCCTTTATTTAAAAAAGAAAGACAGAATGAATGAATGAATGTAGAGCGGGAGAGTACAACATGGATTAAGTTCACTTTCCTACCTAAGTAGTCTTCTCATCAGAGATCTAGTGAAGCTAATAATTTCCTTGAGTACTCACTCACCATCATAGGCCTGCTTCAATTACATGTGAGATTTCATACCAGTATCAAATGTATAATCATCATGACTATCTGGTTTTGCAAAAGTTTTTACTAATTGGTCTTTGATATATATGATATGATATACATCATGGAGAATGTCCTTTTTTAGGTGAAACATAGAGACCGTCTTAAGTACCAATTAGTATAGATGATGGCACTTTCAATGCTGAAGGATGGTACATAGCAACCAACTAGAATTAAAGGTGTGTTTGTTTTAAAAACTCAATTTAAAAAAAAAAATGTAAAATAATTGCTTTTGTCGCTTATAAAAAATAAATGAATAAAAATATAATTAGTTGTGTCTAAAGTTATTGTCAATAATGAAAATATTTTCTATTGACTAATTTTTCTTAAGAGATATAACCAATCATTTTTTGGAAAATATTTTCCAAATCTTAAGTTTTTTATGACATTTGTGTTGTAAAAAGTGAACAATTTGGAAAATATTTTTTTAAAATGATCATTTGTATAACTTGAAATAATTAGTTAATAGAAAATATTTTTGTTATCCACAATAATTTATGTCTGGATATTTTCATGAGCGATTAAAATATTTTTGTCCATTCATTATTGTAAGCAATACGGTGAGTATTTTTAGGAAAATATTTTTTAAAGCGTTTACTTTCTGCAAAATCAATGGAGCGTAGGTTTGAAAAGGTTCAGAATATAACATAGAAATATATTTCATATCTTAACATTTCCATAATGTGAAAATTGAAAGTATGACCTAGGCCTTAAGCATATTTACCCAATACATGCATAAGAAACAAAACTTATATACTGTTGAAAGAGCACTGTGAGGAATCAAAACTCCATACTTCTGTTTCACAACGGTAAAAAATTAGTCATTGTTTTTTATGTTTTTGAACAAATAATGTCTCATATGCTAACTAAAACGAATATGTTGTGGTTAAGTGACACATGCTTTGTGGGTTACATATATAAGCTCGGTCGTACATAAAAATATATATTTGTCTTGAGCGAAAGAAAATTAACTTAAGATATTATATTAGTAATATATATATTTTAATGGCCAGAAAGTTGAACCATGAATTAGGCAAATAACAGCCATTTTTCTCAAATTGGATGTTGCAATTTGTAAGCAGGCCACCTCTTTAAAAATAGCCAAAGGAAGCCCTGGAAGACCTGTCTTTTTCACTTTTTCGCCCACACACTAAACTTTTTTTTTTTTTTTTATCGAGGACTAGACGGTGTGTCATCGATTGAAATCCGAGGGAAAGTGAGGTTGATGATTGTAGAATCAGCTGCTTTTGAGACAACATGTGAAGAAGCCCAACGACTATATTATAAAAGGAGAAAAAAGACGGGCTCTTGCATAGTGGATGATTACATAATGACAAGGTCCCACCCCACTTTTGACGGGCAATTAGAATTTGAGCCAAGAAAAAGGTGATTCCGAGACCATAGTGGTGCCCTAATCCATACTTCACTTTTTGTTTAGGTAAAAGGGTTTTAATGTATGCATGCCAACGGTATTACGAGCAGCATTTAGATCTTCGTGTGAGTGCGATTGATTCTCTATTATGGATTTTGATACTACTTGCTCGAATTTTGCCAAATATGTATCATCGAGATAAAATTGCAATTGAAAGGGGTGTGAAATGAAAATCCACTACCTACATGGTCGATTGGATTCACTTCGATTTTTAGCCATGTGTTATAGTTTATGACCGTTTGAAATGTGGACTTTATTCTACAATTGGTTAGGTTTTGTCGTCAATGATTTCAAAGTGGAATGTTTTCTTTAGTTGTTGGAAATATCTTGACATTTTTCCAATCAAAATGATTTTGCCGATGGCAAAAAGTTGAATTGGTTGTTATTCATCAATGGCATTTATTTTAAGAAAGTGAATAATAACTTCTTGACAAGAAAAGCCACTAAATTTAGTGCGGAGACTTTGCATCTCTACCATCATCTCGCTTTTGGAGTAAAAGCCGGGAGTCAAAAGGGTCCGAGTGTGCCTTTGAGAACCTTTTCTAAAGTTCTTTTGGACAATTGCAAGTACTATTTGATATATATATATTTTTTTGGGAAAGTTTTGGGAAGATATATTAAAATTTCTAGAATCCTCTAGAGGCTTTTAGCCTAAAGTCAGTTTAGATGTGCTTCGAGTTTTGAATTTTGAGCATTTCTGAAATGAAAGTACATTTATTTTCCTTTCAACGTTAACATCTCTAACCTTGTACAATATCGAAAATATCCACCTCATGTGATGTAAATGGCTAGGAGCCAGCGAGGCTAGATCTAGCTGTTGGCTAGCCTTACCTGAGATTAAGCAAGGCTGATAGCAATTTGGCTTGGATTTTCACTTGCAAAGGTTTGAGATTCTTTTTAAATAGCAAAAGTTCTTTACAAAATGCTTTTTTATTTTATTTTTTATTTCTAAACGGCATTTAGGTTAAAATTATTTTTCAATTTATTTTTAAATCACACCTTACTAAACACCATTGCATTTTAGAAAGGCCCTTCCACCCAATTTTTTTTTTGCGTTTTGCACCCAAAAGCTAGGTTGCCCAGCTTCTGATCCGTGGCTCTCATTGCATTATTTTAATTTATATCATGACTAACGGCAACCGACTCTAGGTAGATCTGTGGGTGGTGTTGAACTTATCCGCAGCGTATTATAATCAATCAATTAAAAAATATAGTGGAACTCCAAATGGCGCAAATCCAGCTTTTATAAAAGTAGGAGAACCTCTCAAGTGGGGGAATAAAATCCAATTTCCACTCCACGCAGCACTTTCCAAAGCCATTTGTCTTTGTCACCGCCATCAAGTCCATCACATGTGTGCACTGACTGAGCACCGACCGCCCCAATAGAGGAAGAGACAGAGAGAGTAGCCGACGCACCGCCGTCCCACCACCACCCCGCCCAGCCCGGTGGCGCTCACGGACAAAAGACGTGAAAATAATCGTTGTCCAAAACCACACACAACCGCAAAGACCACCCCCCCTTGTTAATTGCAGCGGACGTCTTGTCTGTCGAGAAAGGAAAGGAAGTGGATTTGGAACGTTGGAGACAAATGGACAAAAAAAGCAGGAGAGGAAAAGGCCAGGAATCAAGGGGGATGGGGGGGTAGGCTAGGCATGCATGCACCCATCATTTTCACCGCAATTAACCCAACCCCCAATCATTCTTTCTCACCCAATCCGCACTGTTCATGATAACCCAATTTCTCTCTCTCTTTTTTTTTTATTTATTAATTTCGGTCAGTTTTTTTTTTCTTTTTTTTTTGGAGAGGAACCCTCCGGCTCAGAATTTCCTGAAAAAGACCAATGTGGAATAGTTTAAGATTGATATACTAAATGAGTTTACAAAATGATAGGATAGGTATTTATTGGATGTTCAAATGGGAAGAGGGACACCGTTTCCAGATCCTAATCCATATTCATTGTGTGCAGGCTGCGAATTCACTCTGAATCAATGTTTGTAATAAAGTCATGAAACCCTAAAACACACCTCTGTCTCTATTTCCGCTAGCTCTCCGCTTGGCTCTATTTCAGCCGCCGCAATCTTATGCTCGAGTCGATGACTACCACCGAGCCATCTCCACCCATCTCTGATCGTGGTGCCGACCCCATTGACTCGTTTTCTTTGATTTCTCCATGCGCACGTTTATGCGTGTTACCAAATGAAGCTCGAAAGTGGCACCATTCCCTGAAATAAACGGAGCTAGATTCTAAATGGAGCTCTTTGCATGAGATTTATCGAGGGCACATGAGCTTGTGGCGGATCTCTTGCACAGAGCTTACGACATCGACCTCAAAGACTACAAGCACTATGCACGTGAGCTAGGTGACTACGCGTCGCCGTCATCGTCCCGAGCAAGTAGAGGGGGGCGGTTATTGGAGAGCCTAATATTGATTAAAACATCGGAGATGATGATCGTGACGACGACGGAGAAGAGTGGACAATTGCGACTAGAGACACACAAGAAGGGAAGGAGGAGTACAAGTGAGCTAGGTGTGTTTTTTTTTCTTAGGTGAAGGATAGACATGCTGCACAAATCAAATAGTTCAAAAATGGTGACAATGATGGGCACAGAGTATGGGAAAAGGTGCACTCTCATAGTTTGGTTTTCTAACTTTAATAAACACTTATAATTACAACTTGTCCCATCAATTAAACTAATTAATCATAGATCCATGTTTTCTTCTAACTTTAATCGGAGGGATCTCCCCCTAATCATAATTTTGATTGATGGGTTAAGGATATGGACATCATCTGTTATTAATTTCGGTTAAGTTTGTATGTGGATGATGTCGATGATTAATTACCCAACAATCTGAGACATTATTGGAGGGAAAAAAATTGTCATCTAGTATTATTGGCTTTATTAACCCCGTGATTACTCATTTTCTAAATGGCCATGCTTCTTGATGGAACTTTTGGCCACTTTTCCCTTCGAGTGATGCTGTGAAAAGATCATTTTTACGATGGGACTTGTTAGTGCTTGTTAATGTTCCTTCTATCGTAAATTACAAGTTTCTCTTAATCTCAGTTAGTTGTAACCGCCATTTCCTTTCTTTTCTTGGATTTCCATGAAAGAACTCAGGCAGAATGACACGAGGACTGGAGTCCCTGTTAAACATAATAACTACCAATGATGGTTCACATTAACATTAAATCAACTCACTGATACTTTGTTATTATGTAATTATTAAACGTCTTAACAAAGTATTAGTATTGGTGCAGCTAAGTACTCGACTAATATATGGACAAAAGAAAATCCTCGAATAAGAGGGAAAGATGTTAGGAAGAAACGGTGTAAGAAAGTATGTGAGTTGCGTTGCTCAGGAGAAGAGGGAAAGGAAAGTGAAGGGAAATTATTGTACCTAATACCCAAAGAGGGAAAGGAAAGTGAAGGGAAATTATTGTACCTAATACCCCACAAAAAATTATTTCCCAATGAGGAGAGAAAAGAAACATACAGAAGTGAGGAAATTCACTTTCTTTAATGCTGTTTTTGGACGCTCCATCAGCATCGAAATGTTTGTGAGAAATTACAAAAAGCAAGCTATATGATATTTCCATCCCTTAAAATGGACGAAATTAATGAAAGTACTTGATACAAATTTCTAGACGAGTTTTCTGAACTTGATTACACTTTTTGAAAGTTTTAAACTTTATATTTCAACCTTTTTTTATTACAAATTTTAAAGCTTACAATGCACTTGTTTTGATTTTCTAAATTGGTTTGGTACAATAATAGGAGATTCTTTATCTTGATAAATTAAGAAATTATCCTAAAATTAAGGATAATTTCTTGGTCTTAGCGTTGTGACTATGAATTTTCTTAATTAAGACAGGGAATGGAATGGAAAAGCAAACGTTAGAGTCTTGAGACATGTTTCAGTGTTCTGACACTGATTTTCCTTAGTCAATACATGGAATAGAAGATGACAAAGCCGTGTTGGGTCCCTAAACAAGCAAGGCCAAAGACAACGACAACAGTCAAACAAGAAGGGGAGAGAATAAAAACAAATGACAACGTTCGATTCTCATCTGCATTTCTTCCCGTAAAGAGAGCGATTTTTATATTAGCAAATTTGTTCAATCGAGGAAAAGCTTTTGCAGATTCTCCATGCTCTCCCTCCAGCTATTAATACTCTGCCTGCGCACTCCTCCCCTCTTTCTTCCCGGAAAGCTAATAAAGAAAGAAGGGCCTTTCTTTTCTCGCCCCAGATAAAGAAAGCCCTTCTTCTTCTTCTTCTTCTTCGGCTTTATCACTTCACATCAAATGGAGGCCTCAATGTGAAGCTTGCTGCACTTTCTCTCGCACCAGCTGTCTTCACATTCTAAGGATAGGTTGTCAGCTTTTCTGGGTTCTCTTCACTTTTCAACCCACCCCTGTCTCTTCTTCTCGTGGGTGTTGCTGTGGAGAGATCTTGGAGAAGTCAAAATGGAGGTGGCGTGAGGTCTTTTCCTTCCAGTGGGGTTGGTGTTGTGATAAAACTAGAACTTGGGTTTCTCTTCTTTCTTCTTGCTCTGCCCCCGCTGTGCGTATACGCGGATGGGGAGCGTTTCTTGGCTTTTGCTGGTGTTGGTCTCCATGGGGATGGTCGTGTGCACTTGGTGCCAGAATAGTAGCTCGGAAGCAATCACGGCTGTTTACATTGTGACCCTTAAACAAGCCCTGTCGTCCATGACTATGGTGTGCTGAAGAAGGAGACGAATGTGTTCAGGCATGGAGGTTCGGGGAAATCCAACAGAATGGACAAAGCAAGGTACTTTCTTTCTTCTCTTGTAAATGCGGGCTGTGGTTGGATTCTGTTTATTCGTTTGTAGAATCGGGAGACCAAACTGGGAATTGGTTTATTTACTTACTTCCTTTGGCAATAGCTACTGAAAGGGTTAAATTGCAATTTTCGAAAGTTGATTTTTGCTTCGTGAGGTAAATTTTTACCTTTGAGAGTTTGTAGCCTCTCAAGTTCGGCAACTACCTCGTGGGGGTCCATTCATTTCTGTTTCTGCAGTGTCTATAACTGTCTTTTACGTTACTATGGCTGATATCGTCGGAAGTTCCTTTCTTGATTGGCAGTATAAAGAATTGTTCATGTGTAATTTAGTGGAGACTTTAGTTTAATGAGGTCGCGATGACAGGAACTTATCTTGATTAAGCTTCATTTTTAGCCTTTGATTGGTTTTCTGAGCTTCCTACTCTAAATTCAGGCACAATAACACTTCTCGTTCTGGTGGGAGCTCTTATATTGCTCGAGTTCATGATTCGTTATTGAGGAAGGCACTGAAGGGAGAGAAATATCTGAAACTGTACAGCTATCACTACTTAATAAATGGATTTGCAGTACTTGTCACTCCCCAACAGGTATATCAGTACCCAACACTGTCTTTTCCTTATGATAGTTCTCATCCTTGTCTGCTTGGCAATTATAACTGCATATTGGATACGGAGGAAAATATTTTGGCTGTCCTGACTGTGTTATCCATAATTATGGCAAAACTTTATGCATGTCCTGCGTTGCTGGTGATTGAAGTTTTGTTGCTGAGTGATATAAAAATAGTCTCTAGAACCTCACTTTAGTCTGGTAATATTACTTGAAGGCCGACAAACTTTCACAGAGGACAGAGGTGGCAAACGTAGTTTTGGATTTTTCAGTTAGAACGGCAACAACTCATACTCCACAATTTCTTGGTCTACCAAATGGAGCGTGGGCACAACGTGGCGGGTACGACTCGGCTGGAGAAGGAGTTGTGATTGGTTTTATTGATACTGGCATTGATCCGACACACCCCAGCTTGCCGATGATGTGTCTGACCGTCCATATCCAGTCCCTGCCCATTACTCAGGGATTTGTGAGGTCACTCCGGATTTTCCATCTGGATCATGCAATAGGAAGCTTGTCGGGGCCCGGCATTTTGCTGCATCTGCCATAACCAGAGGAATTTTCAATGCATCTCAGGACTACGCATCGCCATTTGATGGAGATGGTCACGGACGTGAGTGTTTCATGTGACTTCTCTCATCTTGTATGCTTGTGTCTCCATGTCATTTTTTTGTCAGCATCTCTTTTGCTCAATCTGCGGCTGTAATAACTGTAGCTTTGTAGTTCCACAAGCTGGGGATGAGGGAGTAAAAAATGCGAGTGTGGGAGGGTAACGAGAATTTGTGATCAGTTTTCCCTTTTAACTCCTTTGATCGCTAGGATTTCCTCTATTTTATTTTCTCTATGTCTTGATGTGGATAATAGTGGTGATATGTCGCTGTTAGCCATTCCTTCTTCATGACCTGGGCTGAGGACCTGAAGTGACGAGAGGAGAAAACTGGTTTTTGCTTCAGTATCTGTCCTTATAACTACCAACTGGAATTCACTTGTTGTTGACATATATCTCTTTCTTCTTCTTCTTTTCAACATAAAATTATTGTTAACTGCATAAAGTAAAAACCTTGTTTTCATCTTCTATCAAAAACAAAGAGCCATTATTTTCCCATTTTTGTCATGGTTAACTTTTCAGAGTAAAAACATGTAAAGCTTTGTAAGCTGGCAGGATAGATTTAGTGATATGGGAAAGCTAGAAGAATCTTACTTCACGGCCATGTATAATTTCTTCTCATATTGTTGGCATCAAAGTTAGAGCAACCGTTGTCTGGTTACTAGCTTCCACATTGTCAATTAGATGGAAGACTTGATAGGCAATTGATGGATCGAATAGTGGAATTACAGGCACACGGCTTCAGTTGCAGCAGGAAACCATGGGATTCCAGTTATTGTTTCTGGTCATCACTTTGGGAATGCAAGTGGAATGGCTCCTCGTTCACAGTAATTTATCTGGACCAAGTCTCTCTATACTCTTATTATTTATCTCTATTCATTATTTACAGTGATTATTAAGTACTAATAAATGATAACTGCTTCTGTTTACCTGCTTTGCTCAAAGATGGACTTACACCTCGAGCAAAATATGATTGAGTACTTTTTTATGTTAAGATAACATGGATACTCAATTTCAATTTTCAGCATCGCTGTTTACAAGTCATTATATAAGAGCTTTGGAGGCTTTGCCGCGGATGTCGTTGCTGCAATTGACCAGGTTTGTGTCTACATGATTTGACTGACCAGCTTCTCTTGCTTAGCTAATCTATGTGTAGACAGTTTAAGACTTTAGAGACCCTCAACACTTTGATGTGCTGCTAGTTGACTGTATTTCTGTCTTGCTATTTGACGGATCGCTTCAGATTACACTTCGACGTCAAAATATTCCTACTCTGCAAACCAAAGTTTCTTGTTCTGGTTCTTTTGCAGTGGCTATTCATTGGCTTGTTTTATCTAAAGATACTTGTGTTTTTTACTTCTTTTGTAGTCATACCAAAAAGAGAGTATTTATAACCCGTAAAGGTATTGTGCTTGCAACTGTTATGATTGCTATTCTGTTTCCCTTGGTATCTTGTCTTTCCTTTTCTATGTGGAAAATATCCAATGCAAGATAGGTAATTACAATAAGTGGCAATTTTTTCCCTAAGAGAAATATAAATGAACTTTTTCAGAGGGAGTAAACCTTAGTCAAACGTCAAAATTATTCAGGCTCTCTATTTACTCTATGATTGAAATAGGCATTCCTCAATAATAGTTTATACTGGCTAGGAACTGGTGCTGTACCATGACTATACAATACAAACAATAACATTCAGTGCACTTCTTGGTATTCTCTGGTTGTTTGAGGAATTATATTTGAAAGATTCTACACGGAGAGATGTTTCGGTTTTGAATTTCTACGAATCTGTGTAGCACCAGTTCCATTTGTAGAGATGTATAATTAATTACCCTTGGCTCATGTTTCAATCGATACTGCAAAAGAAAATGGGAAAAAAAAAGAGTGCTTTTGGGGATCGTGAAACATATATGTCTTGGTGTTACCATTCATAACTGATTTTCTTCTTTCTTTGTGATGATGCATTTATACAGGCTGCCAGGATGGTGTTGAGTATAATAAGCTTATCAATCACTCCGAATAGGCGTCCTCCTGGAATTGCAACGCTTCTTCAACCCCATTGACATGGCTTTATTGTCAGCAGTAAAAGCTGGCATTTTTGTTGTGCAAGCTAGCCGGAAATACTTCTTACCTGCACCAAAAAGCGTATCTTCCTTCAGTCCATGGATCTTCACTGTTGGTGCTGCTGCTCATGACCGAGTGTACCAAAACTCCATAGTTCTTGAAACAACCGATCAATTGGCTGGAGTTGGCCTTGGCGCTAAGCCATCTGTTTAGCTGATGCTTATTTTCTCTCTTTTTTTGTTTTAGTGCTAATTTTGGTTCACTTATGTTTTGCAACTGACTTTTCTCAAATAACCCTAAAGGATCAAGTTGTCTAGTTTAGCCTTTATTTTTGGTTCCCAAACTGGACTCAAATTTGTATTGCCTCAGGATTTTAAAAAGGTTCTATGTTCAGATCACTTGCCTCTTATTCAAAACCTAGATCAAGATTGATGGAAACTGCGAATTGTTTGGTTTGAAGAGTGATAGTCTGTGATTTCTTTCACTATCAAAGTTAATTTGCTGAATCTGATGACTCCTTGAAGATATGTTGATTCTCACGGATGGGGGTCGTTTCCCGTCCAAACTAAAAAGGGAAAAATTTGGATCATCAGATATACAATACACAGATCACTAACTCTCAGTACTTGCCGATTCATAAAAACAAGTTGAGCTTATTCTATGGTAATAACCAATAAAAGTCAAGAAAGGAATTTGGGATACTTCTCACTAGTCTTGCAGGAATTGGATTTGTTGATTATGATTCATCTCCATTATTGCAGCATACTCGGTTTTGGTAGTGAGCTAATTTATGGGATGCACATGCTTGGTGTTGTGGTTGTGGAGAAGTACATTTTACCCCTTAATCCCTGCAAAAATTTACTTACAGATTTCATTTCCTTTACAATTCGTCAAGATGCAAATAAACATTTCATCATTCTTTTTTCAGCGGGAACCGATAAAGATACAATGTACAAGCTAGTCTCAGCACTCGATGTTCTGAACAATGACACTTCAATTTCCCAAAGACATGTATGTCGGGAATGTCAGGACTCTACAAACTTTGGATCCAGATCATGTCCAAGGGAACCTTTTGTTATGTAGCTACTTCGATCCGGGTTTGTGTTTGGACTTCCACCATCCGCAGCCTTAGAAACAGCAAATAACCTTAGCGCAGCTGGTATCGTGTTTTACATGGATCCTTTGTGATTGGGTTTGCTTAATCCAAACTCCATTGAAGATGCCTGCATCATTATTCCAACATCAGATGATTCCCAAGGTACAGCCAATGCCATTAACAGAGTCTTGTTGCTGTTAGTTGCTGCTGATTCAAGAATGAGTGCCAAAGAACTGTATTTGCTATATAGTGATCTTTCTCAGTATATTTGACAGATACTGCTTCAATACTACAATTCTTCTGTGGAGAGGGACTGACAGATAAAACAGGTTGTTACATTTGGAGCCACTGCTAGCATCTTGGGCGGGCTGAAAGCCACAGCTTTTCTGCTCCAAAAGTAATGTACTACTCGGCCAGAGGACCTGATCCAGAAGACAGTTCTCTCACCAACGCAGATATATTGAAGCTAAACTTGGTTGCCCCTGGTAATTTCATATGGGCTGCTTGGAGCTCTGTTGGCACTGATTCTATGGAATTTGAAGGTAGACCATCATAATATATACAGCAATTCGTGTTGATTCATTTGACCAGTGCAATAGGTTTGTGTTTTAATCCATTACTGCATGAAAGATATTCCCATAAAGCATTGGTATCTGCAAGACATTTAATTATTCATATAGGTAGCTTGATATTCTTTTGCTTGTGCATGTATTATTGTTTACCTAGTGATCGGTGCAAGATTTCTTCTCTCCAGTGCCAAATGCAATGGAATTGCAGAGTCTGTTTATCCTGGTTCTCTTCTTCTTATATGCTGCCTCCAAAGTAGATTCAATGATTCAGGTGAAAACTTTGCGATGATGTCTGGGACAAGCATGGCTGTTCCTCATATTGCTGGCTGGCAGCGCCAATTAAGCAAAATTTTCCAAGTTTTAGTCCTTCTGCCATTGCATCTGCACTTTCACAACGGCTTTATTATATGACAAGAACGGGACCAAATGGCTCAGCGCTTTATGCCAACCCAGATCAAAATCAGTCCCAGCAACACCTTTTGACATGGGGCAGCGTAAGCTTTGTGAATGCAACTGCTGCTTTGAATCCGGACTTATTCTTGACTCCAGTAAGTTATTCTGCCTATGCCAGTTAAGTACTCTTTGTCTGGAAACATCCTCTACCCAATCAGATGTGAAAGTCAATTAAATTGATAAAATTAGGAGTGTCCTGAGTCATCTGCTTTTTACAATGGTAGAATCTCCAAATCATGGATATGCCTCTTTCATTGGCCCAAAATGAAGAATATCTCTTGTAGTCCAATCATAATTTGTTGTGATAAGTCTGTTATTTGCCTTTATTGCAATGGGTGCAGCTAAGTCCAACTCAACTATAATTTTAATTTTGTCATGCCAATCAAGCCAAATGGCTCATGGGTCAGCATAACCGTGTATATGGTCAGATTTACTTATCCGAGAAGGATTGAGTTTGGACTTGACTGGTGCAAGTGCTGAAGTACCAATTCCAAATTTTTATCAATTGCAAATATACATAATGAAGTGAAAAATAGATGACTATTAATAGTTTGTCATTTTGAGAAATTTATTCAACGGAAGGATATCCTCAAGGACAGTAATCAAATGTTTAATTATAGTCAACAGTTAATGTGCGAGAAAAAGTCCTTAAAGAATAAAGTACATTTTTATAAGTTTCTGTTGTGAACAGATTTCTTTCAACACTAAAAGGATGGCTTTCTTGAATAAGCAACTGATTTTATACTCAGAATACAGAAACAATGTGCCTGATTTGAGTATCTTTTCCTTGTCTGGTAAGGAACCAATAAGGAACCAATGTGCTTCGTGTTATGACATATGTTCTTGAGTTACTTTTACCTCTAGAATAAAATCTGCTTTGTCTGTTCTACCAAGAGATTGACATCACGAAAATGTCCACATTGTCTATGTAAAATCTCTAGATAAATCGATTTCTTTATACATCCAACTCATCAGTTCTGGTGACCCGGTATTGACCCAAGACCATAGAGTTTTCTTTCTTTTCTTGATTTTTAAGTTCTGTCAATTCCTCTGAAACAACATAACATCAACTTATGTTTTCAATTAATGAAGAGCCTCAACTGTAATCTCTTTCAAGCTGCATGGGATAGTATCCTGGTTCTCTCTAATGATACAGCAGAGTATGCAACTGCTACATCATCTCTCTCTTTTGGCGTAGTTCTTTGTTCTGTTCATGCCTAGCTAATGTAGGGGCTAAGATGAGCCTGTCTGATGCTGTTCTTGTAGGTTATGATGATTACATGTCATTTCTCTGTGGCATTAACGCCTGGCTCCCATTGCTTGGAACTACACCGCCAAAGTTGTTGGGCTTACAACAACACTATTAGCGCGCCGATCTGAATTTGCCTCTATCACAATCGCTACGGTGCGAATGCCACCACCTCGGGCTTCGTTGAGAGACAGAGAGAGATGTGAATCCCGCCTACAGTCAACGATGGCGGTGGTTGCAGCGGGCAGTAAGGAAATCTCCTAGACGGTGGTGGTTGAATGTACGGCAACGACGAAGGCCAGGGCAAAAGGGAAAGGGAAGAGAGGTGGTGCGGTGGTGATTGGCACATTGCTCCGTTGAAGAGGGAGGAGAGAGAAAGAAGGGACTGATCGGCAGGTTTTAGCTGGATTTGATTGAGTCTGGCAAAAACTAAAGTTTAAAGAGATCACCGTAGGAACGCCGGAGCCACGTCCCTTAGCACGTAGAGTCACTTCATTGGACATTGCATAACTTCACTTTTTTGATTTCACCAACATTTCATTTTCAAAAACTGATCTTCATTCTGCTTGTTTTGTTTAAAGAGAAATGTAGTCCTACTTGTCAAAATTTCCATCTTCAAATTAACTACGGTTAATGTGCCAAGCATGGTTTTAAATAGCAGCAGCCATTGTATAGCAGTGCCACTACCAGCCAGGATCACGTGGAGAATGAAAGCCTCATCGATAGCAGTCGAGCATCGGTGCTATCAAGCGCAATTGCTGGGGTATTGCATCCTATTGATTCAAACAAAAAGAGGAAGAACCAGCAGGATGAAGAAGAGATTGACAGAAAAAGTGACATCAGCCTCTTTCCCCGGAAACTTTCAAACCTTGCGTCCATAATTATAACGCTTCAGCACAACTCGTTTGAAGTTTGAACTGAAGAAAACAAGTATTTGTGCCAAAGACTTTACGGGATTCACTTCTTAAGCACGGCTATTTCCTCAAAGTAAACCGACCACTTCTGTCCATTTTGTCATCAACAAATTTGATCGAAACACGTCTGACTTTCGAAGAGAACATCATCATCATATCATATAAAACCCTTCACGCCTCAAGAGGAGGAGACCAACAAAATTCGAACGAGAATATGAAGGAAATGGCTTGCAAGCCTCCTCCTTCCTCCTCTTCCTCCTCCTACTGCATCAGAATCTGCTGGTTTCCTATCGATCGCAATCCTTCACTTGCCTTACAGAAGATTATCCTGGTGGTGGTGGTGAGTCTGCTTCCTCTTTCTTCTACTTAAGCTCACATCAGGATCATGCGAAATCATCATTAACAGGGAAATCCGAATGACAGATATAGGTTCATTGTGGTTTTCCACAAACAGATGGAAACGAACTGTACCTTCTTTATCTTCTGTCATTAAAACATCGACTGCGATTGTATGTTGAGAATAATGCGACTCCCTCAAACATTTCTGTTCAGGAAAACAGGGCATAGATCCAAAAAAACACGTGGAACTGAAATTCTGGATTTTGTTTTTGAAGTCTCGAATTCTTTATTATGATTAATATCAGGGTATTTTTTGAGGGAATGACCCTCTAGATTAGAAAGGTCACCAAGAGTTGCAAATTCCTTTTGACGCTTCTCTCTGTGAATTGTTGACGAATGTTGCAGAAGATATAAGGGATTTTAAAAGTTATAATGAGTCTTTGAAAGAGAACTTCTAGGAAAAGCAGAATTTATTGTTTGGTTAAAAACGATTTTTTTTTTCTGGTAAATTTATTAAGTGTTGGTAAATGTGAAAAAACAGTTGACAGAAAAGTAACCCGTTGGTAATTTACCAAAATTTTTATGAAGATACCAACTTTCTTTGTTCTGTTTATATTACTAGTTTTTTGTACTACTCACCAACTTTTATTTGCATAACTTAACAACGTTTTCAATTACTAACTCTCTATGTGAAATTATTAATCTAAATTAGAGTGATTCATCAACTTTTGTCAAATTGTATTGACAATTAAATGTTTTGCCATAAACTCAATTACTACCAATATTTTAATTGTTTTCTTTTTGTAGATATCAAATTTTTTATTGAGTTACCAGCTTTTAGTTGATTTGGTTAGCAACCTCTTACATTTATTATCTTTTTTAAAGATTACCAATCTAAACTAGCATGATTCACCAATTATTGTCCTATTAAATTACCACCAAATATTGGATTATCAACTCTCATTTAAGTTACTTACCAACATTTTTTTTTGCCAACTTTTCTATATATTTACAAACCTCTACTTGCATTTCTTAATAACGCTGCTAATTCTACCACATTCTTTTAGAAATTACTAACCTTAATTAAAGTGACTTACCAACTTTGCTCGATGAAGATAATGATTAATTTTGGGTTAATAACTCTCATTTGAATCATTTACCAAGTTAATTTAGCTCTTTACCAACTTTTCTTATCTTTTATCAACTTTTGTTCACCTTTTCTACTTACACTTTAAATTTGTCAACTCTTATATGAATTTACAAGAAAAAGATAAAGAAAAAATGTTGGTGAAAAGGTAATAAATTTTTCTATCAGAAATAAGGGAGGTTGATAATTTAAAAATAAAAAGTTGGTAACTAACTCTAGAGTTGGTAAACTAATCCTAATTGGTAACTTGATTGTTGTCAATCACACTAGTAAGGTTGGTAATTTAGAAATTACAAATTTAAAATTAATTATTAAGAAAATAAAAATAGTAGCTCGATATAAACATTAGTAGATTTAAGAAAAAAACAAATAAATGTTGGTAAACAGTTATAACTCTAGAACTGATTGGTAATTTAATTGGCAAAAGATAAAAGAAACTTTTTTTGGTATAAGATAAGAGAAGTAGGTATTTTACAAGAAAACACAAAAATATCAATACCTTACCAAATAGAAATTGATGATGCAAACAAGTTGATAATTTAATTGAAGAAAAGATGGTAATCACTCTAATAGACATTGACAATTTCTAAAAAGAATTAGTAAATTCAAAAGGTTGACAAATAAGGTAAATAAAAGTAGTAACTCAATAGAAAACTAGTAAATTAACAAAATAGTAATAAATGGTGGTCACAAGCAATCAAATGATACTTGGTAATCCAAAACCAGTTGGCATCTCAACATAGGGAAACACCTTCAAATAAAGGTTGGTAATTTCTTATAGTAAGTTGGTAATTTAAAAAAAGTTACGACATTGGTAACTAACTTAAAGAAGGGTGGTGACACAAACTTGGTAACTTAACTGGGTAAAAGTTTGTAACCACACTAATGAACATTAATACTTTCTAAAAATAGTTGGTGAATGGGATGGATTGGTAAGCAAGACAAATAATAAGTTGTTAATTCAATAGAAAAGTTGGTAAATTTAAAATAAATAAATAAATAACCATTAATAAGTAACTTAAATGAGACTTGATATATTTAAGCTAACTTGAAACCTAATGAGAGAAGAACTGGTAACTCACAAATAAAGGTTGGTAGGTTCGCATGAGAGACATTTATAAATAAATAAATAAGGAATAAATAAACGTTAATATGGGTGAATAATTAGTTAACTATAGTAAACACCAATTGTTCACGTTTATCATATAGTAGCCCCTGCAACTGGTCTAATGGGTAAAAAAACCGTGTTATTCCCTTCACATAATTGATTGTTTGTGTTTGTAGGTAATGCCGGTGGAGACAACCCACCTCATTCCCCAGGCTGCTGTAAGTACTTTTGAGACTTGTTATGTAATGTGATAGTCATGATCCATTATTAAAACTTGACGTTATGCTTATAAAAATTAGTGCAGGATTTCACTATCAATCACAAAGATTAATACCACAACTAGCACACACTTAGCACATTTACTCCAAATTTTCATTTCAGAAAAAAATTCAAAGTGATATCCGCAAGCATTACCTCAAACTAATTTTTACATTATAAAAATCCTAAACTGGTAAATTCATACCACATTTACCCAAAATTGATTTCGTGTCACAAAATTAGGGATTTTAGTAAATTCGCGAAACTTGAGGGAGCTTTTAGGGAAAAATTAGCAGATTTTAGCAAATTTCAAAATATAATATTTTGGCAATTTGAAATTGTTTAATAATTAGTTTTGGATAAATGTGGTACATGTTATGTGACATGAAACTTAGTTTACAATCTATATATATATATAATCAATATAAAGTTCAATTGTAATCATAGATTGAGATTTTCATGGTATAGCCCTAATAACAATTTATACCTATATATTTTCATTGATGATTATAATATATATTTCATTCATTCACTTTCTTAAACAATACTTAATTTATTAAAAAAATGTTTTCCAAATCGTTTATTCTCAACTCATTTTATGAAATACAATACTCATCTCATAACATCATGCGAAATTAGCTTGGAAAAAATAGAGTTCGTGGAAATATGGAGGCAAAAATCTTAACTATATGCTTTTGTTGCAATGCAGAATGGAGGTTAGCTTTATTGTTCGGGACTGCGGAAAGTGCCGCCGAAGATATTCGATAACTTAGAGTGATCACTTGTAATATGGATAATTTTGAATGTCAAATGTTATTGTTCTTTTCAATATTTACTAAAGGAAGCTATATTATTGTGGTCATTTATTTATTTTTTATAGATGCTGCGTTACAAAACATGTCAGGATGAGATGGTTCTTGATTGTCTACACTTAGTTACGCACATGTCAATTATTTTTATAAAAAAAGTCAAATAAGAACATAAAGTGCCCTCATTTTTTCAAATAAGAATCTTAAGTAAATTTTGTTTCAAACAAGAATCTAAAGTGTTTTCATTTTCTCAAATAAAGACTTAAAATGGATACTATTTTAAATAAGGATATGGAGTGACCATATTAGTATGAAAAAAGGACATGATCTCACAAATTGGTCAATGACATTTTTTTCCTTTATTTTTTTTATTTTACCCTTTTTTTTTCTATAAGTGATAGATTATAGACAATTGATTCATCCATTCAACTGAGATGGACATCCCACCTGTTATTAGTCGAATGTCCGTTTGCCTCACAAACCAGCTTCATTTGGGTTTCGTGCTTTCACATATGCTTTCCCGACCGTTCCAAATGTTATGAAATCTACATAAGCTCTCCAAATGAAACAAGATTTGCCATCTCCAAAACGTACACAACCAAGGCGAAATACAATATGGGGAGCTCACTTTAATTAGGTTTCTTTGGGCCCTCCTAGGCCCAGTTGTTCGCAAAGCTCCGTCTACAAAAATGGACAAGACTTAGGCAGACTAGAGAGAGAACTTAATCGGGTCATGGGCCTATTGGGCCATGAGCCCACGGCCCAAATCCCGAATCCAGCTGGGCCCATCAGCACCACGCCTTTCGACCCCTTTCGCTTCCCCTTGCCTCGGGAGTTTTATCTGCAATTTCCTTTGCAATTCTCCCTCCTCTCCTCCTCCACCTCCAATGGCGTCGCTCAACTTCAGCTTCTTCGACAACTGGTTCGCCAGACCCACCAACCCTCTCCCTCTCCCGAACCTCGCCGCCGCCGCCCGGCCGCTCTCCGCCGCCTCCCGGGCCGCCCCAACTTCGCCTCCTGAGCTCGAGCCTCGGACCCCCGAAGCCCGACGGCGAGCCCAAGCCCGACGGCAAGGAGGACGGCATCTACACCCAGGCGATGGACCGGTACTTCTGGGAATGCGAGAACCTGCCCGACTACCGGCACACCCCGAGGTCGAGAAGATCCTGAACGAGGACCCCGTGTTCGAGGCCAAGGAGAACCCGACCGAGCAGGAGGTGCGGGAGAACGAGAAGTGGTGGCAGGATTTCGGTCCAGCCCCGTCGTGCAGTTCATGCAGCGGGCCGAGGAGGTCGCGGATCAGTTCAACGAGCTGGAGCTCCAGGAGAACGACGAGCCGTACAGAAGCGAGGACAAGAAGCTGTGGCGCGGGGTCCCGCACGTGCCGGGGCTCGACGGCCGACCGATGCCGCGGAAGGCGATCAAGACGAGGGAGGAGAGCGATGACAAGTTCTGGGATTTCGCGCGGCAGTTCTTCTTCGGGCTCTGGGGGTTCAGGCAGCGGCCGTACCCGCCCGGGCGGCCCATCGATGTCGCGCAGGCTATCGGGTATAAGCGGCTCGAGAGGCGGTACTATGATTGTAAGTTTTGATGGAGATTGATGTCGTGTTGAGATTGAATGATTGTTTGATCATCGTCAAGATTGGAATTTTTGGTTGCTTTGTGTTGTTGTACAGGATGTGTTTGTAGAATTTCCGGTGTAAGAAATATCTGTCCTTGTGATATAGAGGATGATTTATTTTCGGTTAATTTGATTTTCAGTTAGCTTGATGAATGTGTAATCTCTGTATTCTGTGTTTCTTCATTCCTGCTAAAGCTGTTTGGTACATTCGAATGAGAATATGTAGGCTTGTTTGCTCAAAATGTGCATTTCGTGCGGGGTTTAACCAATGTATCCATGTTTCGATTGCCATAGTATTTGTGGTTTAATCAACAGACTGCGTTTTGTGTGGGGTAATTGCAAGTGTGCCTGTCGATTTTAATTAAAAGCATTAACAGATTGTTATGGGGTAGATGGTGGATCTTTATTTGTTTATCTGATTGTGTTCTCATAGATTGGTTGTTGGTATGACAGTTATCATGAGGAGTGGTGGCTTCTACTATAAGGATCGATTGGCTTCTACTAACTTGGGACCGATGGAACTGATACAACTTAAAACAGCTTGGGGTGCTGGAATCATTGACAAGGACACATTCATTTGGGGTGAGGACTTGGATGAATGGGCCTGATTCATATGATTTATGGACTGGAACCTGCCATTGCCACATGGGAAGGTAGGCATATTGTTTTTGTCAATTTTATGCTACAAATTTAAACGTCTTGTGCAGGAAAGTATAGTCAGTCACAGCAAGCGTAGTCTACTGTGTAAAGCGTTCTCCATATGCATGCTAATATTTGTAAGGCATGAAAGTGCCATGTTTGGGGGACTGGTTTGATTAGATCTTATCTCTGCCGCTTGTGTATTGATGTTGTCAATTCTGGCCATTGAAATTGATTGGAAGAGCATGTTCAAGTTGGTAGAAGAATACTACTGTTCACCAGAGATACTCTTTTCCCAGGGAAAATTATAACTGCTTTTTGTTTACTTCTTGTGCCACTGTGAATGAGATATCTTTTTACTTGTTATTATGGGCTTTCAGTAAGACTAGGTGCTGCGGCCACTGCATTCCTTCACAAACTCCAGAAAGGAATACCTCCTTGGGTACCTCTCAAAGGGCAAGAGAAGAAAACTTACAAGCAGCTCCAGCAAGAAGCTATAGAAAGCAGGAGACGCGATCAAGCGGTGCTCGAAGCTAATGATGGTCTTTGGCCTGGACTGAAAATTCCAAGTCATTGCCTATTTCTTTGGGCTAGTGGTTCAGAACTTACAACCATTTTAGAAGATGACCACATGCCGAACAAGTACATCCCAAAGATCTCAGGTACTGCAGAAAGAAGTATATTTCTTCTGGCTAGTCCTTTTAGCCACCAAACATTTGAAGCAAAGAACCAATGCCTGACTATGTGGGTGTACTTATTAATGATGCAGGATCCAATTGGCTAAAGTAATACCTGGTTTAAGGCCTTGGGAAGTTTTAAGCATTGAACAAGCAATGGATCAGATAACATATGGTGGAGAATGGTACCGTCTACCCCTTGGTACTTACCATACAGGTCCTCCGTACATCCAGCTTTGGAACAAGGATGTTAAGGTGCGACTTAGTATCGCTCCTTTTTCTTTGCCTCTATTTGTTATTCAGCTTGTCTTTTACCACTCAAGTTAATAAAGATCAAAAGGGCTAAACTTGCCTTCCACCATAATAATATTGAGAGAAAGAAGCGTAACTGCAAATAGTGATTAGTGCGGAGACTTTTCCATAAGTCATTTCCCATTCTTCCCTGATCACTATTTTAATTAGACTATTCTTATACTGAAACCCGTAAGTAGAAGATTAACCTTGGGCCCAGTTGGTAATGGCTACCCTATCGACAGTTGAGAATTTTATTTCACAGATTTCTGCCTCTTACAATCCTGACTGGCCACTGACATAAAGAAAGGGCAACGAAGAGAGTGGATTACTGAAAATTTCCCTATTTCAACCCTTGCTTGGCCCATTCTGAAGAAGGAAAAAAAAAAATTACCTTTGATTAATTTTTCCTGGTTCCGGGTGGATTTCTTAATGTGTAATCTAGCTCTCATCTCCCTTCTACTGCTATTGAGCTAAAAGCCCATGCATCTTTGATGAAAGCTCTCATGCTGTACTTTTAGTTTGCTTTTCGTGTTGGTTTCATCAAGTTCTTTGACGTTTAGAAAGTATGACCTTATGTACGCATCAGCACTTGTTAGTCAGTTTAATTAGTGGCACGTTGTAGCTTCACTGCAGAGCATCAGCTCTTTATTGGATTTTTGGTGAAAGGACAGCGACATATTATTCTTTTCTTACCTTTATGAGAACAGTGAAAAGCTATTTATGCATAATGCGTCTCCTGACCTTTGTCCATTGTTGTCTCAGCGAATGTTTAGGATTTTCTTCAACTTGAGCTCTAGAGTGTATAACAAACTAGAAAGGACCGTACCTGGTTTTACCCAAATAATGGAGAAAGTCCACGCTGACACAGCCGTAAGGGATGCGAGACGGAAGGAGAAGAGGGAGGCACAAAAGAGGGCCGAGCAGGAGGAGGCCATGTTTGGTAGAGCTCGAAAAAACCCATAGCATCGCCTGTGGTCGTCACCCTGCAGCTCAAATGATACATTAAGATCTTCTATTGATCGATTCAACCTGTGCAGCATCGGTTTAGGAGGCAGGTTCTCTTCTTTTCCCATATTGTGATGGCTCACTTTGAGTTTGAAATTAGTTGCTTGGTAATGCCGGCAAACCCTTGAAATGGAAAGGTTTGTAGTCTGTACTTTTGCATCCATTCCAAGGGGAAGAGAACAGTAACAAATTCAGATCTTCTTTTGTGTTGAGAGGATTGGCATAATGCGTCTTGCACTAAATGGGCTTCATGTTGTTCCAATATCTCTCTGCATAACATTGAGAATGGAGGATTCTGCAGAGTTTGAGCTTGTGAAGTCTCTACCATCTGTCTTATTTTGCTTCTCTCTATGCATCAACAGAAACAGCCAAGCCTTATTCCATCAAGTGAGATTGGGTGTATGAATTGTATTATGCCATTGCCTTCGACCATTTTTAGATTTTCCGTTTTTCAGAAAATGAATGATTTAAACGAAAATATATTTTTTTAAATCATCATTTATATCACTTAAAAATGAATGAATAAATATATTTTCATCATCTAAAAAATATTTAAATGCAAATTATCATTAATAATGAAAATATTTTTCATTAGTTTTATTAAGTGATTTGTTTTAGAAAAATGTCTTATAAATTATTTATTTTTCATGAAATAAATGAGTCTAAATAGTCAATATCTTTCTTATAATTTTTGAAAATAAATGATGGATGGACATTTGTTGCTCACTCAAGCCCTCTTTTCATTATTTTCTTCATTTTATATTTGAGATTCGCTTAACCTTTTCTTTTGGTTTATTCTTGTAATAACTATTTCGTTACTTCTATGAAAAAAGAAAAATCAAGTTACACTTTCTACTGCTCGTCTGTATTTATTTTCATCTTTGTTTTACAATGCTCACTTTTCTATCCCTCATTCGAAGAGCGTTAAAGCATAAGGACTAGTCAAAAGAATTATGTTTCGGAATTATATCAATAAGATCCCATTTTAGTTTGACATATCGATTTTCAAGGAAATTGTTGTATGATACTAACATCCCAAACGCTCGATTGTATCATATATAAAGAGAATGACTCAAATGCAAGCTTCTATGGAACCATTTTCGGATTTGGTGGAATTGAATCAAGAGTACCACTTACAATTGAATCAAGAGTAGCCGCTACTAAGGGAATTGAATCTAACCTTGCTTCACTTTCTCTGTCTAGGAACTCTAGGATGAATACACATTCTTGGTGTGATAACAGCTGTGAAAGTCTTTAGTGTGATCAAGTCAATAATCACTCATCTACGGTGAGTAACAAAATAAGAACATGCCATTTTAAATTATCTTCAAGAATTATATATCTCAAATAATCAAACGTTATGTTCTAGATATCTTCATGGATTTCTTCACAGTACCGTTGACTTGACGATCAAAATAAAATTGGTAAATTTATTTTTCATCAATCGATTTATCTTCATTAGTATTATTTTTATGACCCCGGCATCGTGCCAGAGTGATTATGGATAGACGAGTAGCGTTACCACCGACTTATCGCGGAAACCGACGCTAGTCACGCACGACACGTCGGCCGAGGAACCACGTGTCGGCTCCCCATTGGTGCTAGAAAGAGACAAATCGCTCCGTAGAACGTGTAACAAAGCGAGGGCTTCTCTCAGTTCCGACCGACGCTCCAGACGAGGACGCTTGTCCCTTCCTTTTCTTCCTTTTCAAGCTTCTGTATATAAACATGGTCGTCCAGTTCCGGCGACTGGATTTTCAGACGAAGCCATGGCGCCAGATCTCAGTCCAACCTCACTCCAGAACGACGGGGACGAACATCAGAAGGGAGCAGAGGATGGAGGGGGAGAAGACGGAGAGCAAGACGCTCTTGAACAGTCTCCTCTCCACCATCATCCCCGAAAAGGCGCCGCCCCCGACGGCGGCGGCGGACGGAGCTGGCGGCGGACGCGGCGACGACGATGTGGGTCGCGAGGAAGGCGAGGGAAATGGCAACGGCGGCGGCGGCGGCGGGATCATCGGTCACTTGATCTCGAACCTGGTCTCTCCAGGAGCCCCGAGGCGGGGCGGTGGTCGGGGAAGAGGAAAGCGGAAGCCTTGGAGGTCGAGGACGGCGGAAGAGGCGGCGAGACCGGTGGGGTTTCTAGGGCGAAGAGCGATGGGGAAAGTGAAGCAGTCGGTGGTGGCGGCGGTGGGGTGATAAGCAGTCTTATTTCGAGCTTCTTTTACTCAAGTGAGGAGGGAGAAGGAAGTGCTTTCGCCGCCGCCGCCGCCGCCGCCGCTGCCGGAGGTGATGAGATAGAGAGACATCGGGCAGCTGAAGGAGGCGAGACGGCGGCGGCGGCATCGGAGGTGGATGAGGGGGGCGGCGGCGGCGGCGACAGGGGGGGCATCATTAAGAACATCCTCTCTCACCTGCCAGGTACATCTAAGAATCAGCTCTTTTATTTTTACTCTTTTCGTAATTATTGGAATTCAAATTTTCATATTCTCAAAATTGGGGTAAAGATGATTTAATTTTGAGTGTCGATTTCTATTTTCAGATAAAAATTTGAAGATAAATATTAAAATAGGAATAGGACATGATCGACAAAAAATTAGAAAAGAAAAATGATTTATTTCAACATATATTGTATATTTGTGTAGAAGGCTTGTGCTAATATTTATGTGAATTATTAAACAATAATCCCGTCATTTTCGGAATTACCAGTTTGACTCTCTTTTTTTCAATCTAAAAAGGAATTATGTCTATTATAAGCTGGTGGGTGGCGGCAGTGAGAAGAACTATGGAGTTTTCATTAAATTTTCACTTGAATAGTTAATTAAACACTTGGGGATGGTACACAAATTAGTGCACGTAGTCGAAATACGAATACTGAAACTGATTCTTTATATATAAATAAAGAAAACGAGTTATTCGATTTATTTCTGAATATAGATACACAGCTAAAGCAAGCGCAATGGGGTGAAAAATTAAAAGTGGGAAGATAAATCGAAAGTTTTGGGACCTGATTTAATATATAGAAATAGTTCATAGATCATATTGTTTGACTACGGAATATATCGGATGTCGAAAGTATTATTAATGTCAATTTTTTGTTTTATGTTTTTTTTTTGTTTCTCCATTATTTGGTGAGCAGAGGATGCATGTCCGACTACTGATGAGGCCTCTATGCTGATTCACTCCATCGTTCGAGACTGAGAAGCCAATTTCGGACTTCCGAAATTCATCTTTCTTATTTGTCCACGGGAGGAACATTTATATTCTTGTGATTTAGGGACAAAAACTGTGTAACTTCACTATGTTGATGGTTTTCTTGGTTCTTTCGATGATATTTACGAATGTTTGTGCTAATTGATGTGTACATTTCTTTACTAAGTAGAGGGTAAAAAACAATTGAGAAACATCATATCATTGATGATAATCCCATAAATCAAAATTAATGCAAATATAATTGGTCTAGTATGTATTTTGTAAGTATATCCATTCAAAATTTAGTTCTAGCCCCTTAGAAATCAGAACTTATCATGGACTTAAAAGGCATGTTGGCGGCGACAGTTGCATTAGGTGTCTTCTTCGTTCAAGCGGCGATACAAAAGAAGAATGAGACGGGGCGAGAGATCAGGAGCGGCGTTATAGACAACACATGGATATTATCATTTTTCATTTGATGAAATGAACTCGAAGATTAAGTGGAGTGTCATCTTGCTTCCGGCAATTATACTCATTAGAGAGGGAGGTACTTCTTATTTTACATAATACTCGATAAAAAAAAAACATTTAACTTTTCAAAAATTGATCCTTTTGAAACGTTGCAATTTATAACAAGTTTGATAAAAAAATATAAGTCGTAGATAAGGTGTTGACAGCTCAAATTTTCAAAAAAATTGAACTGAACCAAATTGCAGCCTTAATCAAATACAAACCAAGCTAAGACCTCGATATGGTTAAGTTCAATTCAATTTTTCAATCTTTCATTTTCCTTTGTTTGGCTTGCTGTCATATATTAAAATAAAAGCCATCTTCTTTGAACTTTCAATAAAAAAAAGAAGCCATATGGTATGTCACAGCTATAAGTGCTTTTGGTTTCATCCAATCACTACAAACTTTATGAGATTTTACATATTTTATCTAATCTAATCTAGTGCCTACCTGAGAAGCACATTGCAATTTCCTTTATTTCCATGCAACTGAAAAGACAAACATGGTTAACTTAGCCATAAACTAACTCGGCACTAAAATTAAATCACTAACAGTTAGCATTTATGGTCTCTAGAGATTGATGAGCGGTCCATAGCAAAACCATACCCAATGAGCTCTACACCGTTTAAATCACATCGAGCTAATTTTACAATTCCTCTTAAACGTACTCATCGTTTGAGACTTTCTCCAACTCGAAGGACAATGAAGAAGTAATGAACAACGAACCGGGCCGGCAGCTACCGGACCGGCCCATTGGGCCGGACTATGGGCCTGGGCCCAAGAACAGGCCCAAAAGGCTATTCCTTTCGAGCAACCGAAACGCCTTTTCTTCTTAATAGCTATTAGCTAGGGTTTTAGAGCTCTCTCTCTCTCTCTCTCTCGCCAGCTTCACCTCGCCGGCGGCCTCCGGAGCTCCTCCGTCGTCGAGCTCAAGCTAATCCGAAGATGGTCAGTGCCTTTTTTCCCGTCAATATGCATTTCCTGGTGGTCTGCGGCTGCGAATCTGCTTTGCTTTTTGTGATTCGATCGGAATTTCACTTTGTTTTGATCCCGCCTCGTTTGTATTCCGAGTAGTTTACTTACGGAAGGCGTAGGAATGCGATGCCCTTAGCTCGTTTTGGCGCCGCCGCCGCCGTCGTCGAACTCTAGTTTAGATTGTTCGGCGGCGGCGCAGCCGCGATGTATCGACGACGTGGCGATTATGGGGGATCTGTTTGGACTACAGTCTGTGCCCCCCCGTAGGGTCGTTACTTGAACTGATTGTGAGCTTGCGTGTGCCTTTTGATGGTGACTTGGGGTGGATCAGTGTCTAGTGAGCTACTACTGGGCTTTTTCCGTTGCGGGTTATTGTTGCTTCTCTGATTTGCATCTTCGAATGGAGCGAGCGCTTTCTAATATGGCATTCCGTGTCGATCGAATGGATCCGTTTTGAGGGTAATCCTGAACGATGCCAGTTAATGGGGGTACACAGAACTTCTTCTTGAAATGACCCTTTTGAGGTTTAGTGTTAATTTGGTGGATTGGGAACTGAGAGTATCTCTTGAATGCTTTAAGCTGCAAGTTTCTTTCAGTGAATGAGCATTTGCATAGCTGAATTTTGAAGTAAAAGAGTTTAAGAATAATTGAATGAGTCCATATCACAAAGCAAGGTCGAAAACGAGAGAAATTTTATTTACTGTAGCCTAAAATTTGGATAGATTTGGTTACGTGGTTTCTTACATATCTAGAGTCTTGAGGATTTAACTCCTCAAGTTTGCTCCCTCTTTCCTTGAAAGTTTTTCATCCAACTCTGAATTGGTGGTTACTAAAAGAATCTAGACGAAGGAGGAGTTGGTACTTATTTTAGAGAATTTTGGTCGCGGGACTTTTAATTTTCTTTTGATTAATTGGGTTACACTCAAAGTACTACTACTAATTTCGAGGGCACTTTATAGATGCGCATGATCTGATTTGGAATTCTTGTATTCCTGACACTTGGTGTCTCTCTGCTTTGCAGGCTCGAGGGTTGAAGAAACACTTGAAGAGGCTAAATGCCCCAAAGCATTGGATGCTTGACAAGCTAGGAGGCGCCTTTGTAAGTGAACTTTCTCAGGCGATCTTCTCTCTTGGGAGTTTGGTTTTTGTGCTTCTGATTATGTCTTTTTAATTTTCTTTTCCATTCTGCAGGCACCAAAGCCTTCATCTGGACCCCACAAATCAAGGGAATGTTTGCCATTGATCCTTATCCTGCGTAACAGGCTGAAATATGCCCTTACTTATCGTGAGGTTATAGCCATCTTGATGCAGCGCCATGTTCTTGTTGATAACAAAGTGAGGACGGATAAGACATATCCTGCTGGTTTCATGGGTATGTGCACTATACGTTCCTGTTCTGAAGCTGTGCATCTCATCTTGCCTATGAATCAGACAGAAATTAGCATTTATATAAACCCAAGACCTGAGATGACATTAGCATTTACTCGATCTTTTCGTGTGAAATCATTCCAACTGTTACCTGTGTCTGAATACTTGGTTACTCGTAAAGCTAGCTTGAAGCATTTAAGTCATTGCTACAGACAGCTGGCTATCACATTTGCCCATTGTATGCACATAGGAATCATGTATAAAGCATGCATTCATACACATGCATGTGCTCTAGAGTACCCCTTTCATTCAGGGAAACTATGTTTGTGCTACAATTGTATAGAACATAATCAAACTGTTTTTCCTGGGGAAAATAACATAAAGCATCTGCAAATATGGTCTTATGTTAACTTTGCATCCTCTACAACAAAATATACACCTTGCACCTTATGCTTTTTAAAACCACACCAGGGAAGTAGCTATGGAGAACAAAGGCCAGGGTGCGAAGTTTCCTTTTTGAAACCGTCAGATGCAAAGTAAGAGATCTCGAAACTAGAGGGTGCAAATTGGTTTTGAAATTAGAGGATGCAAAGTACTCTTGAGGCAAACATGCAGGATGGTTTTTATAGTTTCCCTTTTTCATTTTTGACGATCTCTGAAGCTTATAACATGTATTAAATGTAAGTGCATGGGAAGATAGAATGTTTAGAAACTGAAGATCCCATCTTTCAAATATAATGGTGCAAGTAGATAGATTGGCAACTCGACCGTTGTTCATTTTGCTGTGTGTTATAAACTCCTGTATGACACGCTAGTCTCAATTATAATTTAGGATTTTTATGATCTTGTCAGATGTTGTGTCAATCCCCAAGACGAATGAGAACTTCCGCCTTCTCTATGACACAAAGGGTAGATTCCGGCTTCACAGCATTAGGGATGATGAGGCAAAGGTCTGTATTCTGTCTGCCTTAACTTTATAAGGGTGTTAATCTATCATTCTGTTGAATTATTCATCTAAAGTATACTTTGTTCCTTTGTGGAAGTGGAGATGGCAATAAGCTTTATTCTACGCTCACAAAAAAGTTTGTCATCTGCAGTTTAAGCTATGCAAAGTGCGATCCATCCAGTTTGGGCAGAAGGGCATCCCTTATCTGAACACTTATGATGGTCGCACGATCCGCTATCCAGACCCTCTGATCAAGGCCAATGACACCATCAAGCTTGACCTTGAGACCAACAAGATCACCGACTTCATCAAATTCGACGTTGGGAATGTTGTCATGGTGACGGGTGGAAGGAACAGAGGGCGTGTTGGTATCATCAAGAACAGGGAGAAGCATAAGGGTACTTTTGAGACCATCCACGTCCAAGATTCTCTTGGACATGAGTTTGCTACTCGGTTGGGCAATGTCTTCATTATCGGTAAAGGATCAAAACCTTGGTTGTCTCTTCCCAAGGGCAAGGGTATCAAGCTGTCTATCATTGAGGAGGCCAGGAAGAGGCTTGCAGCACAAGCATCTGCCACCGCTTAAAGATGTTCATGATAATTTGTCCATCGACAGTATTTTTTTGGGCCTATTCGAGGGGAAGCTGTGGACATGGTGGTAGAGAAGAATGATTTGCTTTCCTTTTAGAAATCTCCGGACTAATTTAATTTATGCACCACTCATTTTGAACTATGAAATTTAGAGCACTCAAGACAAATTAATCCATCCTCCCAAATTTTCCTACTTTGGAATTGGACCAGTCCTTTTTGTTCCCTTATGATTTGGTGTAGAAGTTTGTGTAAGCTTTATGCCCTATCAGGATCTGTTACCTAGGTAATGCATGCATTGTTGAGAATTGTTTTGTGGGAATGGGTGAGGCACTTTGATGATTTGGCCACAAAAACCAGCATGCACCAATGTGCGGATAACCCATTTTCTTCAGCTCTAGTATTTTCTTCATGTGTCATCAAGGCATTTTGTGTTTTGAAGAAACGTATAGTCACAGAAGTTATGCTATTATTCTCAAGAATTAGTAACTTCATCGATTTTCTAGTGAGTAGTAATTATGTCAGAGCTCTGTAGAAAATCTTCAACCTATTTTAGAGTATTCTTGTCTTGACTCTTGATGCTCATTTTCGAGTTTCAGTAACCCTTTCCTGCCTTGCCATTTTTTTTTTCCAATTTTTTGGCCATCTTTTTAACCACTTAGCATTTTAATTTCTCGAGTTGTGGAATAGGAGCTCTACTAGGAAAAGCTTTGAAAATAGAAATATCTTGTTGGTCACTTAGGGCATGTTTGTTAAAATGTGTTTCTGTTTCCCCAGGAACACAAACTTTTTGTTTTTTTATTCTTGAGAACAAAAAAATAAAATGCGTTTATTTGTGTTTTTATTTCAAAATTATTATTTTTGTTTCCTTAAACACATCCTGGAATGGAAATAAAATAAAAAAATTTTTGTTTATTGTTTTTTCCAACAAAATTTTCTTTTCTCTTTTTCTTTCTTCTTCTTTCTTTTTTTTTTTTTTTTTTCTTTGGCCGGCCATGGCTGGGCCTCGCCGTTGGCGGCCCCGGCCGTTGAGGGCCGGCGACCTCGCCGAGCGCGTCGCTAGCTCTCCTAGCCAAGGCGAGGCCAAGCCCTCGGCTCGGCTCGGCCTTGTCGGGATTTGGCAAGCCTCACCGTGGCTGGACGAGGCTGCCGGCCCTTGTTGGCTAGTCGTCGGCGATGCCCGAGGCGACTGGTCAAAGAACCGAAAAAAGAAAAAAAGAAAAAGAAAAAAAAAAAAAAAAAAAAAATAAAAAAATAAAATATTAAAAAATTATACAAAATTACTAAACGTGTTTATATTCTTTTTATATTTTTAAGCAGTTTACCAAACGCGTTTTTTTTTCAAAAATTATTTTAGAAATATTTTTTTTATTTTTGTTTTACAAATAATTTTTAAATAAAAATATTACCAAACGCATCCTTAACTAGTACTCCGAGAAAAAATACTCCTTTCGAAAAACAGCAACATTATGTTGTCTATGTTCGTTTTCACGTCATTTCGTTCAGTTGCGAAGAAGGGTCATTGCATGTCAAATCAACATCAGTGTTGTAGCATCGGTTAGCACATGGTGCCAACAACGAAATCTCTCCAACTCAGCAGAGATAATTACGGTTTTGACACAGAAAGAAACCAAGTCACAAAGAGAACGGCTTTTGGTGGGAGAATAATAAGTTGGTAAGACGTCGATTAGGTTCATCCCTTCTTCTTTTTCCCCAATTTTTGGTAGTTCTTGTGATTTAATCTCACTATTTAGGAAGCAATGTTAAGAGCGTATTACTTTGTCTTGATCATGTGCTTAATTAGAGGCTTGCATCGACCACAAAATAGTGGAAAAAACACAATTCGTTTATAATATCCTCAATGGCTGTTGAAGTATCTAGAGATAAAATTCAGGGCAATCCCACAAGTCCTTTCACTGGGTTGGAAACCACTGGAGGTGTATGGGTTCCCTCGTCTCCATAGACCAAGTGAGATCTCGAGAGTAGCTTAGTAGGAAAATCAAATTGTGTATTCGATGCATGTCAGAGCGATTTCCACACAGGATACACTAACATCCCGAGCGGCATTCGTGACCATCGACTAGTTATCTATGAAGCATGACTTATTCTCTTTAATTTGTCATTCATTTTCAAAATATAAATTGACCTTGAACTTAGTGAACGACCTCTGCATTTGTCTAATCTTCTCTTGAGCTTTTTACACTCTGAGTTGATCACGCCACTACCGGACAACCCACAAGAGAGCCTGAGAGAATTTGTATGCCCCCCAAACACCAGTGAACTGAAAGAAAATCCAACCAACCGTTTGACCTGGGACCCATCGCCTTTTGTTTTTCCTAAATTCAAAAATAGAAAACTGAGAATCTTTGGTGAGAGAGGAAAGAGAAATCTGCAAAATTCCAAAGCAACTTTCTTTTTTGCCTGCTTAAAACTGTCATTGTTTCTAGTATGCTCTTTCTACTTCTCCACCACACACACACTTAAAAAAATCTTTGTACTGTTATTGTCCTAACCCATTATCTTCTTATCTTCTGGTAAGAGCTTGCTTAAGTGTCCCTACGCTTCCTCACCCAGATCAATACAGTCCCTCAAAAAGTGTCATGATAAGCTGAAGTAGTTGACTCTCATTAGTCCTTGACTGATCTAGTGTGCAAAGTAAGTCCCTTCACCTAATGGCAGTTTCATTAAAGAAGAGTTATCTTAGGGTAGTTTGGTTTAGTTATGTTGGGACCTACACAAGAAGTTAGAAATTTCGACATACCATCTACTTCTTTTTTACTTGCAATAAACATATGATACAAGGTGACTCACTGCGTATTTCAATTAACTAGAGCATTTGTTGCAATAAATTGGACCCTTCTGACTTTTCTAAATGATTGTTGGATCAAGAGGACAAGCACTAGTGTCTCATTGCATTTTGATTATTTTTAGTTTATAATATAAAGGAGGAATTTGATTACATGGAGCGTCCTGTCCTGATCAGTGTTGTTTTGTGGCACGTCTGTTTTAGGTTTGTTGTGTAGCTTGTTTAGCATTGTTTTGTTGAGTGAATTGAGGAGATGAGAGGGAGAGAGAGCAAGATCACTTATAAAAGGAAGTGAATGAAAGTGAGAGTGTGAGTGAGTAAGGGAAAAGCAATATGAGGGTGAGCAGGTGGAGAAACTGGCCAAGCTTCAGAAACTCACTTCTTTTCCAAACAAAGTCTATGCTTCTCAACTTCACTTCATGCCTCAGATACAAGGCCAAAGGTAACATAAGAGCCTAACACACACACACACACACACACAGCGCAAGAGGCAGGAGAGCTTAAGCTTTATGTTTGGATTGATCATTGGATTTAAACAATTTTTTCTCCTGATATGGGGTGGCATATTCTGAAGGTAACATGAATGGCCTGATGATGCTTTACAAGGACATGGAGTCTTGTGAGGAATGTGGAGACATAAGAGTGATGTGGGAGATGATTCAGTCTTCTCGTCCTCCCGATAATGATCACAACACCAGTTTCCGGAGACACTGGAGTCGGAGATTCTGCTTCAGGCCAAAGGAGACAGATTGTAAGTCATAAAAAAAGATGTCGGTCGATTAGATCGACTTTATATGCCAAGAAATTCGTTTTTGAAGCTAGCTTACATTCTGCTACCAAGGAAAGGCGATATGGGTAGATCCTGTTTTTTGTTCCTAGGGCCATTACAATTGTGTAAATTTCTTGCCAATATAGACTGTGATTACGATGAAAATGTTGTTGACCGCTCTAGCATCTGTACAGATGATGGCAGTTGGTTCGAATTGGGGAAAATTGGCCTGATGTATGAGGTTGAATGAAATCAACAAGAGGCAGTCTGTAATAAAGTTGATCTTCGAATAATACTCATAACCTAAACCTAACGAGATGATCTGAAATAGCTGAATCTCGGGCAATGTGGAAATTCACATGTTTAATATACTCTGCAATCATCGTACCGACTGCATTGCCTAAGAGCATTGGGTCCATTATCCCGTAGGTAAAACTCGCCCATGCCGAGGTACTTCCTCCAAATTTTCAGGGGCTTAACTTGAACATTATCTGCGACGGTGAGCACACGGCAGGCAAATGGATTCATACTGCGATCACTTCTACACGTCTGATTCGGAAATGGGGAGGATTTGGCCCAGAACTGGTCACTGCATTCTTTTTCGCATATTAAGTTCGTAAATTGAACTGTTTCATTGGTCTCGCATAAATGAATATGAGCCACCAGTTAACGTATTGTACAGCACTGAACATGGGTAAATTGCGCGTGATGCTAGGACGAATGCAGACTCTATGATATCAATGACAGCAAGCTTATCTAGACCCTTAACCAATCCCTGGAACTTACTGTTTCATTGTCACTGAAGAAGAACACTTATGAACATTACAGTTTAGGTAGCCGACGTCCATAACCTTCACATGACCGGTCTCGATTGCTTTTCTTTTATTCAAAAGACTAAGTTCATCAGACATATATCCTTCCACTTTCAGCATTTGAGTCCTCTGCAGGGACTTCCATATCTGCATCCTCCTCTCTTTGATCTCAGGAGTTCTAGCCCGTAAGCGATTCTCTTCAAGAGGGTCTACGAGGAGTACCCCAAAAAACCTGATTCACGAAGGCTAGTTGGTGGCGGCGCACGAGGGTGCGAAAAAAAGGCAGGTCATCAGTATATTTGGCTTATTCTGACAGTATACTAAATATATCAGATTGATTAAGTTTCTCTATCATGCGTTTTGATTTGATATTTCAATATAAGATGATAAAAGGAAAGAGAGATACTATATATATGTGTTCTTTCAAAAAATTTCACGCATGAGGATTGTTTCAGTGATATCTATATATTTTATTATTTCAATCAATATAATTTCATTGAGAATAAAAGCATATAAAATTATTTTCAAGGCTTTATTGATAGTAAGTTATTTCTTGGAAATGAAGATGAAACAAAAGAATAAAAGCAAAGGGAAGTGACGTGGCAACCACCAGATGGGCCACATGTCAATTCCCATAGGGGCCGCCATGGAGCATCAACATGGTATAATAGTGTCAGATTAATTGGATCCTCACACAGATTCATAGAGGTTAACTTGCCACTTGATTTCACATTCCTTGCATCATTTGCAAGCTCCCTGAGACTTGCAACTGCTGGGGCAACAAACCCCATTAGCAAGACCAACCAGATCTACAGAGAAACCAGCATTTCATAACATCCTGGAGTTGCATAGCATCAGAAGCTATTATCAACAGCGAGTTAACTCTGACATTTACACATGGTTATTGATTTGAACAGCAAGTAAACTCCAGAAGCTATAGCAACTTCCAGATCACACAGATATTATTGACTCTAACTATGAGGAACGATTCGAATGCTTACATCGAGCAATCATAAAGTGCACGGCGTGTTATGTCAGAAGCTCTATAATACAAGACCAAGTCGCCAAGATCTTCAACACAAACGCAGAAGACCTCAAAACTTATCTACTGTAAACCCAGCCCTAATAACTTCATAAACTTCTCTGCTTCTCGTTTTCTTCAAACCGGCAGTGAAGTGAAGCTTCGATGCTTCAGAAGAAATTGACGTCACCTTCACCCAAATCATCACCTTCGTCTTCATCCCTTCTACGTCCGCCAGCTTCCCTTTAGTCAAAATGCCAGTCACCGTGGTGGAAAAACGTAAAACAGAGGAGTCTCTGTAGCCTACTTCACAAACTGACGGAATGAAGACAGTGAACTTTCCGGTCTCCTCATCGAACTCATAATTGGTAGCATCACGAGGGAAGATCCCTACAGGTAAATCATACTCCTTCAGAAGATCCGGCAATGGCTTTTGCATCTTTCCTGCAAAACCAAGTTATGAGTGCCAAAAAAAGAAAAAAGAAAAAGAAGAAAAGTTGAACAACCCTCAACCTGATGTAAAATGCTCATTCTTTACAAGTTTTGTTTGCGAAGTGCATCTCAAATCTATCTAAAAAAAGTAGAAATATTGGAGAAGTAAATACCCTTGGCACAGCCTACGACAATGAAATTAAAAAGATGGGTCTATATCATCAACTCTTTTTATATATTGAAAGGCAAGACTCAAGTAAAGCAAGGGACACAATTGCACAAAATCTCTAATGGAACAGAAAAAATCATGTTGTGTATTTATAGTTATAATACCACATTATATTGGTGTTTAGATCAAATCATCCATGCCATCATATTCATTGCAAATGACCCATGGAAACAAGAGGCTTTCACAAGGTTACCCAAGGAGATGACTAATGGCAGACCATGATATCACATTGAGGAACTCAACAAAGGAGGTTTTTGCTGCTGGCACATCAGCATCTATTTGGACATGTATGAGGGTCATCATGAACCTTTACTAGGGGAAAAAATCAAAGTCAGGCTGCACATTGGCAATGCGAAGCTTTTGTCAAAGGAAAAAACATGATAAAATTACTACTATGAGGGCAACTTTTCTCAGTCTACAAACAATCTGCCAGGTTATGTTATGCAAAGAATGCTCTCCAAATTCCAGTGAGCAGAACAGGTGAGTAAGAGCATCATTACTTAATGATTAACACATGAAAGCAAATAGTGGCACACAAGATATGTGTTAACAGCAAACCTTTCAGTTTGTTGACCAACCATTTAGTTCCACTTTCGAGGCTGCTTGACATTGACTGTTTTTCAAAGAGAAAACTGTTAGCAGAAAAAGAATATTCCCACAAACATTCATATTTGCACGCTAATGAACTTGTCAATGTGATGATGACAACAAATTTAATTTCTTTTCTCCCCTGATTTCTACCACTAAGCGAGAGCAGATACCCATGTGTGTTTGCACGCACATGGAGAGAGATAGGTCTCATACATTTTGTAGATTTCTATGCCAATAGATTTAACTTCAACCAACAAAGAATTTGAACTTCATAACTGATCTACAAAACCACATGCATATGCTGTCTGACACGTCCTTGTCAAGACCTACCTTGACCTGAGAAAATAGGACTTCTTTTCCTCAAAACCATATACTAAGCAAGCCATGACACTGATTAATAAAAGCCCTATAGTTTTTAACACGATTCTCGTCTAAATGCATGGGGCAAAGACCTAACTTAGGATTACAACCTATCAGGCTCTGATTGGCAAAGTCATCACCGTTCATTGGCATCCACCACTACCACGCTTAAAGGATAGGCAAACTAATTAGTGCACTTCAGTAACCCTTAAAAATTCACCTAAATAAAAGACATGAGCAGCTTAAAACCAATGAGCTTTCAGCTGCAACTGAACAAAACTTTATCAGTGCTTTTAACTACAGAAATGTGCATCAAACAAACTGCTCTCATTCCTAAAGTGTGCATAGTTGGACAGAAAATCTATCAAACATTGGTGGCAGAGAGGTTTCACTCCGACGTATCTGCATAAAAGCAAAACTACAGTATCCATTTCCGTTAGGTGTTGTTAGTTGCATGTTCATCCTCAATTATCAATAACATACTCTCTAACTCCTCCACAACTGCCAATGGAAAATATTTAGCCGAAGGGAAAAATCTACCAGCAGTGGATCACTTTATTGAGCAAAATACGTTAATCCATCTCTTCTGCGATTACAATAACCAGGCAAGGCGATATAAGAGAAAGGGCACGGGATGCCAAGCGTACACAGATTGGTTTATGTCAGATTGAGTCACAAGGCAGGAGACATGCAGAGACCCAATGAACTGAACCCATAATGTTATTGCCGAAATCCAATCGTTACAGGCAAGGACGACAAAACCCACATAAGAAGTTATCCTAAACATGTCAATTTGGTCTTAAAAGAAGCAACTTCATCACCGGATCAACATGAACTGAACCCACGAATTGCAAAAATTCAAAGGGTGGGAAGGACGGAGAGACACCCCCGGGGGGGGGGGGGGATGATGAAAAACTCACGGTGAAATCGTCGCCGACGGAATCAATCTCCTTGTTAGCTTTCTGGCTGAACCAGTACGAGCCCACCTTGTTCATTATCTGATCCATCCCGGACCTTCTCCCGCTCCTGATGATCCGACCCTTCTGAGAATTACGCCGCAAGCTATCAGCTTCCTGAGTTCCCTCAATACAAAACGATCAAACACTTCTCTCTCTCGCTCTCTCGCTGGCTGGCTGCCTCGGGGGCCTGAAGAACTTTCAAGCCGAAGACCAAGGAATACGGAGAAGCCGTCGCGGTCTTCCATGCGACCGAGGCGATGCTTCGGGCCGCGTTGACTTTTGCGGCCCCGTTCCGGTTCCTCTAGAAGGAGTTTGGCAGGCGATACCGGGTCACGTGTGGACTGGAAACTGGAACGACGTAGGCCGTCTTTGAAAACGAAGGACTGGAGGAGACGCGGGAGCCGCACGAGATAGATGCTGTCATTTTCTTTTGTTTTCCATTCCCATCCAAACTTGTCCCAATAACTTTTGTTTTTCTGCAAAGTCCATTTATTTCGCAACAAATTCACATTACCAAAAAAAAAAAAAAAAAAAAATTCCTTAAAAATAATTATTTGTGTTGTCTAAAATAATTAATCAATGATAAATATTTTTATCATTGATGTTTAGAATTAGGAGAAAATAATGATAAAGTGTTTATCATGGCTTAACCCCAATGAGAGTTGTATGATATGTATATTGTAGGAGTGAATAATTATAGAAAGGGTATCAAAAGAAATATAATTATAGAAATACCCCCACAATATATATACAATATATATATATATATATATATTATATATATATAAATTACACATTAATATTTATTATTGACAATAATTCATGTCAACACATTTTCGTAGAGAGTGAAAATATTTATTTATTCATTATTTTTATAATAAATTATTCATTTTCCAAGTTATACATAGATCTAAATTTATCCCAAATCTTTTTGGACTTCGATATAAAATCTCAATTCCATCTCACTAAAGTAATCGGGTTCCGTTGGCAACCCACATCCCACCATAATCTTTTTGGTCAAATGAAGATCTTATACTAAATACATAATAAATCCCATCAATTTGCAGAATAGAAGGCTGAAAAGAACTTAAGATCTGACTATCCTCAAATGAAAAACCATGCTTATTATTATTATTATTATCTTTTTCTGGGGTTCACAAAATTATGTAAGTAATCTTGAGTTCCTTTAAAATGATTTATCAAATTTAGAGGTTTCCGTGTATGATCGAAAGGTACATCTTTAAAAGCTCCCCAAGCCTATAATCATTTTTTATTTATTACATAATCTAAGGACTATAAATGAAATAAAGGCATTTTAGTATTCTTACATTTTAGCTTCGATTACCATCCCAAACCCCGTGGGTTCTTTTCTAGCCTAACTAGAACCCATCCTAGTACAAAAAACCCAAGAGTTGTTTACATCCTATTAGGGTTTGGACGGATCGGTTACCTTATCATGCTTCCTCCCATACTCTTAGCTTATTTAAAGTCACTTATTATATACTTAGAGGATAATATCATAAATGATTTATGAACTTTCGCTTAGTATGCAATTCGATCCATATTTATTCAAAATGGTCTCTAAACCTTTAGTATTTGTTTAATTTAGTCTCCTAATTATATAAAAATGTTCAATATTTTCCTTCTATTAATTCAAGTTTAGGAACAATATTAAATATTTTCATATAATCTCACAACTAAATTAAACATACACAAAAAAATTCAGAAACCACATTGAAGAAGTTGTAAGTTTGGGAACCACATTGTATTCGGGTCAAAGTTCAAATATCATTTACATTATTTTCCCTATACTTCGTGAAGGAAGGCCACGTACCATCCAAGTCTCGATTTGCCCATTGATCAAGGTTGGGATTTTTGTCCAAGCGGGCCAATGGGCCACTAAAAAGTAGCCAAGCCCGTCCATTTGTTTAGGTCTAGTCAATAACCATGATGACCTACCACGATTCTGTCTATAGGTGGCAAAATGGGTGCAAGGGCTAGCCGCGAGGTATTCAATTCACGGTTATGTTTATAGTTGGCGATTGGCAAAATGGGTGCAAGGGCTTAGTTTGACTCGTGGATATTCCCTTGCTCATACGGAATTCACGGTTTATAGTTGGCGATTGGCAAAATGGGTGCAAGGGCTTAGTTTGGTATATTCTCGATTTTTAGAACAAAATCAATTTATATTTCCTGGATGAGTTTCTAAGTAAAGAAATGTGTTTAATAATAACTTAAAATTTCTATTTTTTGAATAAAAATTCATTTTAAAATAATAAAATTTACATATCTAGGGGGCAGTGGCTGGCGTCTAGCAGCGGGTGGCAAGCCCGCAAGTAGTGGGCATCCGGTGTATGGCGTTACGAACAACTGGTGGCTAGCGTCTAGCGTTCCACAAGTGGTGGATGGTGACGAGAGTAAACAATCAAAATAGTTTTCATTACTTACTTTTGTTTCAAAAATAGAAAAGCTAAAAATTTTAGCTTTTGATTTTTGCTTTCCAAATCTATTTTTGGAATAAAAATCTATTCTAAAAATAGAAAAATAAAATTGTATTACTAAATGGATTTCTTCCAAACGAACATAAAAATAAATAGATAGGGAAATAGAAATTTTGTCATGCGCCCCTTAATGTTCTTGGCCTCATGGTTTAGTGCTAGAGTGCAAAATACAATCCCCATTAGGTATCGTGTGCTTAGCTTGGGTTAATTGCAAAATGCAATCTTCAAAAATAGTCTTAAATTCTCTGTCTTATTTTATCAATCTTTGAACATGGTGGCGACGACGACACCTCAACATCAAGTGTCCTGTTCCATCCTCAAAAGGTCAAGCGCCATCTCCTTCTCGAACAGTGTCCTCTTCCATCTTCGAAAGGTCAAGTGCCCATCTTCTTCTTGGACGGTAAAACGGGACCAGAACTGAGAGCCCCCGCGATTGCGGTGAGCCAAACCTTCCGATCAAACCCAACACCCACCCTTCGACCCTTCATCACATGCGTGTTCAATCCTCCAACGCTCGTTTTATAGGGCTGAAACATTGCGCAGGAATTCATGCCCATCGCCAAAATAGCTCAGCACGTAACAAACATGACGGGAATTGATTTCACGGAAGTTCATTTCCACAAAGGCACGTTGAGATGCCGTAAATTTTCGAGTATTCATCATCTGGGTGGGGAGCATTGCTTATCAGCATCTCGATCCTTAGATTCAAGGCGTAAGGCGTTCAGGGCACGACGTCCGTCCGCGCATTCGAGGGTTGAGATGCACTGTAGAGGAAAAACAGAATTCCCAGAGCATGAATAGTTTCTCGACATCTGTACGTTAAATCTTAAGGATTGTGTTAGATATTTCATGTCCTTGCTTTCAGTCTATGGAACATCTAGAAGACTTTCAGTACAAAATTGCGGGTTCCTACTAGCCCAGTTCGTCACGAGACCATGCAACGCAAGAATCATGAAACTGCATGCGCTTGCGTTCGGATTGGCCTATTATTTTCTCTTTGCCTTCGTCCTTCAGCATGCTTTGTTTAAATCATGTGCATATGTCAAGTTCGATGTTTTCTTGGTAGGATAGGAACGATTGATATGACACCATCTATGAGAATATTCCATCTGAGTATTCTGAATTATTGGAATCTTATTAGATGCCTGTCGAGTCCTGTAGAGTAATTGAAGAAAAGACTACGTTACCAAAACTGAAAAGGAGACGAAAGCACAAATCTTTTCCGGCAAAGATGCAAACCTTTGATAACCATTTTTATCTGGAAGCATTTCTTTTTATTGATATTCAAGGATGTAGGTAAACTGTCTCGTCTAAGGTTTACTCTGCTCACACCATAGTGAGCGTCAGATATTAGGTTGCTCTATTTGGAAGCGCTGTGATTTAAATGATAATATATTGTATTCAAATCAAGCGTTTAATCACCTAACTATTTCATATATTGAGTCTAGTTGTAAAGTATCATATTAATTTCTCATAACCTTTTATGGAAAAGTAAATCATACATCGCTAGTGTAAAAAGAAAAAGTAGATATTACATGGAAGAATCTTTATCCTTCTTTGATTTGAGAATTTCAAACATGAGGAGGAAGACGGACCTGTGGGGATAGTGACATTGGGTTGGGAGCTTGAACCGGCTATTTGACCAGGTAGGTGTGGTTTGACTAGCCACAATCCATCATTGTCAAGATATTTTCGATACCTGGGCATATGAAGTGCTCGATCTAACAATTACACTTAATTATTGGATAGGTTGATCTAGACCAGACATCACTAATATTATTTCATTGGAGCATGTAATGATGCTGACATTATCTGAAAAGTTAGACATACATTGATCCCCATAATAAGAATGCAATTTATCATACCCTTTCACTACTTGTTATCTATAAATCGTCATCTATCACTATCAACAACTTGTCAACAGTAACATATAAGACATCATGAGTGACCCAAAGCAAGCGATGCGAGTGTCGAGTGGATAGTGGAGAAGTTGTTTTTTTTTTTTTTTTTTTTTTTTTTTCGATTTTAGCAAATTGAAGAGTAAGATAACAAATAAGATAGAATAGAACAAATACTAGAGGAGGATGCCATAAGGTTCCTTTTTGGACACCATGAAGACTCATCACAAAAACATTTTCATCATTCGTAAATTATGACTATTGACGCCGTAAAAGACATTAAAAACCTAAGTTATTAAAGAATATTGTAAAATTACTTGAACTCCTTACTAAAGAACTATTTAATGTTGTTGACGCCGTTTATTTTAAGGTTTTATCTTTATAAAAAAAATATAAATATTATATATATATATATAGTCATGGTTGGTCCTGGTTGGACCAACCCGGAACTTTCAAGATTGAGGACCGACCCGTACAGTGCTGGTTCAGGAATTTTAGGATCAAGGACCGATCCAGTCTTCTTAGGAACTGGACCAGGACTGGTAGGGTTTGGCCGGTCCAAGGTCAGTCCAAGGTTGACCCTGGACCTATGCTCACCCCTACGAATGAGGGTTGTATGATATGTATTTGTAGGAGTGAATAATTATAGAATGGGTATCATTAAAAATATAATTATAGAAATACCCCCATAATATATATAAATTACACATTAATATTCATAATTGACAATAATTCATATCAACGCATTTTTGTAGAGAGTGAAAATATTTATTTTTTATTTATTTTTATAATAAATTATTCATTTTCCAAGTTACACATAGATCTAAATTTTATTCCGAATCTTTTTGGACTTCTGGACTTCGATATAAAATCTCAACTCTGTCTCATTAAAGTAATCGGGTTCCGTCGGCAACTCACATCCCACCATAACCTCTTTGGTCAAATGAAGATCTTATAATAAATACATAAAAAAAATCCCATCAATTTGCAGAATATAAGGCTGAAAAGAATTTAAGATCTGACTATCCTAAAATGAAAAGCCATGCTTATTATTATTTTTTTTCTGGGGTTCACAGAATTATGTAAGTAATCTCGAGTTCCTTTAAAATGATTTATCAAATTTAGAGGTTTTCGTGTATGATCGAAAGGTACATCTTTAAAAGCTCCCAAAGCCTATAATCATTTTTTATTTATTACATAATCTAAGGACTATAAATGAAATAAAGGCATTTTAGTATTCTTACATTTTAGCTTCGATTACCATCCCAAACCCCGTGGGTTCTTTTTTAGGGTTTGGACGGATTGGTTACGTAATTATACTTATCATGCTTCCTCCCCTACTCTTAGCTTATTTAAAGTCACTTATTATATACTTAGAGGATAATGTCATAAATAATTTATGAACTTTGACTTAATATAGAATGTGATCCATATCTATTTAAAATGGTCTCTAAACCTTTAGTATTTATTTAATTTAGTCTCCGAACTATATAAAAATGTTTAATATTTTTCTTCTATTAATTCAAGTTTAAGAACAATATTAAATATTTTCATATAATCTCACAACTAAATTAAACATACAAATAAAATTCGGAAACCACATTGAACAAGTTGTAAGTTTGGGAACCACATTGTATTTGGGTCAAAGTTCAAATGTCATTTATATTATTTTCCCTGTATTTCGTGAAGGAAGGCCACGTACCATCCAAGGCTCGATTTGCCCATTGATCAAGGTTGGGATATTTGTCCAAGCGGGCCAATGGGCCACTAAAAAGTAGCCAAGCCCGTCCATTTGATTAGGTCTAGTCAATAACCATGAAGACCTACCACGATTCTGTCTAGAGGTGGCAAAATAGGTGCAAGGGCTAACCGCGAGGTATTCAATTCACGGTTAGGTTTATAGTTGGCGATTGGCAAAATGGGTTCAAGGGCTTAGATTGGTATTTTCTAATAGGACAGTTTATGATGCACATGATTGAAATTTTTGGAATAAAAATCAATTTTATATTTTCTGGATGAGTTTCTGAACAAAGAAATATGTTTGATAATAACTTAAAATTTCTATTTCTGAAATAGAAATTCATTTTATAATAATAGAATTTCTAATTCTAGGGAGCAATGGCAAGGGTGTGCAACTGGACTGGGTAAACTCGGTTTCCAGACTGGCCCACTCAGAAAACAGGGTTGAGAATCGGTTCCCAAAATTCAGAACCGGTTTGAACCGGTCTGGGAACCGGTTATGAGGGATTACTCACTCGGGATTCGGATTGATTGGACCGGTTCGGAAACCCGTTTGAGAACCGATTTGTAAGCCAACCTAAAAGTCATAACCCTAATTTGTTTCACTGTTTGAGAATTGGGTTGTATGCCTTCTTGTCAACCTTGCGGCTTCACTGGTTGCTGGTGTCACGAGGAGCCGAGCAGCGGTGTTGGTGTAGTGGTGGCTTTACAAGGGCAAGGGTGATGGCAATGGAGCTTTGGGCGGTCAGAGGTGTCGAGTCGTCGCGGCCACAGGAAGGGTGACGAGTGTCGATGTGAGCTTGTGGGTGAGGGGGCTCCGGTGGTGGCGTGGTGGTGTGGCTGCGGTGATGTAGGCGCAGCGGTCGACAGCTGTGGCGTGAGGAGGGAGCCCGTGAAGAAGATGAATAGTGCACTGTTATGTTTTTTCTTTTCTTTTCTCCCTGCTGGCTTGTCACGTCTCCCTCACGTCCCTTTCTACGCTGCCCACGTCTCCTCTACCTCCTGACCTTGACCTTGACTCTCAAGCTTTTCCTTCCCCCTTCTTTTTTTTTTGGTTTCCTTTTTTCCAAGGAACGGAGAAGGCCCCTACCGAGTGATCCCCCCAAAAAAAAACCCCAATAAAATCGCCAAGCTGTCGCAACCTAACCTAACCACCTAGCTTTAGCTCATGCATACGAAATGAGGTGAAAATTTACTTATTAATTATGCTTAATATTTCAATATAAATTAGAAGAATTATGTTGTTTTCTCATGTATTAAAATAAAATTTGAAGTCGTATAGATGGGCAGTTGCAAAACAGGTTCTAATATAAATAGGGTTAATCCTAGAACTGGATTGGAAAAATAGGGTGGATAGGGTACAGAGTCCAATACAAACAGGGTCAAGTACATGGTCCAAAAAAGGGGAATCGGTTATAACATGGTTGGGTATAGGGTCCAGGTCTGGAACCTACCCACCATGGACCCAATCACCCCTAGCAGTGGCTGGCGTCCGGCAGCAGGTGGCAGGCCTGCAAGTAGTGGGCATCCGGTGTCTAGCAAGGGGCGACCAACGTATGGCATTACAGACAATTGGCAGCTAGTGTCTGGTGTTCCACGAGTGGTGGGCGGTGACGAGAGTGAACAATAAAAATAGTTTTCATTATTTACTTTTGTTTCAAAAATAGAAAAGCTAAAAAAATTTTCTACTCGATTTGATTGGTTTGTTTTCTTAAGTGCAAGTTTTGCTGGTGCCGAGCCTTTTGCTGTATGGCTTTCTTGGTTAAAAGTCAGTATATCTTACCTTTATCGAAAAAAAACTACTTTTTGATTTTTGCTCCAAATCTATTTTTGGAATATAAATCTATTCCAAAAATAGAAAAAAATTGCATTACCAAATGGATTTTTATGTCAAACTTGTTTCGATGAACAAAAAAAAAAAAAATAAAGAAATAGGGAAATAGAATTTTTGACATGCACCACTTAATGTTCTTGGCCTCATGGTTTAGTGCTAGAGTGCAAAATACAATCTTCAAAAATAGTCTTAAATTCTCTGTCTTATTTTATCAATCTTTGAACATGGTGGCGACGACGACACCTCAACATCAAGTGTCCTGTTCCATCCTCAAAAGGTCAAGCGCCATCTCCTTCTCGAACAGTGTCCTCTTCCATCTTCGAAAGGTCAAGTGCCCATCTTCTTCTTGGACGGTAAAACGGGACCAGAACTGAGAGCCCCCGCGATTGCGGTGAGCCAAACCTTCTGATCAAACCCAACACCCACCCTTCGACCCTTCATCACATGCGTGTTCAATCCTCCAACGCTCGTTTTATAGGGCTGAAACATTGCGCAGGAATTCATGCCCATCGCCAAAATAGCTCAGCACGTAACAAACATGACGGGAATTGATTTCACGGAAGTTCATTTCCACAAAGGCACGTTGAGATGCTGTAAATTTTCGAGTATTCATCATCTGGGCAGGGAGCATTGCTTATCAGCATCTCAATCCTTAGATTCAAGGCGTAAGGCGTTCAGGGCATGACGTCCGTCCGCGCATTCGAGGGTTGAGATGCACTGTAGAGGAAAAACAGAATTCCCAGAGAATGAATAGTTTCTCGACATCTGTATGTTAAATCTTAAGGATTGTGTTAGATATTTCATGTCCTTGCTTTCAGTCTATGGAACATCTAGAAGACTTTCAGTACAAAATTGCGGGTTCCTACTAGCCCAGTTCGTCACGAGACGATGCAACGCAAGAATCATGAAACTGCATGCGCTTGCGTTCGGATTGGCCTATTATTTTCTCTTTGCCTTCGTCCTTCAGCATGCTTTGTTTAAATCATGTCATATGTCAAGTTCGATGTTTTCTTGGTAGGATACAATTGATATGACACCATCTATGAGAATATTCCATTTGAGTATTCTGAATTCTTGGAATCTTATTAGATGCCTGTCAAGTCCTGTAGAGTAATTGAAGAAAAGACTACGTTACCAAAACTGAAAAGGAGACAAAAGCACAAATCTTTTCCGGCAAAGATGCAAACCTTTGATAACCATTTGTATTTGGAAGCATTTCTCTTTATTGATATTCAAGGATGCAGGCAAACTGTTGCGTCTAAGGTTCACTCTGCTCACACCATAGTGAGCGACATATATTAGGTTGCTTTATTTGGAAGCGCTGTGATTTAAATTATAATATATTGTATTCAAATCAAGGGTTTAATCACTCAACTATTTCATATATCGAGTCTAATTGTAAAGTATCATATCAATTTCTCATAACCTTTTATACATCGCTAGTGTAAAAAGAAAAAGTAGATATTACATGGAAGAATCTTTATCCTTCTTTGATTTGAGAATTTCAAACATGAGGAGGAAGACGGACCTGTGGGGATAGTGACATTGGGTTGGGAGCTTGAACCGGCTATTTGACCAGGCGGGTGTGGTTTGACTAGCCAATCCATCGCTGTCAAGATATTTTCGATACGTTGGCATATCGAGTGCTCGATCTAACAATTACACTTAATTATTAGATATGTTTTTTTTTTTTTTTTGGTGACCCAGGAACACCACGGCCGTGCACTACGGATAGGTTGATCTTGACTAGACATCACTAATAACGCTTACCTCTTCATTGGAGAGCATGTAATGGTAATTATTAGATATGTTGATCTTGACTAGACATCACTTTAATATCATTTCATTGGAGCACGTAATGATGCTGACATTATCTGAAAAGTTAGACATACACTGATTCCCATAATAAGAATGCAATTTATCATACTCTTTCACTTTCTTGTATCTATAAATCGTCATCTGTCACTATCGACAACCTGCCGACAGTAACATATAAGACATCATGAGTGACCCAAAGCAAGCGATGCGAGTGTCGAGTGGAGAGTGGAGTAGTAGTTTATTTATTTATTTATTATTTTTTTTTTTCGATTTTAGCAAAGTGAAGAGTAAGATAACAAATAAGACAGAATAGAACAAATACTAGAGGAGGATGCCATAAGGTTCCTTTTTGGACACTGTGAAGACTCATCACAAAAACATTTTGCTCATTCGTAAATTATGACTATTGACGCCGTAAAAGACATTAAAAACCTAAGTTATTAAAGAATATTGTAAAATTACTTGAACTCCTCACTAAAGAACTATTTAATGTTGTTGACGCCGTTTATTTTAAGATTTTATCTATATAAAAAAATATAAATATATATATATAGTCATGGTTGGTCCTAGTTGGACCGACCCGGAACTTTCAAGATTGAAAACCGACCCGCACAGTGTTGATTTAGGAATTTTAGGACCAAGGACCGATCCAGTCTTCTTAGGTTACCGGACTGGACCTGGCGGGTTTGGCCGGTCGGGTCCAGTGGTCAAGGGTTGACCTTGGACCGATGCTCACCCCTACTAATGAGGGTTGTATGATATGTATTTTTAGGAGTGAATAATTATAGAATGGGTATCATTAGAAATATAATTATAGAAATACCCCCACAATATATATAAATTACACATTAATATTCATTATTGACAATAATTCATATCAACGCATTTTCGTAGGGAGTGAAAATATTTATTTTTATTTATTTTTATAATAAACTATTCATTTTCCAAGTTACACGTAGATCTAAATTTATTCCGAATCTTTTTGAATTCGATATAAAATCTCAACTCCGTCTCACTAAAGTAATCGGGTTCCGTCGGCAACTCACTTCCAACCATAATCTTTTTGGTCAAATGAAGATCTTATAATAAATACATAAAAAATCCCATCAATTTGCAGAATATAAGGCTGAAAAGAATTTAAGATCTGACTATCCTAAAATGAAAAGCCATGCTTATTATTTTTTTTTTCTGGGGTTCACAGAATTATGTAAGTAATCTCGAGTTCCTTTAAAATGATTTATCAAATTTAGAGGTTTTCGTGTATGATCGAAAGGTACATCTTTAAAAGCTCCCAAAGCCTATAATCATTTTTTTTTATTTATTACATAATCTAAGGACTATAAATGAAATAAAGGCATTTTAGTATTCTTACATTTTAGCTTCGATTACCATCCCAAACCCCGTGGGTTCTTTTTTAGGGTTTGGACGGATTGATTACCTAATTATACTTATCATGCTTCCTCCCCTACTCTTAGCTTATTTAAAGTCACTTATTATATACTTAGAGGATAATGAACTTTGACTTAATATACAATGTGATCCATATCTATTTAAAATGGTCTCTAAACCTTAGTATTTATTTAATTTAGTCTCGAACTATATAAAAATGTTTAATATTTTTCTTCTATTAATTCAAGTTCAAGAACAATATTAAATATTTTCAATAATCTCACAACTAAATTAAACATACAAATAAAATTTGAAACCACATTGAACAAGTTACAAGTTTGGGAACCACATTGTATTTGGGTCAAAGTTCAAATGTCATTTATATTATTTTCCCTGTATTTCGTGAAGGAAGGCCACATACCATCCAAGGCTCGATTTGCCCATTGATCAAGGTTGGGATATTTGTCCAAGCGGGCCAATGGGCCACTAAAAAGTAGCCAAGCCCGTCCATTTGATTAGGTCTAGTCAATAACCATGAAGACCTACCACGATTTTGTCTAGAGGTGGCAAAATGGGTGCAAGGGCTAACCGCGAGGTATTCAATTCACGGTTAGGTTTATAGTTGGTGATTGGCAAAATGGGTTCAAGGGCTTAGATTGGTATTTTCTGATAAGGACAGTTTATGATGTACATGATGAAATTTTTGAATAAAAATCAATTTTATATTTTATGATGAGTTTTTTGAGCAAAGAAATATGTTTGATAATAACTTAAAATTTTTATTTCTGGAATATAAATTCATTTTATAATAATATAATTTCTAATTCTAGGGGGCAATGGCGGTGTTTGGTAGCGGGTGGCAAGCCCCTGCAGGTAGTGGGCATCCGGCGTCCAATAGGGGGCAACCGGCGTATGGCGTTACGAACAACTGCAGCTAGTGTCTAGCGTTCACGAGTGGTGGGCGGTGACGAGTGAACGATAAAAATAGTTTTCATTATTTACTTTTGTTTCAGAAATAAAAAGCTAAAAAAAATTTCCACTCGATTTGACTGGTTTGTCTTCTTGAGTATAAGTTTTGTTGGTGCCGAGCCTCTTGTTGTATAGCTTTTTTGGTTAAAAATCAATATATCTTACCTTTACCCAAAAATAAATAAATTAGTTTTTGATTTTGCTCCAAATCTATTTTTGGAATAAAAATCTATTCCAAAAATATAAAAATAAAATTACATTACCAAAATGGATTTTTATTCTAAACCTATTTCGGGAACAAAAAAAATAAAAAATAGAGAAATAGAAATTTTGACATGCACCACTTAATGTTCTTGGCCTCATGGTTTAGTGCTAGAGTGCAAAATACAATCCCCATTAGGTATTGCGTGCTTAGCTTGGGTTAATTGCAAAATGCAATCTTCAAAAATAGTCTTAAATTCTCTGCCTTATTTTATCAATCTTTGAACATGGTGGCGACGACGACACCTCAACATCAAGTGTCCTGTTCCATCCTCAAAAGGTCAAGCGCCATCTCCTTCTCGAACAGTGTCCTCTTCCATCTTCGAAAGGTCAAGTGCCCATCTTCTTCTTGGACGGTAAAACGGGACCAGAACTGAGAGCCCCCGCGATTGCGGTGAGCCAAACCTTCTGATCAAACCCAACACCCACCCTTCGACCCTTCATCACATGCGTGTTCAATCCTCCAACGCTCGTTTTATAGGGCTGAAACATTGCGCAGGAATTCATGCCCATCGCCAAAATAGCTCAGCACGTAACAAACATGACGGGAATTGATTTCACGGAAGTTCATTTCCACAAAGGCACGTTGAGATGCCGTAAATTTTCGAGTATTCATCATCTGGGTAGGGAGCACTGCTTATCAGCATCTCGATCCTTAGATTCAAGGCGTAAGGCGTTCAGGGCATGACGTCCGTCCGCGCATTCGAGGGTTGAGATGCACTGTAGGGGAAAAACAGAATTCCCAGAGCATGAATAGTTTCTCGACATCTGTATGTTAAATCTTAAGGATTGTGTTAGATATTTCATGTCCTTGCTTTCAGTCTATGGAACATCTAGAAGACTTTCAGTACAAAATTGCGGGTTCCTACTAGCCCAGTTCGTCACGAGACGATGCAACGCAAGAATCATGAAACTGCATGCGCTTGCGTTCGGATTGGCCTATTATTTTCTCTTTGCCTTCGTCCTTCAGCATGCTTTGTTTAAATCATGTGCATATGTCAAGTTCGATGTTTTCTTGGTAGGATAGGAACGATTGATATGACACCATCTATGAGAATATTCCATCTGAGTATTCTGAATTCTTGGAATCTTATCAGATGCCTGTCGAGTCCTGTAGAGTAATTGAAGAAAAGACTACGTTACCAAAACTGAAAAGGAGACAAAAGCACAAATCTTTTCCGGCAAAGATGCAAACCTTTGATAACCATTTTTATCTGGAAGCATTTCTTTTTATTGATATTCAAGGATGTAGGTAAACTGTCTCGTCTAAGGTTTACTCTGCTCACACCATAGTGAGCGACATATATTAGGTTGCTTTATTTGGAAGCGCTGTGATTTAAATGATAATATATTGTATTCAAATCAAGGGTTTAATCACCAACTATTTCATATATTGAGTCTAGTTGTAAAGTATCATATTAATTTCTCATAACATTTTATGGAAAAGTAAATCATACATCGCTAGTGTAAAAAGAAAAAGTAGATATTACAGGAAGAATCTTTATCCTTCTTTGATTTCAGAATTTCAAACATGAGGAGGAAGATGGACCTGTGGGGATAGTGACATTGGGTTGGGAGCTTGAACCGGCTATTTGACTAGGCGGGTGTGGTTTGACTAGCCACAATCCATTGTTGTCAAGATATTTTCGATACATTGGCATATGAAGTGCTCGATCTAACAATTACACTTAATTATTGGATAGGTTGATCTTGACCAGACATCACTAATATTATTTCATTGGAGCATGTAATGATGCTGACATTATCTGAAAAGTTAGACATACACTGATTCCCATAATAAGAATGCAATTTATCATACTCTTTCACTTTCTTGTATCTATAAATCGTCATCTGTCACTATCGACAACCTGCCGACAGTAACATATAAGACATCATGAGTGACCCAAAGCAAGCGATGCGAGTGTCGAGTGGAGAGTGGAGTAGTAGTTTATTTATTTATTTATTATTTTTTTTTTTCGATTTTAGCAAAGTGAAGAGTAAGATAACAAATAAGACAGAATAGAACAAATACTTAGAGGAGGATGCTTAAGGTTCCTTTTTTGACACTGTGAAGACTCATCACAAAAACATTTTGCTCATTCGTAAATTATGACTATTGATGCCGTAAAAGACATTAAAAACCTAAGTTATTAAAGAATATTGTAAAATTACTTGAACTCCTCACTAAAGAACTATTTAATGTTGTTGGCCTTGTTTATTTTAAGATTTTATTTATATAAAAAAATATAAATATTTATATATATAGTATGGTTGGTCACTAGTTGGACCATGAATAGGAACTTTCAAGATTGAAAACCGACCCGCACAGTGTTGATTTAGGAATTTTAGGACCAAGGACTGATCCAGTCTTCTTAGGTTCTGGACCAGGACTGGCAGGGTTTGACCGGTCCAGGGTCAGTCCAAGGTTGACCCTGGACCGATGCTCACCCCTACGAATGAGGGTTGTATGATATGTATTTTTAGGAGTGAATAATTATAGAATGGGTATCATTAGAAATATAATTATAGAAATACCCCCACAATATATATATATAAATTACACATTAATATTCATTATTGACAATAATTCATATCAACACATTTTCGTAGGGAGTGAAAATATTTATTTTTTATTTATTTTTATAATAAACTATTCATTTTCCAAGTTACACGTAGATCTAAATTTATTCCGAATCTTTTTGGAATTCGATATAAAATCTCAACTCCGTCTCACTAAAGTAATCGGGTTCCGTCGGCAACTCACTTCCCACCATAATCTTTTTGGTCAAATGAAGATCTTATAATAAATACATAAAAAAATCCCATCAATTTGCAGAATATAAGGCTGAAAAGAATTTAAGATCTGACTATCCTAAAATGAAAAGCCATGCTTATTATTATTTTTTTCTGGGGTTCACAGAATTATGTAAGTAATCTCGAGTTCCTTTAAAATGATTTATCAAATTTAGAGGTTTTCGTGTATGATCGAAAGGTACATCTTTAAAAGCTCCCAAAGCCTATAATCATTTTTTATTTATTACATAATCTAAGGACTATAAATGAAATAAAGGCATTTTAGTATTCTTACATTTTAGCTTCGATTACCATCCCAAACCCCGTGGGTTCTTTTTTAGGGTTTGGACGGATTGGTTACCTAATTATACTTATCATGCTTCCTCCCCTACTCTTAGCTTATTTAAAGTCACTTATTATATACGAAGAGGATAATGAACTTTGACTTAATATAGAATGTGATCCATATCTATTTAAAATGGTCTCTAAACCTGTAGTATTTATTTAATTTAGTCTCGAACTATATAAAAATGTTTAATATTTTTCTTCTATTAATTCAAGTTCAGGAACAATATTAAATATTTTCATATAATCTCACAACTAAATTAAACATACAAATAAAATTCAGAAACCACATTGAACAAGTTACAAGTTTGGGAACCACATTGTATTTGGGTCAAAGTTCAAATGTCATTTATATTATTTTCCCTGTATTTCGTGAAGGAAGGCCACATACCATCCAAGGCTCGATTTGCCCATTGATCAAGGTTGGGATATTTGTCCAAGCGGGCCAATGGGCCACTAAAAGTAGCCAAGCCCGTCCATTTGATTAGGTCTAGTCAATAACCATGAAGACCTACCACGATTTTGTCTAGAGGTGGCAAAATAGGTGCAAGGGCTAACCGCGAGGTATTCAATTCACGGTTAGGTTTATAGTTGGCGATTGGCAAAATGGGTTCAAGGGCTTAGATTGGTATTTTCTGATAAGACAGTTTAGGATGCACATGATGAAATTTTTGGAATAAAAATCAATTTTATATTTTATGGATGAGTTTTTGAGCAAAGAAATATGTTTGATAATAACTTAAAATTTTTATTTCTGAAATAGAAATTCATTTTATAATAATATAATTTCTAATTCTAGGGGGCAATGGTAGGGGTGTGCAATCGGACTGGGTAAACTCGGTTCCCAAACTGGGTAAACCCGGTTCCCAGACTGGCCCACTCAAAAAATAGGGTTGAGAATCGGTTCCCAAAATTCAAAACTGGTTTGAACCGGTCTGGGAACCGGTTTTGAGGGATTACTCACCCGGGATTCGGATTGATCGGACCAGTTTAGAAACCCGTTTGAGAATCGGTTTGTAAGCCAACCTAAAAGTCATAACCCTAATTTGTTTCGCTGTTTGAGAATCGGGTTGTATGCTTTCTTGTCGACCTTGTGGCTTCACTGGTTGCTGGTGTCGCGAGGAGTTGAGCAGTGATGTTGGTGTAGTGGTGGCTTCACAGGGGCAAGGGTGATGGCAACAGAGCTTTGGGCGGTCAGAGGTGTCGAGTCGTCGCGGCCACAGTAAGGGCGACGAGTGTTGGTGCGAGCTCGTAGGTGAGAGGGCTCCGGTGGTGGCGTGGTGGTGTGGCTGCGGTGACATAGGCGCAGCGGTCGACAGCTGTGGTGCGGAGGGAGCTCGTGAAGAAGATGAATAGTGCACAGTTATGTTTCTTTTTTTTTTTTCTTTTCTCCCTACTGGCTTGTCACGTCTCCCTCACATCCCTTTCTACGCTGCCCACGTCTCCTCTACCTCCTGACCTTGACCTTGACTCTCAAGCTTTTCCTTCCTTTTTATCTTTTTTTTTGGTTTCTTTTTTCCAAGGAATGGAGAAGGCCCCTACCGAGTGACCCCCCCCCTCCCCCCCCCAAAAAAAAACCCCAATAAAATCGCCAAGCTGTCGCGACCTAACCTTGGGTGAACCACCTAGTGTTTAGCTCATGCATACGAAATGAGGTGAAAATTTACTTATTAATTACGCTTAATATTTCAATATAAATTAGAAGAATTATGTTGCTTTCTCATGTATTAAAATAAAATTCGAAGTCGTATAGATGGGCAGTTGCAAAACAGGTTCTAATATAAATAGGGTTAACCCTAGAATCGAATTGGAAAAATAAGGTGGATCATGTACAAAGTCAAATACAAACAGGGTCGAGTACATGGTCCAAAAAAGGGGAATCGGTTATAACATGGTTGGGTATAGGATCCAGGTTTGGAACCTACCCACCCTGTACGTGATCACCCCTAGCAGTGGCTGGCGTCCGGGTGCAGGTGGCAAGCCTGCAAGTAGTGGGCATGCGATGTCTAGCAAGGGGCGACCGACGTATGGCGTTACGGACAACTGGCTGCTAGTGTCTGGTGTTCCACGAGTGGTGGGTGGTGACGAGAGTGAACAATAAAAATAGTTTTCATTATTTACTTTTGTTTCAAAAATAGAAAAGCTAAAAAAAATTTCCACTCAATTTGATTGGTTTGTTTTCTTAAGTGCAAGTTTTGCTGGTGCTGAGTATTTTGCTGTATAGCTTTCTTGGTTTAAAGTCAATATATCTTAACTTTATCGAAAAAAAATACTTTTTGATTTTTGCTCCAAATCTATTTTTGGAATATAAATCTATTCCAAAAGTAGAAAAAAATTGCATTACCAAATGGATTTTTATGTCAAACTTGTTTCGATGAACAAAAAAATAAAGAAATGGGGAAATAGAAATTTTGACATGCACCTCTTAATGTTCTTGGCCTCATGGTTTAGTGCTAGAGTGCAAAATAGAATCCGCATTAGGTATTGCGTGCTTAGCTTGGGTTAATTGCAAAATGCAATCTTCAAAAATAGTCTTAAATTCTCTCTTATTTTATCAATCTTTGAACATGGTGGCGACGACGACACCTCAACATCAAGTGTCCTGTTCCATCCTCAAAAGGTCAAGCGCCATCTCCTTCTCGAACAGTGTCCTCTTCCATCTTCGAAAGGTCAAGTGCCCATCTTCTTCTTGGACGGTAAAACGGGACCAGAACTGAGAGCCCCCGCGATTGCGGTGAGCCAAACCTTCTGATCAAACCCAACACCCACCCTTCGACCCTTCATCACATGCGTGTTCAATCCTCCAACGCTCGTTTTATAGGGCTGAAACATTGCGCAGGAATTCATGCCCATCGCCAAAATAGCTCAGCATGTAATAAACATGACGGGAATTGATTTCACGGAAGTTCATTTCCACAAAGGCACGTTGAGATGCCGTAAATTTTCGAGTATTCATCATCTGGGCAGGGAGCATTGCTTATCAGCATCTCCATCCTTAGATTCAAGGCGTAAGGCGTTCAGGGTATGACTTCCACGCATTCGAGGGTTGAGATGCACTGTAGAGGAAAAACAGAATTCCCAGAGAATGAATAGTTTCTCGACATCTGTATGTTAAATCTTAAGGATTGTGTTAGATATTTCCTGTCCTTGCTTTCAGTCTACGGAACGTCACTAGACCATGCAACGCAAGAATCATGGAACTGCATGCGCTTGCGTTCGGATTAGCCTATTATTTTCTCTTTTGCCTTCGTCTTTCGGCATGCATTGTTTAAACACGTCACATGTGCATATGTCAAGTTCGTTATAGGAACGATTGATATGACACAATCTATGAGAATATTCCATTTGAGTATTCTGAATTCTTAGAATCTTCTTAGATGCCTGTTGAGCCTTGTAGAGTAATTGAAGAAAAGACTATGTTACCAAAACTGAAAAGGAGACAAAAGCAAAAATCTTTTCCGGCAAAGATGCAAACCTTTGATAACCATTTGTATCTGGAAGCATTTCTTTTTACTGATATTCATGGATGTAGGCAAACTGTCGTGTCTAAGGTTCACTCTGCTCACACCATAGTGAGCATCATATATTAGGTTGCTTTATTTGGAAGTGCTGCGATTTAAATTATAATATATTGCATTTAAATCAAGCGTTTAATCACTCAACTATTTCATATATTGAGTATAATTGTAAAGTATCATATTAATTTCTCATAACCTTTTATGGAAAAGTAAATATTACATGGAAGAATCTTTATCCTTCTTTGATTTGAGAATTTCAAACATGAGGAGGAAGACGGACCTGTGGGGATAGTGACATTGGGTTGGGAGCTTGAACCAGCTATTTGACCAGGCAGGTGTGGTTTGACTAGCCACAATCCATCATTGTCAAGATATTTTCGATACGTTGGCATACCAAGTGCTCGATCTAACAATTACACTTAATTATTGGATAGGTTGATCTTGACCAGACATCACTAATATTATTTCATTGGAGCATGTAATGATGCTGACATTATTTGAAAAATTAGACATACACTAATCCCCATAATAAGAATGCAATTTATCATACCCTTTCACTACTTGTTATCTATAAATCGTCATCTATCACTATCGACAACTTGTCAATAGTAACATATAAGACATCATGAGTGACCCAAAGCAAGCGAGATGAGTGTCGAGTGGAGAGCGGAGAAGTTGTTTTTTTTTTCGATTTTAGCAAATTCAAGACTAAGAGAACAAATAAGATAGAAGAGAACGAATACTAGAGGAGGATGCCATAAGGTGCGTTTTTGGACGCCGTGAGGACTCCTCACAAAAACATTTTCTTCATTCGTAAATTATGACTATTGACGCCGTAAAAGACATTAAAAACCTAAGTCATTAAAGAACAATGTAAAATTACTTAAACTTTCACTAAAGAACAATTTAATATTGTTGACGCCATTTATTTTAAGGTTTTCTCTATATAAAAAAATATATAGTCATGGCTAGTCTGGGTTAGACCGACCCAGAACTCTCAAAATTGAGGACCGACCCGCACAGTGCTAGTTTAGGAATTTTAGGACCAAGGACCGATCGAGTCTTCTTAGGAATCGGACTAGGACTAGAAGGGTTGGGCCGGTCCAAGGTCGGTCCAGGGTTGACCTTGGACTGATGCTCACCCCTACTAATAAGGGTTGTATGACATGTATTTGTAGGAGTGAATAATTATAGAAAGGGTATCAATAGAAATATAATTATAGAAATACCCCCACAATATATATAAATTAAACATTAATATTCATTATTGACAATAATTCATATCAACGCATTTTCGTAGAGAGTGAAAATATTTATTTATTATTTATTTTTATAATAAATTATTCATTTTCCAAGTTATACATAGATCTAAATTTATTCCGAATCTTTTTAGACTTCGATATAAAATCTCAACTCCGTTTCACTAAGGTAATCGGGTTCTGTCGGCAACCCACATCCCACCATAATCTTTTTGGTCAAATGAAGATCTTATACTAAATACATAAAAAATCCCATCAATTTGCAGAATATAAGGCTGAAAAGAATTTAAGATCTGACTATCCTAAAATGAAAAGCCATGCTTATTTTTTTATTTTTTTCTGGGGTTCACAGAATTATGTAAGTAATCTCGAGTTCCTTTAAAATGATTTATCAAATTTTGGAGGTTTTCGTGTATGATCGAAAGGTACATCTTTAAAAGCTCCCAAAGCCTATAATCATTTTTTTATTTATTACATAATCGAAGGACTATAAATGAAATAAAGGCATTTTAGTATTCTTACATTTTAGCTTCGATTACCATCCCAAACCCCGTGGGTTCTTTTTTAGGGTTTGGACGGATCGGTTACGTGATTATACTTATCATGCTTCCTCCCCTACTCTTAGCTTATTTAAAGTCACTTATTATATACTTAGAGGATAATGTCATAAATAATTTATGAACTCTGACTTAATATACAATGTGATCCATATCTATTGAAAATGGTCTCTAAACCTTTAGTATTTATTTAATTTAGTCTCCGAACTATATAAAAATGTTCATATTTTTCTTCTATTAATTCAAGTTCAAGAACAATATTAAATATTTTCTAATAATCTCACAACTAAATTAAACATACAAATAAATTTCGGAAACCACATTGAACAAGTTACAAGTTTGGGAACTACATTGTATTTGGGTCAAAGTTCAAATATCATATATATTATTTTCCCTATATTTCGTGAAGGAAGGCCACGTACCATCCAACGCTCGATTTGCCCATTGATCAAGGTTGGGATTTTTGTCCAAGCGGGCCAATGGGCCACTAAAAAGTAGCCAAGCCCGTCCATTTGATTAGGTCTAGTCAATAACCATGAAGACCTACCACGATTCTGTCTAGAGGTGGCAAAATGGGTGCAAGGGCTAGCCGCGAGGTATTCAATTCACGGTTAGGTTTATAGTTGGCGATTGGCAAAATGGGTGCAAGGGCTTAGTTTGGTATTTTCTGATAGGACAGTTTATGATGTACATGACGAAATTTCTTGAATAAAAATCAATTTATATTTCCTAGATGAGTTTTTGAGCAAAGAAATATGTTTGATAATAACTTAAAATTTCTATTTCTAGAATATAAATTCGTTTTATAACAATAGAATTTCTATTTCTAGGGGGCAGTGGCCGGTGTTCGGTAGCGGGTGGCAGGCCCCTGCAGGTAGCGGGCATCCGGCGTCCAATAGGGGGCAACCGGCGTATGGCGTTACAAACAACTGGCGGCTAGTGTCTAGCGTTCCACGAGTGGTGGGCGGTGACGAGAGTGAACAATAAAAATAGTTTTCATTATTTACTTTTGTTTCAGAAATAGAAAAGCTAAAAAAAATTTCCACTCGATTTGACTGGTTTGTCTTCTTGAGTACAAGTTTTGTTGGTGCCGAGTCTCTTGTTGTATAGCTTTTTTGGTTAAAAGTCAATATATCTTACCTTACCCAAAAAATAAATAAATTAGTTTTTGATTTTTGCTCCAAATCTATTTTTGGAATAAAAATCTATTCCAAAAATATAAAAATAAAATTACATTACCAAATGGATTTTTATTCTAAACCTATTTCGAGGAACAAAAAAAATAAAGAAATAGAGAAATATAAATTTTGTCATGCGCCCCTTAATGTTCTTGGCCTCATGGTTTAGTGCTAGAGTGCAAAATACAATCCCCATTAGGTATTGCGTGCTTAGCTTGGGTTAATTGCAAAATGCAATCTTCAAAAATAGTCTTAAATTCTCTGTCTTATTTTATCAATCTTTGAACATGGTGGCGACGACGACACCTCAACATCAAGTGTCCTGTTCCATCCTCAAAAGGTCAAGCGCCATCTCCTTCTCGAACAGTGTCCTCTTCCATCTTCGAAAGGTCAAGTGCCCATCTTCTTCTTGGACGGTAAAACGGGACTAGAACTGAGAGCCCCCGCGATTGCGGTGAGCCAAACCTTCTGATCAAACCCAACAACCACCCTTCGACCCTTCATCACATGCGTGTTCAATCCTCCAACGCTCGTTTTATAGGGCTGAAACATTGCGCAGGAATTCATGCCCATCGCCAAATTAGCATGTAATAAACAAACATGACGGGAATTGATTTCACGGAAGTTCATTTCCACAAAGGCACGTTGAGATGCCGTAAATTTTCGAGTATTCATCATCTGGGTAGGGAGCATTGCTTAGCATCTCGATCCTTAGATTCAAGGCGTAAGGCGTTCAGGGCACGACGTCCGTCCGCGCATTCGAGGGATGAGATGCACTGTAGAGGAAAAACAGAATTCCCAGAGCATGAATAGTTTCTCGACATCTGTACGTTAAATCTTAAGGATTGTGTTAGATATTTCATGTCCTTGCTTTCAGTCTATGGAACATCTAGAAGACTTTCAGTACAAAATTGCGGGTTCCTACTAGCCCAGTTCGTCACGAGACCATGCAACGGAAGAATCATGAAACTGCATGCGCTTGCGTTCGGATTGGCCTATTATTTTCTCTTTGCCTTCGTCCTTCAGCATGCTTTGTTTAAATCATGTGCATACGTCAAGTTCGATGTTTTCTTGGTAGGATAGGAACGATTGATATGGCACCATCTATGAGAATATTCCATCTGAGTATTCTGAATTCTTGGAATCTTATCATATGCCTGTCGAGTCCTGTAGAGTAATTGAAGAAAAGACTACGTTACCAAAACTGTAAAGGAGACAAAAGCACAAATCTTTTCCGGTAAAGATGCAAACCTTTGATAACCATTTTTATCTGGAAGCATTTCTTTTTATTGATATTCAAGGATGTAGGTAAACTGTCTTGTCTATAGTAGCGTTTGGTTCGCTAAGGTTTACTCTGCTCACACCATAGTTTGAAAAGTCTTTTCATGCGTAATATTTTAAAATTTTGCAACTTTAATTTGTTAAAAATTCACATCAAACTCAATTAAAAATAGAGTAATTTCATTACAATAAACATAACAACACATGTCCAAAAGAAAGAGATAAATTATCGTTAAATATTACAAACGTCCTTAACTATTTATCAAGTCTAAATATTACAAACGTCCTTAACTATTTATTAAATCCATAGCTATTTCATCAAAACGTGCCATGTCAGGGAATGCATTATCATTTGAAGCACTTGTCCCATCATTTACAACATCATAGTCGACGGAATATCCATACTTCCAAATCTGCTGTTTCAAAATCCGTATCATTACGGCATTTTTTCTTATAAAGTTTCAAAGCCATTGTAGCTATGACAATTTGCACTTGCTTTTCATAAGGATAACTTGGCATGGTAGTTAAAATCTTCCACTTCATTTTTAATACGCCAAAGGCTCGTTCAATTGCTGAGCGAAGTCACGGTTGACACTTCTCGATGACCCGTACCTTGTCGAAATTCTGGCAAATGATATCTAACTTCTCTATATGGCCCCAAAAACCCATGAGATTTGGATATCCAGCATCTACTAAATAATATTTACCTACACAAATGTCATATAAATTTAATTAACATATGCCACGTAAATATATATATATATATATATATATATATATATATATATGTACATAAACTATTAATTAAAGAATGGGGAAATTGTGCATCACGCCTTCCAATGGCATCATAGAAGACACGAGTATCATTTGTCCTCCCCAACCGGCACAAACGTTAAATTCCATATTAAAATTACATATGGCCAACATTTTGAGTAGTTTTTCCTTTTCGACCAATAAAGCGAATTTGATCATACACCGGTACCATTGCTGGGATATGTGTACCATCCATAGCTCCAATACAATCCTAAAACAAATAATACAAATATTATATGATTTAAATTTAGTTTTTCGTTTTTATTGTACAATCATTACTTACCTTAAAATATGGATAAAATCGCTGATCTTTCTTAATCTTCTGGAACTTCCCGAAATTGTCGATCAATTGGTTGGATCAAATCTTTTCCCATATTGCATACTTTATTTAAAACTAAACTAAAATGCCTACTTATGGTTTCCCCCAGAGCGCGTTCTTGTGCTAACCCTGTTACCTATACCATGTCCCAACATATAAAGAAACATTCCAACCATTTCTACAACATTAGTATTCCTAGATCCTTTAAGGCCGGTACGTGCATTCTAAACATATTATAGCATCTTATTGGATTAGTATCTTCGGCCATCAACTCTCTTATCCACGCATGACCTGTATATGATGAGGTCATAGAAGGTTGTTTGCAAAGGTACATCGATAAGCAATTGCAGCATTAGCAATTGAAAACAAATCCATGAATTCATCTTCCTCTTGTTCACGATTTTCCTTTTCTTGAGAATGATCCATAATTGCCTAACGTAACAAAATATAGAGTTAGAATAAGAAAAACAATGAATAATCTTGACAATCCATTAAGAAAATAATAGTATCAATCAACATATATGCAAACTCAACCACATAAAGAGAACCCCAATTAGAAACAATTCTCACATTAAAAACATTAATATAAATTATGTCCATACATAATTTAAATAGAGTTCGGAAGCTATGACAACATCTTAGTTATGATTAAGTTCTTCCATCTCAAGCTTGGATTTTCAAGCTCATGAAGACCTGCCTATTGTCTATCTTTTCCTTAAAATGTTTGATTGCAAAAAGTACAGCTTTTCATCTTGTACAATCTCCGGGATGGCATCCAACATAGATATGAGGTCCTTGTAAGGACCGAATCCCTCATTTGCTCGAGATGCAACAGCATCACTCCTACTCAACGGCGGAACAAAGCCTATTAATTTGGCTTCCAAGTAATTGTGCCGGGCTCAAATTCTTGTCTTTCTTTCCTCGAGTTTGCCTCGTTGAAGTCTCCGCTACTTTTACGAGCCCGAGTTTGAATTGGTTCATCAATATTTTGACCCACATGACATTCCAAATTCTCATCGTAGATCCTACGCCATCATCAATATTGGGTTGTGTGGCATCAACATTCTCATCAACGCAACACTTGTGATTTAAATGATAATATATTGTATTCAAATCAATTTTATTCTCCCACCATTCATCACTCGCATCGATGGTTTTCTTCCTTGATCCCATCCTAGCCAATGTCCTCCATCTTTTCCAGTTTAATCACCTATAATAAAGTTGTAACATAAAGCACAAGTAATATTGTATTAGGTATTGGCCCAAAAACAAGAAAAAAACCAACAACATATATCATAAACTTTTATTAAATCATATATTGAGTCTAGTTGTAAAGTATCATATTAATTTCTCATAAACTTTTAATAGAGTAGCAATGGAAAAGTAAATCATACATGGCTAGTGTAAAAAGAAAAAGTAGATATTACAGGAAGAATCTTTATCCTTCTTTGATTTCAGAATTTCAAACATGAGGAGGAAGATGGACCTGTGGGGATAGTGACATTGGGTTGGGAGCTTGAACCAGCTATTTGACCAGGCCGGTATGGTTTTACTAGCCAATCCATCGCTGTCAAGATATTTTCGATATGTTGGCATATCGAGTGCTCGATCTAACAATTACACTTAATTATTAGATAGGTTGATCTTGACCAGACATCACTTTAATATCATTTTATTGGAGCACGTAATGATGCTGACATTATCTGAAAAGTTAGACATACACTGATTCCCATAATAAGAATGCAATTTATCATACTCTTTCACTTCTTGTATCTATAAATCGTCATCTGTCACTATCGACAACCTGCCGACAGTAACATATAAACAATTACATGGACAATCATGCCCAATTTGTCATACCCTTTCACTACTTGTATCTATACCAAGCTTCTAACATCTAGCATTTGAAGCGCTCAACTAACGTATGGCCATCATAATAAATGGCAAAACTATAATAATCCATCGGGGAGAGCTCGAAACGCCGTTTTTCCAATGGGTAGAAACAGCGGGAATTTGACAGCAAGGGAAAAGAAAAAATCGGCGGTATAACTGTTAACAAGGGCGGTGTTCGATCTCTGCTTGGTCTTGGTCTTTGCCTTTCTCGTGTAGTCACTGCGCTTTCAACATGGCTCATGGCCAAACTCGCAATCTGGCTGAATGTGGATTTGAAAAGGTATTTTGATTTTGGTTGCTGATAGAACATGCAAAGTACGCACAACGATACATCCTCTAACCGAGACAGTAATAATAGAAAGCCATTTTTACACAGCCTATGCGCAATATAATTCTCGAAAATTCAACTTTCAAGGAAGTCGTGGCCACGCAAAATGATGGTGTTTTGGTAGAAGAGACTAGGAAAGAAGAGCAGTCATTCTAAAATGGCACTAGGTTGGATAAACTAAGGGAGAATGAAGGGGAGAATTAGAAGGGGTTTGCATTTCTTTTTCGCTCCGTTTTTTTTTCGAAAAATGAATAATTTGAAAAATATGTTCCTAAAAATTATCGTTTATGTTGCTTGAGATAGTTAGCCAATAAAAATATTGACATTATCTGCAACAATTTAGGTTTAGATATTCTGAATGACAATAAAAATATTTTTTTATTAATTTATTTTTATAAGCGATACAAACAATTATTTTTAGTAAATTATTTTACAAATCATTCATTTTTTGCCAAAATAGACACACCCCAGAGTAACTTTTTCCGGCTCTTAAAATCCTAGAAATCCATAAATATTCAGCAGTTGGGAGAGGTGTGGTGACTAGTAAACAAATTTTTCATTCCTGTATATTTATAAACTTGTCTTATATTAGTCATAAATAGTATATTCATTTTCTCTTGTAATTAACATGTAAACAACGCTGTAATCAAATCCCTCCAACTCCCTCCCTTTTTTTCTTTCTGTAATTAATAATCTTCCTTTCTTTTCTATTTACCTCTATCAGATCTAATCTTGTATTAAGATAGAAAAATGTGTAAATTGGATTTGTGGTTAAGAACGGAGTTTTGTTGTCGAGCCACATCGTGCCATATCTCAATACTCTTTAGATTGATTAGATGAAGAAAATCTCAGTTATCTCACTTACTCTACTATAAATGCACATTGGACACATTTTTTCAATATTAATTATATAAAGTAATTTCAATGGAGTGCATAGTATAGACAACAAAGCCATTTCATTTAATTAGAGTGTAAATAAATGCACCGCAGCAACATTTGTTTATGACATATTAGCAATACAAATTTATTTTGGTTATAAATTAAATCCATAGATGAAATAAAGTGCATACATATTTTCACCACCAACCAAACATATATGTTTCAACTTAATAAATTATAAGAAAACGATAACATATCATTTTATGAAGCTTCTTAGCTATGTCGATAACAATCACCAAAATAATGCAAGTTGCAATTTTAATCTAAACTTTCTTTTTCATTTTATAAGCGAAGTTACGCACTTCAATTATTGCATGGAATTTTTGAAAATTAAATAACTATCTGCTTTCCGAACAAAAGTGTTGATTCAATTCCTGCATTTACTATCACACGAATCTTATTGTTTCATATTGGAAAAAAAGAATAATATTGTAAGGCTATAATTAGCAGAACAGTGAAAAAATAAATTAATTTCCAAGATCAAAAGTTTCATTGATTTCAAAGACCGATTTTAAAATAGACTGCAAAACTGATTGCGCAGAATGCAGTAAGACTTGACTTTTTCCCCTATTTTTTTCTTTTCCTGGTCAATATTTGTTTTCTCTTTTTGATGCTCATTTTTGTCCGGCTCAAGTGCTGACTTTGACTTCTCACCCCTTCCTTTAAATTGATGAAACTGCCCATCGGAAGGAAGGAACTAGCTTTCACTTTATACCTCAATTATTAAAGGGATAGAATAATCAAATATGAAAACACGAATTTTAAACTTTTACAATAGTTTAACACCGGTCCTGTAAAATCTCATAAAATATTTGTCAATCGGTAACTGACCTCAGCCCTTGAGGGAACCCTATGATTTCCATTAGCTGTCTAGTACGTATAGTACCATCTTGTAACGCCCTCCTAGTTGATGTATATATATAAAATCATGTGTGCCCGCATGCCGATGTGTGTCGACGCAGAATTACTCAAATTTTCTACCATGGTTTATGTTATTTTGTCATAATATTTCCACAAATCTTTTTTAGAATTTTTGCAATGCTGGATTTTTTTTAATAGGTACAGTAATAATCTTGAGATTTGTCCTAAGGAACACTAGGATGATGTAAATGCTTAAGTATGTGATGATGTCAATGCTCTGTGCACTTGATCATATATACATGAGTGTGGGGTTTGTATTCAAACCCAAGTGGGAGGATGGAGCCGGCAATATGAGGGAGAAATGGAGATCAAAAAGGGTTGAAGCAAAGTTAAAATGATCAGACCACATTCGTCGAACCATATACACTTCAGTGTGTAATGCCTATTCTACATGATAAATTAGCATGACAATAACAGTTAGATAAATACCATTGTTTATCTCTTACAGTTTCCACAAATCTTTTTTAGATTTTTTGCAACGCAGGATTTTTTTAATAGGTATAGTAATAATCTTGGGATTTGTCCTAAGGAAATTGATACGTATATGATGATGTCGATGCTCTGTGCACTTGACCATATATACATGAGTGTGGGGTTTGTATTCAAACCCAAGTGGGAGGATGCAGCCGGCAATATGAGGGAGAAATGGAGAATCAAATTAAAGATGAGGAATGGTTTTCTGGACGATAATATATGTGCATGTAGGAGTATATGTACTTAAGAAAGGTAACTTAAAAGGGTGAAAGCAAAGTTAAAATGGTTAGACCCATTCATCAAACCATATACATTTCAATGCGTAATACCTATTTTGCATGGTAAATTAGCATGATGATAATAGCTAGATAAATATCATTGCTTATCTCTTACAGTTTCCTTAGAGACTAAAAACCATATTATCGGAGCGGGGGGGGGGGGGGGGGGAAGAGGGATGTTATGTAAGATACATGTATTCAATCGTTAAAACTTACATTGAAAACAAGCTTGATCAGTCCATTGTAGAGATAATGTTGTGGCAAAATTATCGCGGAAAAGCGTGCATGGAATCACCAATCAATCAAGTTATCTTAGTACATCTCACGTCAGGTATTACTTTTTTCTTAAATAAAATTTGCTCGTTAGCAAGCATGAAAATTAACCCTGATATCGCTGTTGAATCATGTGGCCATAGAACAAGATAGGAGCAACACAAGCGGATCACGTCAAGGCAGAGGGAAAGACGAAGATGTAATTGGAGGAACATGAAGAAATGGAGAGAGTAAACGCCGTTTCCAGTCCCACTAAAATAGAGAGAAATTTCTCAATTGGGTCCTTTTGTTCCCTAAGATCTATTTAGTTCATGAAGAGTTTGCAACTGGGTCAGGCTTGAAGCACTTTCGTTATCAATTGTCAATTGTCACGTATCATTTAACTTAATAAGTTGATAATAAAATTTAACTGATGCAGATATACTAATTTAGAGCTTTTAGTGGTCAAATAGTTAGTTTGTGGTAAGTTTGCCACACATGTACTTATTTTGGATTTTTTATATTAAAAAAATTAGTTTGAAATAAATTTATCAAATGTGTATCAATTTGGAATTTTTTGTGATATTAATCCAATGATTAAATATAATTATTCCCATTACCCAACACATTTAAATCTGAATAAATATCTATAAAGGAAAAAAATAGTGAAAAATCTCATGACTAGCTTTAGGGGTGAGTAAGATTGACAGATTGAATCGGGAATCGCTTGGACTAGATCGTATTAACCGGTTCAAGGGTGATTTCAAGGGGGCGCCAGTACAGTTCCATGAGAATGGAATGATTTTCAGTTGGGTTCCGATTCCAAATTCGTAGGGTAGCTAAGGTGTTTGAGCAGGTCATGTTAGAATCTGGTTTTGGGACATGGCCAAAGGAAGAGCAGAAATGGTGGCGTGTCGGCGGGTTTTTCCAAATTTCGAAGGTTGAAATGGTAATCGACATGCCAACACCTTCTCTCTCTTTCTCTCTCCTCACGGCTCTTCGCGCCCTCTTGCCTATTTAAAGTCTCCATTTTTAACTAACCCCTCAAGGAACCTCCACTGCACCTCCTCGCTTTACCTCCTCCAGCCTCTCCTCCATGGACACCCACGTCAGCGACCTCAACTCCCCCAAGTCCGACTCAAACGGCGTCGGGTCGCCCCCCAATGGCGTCGCCTCAGTGATGCAGAGCCCAACCCTCCCTCATGCCCTGGCCGCCGGCTCCCTTGATGCCACCATGGGCTGCCACATTGCCCGCCGGCTCGTCCAGATTGGCGTTACTGACGTCTTCTCCGTCCCCGGCGACTTCAACCTCGTGCTCCTTGACCACCTCATCGCTGAGCCGGGGCTCAACCTCGTTGGTTGTTGCAACGAGCTCAATGCTGGGTACGCTGCCGATGGCTACGCCCGTGCGCGAGGTGTCGGGGCCTGTGTTGTGACGTTCACTGTCGGCGGGCTCAGTGTGCTCAATGCGATTGCGGGTGCATACAGCGAGAACTTGCCAGTGGTCTGCATTGTTGGCGGGCCTAACTCCAACGACTACGGGACGAACAGAGTACTTCACCATACCACCGGGTTGTCTGATTTTAGCCAAGAGCTTAGGTGTTTCCAGACTGTTACTTGCTTTCAGGTATCTCTTCGGTCCCTTTTCATCATCCTTTTCACTGACACTAATTTTTCTTTTGGATCTGATCTTTATCTTGGGAAAGACGTATCTGTTGACTAGAAATATTGCTCAGAGGATATCATTGTTTGTGGTGGGTCTGTTCTGTGAGATTATAATAATCTACTAATGGTTGCTTAAATAGTGTGCCAGGGGGAGTTGCTGTTGGGGTTTTAGCACAGATCATTGTGATAGGGGAATGTATATTAAGTGCATATCGAATGAACTGACTTGTTGATTGTTTCTGTTTGGCCTTTTTCTAGGCCGTGGTGAATAACTTGGAAGATGCACATGAACAGATTGATACCGCGATCTCGACTGCTCTGGCAGAAAGCAAGCCTGTTTACATAAGCATAAGCTGCAACTTGCCTGCCATACCTCACCCAGCTTTCAGTCGCGAGCCGGTTCCATTTGCACTCTCTCCCAAGTAACTTTCCACCTGTTCAATCGATCAAGCCTATTTGCTTCATTAGATTAGGACTAGAGTGATGTGATTGATTAATTTTTATTGACACAGATTGACTAATCAGATGGGATTGGAAGCTGCAGTAGAGGCAGCTGTAGAGTTCTTGAACAAGGCAGTGAAGCCGGTCATGGTGGGTGGCCCAAAACTCCGGGTTGCAAAGGCTTGTGAAGCCTTTGTAGAACTAGCTGATGCATGTGGCTTTCCAGTAGCTGTGATGCCATCGGCTAAAGGACTCGTGCCAGAGCACCATCCCCACTTCATTGGGACTTACTGGGGTGCGGTGAGCACTGCATTTTGTGCCGAGATCATGGAATCCGCAGATGCCTACTTATTTGCTGGGCCCATTTTCAACGACTACAGCTCCGTTGGGTACTCTCTCCTTCTCAAGAAGGAGAAGGCCATTATTTTGCAGCCTGATAGGGTTGTGGTTGGAAATGGACCCTCTTTTGGTTGTGTTCTGATGAAGGATTTTATTCAAGCACTCTCAAAGCGGGTTAAGCAGAATACCACCGCTTATGAGAATTATCACAGGATTTATGTTCCAGAGGGCCATCCATTGAAGTGTGAACCCAAGGAGCCCTTGAGGGTGAATGTCCTGTTCAAGCACATACAGGACATGCTCTCTAGTGAATCAGCTGTGATTGCTGAGACTGGAGACTCTTGGTTCAACTGCCAGAAGCTGAAATTACCAAAAGGCTGCGGGTATGCGGGTGTGGTTGTATAGATTAGGTTCCTTGTCTTTAACTTTTTGATCTGGAGCTACTTAAAGAAAACAAACTGAAATTGTTCGAATGGGGGTATGCAGGTATGAGTTCCAAATGCAGTATGGATCTATTGGATGGTCCGTCGGTGCAGCCCTTGGGTATGCACAGGCAGTGCCAGAGAAAAGAGTCATTGCATTTATTGGAGATGGTAGCTTTCAGGTATAGAATGGTTTCTGATATCTGTTAGGGTGGGTTTGGTTCAGCATTACCAAGGGTTATTAGTCTCCAAAGCCCTTTGGGAAAATACTGAGACTATTTGACAACTATTTTAAAGTAGTTTTCAAGTGAAAGTCACCATTGAGAAGGCTGAAAACCCAATACTAGTAAAAACTAGTTTTGAGCTTTCAGTATATGCCCAAATGCTAATACCTATTTTTTTCTTCCAAAACTATACTTACTCATTCTTCAAATTTCTGATTTTGCTCTTGTTATTATTTTTTTAAATGCCAAAGTAATGCTAAAAAAATAAAAATTATATAAATGCTAAAAAATTAAATATATTATGGTCTTTAAAAAAACTATTTATATATTTGATTTTTTTAGCATTATTGTCAAAATTTATATTTAAAAATTTGCATACATTATTTATCTCAATTTTAAACAAATAAAAATTAAAAAATTATGATGAAGGGTTTGTTTTTTTTTTAAAATTATATATATGTATTTGATTTCTTAGCAATATTTTCAAATTAATATTTAAAAAGTCGCATACATTATTTTTTCAAATTTTAAAAAATAAAAAACAAAAATTCCGAAGGATTTGGTCTTTTTAAATATATATGTATTTGATTTTTTTTTGGTATTCTTGTCAAAATTTATATTTAAAAACATACATTATTTTTTTCAATTTTAAACAAATAAAAATTAATATTTCGATTTAAGAATTTGGTCTTTTTTTATAAAAAAAAAAATTATATATATGTATTTGATTTTTTAGTATTATTGTGAAAATTTATATTTAAAAAGTTGCATGCATCATTTTTTCACTTTTAATCAAATAAAAATTAAAAAATTTGGATGGAGGGTTTGGTCTTTTAAAAAAAGAAGAAGTTATATATGTATTCAATTTTTTTAGTATTATTTTTAAATTTATATTTAAAAAGTTGCATACATTATTATTTTTTTCAATTTTAAACAAATAAAATTAAAAAAAAAAGCTAATATTAATCATCCAAAGAGTTTTTCAAATGTATTTTCTATAAAATGACATTTCTCTTAAAGTTGTATCTCAAAGCATAGTTTATCAAACAGCCTTTACATTTACCTAAAGTCCTTTAAGCTAAATTGCTTTGTATTTTTCTAATGAGCTTTCAAAATACTGGACCAAACGCACAAGATTACTAGCATATCTATAACTAGTGATATCTTCTTGACAGAAGCTCTATGCATAACTACGTCATTCATGATGGCTTGTTTTGCATAGGTGAGGAGTTTTGTCATACAATGTCAGTCATGCGCTGACCTTATTCATTTCCCTCCCTTTTTCTACTAAATTTTATTGGCTTTATCTTGTTGTGTTGATTGAATGGAAGAGATGAATAATGTTAAAGTCGTGGGCGATTTTTGCACTCTAGGTAACTGCCCAAGATGTGTCAACCATGCTGCGATGTGGGCAGAACACCATCATCTTCCTGATAAACAATGGCGGCTACACCATTGAAGTGGAGATCCATGATGGTCCCTACAATGTGATCAAGAACTGGAATTACACTGGCCTAGTGGAAGCAATTCACAATGGCGAGGGCAAGTGCTGGACAGCAAAAGTAAGTTGCTTGTATACGAGTACAATCAGGACGATTTGCCAATTCAAGAAATCCCTCCACGGAAATAATAAAATTTGCTCACGTTTGCAGGTTCTCTATGAGGAGGAGCTTACGGAAGCGATTCAGACGGCGACAGGGCCCAAGAAGGATTGCTTGTGCTTCATAGAGGTGATACTTCACAAGGACGACACCAGCAAAGAGCTTCTGGAATGGGGTTCCCGGGTCTCGGCCGCCAATGGCCGCCCTCCCAATTCTTAGTAGAAGCCTTGATTCGCATCAGTATGTTGCTTCAAGTACTTGTTGGGGACATGAAAAAGAGAGCGTCTTCTCGAGCATTGCCTATGCTTTGTGAAATGAAAATAATAATGTCTCCTGGTTGTGGATTTTGATAATATCTTTGACCATTGGCTTCGGGTCGACTTTTTAAACATGTGGAAGGAACAATTGCGAATGCATGGTTACGTTTGGTGGGGTTGGAGTTGAGGACAGGGACCTCCACGAATGCATGTGTCGCGGGTCAGCAGATCCTTGGTCACGAAATAGCCCATGAAACACCTAATTAGCGAATAACACTAGACTAGCCTTCCTTCTATAATTCTTCTAGAGAATATACACACCATGCGCAGTTTAGCTTGAGCGTCTAGTCTATCAAGAAAAACGACATATCACTTTAAGTACACCAATTGATTTTGGCCTACCATGGCCTCATCAAGAGAGCGGCATCAGCTCTTGACTAGTTTGTGTAAGAGAGGCCAACCTTGCCTTTAAAACTTTATAGAGATTTGTCCTTTCTATCCTAGAACTCATAAGACCAATTGTCCTGGATGCCACCCTCATAGGCCAGTTGCATTCATCTCCTCTACATCACTTACCCTTTACCTAATAACCCAAAGCTCCATTCACAAGGGTTCGCGAGTACGAGAGAATCACGAACTGTGCCATTCTCCCCACTCAATTCCGCAATGCTCTCATTGCACGTAACCATTGATGCTCCACTTTGGATCATCATATATCAAATGGCAATGCTCACCCAATTGAATAGACTGCTCCATTGGTAATTTCTTTTGATTGCACCCGTTTGACACATTCGGTCACTTGTGCTTGGTCACTTGTGCTTTCCTTAACAAGTGTGGCATTTTTCGCCAATTGTACCTTTTGGTAGCACTCTATTTTTCCTACAAAGCCTTTCTTGATCCTAGCATACTAGTGGAGGTTTCTCCCCTTGTTGAAGATGTGATAACAAACCTCCTCTTAAGATTCACCAATTGATCTAGGAGCATTTTCTGTATTCGGTGAGAAATTAGTTCTTTCTTGTGCTCCTATTGTCATCCTAAAAGTTGGTTGAGAGCCGCACTTTGTTCAAGCATGTTTTTCCTTGGCCCTCATAGAGCTAGGTAGACCACAAATTTTCTCAGACTCATCTTACTCACTAAAGGGATCTTGCTTTGATACCATCTTTCATGGGTTAGCAGATCCTTGGTTAAGGAATAACTAGGATGGTGCCTGGTAAACAAATAACACCAGGCCAACCTTCCACCTTCCTTCTATAGTTGTTTTGGAGAATAATATGACAAATAGTTTTTTCATATCGAATCATATCACATCCAATTTAGTTCAGACATCTAGTCCATCGAGTAAGATAGCATATCACTATTGGCACACCAATTAATTATGGCATGTCATGGCGTTATCAGGAGAGTAGTATCAACTCTCAATTGGTTTGTGCATGAAATGCCAACCTCATCTTTAGCGCTTTGTAAAGATTTATCCTTTCTATCCTAAAATTTCTAGTATCAATTGTCCTAATGCCACTCCCACAGAATTTTTGTATTCATCCTCTCTACATCATTCACTCTTCATTCAATAACCCTACGCTTCACTCACAAGTATTCGCTTGAACAAAAGAATCACATACCGTAACACATGCATTGCCTCAAATCTATCTTTGATTAGTATGGGGACCCTTTAAGTTGTTTACTTTTGAGACATGTGAAATGATATAGAAGTTTATTTGCCGTAATCTCCGGAATCAAGTTGTGGCGTGATCCACCATCTTCTAACTTACGTTCAAAGTTAAGCCCTTCTTCCTATAATTAATCACTTACAAAAAGGAAAATCCGCTTTCAAGCTCGGGGATGGGAGTTTTAGCTTATACCTTGGGCACTTTACTCCGAGACATGATTTTCTCTTTTGGGGATTGAGTGGAAAAACGTGGTTCAAGTTAAGTGGCTCCACTATTCATTAGCAATAACATAATACTATAATCCTCTGGCCATCCACGTTTGCGATAAACTTAGTGGAAAGTAAAAGAAAATGAAGAGATATTGGTACAAATGATCTTTGAACTTTAGTCAATGTGCAATGTGGTTTCTAAATTTTATTTAATGTTCAATGTGGTCTTTGAATTCTTAATTTTTTCAATTTGTTCCTTTGACTTTTGATACATGCTTGATATAATGCTTGAATGTAGTCCTTCATTTAATTCAAGATTAGGGACAACATTGAATATTTTCATATAATTTAAGAACTAAATTGAACATATATCGAAAGTTCATAGACTATCTGTTGGGAATGACTGATCCCCGAAAACCGGATTCGACACTCAATCGAACCCCTAAAACGAATGCGGAAGCGAAGCCCGGGAATTACACGTATCACTGATCGTAAAGCACACCACAGATTCGAGCGTACCTTGTTAGCCACAGATTAAACACCAATGCCGAAGATCGAGGAAGAAAATCTGGCCCCGTTCGATTCGATGAAGCCTTGAAGGGAAGAAAAACGTCACTTTGCCTTACTGTTATTCTATTTGAGAGAGAGAGAGCGTAAGAAGAAAAGACGTACGTTATTTCCAAAACGTTGTCTTCTCTCTCTCTCTCCTCCCTTTTATACCTTCCCCCTCCACGGGCCCTATTTCCGTGGGCCGGGCCTTTTGGGCCCAGCATGGGCGGACGGGCCTTAAGCCCATCTCATAAATCCATCATCTCCCACTCGCACATGGTGGGCCGAACAGAATTCTCTTTACCTCTCTTCAACATTCATACCGGTGAATAATCCGTGCGACCAGCATACTTCGAGAGCTCGTTGCCATACATCTGTTAGGAATATATAGCAGCTCATAATGGGCATCAGACTCCGAGTAGATTTAGTATGCAGTACCCTAGATTGATTGATCACATTTATATCTCTCTTGATCTCTTTTAAACAACGATATATATATATATTGTATTCACAATTATGATTATCCCAAAGACAGTCATAATTGGTTAACCGGTGAATACAAAACTACAATGTGATTCTCCAAAATCGATCTTCCTCTTTCCTTCGACTCTCAATTTCAGTTCAGCTTGCTTTTCTAGAAATGCCCCATTAGATCGAATCAAACTCATGACCATTGGCAACATCCTAAGATAGCAAACACTAAATAGAAATCTTGAGAATAAGTAAGAGTCATGAGGGGACTAAAAAATTGAGGAACTCTTTTCCTCAAGAGTCTCACACGACATAAAAAAGTTGAGATCAAACTTTTGCCACTCTTATTTGGTCGTCTCATGCATACGTAGTATGAAATACGTATTACGGTATTAACTCCTTTCCCATGGAGCGTATGTCTACACCTTTCAATACCGTACAGATGATAGTTCAGACATACCCAATGTCTAACTTGAGTTCACGTATCTACTCATTTACTAAATTCATCAAAACTCACATCTGGCATCATAGACAGATAAAGTAAAATATGTGGGGTATTTTACTTTCGGACATAGTAAGTATTATGTCCTCATCTTAACACTTAGTTAATGCGACATACGTGTTTTAAGCTTGAGCTCTCGATTATCACCTAGATAATAAGCTTAAAAACAGTCTCATCTCTATTTATCACATAGTAAACAGAGGCGATTACCCGTGTGAGTGGGCTAATCTTATATCTGTCCGACATACTTCTCTCAAAATAATGCACTAAGCATTAAGATGCATAAAGATCATACAAAGATTCATAGGCATTAATGATGAAAACACAAATTCATCAAATTGTGAACAATTAGGGAAATTACAATACTCAGTACATCAGCCTCTACGCAATCCTAGAGATTTTACATGGCCACAAAAACACATCTCTAGGTTATGGTTTTGTCATAGGATCTGCTACCATTCTATGCGTAGTATGTACTCTAAGTTCACCTCTTTTCGTGCAATCATATCCATGACAAAAATTATACTTGGTATCTATATGTTTGGTCTTGCCATGATATTTTGGATCTTTGGTGTACACTTTTGCTGCTTGGCTATCACGTTAACCAACAATGAATCTGCAGCACTTCCAATAACACCTAAATGATCCAAAAAATCTCTTAAGCCAAACACCTTCTTATACTCGCTTTGCTTTGATAATGCCACGAACTCGTTTCCATCGTGGACAAGGCTATACACTTTTGTTTCTTACTGCTCCAACACATGGTGCCATTAATTGGTAAGAGAACAAACCTAGAGGTAGATTTCCTTTCATTTAAATCTCCTCCCCAATCAACATCAGAATAGCCTTAGAGTCGCAGATCCTTTCCATAATAACTTATCGTATAATCAGCAGTTCCCTTTAGATATCTCAGTATTCTCTTAACGGCTTTCCAACGTGCTTGACCTGATTGGATTGGTATCTACTCACCATTCCAACTACATAACATACGTCAGGTCTTGTACACATCATAGCATACATCAAGCTCTTTACAGCACTAGCATAAGGAACATGTTTCATTTGTTCATTCTCTTGTGGAGTCCTTGGACACAGTCTATGGCTCAATCCTTCACCTTTTGCAATAGGAGTGTTTATGGGTTTACAATCTCATATCATTCATCTCAAAGTTGGAAGACAACCAACTTTTGACAGTGTGAATAAACTCCATATTACTTCCGGCAATTAGTATATCATCAACATATAATGATATGATCACAAATTGATCCTTGGATCTTTTGATATATACACAATGATCCTCATCTATCATAGTAAAGTCATATGCCATTATGGCATTATGAAATCGTATATACCATTGTCTTGACGATCGCTTAAGGCCATATATCGACCCCCAAAGTCGACATACTTTTTCTTCTTGGCCTTTCACTAGGAAACCAGCAGGTTGTTCCATATATGTTCCTTCCTCTAATTCTCCATTGAGGAAAGCAGTCTTTACATCCATTTGATGTAACTCAAGATCCATACCAAACACTATTGCCAGAATTATGCGAATCAAGGTAAATCTCACTACAGGAGAGATTGTTTCTACATAATCAATTCCTTCCTGTTGATTATACCCCTTCGCCACAAGGCGAGCCTTATGCCTTTCTATCGAGCCATCAGCCTTTCGCTTTATTTTGAGAACCCATTTGTTCCCAATAGCTCTGCGTCCCTTTTGGAAGATCAACCAGTTCCCAGACTTGGTTTGACTTCATTGACTCAATCTCCTCTTTCATTGCATAAATCCATTTTTCCTTATTAGGGCAATTCAGAGCCTCATTAATATTTCTTGGCTCATCCTCATCTTGTGGAGCAATCATTAGAAGTTTCCCCTTCAATGTTAAAACGTTGACGGGAATCCTTTGGCGACTTGTTCGCTATATGGGAGATTGTACACTTAGCACATCATTCCCCATTATGCTCCCACTCGGATTAGATAATGACGATATCATCTCACCATGTGGTTGTAATTGAGAATGAGTTGAATTCAATTCATCACTTCTCATATTACTCCCACTTGGACGAACTCCATTAATATCATTATCTTGATCCAAGGTTTCAAATAGGGACTAATCTTCCCCTATTTTGCCCTTCTTAGGAAATTCATCCACTAAGAATGTGACATCCCGTGATTCATATTCAGTTATACTCCCACTTTCCTGCTCACCTACGAACACATACCCTTTTGAGTGTTCGGAGTATCTCACCCTTTTGAGTGTTCGGAGTATCTCATTAAAATACTCTTATTTCCTTTGGGACCTAATTTCCCAAACTTCTGAGAGGACTCATGAGTATAGGCAAGACAACCCCATGACTCAAGAAAACTTAAGTCCGGTTTTCCACCTGTCCATAACTCATATGGAGTGGAAGTAACTGATTTGGAAGGCATCCAGTTAAGTATATAGGCAGTAATTAACAACGCATCACTCCAAAAGGTGATATGTAAGTTAGCATGCGCCATCATGGACCTAACCATTTCCAATAGGGTTCTGTTTCTTCTCTCTGCAACACCATTTTGTTGAGGAGTATATGGAACAGACAACCGTATTTCTATTCATTTTCACCACATAATTTTCTGAACTCATCAGATAAATATTCTCGACCTCGATCGGATCTAAATACTTTTATTTTCTTGTCTAATTGATTTTCTACCAAGGTCATAAACCTTTTGAAACAACTTATTGCTTCAGATTTACGAGAAATCAAATAGACATATCCGAATCGAGTATTATCATTTATAAAAAGTGATGAAATAAACAGCCCCATGCATTCCTCTCACATTCATTGAACCTCAGACGTCAGAATGGATTAAATGCGGAGGAAATTAAGCTCTTTTACCTTCTCCAAATGGTTTCCTTGTCGTTTTCCCTTCTAGGCAATGCTTGCATATAAGCAAATCGACTTTTTCAATATTGCCTAACAAGCCCTCTTTGGCTAGTCTTTTCATATGTTGTTGGCTCATATGACCAAGTCTAGCATGCCACCATATTCACATCATTATCATATAAAGTAGAAGACGTGAAACAAGGGAATAACATATTGACATCACCACGGTCAACATTTAGTACAATAAAACCATCCAGAAAGTGACCAAAATCATAGTAGTTTGTATCCAAATACAAATCTACACATCTATTATGGAAGTTCATACTAAAAACCAAGCTTAACCAACACCAAAACAAACACTAAATTTTGACGAATCTCCGGAGCATATAGGACATCATGTAGGAACAAGGTGCGTCCACCACGCATATTCAATTGGCAGGTGCCAATCCCTTTAACTTCAACTTTGAAATTATTTCCCACATAAATCCACATAGTTCCGGTTTGGTATCGTCGAATTTCACGAAGGATCCTCTATCCTTCCTTACATGGTCTGTCGTTCCTGAATCTACAGTCCACAAAGGATTGGATTCAGTGGATGATGCAGAACTCGACACATAAGCAAAGTTCTCAAATGTGCAAGAGGTGTTTAGCTACTTTGGCTCACGACAGTCGCGAGCATAGTGACCCTTCTTGTCACGGTTGTAACATCTCACCCTTGACATTTTCTTCACTTGAGGACGTTTTCCTCTCTTGTGTTGGTTAACTCTTGATTTCTTGCAATAAGGACTTGATCCTTTGCATTCCACATATTGAACGAATCAATACGCTTGCGCTTAGAGCACAAAGCCCTTTCTGAGCTAGAACCAGCATTGCAAATGTCTGTTTTTGGCTCAAATGCCGTTAGGCAGTTGTTGACACCCGAAATTTTTGTTGACATTTTAAACATTCAATTCGCAAAAGTTAAAAAATTGTTTGAAATGAAAAAAAAAATTAGAAATAAGGAAAAAGAAGAAAATAAAAAGACAAAAAAAAGAATAAAGAGCCCAAAAGATTAAAAAAAAAATGGATGAAGGAAAACATAAAAAAATGAAATGAAAATGAAAATGAAAATGAAAACAAAACAAAAAGAAAAAAAAGAGAGAGAAAACAAAACAAAACAAAAAGAAAAAATGAAACGAAATGAAAAGCAAAAGAAAAACTGAAAATGAAAAAGAAAACAAGAAAAAAAAAGTAATGAAAACAATAAAAGAAAAAAAAAGGGAAAAGGGGGGGACTCTTACGCTCTCTCTCTCTCTCCACGGGCTCTCTCTCTTTCTCCTCACACAGGGACTCTCACGCTCTCTCTCTCTCTCCACGGGCTCTCTCTCTTTCTCCTCACATGGACTCTCACGCTCTCTCACGCCCGCTCTCTCTCTTCATCACGGTCTTTTTTTTTGGGGCTGGGAGGCTGGTTTTTGGGGGCTCTCTCTCGGGGGAAACGGGAATTCTCTCTCTGAGGGTTCTCGGCTTCCACTCGTTCTCTCTGAGGAATCTCTCTCTCAATCGCTGACTCTCGCTCGATCGGTTAGGGTTTTCTTCCATTGGTGTGATCGGAGGATCTCGATGATCTCTTGATCAATCGCTTTGGGATTTGGAGATCGGAAGCTCGGTTTCGCGAAGATTCTCTCCGGTTTTCGCTGGATCTCTTAGTTCGGATGCTCTCGCCTTCTCAAGTCTTAAAAGGAGAGCAACCGTCGGAAGGAGGAGCTCAAGGCGTGGGGCTCGGATCCGAAGGCGACCGGTGGTGAAGACGATCAATAGCGAATTTGAAAGCGGCGGCAATAGCTCCCGATCGTCATTCTGTTTTTCTGATCTCTCTGTTCTGGTTCGGTTTCTCGCTTGCTCGCTCGATCAATCGAAGACCGGCGGTTGAAGATCGCATGTGAGCCCTCTTTCTCTCTCGATCGATTGAATTTTTTTTGGCCTCTGGCTCTCCCATTTCCCTCCCTCTGATTCGAACGATTTTCTTTCGGCCCTCTCGCGCACCGAATTTGATCCGCTGGAACGGCCGATCGAGGACCTCGGAGTTCAAGGCTTAGATTCACGCAGCCTGCTCGGATTGTAGCTTAGGTAACTCCCCGCAGCAGCGGTGGTGATAGCGTCGTTGGCAGCCACGGTTTCGATCCTTCACCGTTCATTCAAGGTTATCTAGCTTTCTCTCTCTCAATCGCTCTATCTCTGGTTCGACCAGGTAGGGAAGAACAAGTTTATTGAGTTTCTTCCGGTAGATGTCGTTTGTTTAGGTGTTGCTGTTGTCGTCATTGTTGTTGATTGATGGAGTTAGAGGATCTGTTTAGGCCTGGTTCGTATTTGATCTTGAGCTGAGTAGATGTCCGATTAAGCCATGCTCCGTGTTGTGTAATCAAGACAAACGATCGTTGTATTGTACGGGGATGGAAATTGGTATTGGAATCATTGCTTGTAGGCTTAGATTTCTCTATTATATATATATATATATATATATATATATATATATATATATATTTTTTTTTTTTTCTTGTCCGTATCATTCGATGTGTCATCATTGTGTATGTGGTGTGGCCGAGATCGAGTGAGAGCTTGCCTCTTCAAATAGAATTTTACTGACAATGGTTGACAAGGCTATAATCATTGACTATGAACTCTCTGTATTTAGTTGTTTTCATTTCTTGTGTTTCCTTTTTTCTATCCGCTATTCACATCTTTGTTATTGAGCTGTTTTTCAAAGCCTGTGTACATGGAGGTGAGGCTGTAAAGCATCCGAGGTTTAGGATGCTTACAAGCAATTTTCTTTTTTCATGTTGAGTTGGGGAAGTGAAAAAAAAATGAGTTTTACTCTTAGTTTGTCTATGAGTAGTATTAAAGAGGGCATTAGCCATCAATAAAGTTGTTTACTACTTAAGAGTGATGGTAGTATTTTAATTTTTATGCTGCTGTGATTTGTCGTTATCATGAGCGCTTTTAGTGGGTCAAAGGCGTGTCATATGCAATTGACGTTTGCTGCTCATGCTTTACTCTACAGAGATCATGTTGCTGATTTAAGTGTCTAGATTTTTTGGTATTAATCAAATCATGCAATCCGGGTTCAAGAGTAGATCCCGTCATAATATTTGCAAGTTTCATATCTTGAAATGACTACTCTCTTTTGATGTTTGCTTGACTGACTTGCCTAAGGGTTTTGTTTTGAAATACTGATATTGTGATTGTTGGACATACTATATTTTCTTCAGAATTATTGAAGATGATTTGATTAGGGAAATGCTGTCTTTTCTGCGGGTAGTCGTTGTTAGTCTTGAAATGGGATAGTAGGTATGTCCAATTGCATTCAATACGTCGTAGAATGACGGTGTGACATGCTACGATGATCTATTCTTGATTGACTTGTTCATGTTTTTTTGAATTTTTAGAAATTCACGTGTTAAAATTTTGAAAAGCTTCCTCGTGAAAATTGTTCTTATGATGCTGATTTCACATGATTTGTGTATCAATTGGACTCAACTTCTCTTGTGATTCGCATGATAGAAATATGTCATAAAAAATGAAATTCATGACCCTTATTTTGCCCTTATCAAAGCTGATTTTGTTACTTTGCTATGATTCTCTTATTAAGAAACTCTAAAATTGGATTCTTAAAAAAATTTGTTCGTCTCTCTTTTGTTCGCGCTGTGGTAAAATTTCATATTCTTCGGATTTTCTTTTAAGTCAAATCACTATTAATGTGTCATGACATCCCGATATTTTGCAGCAATTCCGACGTGATATTGTGCATTCTTGAATTTTCTTTAACTTCTATATAGCTCACGTTAAAAACATTTTCCACGAAAATTGTTACCATGATTGGATGTGCATTTGATTCTAACTTGAGGTTAGTTTGGTTATTAATTGATGCCATTTTGATCAAGAAAATTCATACGTGCTTGTGGCAAGACATGACTTCAATTTCATGGCAATTTGTCATCAAAAAATTACAATTTATAGTCTCACGTGTTCTGTTACAACATTGATTGCATGCTGGAAGTTGTGGATTACGCATTGATTAGATGGACATACATGTAGCATGAACACGCTTGATGATGCGTATTGTTTGGTGAATGATCTTTTATCAGCAAATTCACTTGTTTGGCTAACTGAGAACCAAAGTTATATGACTTGGATGTATGTCATATTATATGCTTTGCATGTAATCATTTGATAAATGATTTTGGTGCGACACATATTAATGCTGAATTTTAGGATATCACTCAAAACTTGACTTCGTATTGAACTTCTTTTAAACAATTGATTTTGATATGATGTATTGTTTTTGGTTGCTTGATGTGTTTGATTGTTTCTTTTATTTGTATGCACCTAGTCATGAATTTCTTAGATTAGGTTTAGATTAGGACCTTGAGGATGGAGAAGGCATGAAGATGGTGGAGGTCGATGTCCACTCCGACTGTTATCATGTAATGCTCATTTTCCCGACATATGTCTCGGGTTTTATGCATTGTATAAAGCCCGACGAGTTGCGGGTTTCCTTTCTTTCTCGATTGTTTTCTTTTTTTTTTTTATATTCTTTAGAATTGCATGATTAGGTTTACTGTTTTCTATTGATTGTTTACTTCATGTCTTGTGCTTTCAATTTCATTGATTGTTTTCTTTTCTTTTTTTAGAAATAGAATAGAATGAAAGTAATTTGCCACGCATGATCACTTAGTCTAGGAATTGATGATCCTGAAAAATGTAAAAAACGCATGGACATGTTAGGAAAAACACAACATACTGTTTAGGTACCGAAAGGGCGTTAATAGCAATATTAGCGTAACCCAAGTCCCCGAACCTAGATATCTGGTTGCGTAGGAATCGAGGGAACACTCCCGACCCTCGATTGGGTTTCTAGCCGACCCCCAAAGTTGAGGCTAGTGGCGACTCCCGTCTATTTTTAGGTTGTCATAAATAAGTAGATCGTATAAATAAACCCGTTGTCACGCGGGGTATGAGTTTCGATGAAACTCACTATGGTTTAGCATACTCGATGTGGGAGTAGCCCAAAGGATGAAGTGATGCCATCCTAATGGGCGAAGCGTACTATCGAGAGGGCTACCATGGTAAAAGTACCCTTAAATTCGATATCCACATTCGACTCCCTTTTTTAGGTGTGTCGCTTATGTGGGTATGGATCGCGACATTCCGCTGTCACGCGGGGTACGAGCTTGGGAGAGCTCGCGATCTCGTAGAGGGAACTCATGAGAGGCTTGATCCAAAAGGCGAGGTGATGACGTCTTTTGGAATACAAGCCGTGAGGGAACTTTCGTGATCAAGTACCCCTAAACCCGACCTTTCCCCCTTTTTCTCTCCTTGCGATGATGAGGGATTCGATGGGGGCGCGATCGGGTCGCGACAGGCTTGGCGACTCCGCTGGGGACTGGTTACTAGGTTAAGAGGATTTGAAGCCGTTTAAAAATGGTTGTTGTGTTTTAACTGACATGTCTCTTGTAGGATCGTCTGCATGTCAAAGTCGCGTGGAAAATGAGGTTAGTCGCTAACCTCGTGTTAAATGGTTTTGTAGGTGGGAGTCATAAGGGGAGGCATGCTTGTAAACCCCTTGTTTTGCAGGTGGTGTGAGGATGTATGAATGTATGTGTGTTTACATTGAAGTGCTGGATGTTTAAATTTAAATGCATGTTTACAAGCTTTAGCACGACACTGCACACACAACCGCGGTCTAAAACCCCGATCGCCCAATCTAGGACCTTAGGAGGGTTTATGGGTGGAATCTGCGAGTGGATGCTCGTGGTAATCCATTACTTACATAAACCTGCTCATCCCAACCGATAAAAATAGCACTGACCGACGATAGTAGCGGTGGGTAAACTATTTTTATCCTTTGGGATGAGGACCTTGAGCCTTTAGCACCCTTACCTTAGGCGTCAAAACCTCACGGTTTCATGCGACATGTGATTTGTGCTTGTCATGTGTCTGGTGGGTAAGATATCGTTCCTTCTTCATCGTGCTTATTTTTTACTTTCCATATTTCAATTATGCAATTTTATATTTCAACGACGATATGTTTAATCATGTATGCCCCTTTAGGTTTAGATTAGATGGGTAGACCTGAAGTGGACGTGATCTCTGTGCCTGGGAATCTCAAGACTTTATGGGAGAATCTTGACCCAAGACATCAAGACTACGTGGAAAAGCGCATAGGCTTCCTCCCGACTTTATTAAAAGTCGAACCACGTGTTGCAATGGTCAAAGCATTGGCTCATTTTTGGAATCCTGTGACTTCTACTTTCGTGTTTAATCAATGTGAATTGACCCCTACAATTGAGGAGTTCCAAAAAGCCATTGGATTAGGTAAAGCTTCTTTAGGTTTTGTCACTCCTCCTATTGGCCAAAATCCAATATCTCTTCTAAGTCAATTCCTCAATATCCCTTATGATAAAATTGAAGCTATTCTTAATGGAAACTCTCATGCCATGCCTTATAATTTCCTCGAAAAACATTTTTGTAGCCTTGAGCCAAAATCTGGGAACCAAATTCCTCGTGTCTTCCTACTCATATTCTTTGGTTTTGTGATTTTCCCATATACCCGAAAAACAATGGATCCTTTAGTCACACACATTGTCAACCAAGTGTGCGCATTTAATTGTTTCACACATATGATCCTTGCCGAAACTTTTATGTCTCTTAATCGATTTAAAACAAATGGTCGAGGAACTCTTAGAGCCCCATTAGGACTTCTCCAAATTTGGCTCTTTTCACATATCAAAGAGTTTGCCCCTCACATGAAGATTATTGATGTCACAAAACATCATCATCCAATTCTTAGATTTTCCCAACGAAACGAATCCTTTCCATCATGGTCTTTCTCTATGTGGTTCCATTTCCTTAAAAATCTCAACCATAGCTTAATTCAATGGCATGCTCGGTGGCTTGGGAATCCCGAGGTGCGCCTTTTTAGCGGAATTGACAATCCACTTCCCCTTGTGGGACTGACGGGTTTAACATCATATTACCCTTTAAGGGTACTCCGCCAATATCGCGCACTTCAAACGATCCCGCCAATCCTCAAGCTGGGGTTATATCGTATTGATTATCACAATGAAGTCATCAAGGAAAACCAAATTGACCATATCAAGGCCGCAATTCAAGCTGCTATTGGGATTTGGTACTCCCATTCCTCGCATCATGTGGTTGCCATCGATGAAGCTGATTTGGAAGGAGAGATGAAGACCCATCAAGCTACCATCGATTACATATACCGTCAAGTAGAACCTGAGCTCAAGGTTCAGTTGCCGGATGTTCCCGAGCCTCAAAGACTTCATCAACAAGCTCATATTCAGGAGCAATAAAACAATGTCTTGATCGACGAGGAATGCTTGGCCCATGAAAACAAGTGTCTCCGCACGATCTCGCCTAGTACTTAGGTTTTCATTTCATATGCTTTTCTTGTAAAGGGATTTCATTTGTGTTTCCCTCCTTTCTATTGAGGTTTACTTGTATTCATTTTCATATCTCGTGTAAACATCACATGTAAAGTCGAACTACTTTGTAAGCTTCAAGAAAGCAAGGTTTTGTTTTCCTTTGTAATTGTTCAAATGAAATGAATGAAATTCATGAACACTTTTTATGTAACTTCTAGAAAAGGGGCATTCTGATTAAATATTTGTCGTCGTTCCTTTTTAATTGTATAATTTCTTTTGAAGAAATTTTGATAAGAGGAGGTTATATGATACTGGGATCATATACACTTCTTATCATTATTTCATCTCAAGAAAATATAAAATTGACTAGGATTTGTACTTTAATGGTTTTTTTTTTATCGATACTAATTCGAGTCATTTTCTTTTACAGGAGGTTTTGAAAAAACGGCTGAAGAAAAATTTGTTATACGAACTCGCCGCCAAATAAAGATGGAAAACGAAGATACCCGAACCCGTGTCATTAATATGGAGAATCAAATGGCACAAATGATGACGTTATTGGCCGATCTCTCTAGCCAAGTCAAAAACTTGACATTTACTTCTCCTACCATGAATATTCCTACCGCGCCCCCGAAGTGCCGGTAGTAGAGCCTCGGGGCAAAAGGGCTTGTAGAAGAAATCCCCACCGCAATCCCGATAGTTATCGGTCCAGAGCCTACATCTAAAGAGATTTCAACTTCACACTTTGATGAAGAAAATGCAAGGCGCCTTGCTAAGATTGAAGAACGCCTTTGCATGCTGCAAGGCTACCATTCTGCGGGCTTGATAAACTGTCACCCTTTGCCAAAGTTACGGTCCCTGAATTCTATAAGGAGCCGGAGTTCACAAGGAAATACGACGGCATCGGATGTCCGAAGACTCATTTGAAGTACTACTTAGGCAAAATGGCCCGTTATTCAGATAATCCCCCACTCTTGATCAATTCATTTCAGGACAGCCTGGTTGGTCCTGCGTTAACCTGGTTTATAGAGTTGGACATGGAGAAAGTCCGTACTTGGGAAGATCTCGTTGATGAATTCCTTCAGCAATACAAATTCAATACTGAAATTGCTCCGACTCGAGAGGAATTGGTTCGGGTTGAGAAAAGAAGAACTGAATCATTTAGGGCCTACGCTCAAAGGTGGAGGGTCATTGCGTCTCAAGTGAAACCGCCATTGTCTGAGAAAGAGACCATGAAATTGCTGCTTCAGGCTATGCCCCGTGAGCTTTTTGAGAAGATGTACAACCATACTTGTATGAACTTTGCTACATTTGTAGAGTTGGGAGAACGCATCGAGGGGATCATGCGGGAAGGAAGGTTGTCTGAGAACACAAATCGTCGATATACCCCGAAGAGGGATAAGGAATCGACTGTGGAGATTGCCTATGTACATAATTCCTCTTCTCAGAAGCCGTATAATCCTCAAATTCATAAACCTGCCATGGAAGTAGGGGGTTCTTCTAGGAACTTTGAGCATAAAGGAAAGGCCCCTCAAAGGCAATTTACTCCATTGCCTAGGCCCATGTCCCAACTACTTCCAATGCTGATTGAAAATCATCTTGTCGCAAAAGAAATCCCAAGGAATAATCCGCCAAAGTTTGCCGGATTCGACCTTAATAAAACATGTGAGTATCATATGGGTGAAAAAGGTCACCATGTAGATAATTGTTTTGTGCTCCGTTATAAGATCCAGAATTTGCTGGATAAAAAGCTGCTCACCTTTAAGGATTCAGCACCGAATGTCCAACAAAATCCTCTCCCAAAGCATTCTGAAAATGTCAACATGATTTATGAGGATGTTGACGAAGATATACCCCTGATGGATGTCCAGGAGATGAAACAGAGCATGCCATTCAATGATCACCAGTTGAAAGGTCACATCGTTCATAATGAAGAAGACCTTATTTCAATTTTGTCAAATGATAAAGAGGTCTACTCCTATAGCACAGAAGAGGATGAATACAAAACTTCCTATTCAGACCATGAATTTGTGAGGAAAGCCCATGAGAAGGGTGAAGTGATAGACACCTTGGGACAACCAAGTGGGAAATACGACTTTATGGTCAAGTATACTCCTCCTCCAAGTTATTTCCAAGACCCTAAGGATATCGTCCCTAATGGATGGCGAGAGGAATTCGAAAATGATTTCATGGCTATGATTGAACCTGTTGTGATTGATCTGACTAAAGGAAAAATCCCATGTGGGAGTGATACAACTGCTAAGAGTGTCATCGAAGTTGGCTCATTGGTTGATAATTTTGGAGCCATGAAGATCTCAAACACGGGTTTTGGTCCCGTTGTGATTGAGTTACCACCAGAATTAGGTGAATGTTCCAATACTAAAGCGATTCCTACTTTTGACACTAGGGCGGTCCCTTGGAATTATAATACAAATGAAATCGACGCCGTCACCCGATCGGGTCGAATCTACCCATCACGTGAAGGTGAGGAAAAGAAGGTCAGAATCGATGAGGAAGCTGAACAACTCCTCAAAACACTCAAGACAAGTGAAGCTGAAGTGATTGACCAATTGCGCAGATGCCCGCACAAATTTCTTTATTGGAGCTTTTTAAGACTTCTGAGAAACATAGAAATGCTCTCCTCAAAATTTTAAATGAAGTTCATGTACCTGAGGCCATTGGAGAAGTACAGTTGGAGAAGTTTGTGGGTGCAATACTTCTAAGAGATCAAATTACTTTCTCTGAAAGAGACCTCCCTCCTGAGGGCCAAGCACACACTAAGGCGTTGTATGTGTCTGCTCAACATTTTGAGACAAAGATTTCGAAGGTCCTTATTGATAATGGCTCTGCCTTGAACATTTGCCCTTTATCCACCCTTCATAAATTGGGAATAGGAATGGAAAATGTCTCTTCTCCAACAATTCCTGTTCGAGCCTTTGATGGGATGAGGAGAGAAACAATAGGGGAAATTGATTTACCACTGACGATTGGCCCTATTACCATGACTCAAAAGTTTCAAGTACTGGATATCCCAAGCAATTTCAGCCTACTATTGGGACGTCCTTGGATCCATGCTGCAAGGATCATTCCTTCAAGCCTTCATCAGATGATGCACCTTGCTATCGATGGTAAAATCGTAACCATTCGATGTGAAATAGATGTAGAGACTTTCCATAACAAAGCTATACCTTTTATTGAGCCCGAGGTCAAGGGAGAGTCGAGCTATCACTCGTTTGAGATGGTGTCTGTCACTCATGTGCCTGTTGGATCGATTATCAGAAAGCCTCGGTTCTCAGAAGCCTCCCTGATGGCAAGTAGAGAATTGCTCAAAAATGGTTTTGCTATGGGAAAAGGTTTGGGTAAGTTCACCCAAGGTATGCCAGATCCTATTAAGGTGGTCAAAATCAACAAGCGTGAAGGCCTGGGTTATCAAGGTGACCGTAAGGGTCAAGGTAATCGTAAAGGCCCAAACGTCAAAGGTAAAAGCTACCAACGTCTCTTGCCTCTACCTTTGAAAGATTTCTTTCCTGGGCCACCGAAGCTCTTACAAGAAGAAGAAGCCAATATCTATCACTTCGCCGATTTGTTCGAAGATGGTCTAGTTGGCACTATTAATGAAGATGAAGAGCCTACAATTCCCACTGTGTAAGGGATGTTTCTAGTTCTTGCACTTAATTTTTAGTTGCATTTCATTCATTTCTCCCCTGCGAGGGAATTCTATTCATTTCTCCCCTGCGAGGGAATTCTATTCATTTCTCCCCTGCGAGGGAATTTCATTCATTTCTCCCCTGCGAGGGAATTCCGTTCATTTCATTCGTTTGTACTTGTAATAATCTGGATCATAAACTTTCTGATCCAAGATGATATACGTTGTAATGCAATTTTCGCATATCAATAAAATTCATGTTTTGTTAATAGACGTGTGAAGCCCCAAATCAGTCCTATGATGATGCTTTGAGGCCTGAGCCTCCACACGATCTATAGTTTCAAAATGTTTTGGTGGAACGAAGACGTCCAATGACATGAGGGCTAGTTCCCAATAAATTTCTTCAAAAAAAAAAAACTTGAATTCGAAAACAAGTTTTTCATAACATTTACATACATTGTATTCATTTAGATGAACATATACTAACTTTTTTTTTTCAATTGCATCTCAGGCATGACATTTTACATCACGATAGTCATTTACATGGCTCGGATTCGCATTCAAAAGATTTTGACGAACCCGATTATTCTGACTCAGAGAATGAAGATGATCCTCGAAGTATTGAAAAAGAATGGCTCAGACATGAAGAGTCTAAACCTCCTACCACCGAACAGCCGGTCACCGTAAATTTGGGAGATTCAGACAACCCTAAAGAAACCAAGATTGGGGCGGGTCTCTCTCAAGCAGATGCCAATAGACTAATTGGGCTTTTGAAAGAATATCGAGATATTTTTGCTTGGTCGTATGCCGATATGCCAGGTTTAGATCCTGATATCGTGGAACATGCGTTACCACTTGATCTTAATATTCTGCCGAAGAAGCAAAAGCTCAGAAGGACAAAACCTGAATTGTCGAAGAAGATTGAAGAAGAAGTCATGAAGCTCTTAAATGTTGGTTTTATTGAAGTCACCCAATATGCGGATTGGATTGCTAATATAGTCCCGATTATGAAGAAGGATGGACGAGTCCGAGTATGTGTTGACTACCGTGATCTGAATAAGGCAAGCCCTAAGGATGATTTTCCTCTACCGCACATTGATGTTTTAGTTGACAGTACTGCTGGATTTGAATTGTTCTCCTTCATGGATGGATTTTCTGGTTATAACCAGATTCGAATGAAAGAGGATGATAAGACTAAAACTTCATTCATCACACCGTGGGGAACATTTTGCTACAAAGTTATGCCCTTTGGCTTAAAAAATGCAGGGGCAACATATCAAAGAGCCATGGTGACACTATTCCATGACATGATGCATAAGGAAATTGAAGTTTATGTTGATGAAATGATTGCAAAGTCAAGACAAGGTGAGGATCATGTTGAAATCTTAAGAAGATTATTTGATCGATTGAAGAAATTCAAGCTGAGGCTTAACCCCGCAAAATGCATATTTGGGGCAAAGTCTGGGAAGCTTCTTGGATTTATGGTTAGTAACAAGGGTATCGAGATAGATCCCTCTAAGGTAAAGGCCATATGCGATTTAAAACCTCCTTCTACTGTTAAAGAAGTCCGAAGCTTATTGGGAAGATTGAATTATGTTGCAAGATTTATATCTCAATTGTCAGAAACTGCTAAGCCATTCTTCAAGCTATTAAAGAAGAACGCTAAGGTCAACTGGGATGAAGAATGTCAGAAATCATTTGAAGAACTAAAGCAATATCTTTCGCAATCTCCTGTACTTGTACCACCTATCCAAGGCGTGCCTTTGATCTTGTATCTCACCATTCATGAGGAGTCTTTAGGAGCCATGTTAGCACAAAAAGGACCGAGGGATGGAATAGAACGTGCCATATATTACCTCAGTAAGAAGTTTACTACTTCTGAGATTCGATATCTTAAGGTGGAGAAGACTTGTGTAGCCTTGATTTGGGTTTTACACCGACTGAGACAATACACTTTGCATCACCGCATCCTTTTGGTGACTGAGAATGACCCGATCAAATATCTTTTGGAAAAGCCTGCATTGGTTGGAAGGCTCGCTAAATGGCAAATATTACTCTCTGAGTTTGATATTCAAAGCATGGCACAAAAGTCTATCAAAGGGCGAGCCATAGCTGATATGTTAGCCAAAAACCCTGGGAAGTCTAATGATTGGGATGAAATCGATGAACGGATTTATTTGGTCTCACCCGACAAGTGGACCATGTATTTTGATGGTGCGATTAACCTTGCTGGTTCCGCACTTTGGGCGTTTTAATATCTCCGGAAGATCAACATTATCCAGTAGCTGCAAAATTGGTATTCCCTTGTACCAACAATATTTCTGAATATGAAGCGTGCATCCTTGGCTTGCAATTAGCCATTGATATGAAAGTCAGAAAGCTTCAAGTTTATGGTGATTCTGCACTCTTTCTCTCTCGATCGATTGAATTTTTTTTGGCCTCTGGCTCTCCCATTTCCCTCCCTCTGATTCGAACGATTTTCTTTCGGCCCTCTCGCGCACCGAATTTGATCCGGCGGAATGGCCGATCGAGGACCTCGGAGTTCAAGGCTCGATTCACGCAGCCTGCTCGGATTGTAGATTAGGTAACTCCCCAGCGGTGGTGATAGCGTCGTTGGCAGCCACGTTTCGATCCTTCACCGTTCATTCAAGGTTATCTAGCTTTCTCTCTCTCAATCGCTCTATCTCTACGGTTCGACCGGGTAGGGAAGAACAAGTTTATTGAGTTTCTTCCGGTAGATGTCGTTTGTTTAGGTGTTGCTGTTGTCGTCATTGTTGTTGATTGATGGAGTTAGAGGATCTGTTTAGGCCTGGTTCGTATTTGATCTTGAGCTGAGTAGATGTCTGATTAAGCCATGCTCCGTGTTGTGTAATCAAGACAAACGATCGTTGTATTGTACAGGGATGGAAATTGGTATTGGAATCATTGCTTGTAGGCTTAGATTTCTCTATTATATATATATATATATATATATATATATATATATATTTTTTTTTTTTTTCTTGTCTGTATCATTCGATGTGTCATCATTGTGTATGTGGTGTGGCCGAGATCGAGTGAGAGCTTGCCTCTTCAAATAGAATTTTACTGACAGTGGTTGACAAGGCTACAATCATTGACTATGAACTCTCTGTATTTAGTTGTTTTCATTTCTTGTGTTTCCGTTTTTCTATCCGCTATTCACATCTTTGTTATTGAGCTGTTTTTCAAAGCCTGTGTACATGGAGGTGAGGCTGTAAAGCATCCGAGGTTTAGGATGCTTACAAGCAATTTTCTTTTTTCATGTTGAGTTGGGGAAGTGAAAAAAAAAAATGAGTTTTACTCTTAGTTTGTCTATGAGTAGTATTAAAGAGGGCATTAGCCATCAATAAAGTTGTTTACTACTTAAGAGTGATGGTAGTATTTTTAATTTTTATGCTGCTGTGATTTGTCGTTATCATGAGCGCTTTTAGTGGGTCAAAGGCGTGTCATATGCAATTGACGTTTGCTGCTCATGCTTTACTCTACAGAGATCATGTTGCTGATTTAAGTGTCTAGATTTTTTGGTATTAATCAAATCATGCAATCCGGGTTCAAGAGTAGATCCCGTCATAATATTTGCAAGTTTCATATCTTGAAATGACTACTCTCTTTGATGTTTGCTTGACTGACTTGCCTAAGGGTTTTGTTTTGAAATACTGATATTGTGATTGTTGGACATACTATATTTTCTTCAGAATTATTGAAGTTGATTTGATTAGGGAAATGTTGTCTTTTCTGCGGGTAGTCGTTGTTAGTCTTGAAATGGGATAGTAGGTATGTCCAATTGCATTCAATACGTCGTAGAATGACGGAGGAGAGGGACTGAGGAGGAGGAGGAGGTTCGAGGAGAGAGAGAGAGAGGGATTAAGCGCGAAAATCTTTCCCCAGCGGAGTCGCCAAGCCTGTCGTGACCCGATCTCGCCGCCCCTCGAATCCCTCATCATCGCGAGGAGAGAAAAGGGGGAAAGGTCGGGTTTAGGGGTACTTGATCACGAAAGTTCCCTCACGGCTTGCATTCCAAAAGACGTCATCACCTCGCCTTTTGGATCAAGCCCTCATGAGTTCCCTCTACGAGATCGCGAGCTCTCCCAAGCTCGTACCCCGCGTGACAGCGGAATGTCGCGATCCATACCCACATAAGTGACACACCTAAAAAGGGAGTCGAATGTGGATATCGAATTTAAGGGTACTTTTACCATGGTAGCCCTCTCGATAGTACGCTTCGCCCATTAGGATGGCATCACTTCATCCTTTGGGCTACTCCCACATCGAGTATGCTAAACCATAGTGAGTTTCATCGAAACTCATACCCCGCGTGACAACGGATTTATTTATACGATCTACTTATTTATGACAACCTAAAGATAGACGGGAGTCGCCACTAGCCTCAACTTTGGGGGTCGGCTAGAAACCCAATCGAGGGTCGGGAGTGTTCCCTCGATTCCTACGCAACCAAATATCTAGGTTCGGGGACTTGGGTTACGCTAATATTGCTATTAACGCCCTTTCGGTACTTAAACAGTATGTTGTGTTTTTCCTATCATGTCCATCGTTTTTTTTACATTTTTCAGGATCATCAATTCCTAGACTAAGTGATCATGCGTGGTAGATTACTTTCATTCTATTCTATTTCTAAAAAAAAAAAAAAAAAAAAAAAAAACAATCAATGAAATTGAAAGCACAAGACATGAAGTAAACAATCAATAGAAAACAGTAAACCTAATCATGCAATTCTAAAGAATATAAAAAAAAAAATCGAGAAAGAAAGGAAACCCGCAACTCGTCGGGCTTTATACAATGCATAAAACCCGAGACATATGTCGGGAAAATGAGCATTACATGATAACAGTCGGAGTGGACATCGACCTCCACCATCTTCATGCCTTCTCCATCCTCAAGGTCCTAATCTAAACCTAATCTAAGAAATTTATGACTAGGTGCATACAAATAAAAGAAACAATCAAACACATCAAGCAACCAAAAACAATACATCATATCAAAATCAATTGTTTAAAAGAAGTTCAATGCGAAGTCAAGTTTCGAGTGATATCCTAAAGTTCAGCATTAATATGTGTCGCACCAAAATCATTTATCAAATGATTACATGCAAAGCATATAATATGACATACATCCAAGTCATATAACTTTGGTTCTCAGTTAACCAAACAAGTGAATTTGCTGATAAAAGATCATTCACCATACAATACGCATCATCAAGCGTGTTCATGCTACATGTATGTCCATCTAATCAATGCTTAATCCACAACTTCCAGCATGCAATCAATGTTGTAACAGAACACGTGAGACTATAAATTGTAATTGTTTGATGACAAATTGCCATGAAATTGAAGTCATGTCTTGCCACAAGCACGTATGAATTTTCTTGATCAAAATGGCATCAATTAATAACCAAACTAACCTCAAGTTAGAATCAAATGCACATCCAATCATGGTAACAATTTTCGTGGAAAATGTTTTTAACGTGAGCTATATAGAAGTTAAAGAAATTTCAAGAATGCACAATATCACGTCGGAATTACTGCAAAATATCGGGATGTCATGACACATTAATAGTGATTTGACCTAAAAGAAAATCCGAAGAATATGAAATTTACATAGCGCGAACAAAAGAGAGACGAACAAATTTTGTTAAGAATCCAATTTTAGAGTTTCTTAATAAGAGAATCATAGCAAAGTAACAAAATCAGCTTTGATAAGGGCAAAATAAGGGTCATGAATTTCATTTTTTATGACAAATTTCTATCATGCGAATCACAAGAGAAGTTGAGTCCAATTGATACACAAATCATGTGAAATCAGCATCATAAGAACAATTTTCACGAGGAAGCTTTTCAAAATTTTAACACGTGAATTTCTAAAAATTCAAAAAAACATGAACAAGTCAATCAAGAATAGATCATCGTAGCATGTCACACCGTCATTCTACGACGTATTGAATGCAATTGGACATACCTACTATCCCATTTCAAGACTAACAACGACTACCCGCATAAAAGACAGCATTTCCCTAATCAAATCATCTTCAATAATTCTGAAGAAAATATAGTATGTCCAACAATCACAATATCAGTATTTCAAAACAAAACCCTTGGGCAAGTCAGTCAAGCAAACATCAAAAGAGAGTAGTCATTTCAAGATATGAAACTTGCAAATATTATGACGGGATCTACTCTTGAACCCGGATTGCATGATTTGATTAATACCAAAAAATCTAGACACTTAAATCAGCAACATGATCTCTGTAGAGTAAAGCATGAGCAGCAAACGTCAATTGCATATGACACGCCTTTGACCCACTAAAAGCGCTCATGATAACGACAAATCACAGCAGCATAAAAATTAAAAATACTACCATCACTCTTAAGTAGTAAACAACTTTATTGATGGCTAATGCCCTCTTTAATACTACTCATAGACAAACTAAGAGTAAAACTCTTTTTTTTTTTTACTTCCCCAACTCAACATGAAAAAAGAAAATTGCTTGTAAGCATCCTAAACCTCGGATGCTTTACAGTCTCACCTCCATGTACACAGGCTTTGAAAAACAGCTCAATAACAAAGATGTGAATAGCGGATAGAAAAAAGGAAACACAAGAAATGAAAACAATTAAATACAGAGAGTTCATAGTCAATGATTGTAGCCTTGTCAACCACTGTCAGTAAAATTCTATTTGAAGAGGCAAGTTCTCACTCGATCTCGGCCACACCACATACACAATGATGACACAATTTCACAACACGGCTCATCACACATCGGTACAAACACAACATGGTGACCACAATGTAACATGTATATTCGCGGCGAACTAGACAATCATAGATAGCAGCAAGCACAGTGATACAAACAATGCTGGTTCTTTATGTCTTACATTGGGACTATATAACATTCATGCATTACATATACGCCTCATTTACACAAATCAAATCGAAAGAGGCACAAAAAGAAATGAACAAATCAAGATTGATGATACACACAACCAAATCAAAAAATTGCAGCTTGCCTACCATGCGAATGCCATTTATGGGCACGAATACCACCAACCTTCAACTTTGACAGCTGAGAACCAGTTACGCAAAGCATAGCATGCGCACAAAAGACATCGAAACAAAAACATACAAAGCAAAAAGAGGCGGTAGACATCTATCAGAACTTATCGACAAACTATGAACCCAGAAACACATAGAGGACTAAGAACAAAAGCGTAGAATTTACTCGGGCATTTCCCCAAACATGTGATATGCATTTCCATCAAGGAGTTTATACAAGAATATGAATCGACGATTCACTTTTATTTCCATCACAACAACATCAAAGCAAGCTTATTTTAGGTCGATCATGCTATTTGAGCACATCCTAATCTACGCCATCGGAATCGTTCAAACGAGCACGAAAACACGTACCTCGAAAGTGTAGATGTCGAGTGATGGGATTGAAGAATGTATATCCCGGAATCGTCAATGCCACCGTTGTCGACACGAATCTAAGCCCTGTACTTTGAGCGACTGCCCAACGAGTCAGATCCGGCGTGGGAGAGAGCAATTGAGAGGGAGAGACACCGATCCGGCCGGTCAAATCCGGCGAGAGAATCCCCGATCGAACTCCAGAGAGAGAGCGAGAGCCAGAACTGAGAGAAAACCTCCTTTGATCGAGCAATCCTACCTTCGATCGACTTCGATCTCCGATCTTCGTTAATGAGAGAAAACTCTAGCCTTCGACTCGCTCGACGGAGAAACACGGAGACGGAGGCGGAAGCTTCCTCTCGGTGGACGGCACGCGGGGCCGGGATTTTGCCCCGAGGAATGGTGGATTTCTACCGAGATTGCCCGAGGCTAGGGTTTCGAGATCTCCATCGAAGTTCCATCCATCGATTCTGACGAGAGAGGAGGAGCGAGAGAGAACCCGTGAGCGAGACCCCCCGAATGAGAGAGTCTGTTCGGCCAAAACCCCCGTGAGAGAGAGCCTCCGTGCGAGAGAGAGAGTGTGCCCGTGGAGAGAGAGAGAGTGTGCCAGTCCCCCCCCTTTTCCCTTTTTTTTCTTTTATTGTTTTCATTACTTCTTTTTCTTGTTTTCTTTTTCATTTTCAGTTTTTTCTTTTGCTTTTCATTTCGTTTCATTTTTTCTTTTTGTTTTGTTTTCATTTTCATTTTCATTTTCATTTCATTTTTTTTATGTTTTCCTTCATCCATTTTTTTAATCTTTTGGGCTCTTTATTCTTTTTTCTTTCTCTTTTTCTTTTCTTCTTTTTCCTTATTTCTAATTTTTTTTCATTTCAAACAATTTTTTAACTTTTGCGAATTGAATGTTTAAAATGTCGACAAAAATTTCAGGTGTCAATTATGCCCCTCTTTGAGTGGGAGTTCGAAGAGTTCCACTCAAAGATAAAATTGATACCTGCAATTTTTAGTCGACCCAACTTGGAAATATGGAAATGACGAGCAATGATACTTGGTTAGAGACATACGATACTTACCTTTGCTCATGAGGGTATCGAACTCTTATTGGGGTTTATTCGCTCTATCTCTCGCTTCTTTCTCTCGTGGAATGGAACGAAGACAATGAAATCACTAAATGGAAAAGGAATGGTTTAAGGATAACCTAAAACCTAAAACAAGGTTTAAGGATGGACCCACAAACCATATGGTTTAGACTGGGAGAAAGGTCTCACTGTGTAAAAACAGGTTATGACTGGGTGTGATATCTCACCGTGTAAAAACGGGTTTCGACTGGGTGTGATGTCTCACCGTGTAAAAACGGGTTTCGACTGGAAGAAAAGTCTCACCGTGTGAAAATAGATATTGACTGGATGTGATGTCTCACCGTGTAAAAACAGGTTTTGACTAGGAGAAAAGTCTCATCGTGTGAAAACGGATATTGACTGGATGTGATGTCTCACCGTGTAAAAACGGGTTTCGACTGGAAGAAAAGTCTCACCGTGTGAAAACGGATATTGACTGGATGTGATGTCTCACCGTGTAAAAACGGGTTTCGACTGGAAGAAAAGTCTCACCGTGTGAAAACGGATATTGACTGGATGTGATGTCTCACCGTGTAAAAACAGGTTTTGACTAGGAGAAAAGTCTCACCGTGTGAAAACGGATATTGACTAGATGTGATGTCTCACCGTGTAAAAATGGGTTTCGACTGGAAGAAAAGTCTCACCGTGTGAAAACGGATATTGACTGGATGTGATGTCTCACCGTGTAAAAACGGGTTTCGACTGGAAGAAAAGTCTCACCGTGTGAAAACGGATATTGACTGGAAAAAGGGTCTTACTATGTGGTTTAAGGATGTACCCACGAACCTAGTGTGGTTTAAGGATGGACCCACGAACCTAGTGGTTTAAGGATAGATCCACGAACCTTAAAGACAAGGTTTTAAGATAACCTAGAACTTAAGAGACAAGGTTCTAAGAGAACCTAGAATTTGGGGACAAGGTTTTAAGTTGACCTAGAACTTGGGGACAAGGTTTTAAGATGACCTAGAACTCGGGAAACAATCATATGGTTTAGGATGACCAAAAACCGGTTCACTAAGGAACAAATATTTTGAAAAAGAGTTTCAAGATTACTTGAGAGCCAATCTTGCGTAATAATGCCAATTGTCAAATCCTTTCAGAGAGGATTTTAACAAAATGAGATTTGATTAACCATCTAAGGATTAAGTCAAATATGCCAAGTGGAAATATTCTAATCAAAAGAGGTCTTTCACACTAGCTCTCAAAAATAGCTTTTGTTCCCAACCATTGATATGGGAAAACTGTTTAAATCTCACTGGAGAAATCTCACTCAACCTATGTCTATGGCTTTCGGAAACGTTCACAGTGAATACAATCCATTGATCAAAAGGTCTTTTAAAGGGACCGTAATGATGGCTTGGTCATGGGCTTACACAAAGGGTATGCACTTTGAGGCCAAGAAATGAATATTCAATTAATATCTTCATCGGGTTTACAAGTCAAGAACCTTGAAGATAAGATAAGATAGGATTGCTTCCACTCCTTCTAGCGGTAGCTCCTATGTGATATTCTCATTTCAATTCAAACCATCCCAATCGGAAGAGACTTCGGATAATGGTTGTAGTGTCGGTTTGGGTGAGGCTTAGAAAGGCTTGAAAAACTTTCAGATATCAAAGGGTTAAAAAGTGAGTGATTATCTTGGCATCATTACCATCACACGACTTCTCAAAAATTCGACTCTTGAAATTTAACCTATCTCGAGAGTCCTTTTGGTAATTTGTCTTAAGACATGAGAGCTTCGCTCTGTTCTAATGATATTGCTTGCAATACATGTTTTCTCTTGCAAGATATTTCTTTTGTTTTTTCAATGAATGATCTTTTGCATGATCATCGATTTTGCTTCTTCTTTTTTTTTTTTTTCATGGGCATTGGCCTTGCTTTTACCAGGCACACTGCTTTTTCATGCCCCCTAGTTTTATTTTCTTTTGAGTATCTAGGACTCTCGAGTGGCATTTACCAATATACTCAATTTTGTTGGTAAATCATGTGCCTTGCCCCAGTGTGGGGAGATAATCATCACCTGGGGTTATGAAAGAATTGCATAATGCTCAAATTAGCTAAGCAATGGATAATTGTGTTTATGGTAGTGAACGGAATGCTCTTCGTCACTTTAGGATGCTTCGAGTTTCGATAAAAAATCACTGAAGCCAGCACAAGAAGATTAATGCAAGTGAAAGCAATAAAATCTTTCTTAATCTTTTGCTCCGTAATTTCCAACCAAGACCCCCTATTTTGCCCCAATGTGGGGTTGTTCTTGACAAGGTTATTTTGGAAATGCTCCCTATTTGGCTCAAAGTGGCTTGCAAGGGATATCAATAGTGTTTCGGGATTGAGAAATGAAATGCCTTTATCATCTCAAATCATGTATTCACTGTGAATGAATCCTATGCCCTAAGACATGCTTCTTTTCACTCAATTCTCTCAAGGAGTGTATAAGGACGTGTTTGGTAAAGGGGTTGCCTCTCATCATTTTAGGCACTACCACCGGCATAGTTAACAATCCTTTTCAGGTTTTCCAAAACTCACTTTAGTTAACTTCAACTCCTTGGGGAAATGAAAATATAATGAAACTTTGTGCGAAAGGACATGTTTCCTTGACCCTACTAGGGAGATTTTTGGAAGTACGGTTTGACAAAATTTGTAGATAGAACAGGCTTTGCTTAGCACATGGGTTCATTGCTAGAGTTCTAACTGTACTTCTAGAGTTCTAACCGACTCTAAAGTTTAAACTGACTTTTTGGCATTCTAAGGAACATGGTCACTTCTAATGTTCTAAAGAAAAATGGACACTTTTGAAAGCTTTGCACTCTTGAGATGAACCTTTTGCAGACAGGTAGAATCTTCATCGAGATCTGCAAAATGAACAAACATGCAAATGCAATATGTACGCATGAAAATGCATGATGCAAACATCCTAAAATGACTCGGATTCAATCCAAAAATGGCTCAAAGGCCTTTCACTTTATTCATGGATAATACTTCTTGACAGAATCAGCATTTACGGTCTTGGCAATTCATGACCATCCATTTCCACAAGAATTAGTGCCCCACCAGGTAGCACTTTCTTTACAATATATGGACCTTCATAGTTTGGAGTAAACTTCCCCCGAGGATCTGGAATGATAGGTAAAACCTTCCTCAAGACAAGATCATTAATCTCAAAATGTCTTGGTCTAACCTTGCGATTAAATGACCTAGCTACTCTCTTCTGATAGCTTTGCCCATGGCATAAGGCTTTTACCCTCTTTTCATCAATCATATTAAGTTGTTCAAATCTTTGCTTGAACCCATTCAGCTTCGTAGAGTTTGATTTGAGAAAGTACCCTCGGTGAAGGAATTTCCACTTCCACGGGTAATCTGCTTCCATCCCATAAACCAATGAGAACGGTGTTGCCCCAAAGAGAAGTACGAATTGAAGTTCGATAAGCAAACAAAGCATATGACAACCGATCATGCCAATCACGATAATTTTCCGCCGTTTTGGCTAAAATCTTCTTGATGTTCTTATTTGCTGCTTCCACAGCTCCATTCATTTGTGGGCGGTAGGGAGAAGAATTCAAATGGCGAATGTGGAATTCTCCAAGTAAATCATCCACCACTTTATTGTTCAAGTTTGATCCATTATCTGTGATGATCGCTTCAGGAACTCCATATCGAGCGATGATATCACGACGGATGAATTTTGCCACACTCTTTGCAGTAACATGGGCATAAGAATTGGCTTCAATCCATTTGGTGAAGTAATCAATGGCTACCAAGATAAAATGATGTCCATTCGATGCTTTAGGATTAATTGGTCCGATGATGTCGATGCCCCACATTGAAAAAAGCCAGGACTCAGACATTTGATGTAATTCATTAGGAGGAGCATTGATCCTGTCTCCATATACTTGGCATTGATGACAGCACCTCACATGCTGAATACAATCGGCTTCCATGGTCAACCAATAGTAACCGAGCCTCATAATTTTTCTAGCCAAGAGATGACCATTCATATGTGGACCACACTCTCCTTCATGTATTTCTTTCATCGAGTCTAGCTTCTTGTGCATCCACGCATTTCGTAAAACTGAATCAAAAACCTTTTATAGAGGGCTCCTCCACGAGGAAGAATTTAGATGCCAACTTCATCAAATATTTTCGATCATTGGCTTGACTCCCACAGGGAATTTGCCTTCTCGAAGGTAATTCATGATGTCATAATACCGGGGTTGACAATCGGGTTCTTCTTCTATCATCGGGCAATAAGCGGGCTTTTTCAAAACGTCGATTTGCAAAGGATCGACGCTCAAACCATCGATTACTTGCAACATCGAAGATAACGTTGCCAAGGCATCGACAAACTGATTTTGTGATCTCGCGAGATAATCAAAAGAGATCTCGTCAAATTCCTTGACCAAGTCTTCGAGATATTCATGGTAAGGGATTAATTTTACATCCCGTGTTTGCCATTCACCATCCGTCTGGTGGATAATGAGTGCAGAATCACCATAAACTTGAAGCTTTCTGACTTTCATATCAATGGCTAATTGCAAGCCAAGGATGCACGCTTCATATTCAGAAATATTGTTGGTACAAGGGAATACCAATTTTGCAGCTCTTTTGGATAATGTTGATCTTCCGGAGATATTAAAACCGCCCCGGTGCGGAACCGGCAAGGTTAAGCGCACCATCAAAATACATGGTCCACTTGTCGGGTGAGACCAAATAAATCCGTTCATCGATTTCATCCCAATCATTAGACTTCCCAGGGTTTTCGGCTAACATATCAGCTATGGCTCGCCCTTTGATAGACTTTTGTGCCATGCTTTGAATATCAAACTCATAGAGTAATATTTGCCACTTAGCGAGCCTTTCAACCAATTCAGGCTTTTCCAAAAGATATTTGATCGGGTCATTCTCGGTCACCAAAAGGATGCGGTGATGCAAAGTGTATTGTCTCGGTCGGTGTAAAACCCAAATCAAGGCTACACAAGTCTTTTCCACCTTAAGATGTCGAATCTCAAGTAGTAAACTTCTTGCGAGGTAATATATGGCACGTTCTATTCCATCCCTCGGTCCTTTTTGTGCTAACATGGCTCCTAAAGACTCCTCATGAATGGTGAGATACAAGATCAAAGGCACGCCTTGGATAGGTGGTACAAGTACAGGAGATTGCGAAAGATATTGCTTTAGTTCTTCAAATGATTTCGACATTCTTCATCCCAATTGACCTTAGCGTTCTTCTTTAATAGCTTGAAGAATGGCTTAGCAGTTTCGACAATTGAGATATAAATCTTGCAACATAATTCAATCTTCCCAATAAGCTTCGGACTTCTTTAACGGTAGAAGGAGGTTTTAAATCGCATATGGCCTTTACCTTAGAGGGATCTATCTCGATACCCTTGTTACTAACCATAAATCCAAGAAGCTTCCCAGACTTTGCCCCAAATATGCATTTTGCGGGGTTAAGCCTCAGCTTGAATTTCCTCAATCGATCAAATAATCTTCTTAAGATTTCAACATGATCCTCACCTTGTCTTGACTTTGCAATCATGTCATCAACATAAACTTCAATCTCCTTATGCATCATGTCATGGAATAGTGTCACCATGGCTCTTTGATATGTTGCCCCTGCATTTTTTAAGCCAAAGGGCATAACTTTGTAGCAAAATGTTCCCCACGGTGTGATGAATGAAGTTTTAGTCTTATCATCCTCTTTCATTCGAATCTGGTTATAACCAGAAAATCCATCCATGAAGGAGAACAATTCAAATCCAGCGATCTTGTCAACTAAAACATCAATGTGCGGTAGAGGAAAATCATCCTTAGGGCTTGCCTTATTCAGATCACGGTAATCAACACATACTCGGACTCGTCCATCCTTCTTCATAACTGGGACTATATTAGCAATCCAATCCGCATATTGGGTGACTTCAATAAAACCAACATTTAAGAGCTTCATGACTTCTTCTTCAATCTTCTTCGACAATTCAGGTTTTGTCCTTCCGAGCTTTTGCTTCTTCGGCAGAATATTAAGATCAAGTGGTAACGCGTGTTCCACGATCTCAGGATCTAAACCTGGCATATCGGCATACGACCAAGCAAAAATATCTCGATATTCTTTCAAAAGCCCAATTAGTCTATTGGCATATGCTTGAGAGAGACCCGCCCCAATCTTGGTTTCTTTAGGGTTGTCTGAATCTCCCAAATTTATAGTGACCGGCTGTTCGGTGGTAGGAGGTTTAGACTCTTCATGTATGAGCCATTCTTTTTCAATACTTCGAGGATCATCTTCATTCTCTGAGTCGGAATAATCGGGTTCGTCAAAATCTTTTGAATGCGAATCCGAGCCATGTAAATGACTATCGTGATGTAAAATGTCATGCCTGAGATGCAATTGAAAAAAAAAGTTAGTATATGTTCATCTAAATGAATACAATGTATGTAAATGTTATGAAAAACTTGTTTTCGAATTCAAGTTTTTTTTTTTTTGAAGAAATTTATTGGGAACTAGCCCTCATGTCATTGGACATCTTCGTTCCACCAAAACATTTTGAAACTATAGATCGTGCGGAGGCTCAGGCCTCAAAGCATCATCATAGGACTGATTTGGGGCTTCACACGTCTATTAACAAAAAATGAATTTTATTGATATGCGAAAATTGCATTACAACGTATATCATCTTGGATCAGAAAGTTTATGATCCAGATTATTACAAGTACAAACGAATGAAATGAACGGAATTCCCTCGCAGGGGAGAAATGAATGAAATTCCCTCGCAGGGGAGAAATGAATAGAATTCCTCGCGGGGAGAAATGAATGAAATGCAACTAAAAATTAAGTGCAAGAACTAGAAACATCCCTTACACAGTGGGAATTGTAGGCTCTTCATCTTCATTAATAGTGCCAACTAGACCATCTTCGAACAAATCGGCGAAGTGATAGATATTGGCTTCTCTTAGTTCAGATATTTGAGATATATCAGGATGCTCCTGAAGAGCTTCTTGCTGCTTGCCAAGCTTAGCTATCCTGCTCGCAAGTAGGCCTTGTTGTTCCAACAGGAAAAGGACAATTTTTTCAATCTGGTTATCTAGCATCCTGGAAAAATCCTTCAGGACATGCTGCCGATCTTGTATTCCAATCTCAATTTGCAGAGCATATTGTCTCACCTTTTTCTTCATCATCTTATAATTAATGTAGTATCCTTGCCATTCTGCAATCTGCCTGTCCTTCAACTTTTTGCCAAAGGCAACCATCTTTCTCTGGCCACTGGCTGAACTCCACGCGCGACGTCGAAATCTGGTTGATGCTAGCTCAAGGTGGCGTACGACACCCTCAAGATCTTCCATAATATGGTCAAGAGCTTCTAGTGCTTCTTGCTTTTCCAGCACATATTGAATCTTCATATTCAATATTTCACAATAGTTGCCGTTCATATTAGCAATCACGTTCTTAGTTGCTTTGAAACCATCGTCCGAACACATCGACATACATGCACGAATAATTAATGCCTATCATTTATGCATCCCTATTTACATAGACCCATCATATTAATGAATAATTTTAAGTAAGGCTTCAGAATCAAAAGGTCACTACGTTTCCAATCATCCTCCAAAAATCCTAACTTAAAACTATTATTAATATAATTGTCTTATGCAAAATAAATTCTATGAAGTTACAAAAACTTCTATAACTACCCACAGCTAACTACCCACAGCAATCAGCAGTAACATAAAGCAAATATTATCTAACATCCAATAGAATAACAGTGCTTTCACATAATACAACTATACATTACACTAAGCAATATATACAAAGAAAAATATCAACATGGAAAGAGATATTTACATCCATAAAAACATCTCATAATTAATCTAAGAAATAATTAGGGAATGTCCCTTCTAATCTATCAGTCAAAACATCTGAGAAAACTGAAGGCACATTTCCCAACCATGGAAAAACTTTTGGAGAGCTTTCATGTCGCCACCAAGGCGCATTTACTCTGCGCCATGTGGCGCTCAATCTAAGGGTTGAAGTTTTGGCCAACTCAATCCTATAGTACTCTCTTACAAAAGCTTCCACCAGCTCCTATAATCCGGGACCACGTTGACCTCCCATACCCGATCTAACATTGCTTGCCATTCAGGTGGAAGAGTGTTCATCAAAGCTGGCACCTTCTCAAAATCCGGCATTAGATAACCATTCCAGATGATTTCCTGTATCATCTGATTGACCTTGACTATGTGTGATACTAAATCACCATCAAGCCACTGATAATCAGCTAACTCTTTTATCAGCCTTTTCAGTCTAGCTCTTCTTTCGTCCGTTCTCGGGATTGCAGGTATCCGCGCATAACGCATCATAGTTCCTGCAACAAATGCAGAACTAAAAAATGGATCACTTATAATCCACAATAAACAAAATGGAAAATACATAATTTTCCATGATTCATGCAACAAATGCAGAATAAAAAAAAATGGATTACCTACAACCCACACAGACATAATTGAAAAAAGAAACAAATTCTTTTTTTTTTTTTTTTGTCAACGGTCAACGGTCGTCGGTCAACTGGTCAACGGTCGGTCAACGGGTCGGGTCAACGGGCGCGCGGGTCGGAGGACCCGGTCGGACCCGGCCGTGCCGGTCGGACGAACCGCGCACGTGCCGCGCGTGCGCCTCGGGCCGACGTCACGCAGATGTCGGCCGGCACATGCCTCGCGCATGAGCGTGCCGACGTCACGCCGACGTCACCGCACGTGCGTGGCATGCGCCCAGCGGATCGGGTCGGTCGCCGTCGGTCGGGTCGCCGGCCGGTGACCGGTCGGCCAACCGTTGTCGGCGCTACGTCATCCCGACGGTTATCGACCGTTGGGTGACGTCCGAAGCTGACGTCATCACGCGTCGGTTCGCCGACCGGGCGCGTGCCGTTCGCCGGTCGCCGGGCGCGTGTAAGCGCACGCGCCATAACCATAGCCAGCGCTTGGGCGCGTGGCGCCACGCGCAGCGGCTTGTGGCCGCGCGTGGGGCGCGTCGGCGTCTTCCGCGACGCCGCGACATGTCGCGGACTCGTCTCGACGTCGCCTTTCACCGGTGCCTTCAGAATTTGATTCCGACTTACTGAAACTCAGAAAAATGGCGAACAACGCTCGGGTGTCGGGATTTCTCGCCCGATCTGTACGGCCGAAATTTTTTTGCAAAAAATCAATCAAAAAACATCAAATTGATCGGGAAAACGTGAACTAGGCTCGATACCAATGTTGGGAATGACTGATCCCCAAAAACCGGATTCGACACTCAATCGAACCCCTAAAACGAATGCGGAAGCGAAGCCCGGGAATTACACGTATCACCGATCGTAAAGCACACCACAGATTCGAGCGTACCTTGTTAGCCACAGATTAAACACCAATGCCGAAGATCGAGGAAGAAAATCTGGCCCCGTTCGATTTGATGAAGCCTTGAAGGGAAGAAAAACGTCACTTTGCCTTACTGTTTTTCTATTTGGGAGAGAGAGAGCGTAAGATGAAAAGACGTACGTTATTTCCAAAACGTTGTCTTCTCTCTCTCTCTCCTCCCTTTTATACCTTCCCCCTCCACGGGCCCTATTTCCGTGGGCCGGGCCTTTTGGGCCCAGCATGGGCGGACGGGCCTTAAGCCCATCTCATAAATCCATCACTATCAAATAAATTAAAAGTTCAGGGATCACATTATATAATAAGTTAAAATTTATGATCACATTAAATAAATTAAAAATTCATGAACCACGTTACACGTTGAGTCAAAGTTTAGGAACTACTTGTGTTATTTTCGGCAAAATGAAATAAACGTTGAGAAGAAAATAGAAAAAAAAATAAAAAATTGCACTGCGGCTCCTAATCTAAGGACAAGTTTCGATTTTTGGCCCAAAAAAGAAAATGTTAAATTGTCCAACAAAGGACGACGATGATCCGAGGATGGTCGGTTTCCCCTTGCCACTTGTCGTTTTCTTTTGCAAAAGCCAAGCAAACCAGTGGCCAAATCCGACTCGACGTCTTAGTCTTCCGAAACCGGCCCGATGCATCGTTTCCAAGGACCGCTCGCCGGATATTTGAACCCCAAAACAGCGTCCACAGATGGATCTCAGTCCGCCATCGAGCAGTGTTTCATGTGATGGCGAGTCACATAGGTAAAAGCACATTTTCCTACTGATGCGGATGCATCGCGTGTCGCTATTGTACGGTGTATTCAAATGTAAAATTACCTATTTATTTTTGAAAATCTACATGTAAAATTTCACGATACAGGATTTCATATATCAAATAATTTGGAATTTCTTTATTAAATATTAGATACATTAACATGGGAATTTTGCGAATTGATTTCAATATGGCTGCGTCAACATCAATTAGGGATGAACTGTGTTTCACCCTCCATCTATAATTTATCAGCTGGAACATGTTCCATATGTTTTGGAACTAGTAACTTATCCTGCATATTCTGAAACTTGGAACCTACCACTCAAAATTGTAGCATGTGGGTTTCATTAGGTTCTAAAGTACTTCGCACCATCATGTGCATTTTTTTTTTTTTTTTCAAAACACTTATTAAAGAAAATTTGGCGATTTTAGTTATTAGCACATTCAATAACATTCACCATAAAAAAAAAAGAAAAAAGAAAATCCAGTTCATTCATTATAAGGGACATGTTGGTGGCTACTAACGATGTAATTTTAAGACTCAACAAACACCAAAAAATAAACTTGTAAGAGTTAAATACACTTATTCCCATTACTTGATACGTTTAAACATTAATAAAAAAAAGATCGGTAAAAAAAGAAAGAGAGCAAAAAATCTTATTGGTTTGCATAAAGAGCGTGCAGGTAGATTTTGGAATTTGGAAACCCCAAAACAATCATGTGACTTATAGGGTATATTTGGTAACATTTCTATTCTCAGGAACAATTTCGATTTAGAAATATTTATTTTTTTTCCATTTCTATTCCTTGTATGAGTTTTTGAACAGAAAAATATGTTTGGTAACTGTACAAGGATTTTGTTACCAGAATTGAAAATAAATAAAAATGTGTTTGGTACAACCCTAAGAATTTCTAGTTCTAATTTTTTTCATTTAATAATAAAAGGATTTAACATTGCATGTTTGGATAAAATTGAACTTTTGTAATGATTTGATTGATCAATGTATTTTAAAATGACCTCAGAAAATCCAACATAATAATTAAAAAAGAATGGATGATTGGAATCGGAAGAGAGTCTCATTAGTTTATAACTCACAATATGAGGAGATTGATGGTAAACCTTTAGACATTACAATGAAAAGGTGTATGGATCTTTTGAGAAAAAAGAGTAAATGTTGATCGGAGTCATCAAGCTTTTGCCACCTTGCATTGTCTCTACAAGAAACGACATTGAAAAATCTATATAGTAAAGCTCTAAAAGCTTATTCAATTTTGAATCAATTTTCATCAAAATATTTTCATATTTTTTATGCTAAAATAATTCTAAACTAGAATTAACACTAAAATATAGTAAAACTACTCAAAATCTAATTTCTAAATTGTTTTCCTTATTTTTTCTATTATTCCAAAAAATGGGACTTGGATTGGATCAAGAGACTGAACCTTGTGTCGATTGTGTGAAGACAAGTATTAAGTTATGCTGAGCTTGTTTTTCTAAAATGACATTATTTCTCTTTTTGTTTCTAGGAATAAGAAAATAATTTTTTTCTACTTCTTGGTTTTGTTCTAAATTTATTCATTGATCATTGATCCGTTTTGAGGAATTAAAAAACTAGCTGACGTTATCAAATAAATTTATATATTTTTTTTATGTTTCGAGGAGCAAAAGAATAAAAGAATATAAAACTGAAATCGCTACTAAATAGGGTCAAGACCTTGTATTGCGATCCCTTTTTCGTGTCACGCCTAGTCCCCCATCCACAAATTCTAAACAAAATTGAATATGCCCAAATTCCACGGTCCAAACGGAGTGGAACCCAACATTTGGGTCAATTTGACATCCAAAACTGAGGAAATCCCACATGAAATTGCTCAGCTCACTTTTGAAAAGTCAACCCTCCAAAAAGGCGGAGAAGAAAAAAATCATCATGTTCACTCCTATCTCCCTCCGCCTTCAACGGTAATGCCAATACCTTTCCTCTCTCCGCCGCAAAACCGCCAGTGTATCCTCTCTCTCTCTCTCTCTCTCTCTCTCTCTCTCTCTCGTTGGCATATATAAAGACTGCATTTTTAACCACTCCTCCACGCACAAACACATGGAAAATACTCATTACCAAAAAAAAAAAAAAAAAAAAAAGAAGAAAAATCACGGAAAAAACTCCAGAAGCGCCCGCGAACTTCCATTGCCACTCCTCGCTTCACCTTCTCCTTCACCTCCTCCTCCTCCACCGTCGCCACTGCCGTCGCTCCACCATGGTTACCAACATTGGAGCGCTCAACTCATGCAAGCCCCCCTGCAACGACGTTGGGTCGCCCCCAACGGAGCCCGCGCACGCAGTGGTCGGCTTCCCTAATGCCACCGTGGACTACCACCTCGCCCGCCAACTTGTCTAGATCGACGTCACCGATGTCTTCTCCGTCCCCGACGACTTCAACCTCATGCTCCTTGAACCACCTCATCACTAAGCCGGGGCTCAACCTCATCAGCTATTGCAACGAGCTCAACGCTAGGTACGCTGCCGACGGCTACCCCCAAGCCCGGGGCGTCGGGGCCTACGTTGTGACGTTCACTATCGGTGGGCTCAGTGTGCTCAACACTATCGTCGGGGCCTACAGCGAGAACCTACCAGTGGTCTGCATCGTTGGCAAGCCCAACTCCAACGACTACGAGACGAATAGGGTGCTTCACCATACCATTGGGTTGCCTAATTTCAGCCAAGAGCTTCGGTGTTTTTAGACTGTTATGTTACAAAATTGCACGTCGATCTCAAAAAAATAACGCTTGCAAACAAATCACCAAGCATAATATAATAATAAAAGTGTAGAATCAGAAGAACACGCTAGAAAATTTGTTAACGAAATTCACTCAAACTTAGGTTACGTCTCCGCGTAGAGGCACTCTACGAATTCACTAGACTTCGAAAAAAAAGTTGGAATGCAACGATCATCTTTTCTCAAGATTAGGGCACAAAGAGATTGAGAACTCTCATAAAAAAAAAAAAATTACTTTTTTCTTCTCTCTTTTTCTTGCCTCTCTATTTTCTTTTTCAGCGTCTTTGACGGCTAGCGTCTTGCCATCACTAATATAAATGTATCACTTTTAACCTAAAAGAAAATCTGATAGAAAAGACAAAAAAAAAAAAAAAATCCTAAAGATATATGGCTTCATCTATAACAATCTCCCACTTGAAGACAAATATACCCAAGCACCAAGCAATTTTGCATCCATCTTCTTCAAAAAACCAGTACTTGAAAAACTTGTGCCTCTACAATACTCCTCATTAATCAACATGGAGTAATACAATGGTAATTGTACTGAAAATATGCTTCTTTCTACCTGCTACCTTGGTCAACATGTCAACTGGATTTTTTGAACCATCAATCTTCTATAACTTTAACTCATTATCTTTTAATACTGACCTGATAAAGTGATAACGCTTCTTGATATGTCTAGTCCTTGAGTGATAAGCTGCATTCTTTGTTAAGTGCTCTGCACTTTGACTATTATTCCATAGTGTATTGATTGGCTATTTTCGATGTAGCTCCTCTATGTAATCTTGTAACCATATGATTTCCTTGGAGGCTTTTATGATCGTCACGTATTCTACCTCTATCGTCGATAAAGTCACTACTTTTCGTAGTTGAGATACCCAACTCACTGCTGTACCTGCAACTGTAAAAACATATCCAGTGGTACTCTTACCACTATCTCGATTACCCGAATGATTTGCCTCTACATATTCCTGCAACTCTAGAGATGTACCACCATAATAAATTGAGTAATTGGAAGTACCTGCTAGATATCTCAATATCCATTTCACTACATTCTAATGCTCTCTGCCTAAATTATGTATATATCGACTCACAACTCCCACTACCTGTACAATGTCTGGTCTCGTGCTCACCATGGCATACATCAAACTCCCCACTGCTGATGCATATGGAGCTACCGCCATCTCATCTTTCAAAACCTAAGTGCTTGGACACATATCTTTGAAATGTTTGAAGTGACTCGCTAGAAGAGTTGCAACTGGTTTTGTCTTGTCTATGTTAAATCTCTTTAACACTTTGTTCGCACAGTCTTCCTACGATAGCCATAATTTCTTATTTTTCCCGTCCCTAATGATTTTCATATCTAAAATATTATTGGCCTCTCCCAAGTCTTTTATAGCAAACTGTGATGATAACATCTTCTTCACTTTTACGATTCTCTTCATATTGGAACTAGCCACTAGCATATCATCCACATATAAAGAGAGATATACAATGTCACTATTATCATACTTGAAAATAAACACAGTGATCAAACTTATAATATGCAAATCTTTTTTTATTTCATGAAACCATCAAATTTTAGGTACCATTGTTGTAGAGCTTATTTCAAGCTATACAAGTTTTTCTTTAAGCGACATACCATGTGCTCCTTACCTTTGATTTAAAATCCTTAAATTGTGCCATGTATAGTTCTTCATCTAAGTCATTGTGTAAAACCGTTGTTTTTACGTCTAACTACTCAAGATGAAGATCCTCCACTATAACTATGCTCAGTTGAACTCTAATTAATTTCATTTTCACTACGAGTGAAAATATCTTGGAGTAGTCGATCCCTTCTTTTTGAGAAAAGCCCTTGACTACAAGTCTTGCCTTGTATTTAATACTACCATCTGCTTCATTCTTAATCATATACATCTATTTGTTTAATAAAACTTCTTTACCTGTGGGCAACTTGGTCAACTCCTAAGTTTTGTTCTGAAGTAATGAGCCCATCTCGTCTTTCATAGCACAATCCCACTGCAAGTGAGACGTGTCTACCTTTGCCTCATCGTAAGTCTCCGGTTCCCCCGAATCTGTACATAAGATATGGCTCAGAATAGTATTAGCTAATGGATCAAAAATTACCTTTGGCTTTCTCATACGTGTAGACCTCCTCAATACAAGTACTTCAAGGTCGTTAGTTTGCTCTGAATCACTGCGTTCCTCTTGAACTACCTCTTCACTAATAATAGACTCATCTTGAACCTCTCTTTCAAGTGCACTTTGATCTATTGGAAACATCTTCATGGGCATTGTGTCTAATTCAATATATTTTGGTTGTACTATCTTCTCATGCTCCATCCGACGATCCTTGTACATCTTTTCTTCATGGAATGTCACATTCCAACTGCGGATGACTTTGTTATTCTCGTAATCCCAAAGCCTATAGCCATACTCATTGCTACCGTATTCGATAAAGACGTACTATTGGGACTTAGTATCAAGCTTTTTCCTATCCTCCCTGTCAATCAAAGCATATGCAATACAATCAAACACCTTTAGATGTGAATAATTAATCTTTTTACCTAATTACCATTCTTGTGGTATTTATGGACTTCTGTTAATAAGATAAATAACTGTATCAACTATGACAGCTCATAAGTATAGCGGGAGACCCGCGTGTAGCCTCATGCATCTCGCACGTTCTAGAATAGCCTTGTTCATCCTTTCAGCTACACCATTCTCTTGAGGAGTTCTAGAAATAGTCTTTAACCCGTGTATGCCCTCTCGACTCAAATATTCTGCAAATTTCTTACTCGTGTATTCACCATAATTATCAGACTTCAGAGTTTTAATTTGATAACTTGTCTCTTTTTCTACCATGGTCTTCCACATTCTAAATATCCCAAATACTTGTGATTTTTCTCTAAGAGCATAGACCCAAGTATGAACCAACTCTAGCTTTTGGCCTTTATTTTGTCATCCACTCAATTGAAAACTAACAACTTTTCGTTTTCCATTAATGCAACTTTCACAAAAATCTAACTCAACAGTAATTTCCTTGAGTGTAACTGCTTTACACATTTTTCACCAATATGTCCCAAACGATAATGCCAAAGAGTAGACAAATTATTTGTAGCCATTGTAGTTGCAACCATATCACTAATATTGTCTCCTTGGAGAAGGTAAAGTGTACCCGTACGCTTTTCCTTTGCTACTACTCTTGCTCTTGAGGTTATCTTCCACTCTCCGCATCCAAAGGTGAATACCAAACCTTCTTGGTCAAGTTTACTAGTTGAAATCAGATTTTTCTTTAATTCCAGAATATGCCTAGTTTCATGCAAAACTAGACGTTCTGCACATGAGATGTTCACAACCATAGTTCCTTTTCCAACAATGGGACATATGTGATCGTTTACTACAACCACTTGTCCAAAATCTCCACTGACATAATCATCAAATATGTCTTTTTCCGAGGTGCAATGAAAAGAAGCACCGGAATCAATACATCATTTATCTGTCATCAAGTCAAACCCTGCAGACAAACAAAAATTGTCCAACAAAGATTCATCGCTAACCACATTAGCTCATTGATTCTCATCTCACTGCTTATTTTTGTAGGCTTCATACTGAAACCTCCGGTGTCCGATTTGGTGACAAAACCAACACTCATCTTTTGCAACTTGTCTCTTACCCCTTAATTGTGATCTGATATGCCCGCTAAACTTTCGTCTACTATTACTTCTTCCACGATTCTCCATTGCGAGTGTCGTTGAAGATGTAAATACAGAGAAACTATCTCCACCTAAAACTTTCGTTTGCATCTCTTCATCCATGATACTACTCACAGTATCATCAAGAGTTAAATCATCCTTCATAGTGCTCGAAATTCCTTGCACTGCGGTATTGTAACTTTCTAAAAGAGAACATAAAAATAATAAAGCTTGAAACTTCATATCTAAATTTATGACTGCGGATTTCAATTGACTTGTGACCTGCATAAAACTAATAATATGCTTTGCCACAAAACCTCTATCAGATAACTTCATATTAACTAGTTTCTTCAGTAAAAATAACTGATTTGATGTGGATGGCTTTTCATAAATATTCGTTAGAATATCCAGGGCTTCTTTTGCAGTTTTTGCTTTCACGATGTAGTACCCTGTCTTTTTCATCAACCCTAGACGAATCGTACCTAATACCTTTCAATCAAGAATTTTCCATCCTGCTTCTGCTATCAGATCCACTTCCGCCATCTCAGGTTTCCAACCCTCAAGTGGTGCATAGAGATCTTTTTGATAAAGATAATCGTTGATTTGTAGTTTCCACCATCCGAAATCTTGCCCATCAAACTTATCGATTCTGATTTTATCTTCTGCCATACTGTTTGCTTTCAATCAAACGTCACCGAAAAATACCCTCGATGTTCTCGATTAGCTAACCCAAGCTTTGATACTAGTTGGTATGAAATTGCATGTTGATCCCAGAAAAATAATGCTTATAAATAATATACCAAGTAGAATATAATAATAAAAAAGCATAATCGAAAGAACACACTAGAAAATTTGTTAACAAAGTTCACCTAAACCCGGGCTACGTCTCTGTGCATAAGCACTTTGCGAATCCACTAGATTTAAAAAAAAAAGTTGGAAAACAATAATGATCTTCTCTCAAGATCATGGCACAAAGAGATTGAGAACCCTCATAAAGAAAAACTCATTTTTTTTATTCTCTCTTTTTCTTCCTCTATATTTTCTTTTTTAGAATCTTGACGACTAGCGTCTTGCCATCGCTAATATAATGGTATTACTTTTAACCTAAAAGCAAATCTAATAGAAAAGATAAAATAACCCCTATAGATATTTGGCTTCATCTATAACATGTTACTTGCTTCTAGGTATCTCTTTGGTCCCCTTTTCATCGTTCGTTTTGCTAACACTAGTTTTTTATTCGAACCCAATCTTTGTCTGAAGAAAGTTGTATATGTTGACTAGAAGCATTGCTTTGACGACTTTCTGGAATTTGTCATATTATGATGCTTGTCATGATTTTGGATCTCGTTATTTGTGGTGGATCTGTCGTGTAAGATTATTATAATTAACTAATGGCATCTTAAGTAGTGTGGCATGGGACTCAAAGTTGGAGTTTTTGCTAGTAGAGATTGTAGTGATGGGGGTAAATATGTTAAGTGCATATCAAATGAACTGACGTGTTGAGTGTTTCCTTTTCGCCTTTTTCTAGGCTATGGTAAATAACTCGGAAGATGCACATGAGCTGATCGATATTGATATCTCTACTGCTCTGAAAGAAAGCAAGCCTGTTTACATAAGCATAAGTTGCAACTTGCTTGCCATACCTCACCCGACTTTCAGTCGTGAACCGGTTCCATTTGCATTCTCTCCCAAGTAATTTTTCACCTGTTCAGTCGATTGAGTCTGTCAGCTGTGTTAGCTTATGAATAGAGTGATGTGATTGATTAATTTTTGTTGACACGGATTGACTAGTGAGATGGGATTGGAAGCTGCAGTAGAGGCAACTGCAGAGTTCTTGAACAATGCAGTAAAGTTAGTAATGGTGGGTGTTGGAAAAATATGACTTTGAATTAGGTAAAACAATTAAGTCCGATCGAGTAATTAAGTTGGACTTTGAGGCGTGATATCACTTTCTTTAAGAATTTATTTGCTCCACAAAGTTGCTAATGATCACCGATAAATTTCCTGTAGGATACAACAAAGTCTCAAATGAAAATACTATATAACAATTATAGTATTTCTCTAAGGTCTCTTATTAGAAATAATTGGAAACAATGGTTGTAATTTCCTTCGAAAGAAAATGAAAAAATGGAAGAAGAAGTTAGTTTGATATCAAAACAAATGTACTTATCTTTGTCTTTCAAATAGAGGCAATTCTTCAAAAGGTTGCAAAAAAGAACAAAGGCAACCTTTCGAGAAAGGGAGAATTACCAAAAAAAGTCATAAATTTATTGCAATTGTGACAATTGAGTCATAAACTTATTTTTTTGACCAATTAAGTCATAAATCTCTTAACATTATTTCCAGTTAGTCCATCAAACCAAAATTAGCTAGCCGGTGCCGAAGTGGCAACCAAATTTGCGTTGACAACCTTTTTTTAATAATATTTTATTTTTTTTTGAAATATTTTATTAATTTTTTTTCTTTTTTTCCCTTTTTCCTCTTTTTTTTTTTTTTCCTCCTCCCCTCTTCCTTCTTCCTCCCTCCTTCCTTTGGCTCTAGCGGGGTTTTGCCCGTCGTCGTTGGGCGCAAGCTCACCAGACCCGGCGACGGCGAGGCCCCCCTCGCCGAATCTAGCGAGGGCTCATTTCACTAGTGGTTAGGCAAGCTCGCCCTTGCCCCACGACAACGAGGCTAGCTAGCATGGCTGCCTCAGTTCAACGATTGGCCAACCCTCCCCTCTAGCCGGTCGCCGGAGCCAAAGGAAGAAGGAGGGAGGAAGGAGGAAGGAGGGAGAGGGAGATGGGAAAAAAAAAGAAAAAAGGAAAAAAATAAATAAAATATTATTGAAAAACAGGTCACCGGCATCGACCGGCTGCCATGTCAACGTCGGCCGGCCAATTTTGGTTAAATCTGAATTTTCAATAAATAAAAGAGATAAGTGCTACATAAATCATAAAACTTGTCACAAAAATGCATTTGAGTTCTAAAACTTGCAAAAAGTGCAAATAAGTTCTAAAACTTATCAAAATGTTTTATTTGAGACCTAAAATTGACGTCATTATTTTTATTGACGGAAAATGTTGACGTGGCGTTTTTTTTTATTTTCCAGCTAATTTTTAAAATAAATTTTTTTCAATTTTTTTTTACAAATTATATTTAAAAACTAAACTTCAAATTTTAAAAAACTGTTAGAAAAAGAAAAAGAAAAGAAAAGAAAAGAAAAGGGCAGGAGGAGCTAGCCACCCATCGTTGGAGGGGCCGGTGACGGGTTGCCGGCTTGCTTGCGACTAAGGTGAGGGCTCGCCGGCCTTAAGCAAGGGCTGGATGCCTAGATTTGGGTAAGCCCTATTGGCCCCAGGCGAGGGCCACCGAGGCCTTGCCCAAGGTTGGCGACGGTCGCCGGCCCCTAGGCAAGGGCCGGCGTGCCCAGATTTGGGCGCCCTCGCGCACCAAGCAAGGGTCGTCGGCCCTTGCCTGATCGGGCGCGGCCGGCGACCGTCACCGGCCCCTCCGGTGATGGGTGGCCGCGACTCTTGCCCTTTTCTTTTTTTTTTTTTCCTTTTTTAATAGTTTGTAAAAATTGAATTTTAGTTTTTAAATATAATTTTTTTAAAAATTGAATAAAAAATGTTTTAAAAAACCAGCTGGAAAATAAACAATCATTTAAAATACTATGTTAGTATCACGTCAGTATTTTCCGTTAATAAAACCGACGGCATCAATTTTAGGATTCAAATGAAACATTTTGACAAGTTTTAGGACTTATTTGCACTTTTTGTAAGTTTTAGGACTCAAATGCATTTTCGCGACAAATTTTAGGACTTCCACAACACTTATCCCTAAATAAAAATAATGATCATTGGTTAATGCAAAATCTCATCCATGTGCGTACTCATATCTTTTCGATGTGAGACAAGGCACATCTCAATTTGTTTTATAAACAAACTAACAACAATGGGCAACCCAAAACACTAGGTCACAAAGACTTCTTAAGCCTTCGTAGAACTAACTGATGCATGTGGCTATGCTATAGCTGTGATGCCATCGGCAAAAGGGCTCATGCCCGAGCACCATCCCCACTTCCTTGGGACTTACTGGGGTGCGGTGAGCACCTCATTCTGCGCTAAGATCGTGGAATTGGCATAAGCCTACTTATTTGATGGGCCCATTTCAATGACTATAGTTCCGTTGGTTATTCCCTCCTTCAGGCCACTATTTTGCAGCTTGATAGGGTTGTAATTGGAAATGGACCCGCTTTTGGTTGTGTTCTAATGAAGGATTTTTCTTAAAGCACTCGCGAAGCAGGTCAAGCAGAATACCATTGCTTATGAGAATTATCACAGGATTTATGTTCCGGAGGGCCATCCATTGAAGTGTGAACCCAAGGAGTTGTTTTGTTGAGTGAAGTGAGGAGATAAGCGGGAGAGAAAGAGTGAGATGACTTATAAAAGGAAGTGAATGCAAGTGAGAGTGTGAGTGAGTGAGGGAAAAGCAATATGAGGGTGAACGGGTGGAGAGACTAGCCAAGCTTCAGAAACTCACTTCTTTTCCGAACAAAGTCTATGCTTCTCAACTTGCTAATATAGACGGCAACAATTGTGAAATATTGAATATGAAGATTCAATATGTGCTGGAAAAACAAGAAGCACTAGAAGTTCTTGAACATGTTATGGAAGATCTTGAGAATGCCATGCGCCACCTCGAGCTAGTTGAGGATCGCCTAACGGCATTTGAGCTAAAAATAGATATTTGCAATGCTGGTTCTAGCTTAAAAAGGGCTTTGAGCTCTAAGCGCAAGCGTATTGATTCGTTCAATATGTGGGAATACAAAGAATCAAGTCCTTATTGCAAGAGATTAAGAGTTAACCAACACAAGAGAGGAAAACGTCCTCAAGTGAAGAAAATGTCAAGGGTGAGGTGTTACAATTGTGACAAGAAATGTCACTATGCTCGCGACTGTCGTGAGCCAAAGAAGGTAAACACCTCTTGTACATTTGAGAACTTTGCTTATGTGTCAAGTTCTGTATTATTGGCTGAATCCAATCCTTTGTGGACTGTAGATTCAGGACTAACAGACCATATAGCGAAGGATAGAGGATCATTCGTGGAATTCCGACGGGTACCAACTGGAACTAAGTGGATCTATGTAGGAAATAACTCCAGAGATGAAGTTAAAGGGATTGACACATGCCAATTGAACATACGTGGTGGACGCACCTTGTTCCTACATGGTGTTTTATATGCTCCGAAGATTCGTCAAAATTTAAGTGTTTGTTTTTGTGTTGGTTAAGCTTGTTTTTAGTGTGAACTTCCGTAATAGCGGTGTAGATTTGTATTTGGATACAAACTACTATGGTTATGGTCATTTTCTGGATGGTTTTATTATACTAAATGTTGACTATAGTGATGTCAATGTTTGTTATTCCCTTGTTTCACGTCTTCTACTTCATATGATAATTATGTGAATGTGTGGCATGCTAGACCTGGTCATATTGGTCAATAATCGTATAAATAGACTAGCCAAAGAGGGCTTGTTGGGCAACATTGAAAAATGCGATTTGCCCATATATGAGCATTGCTTAGTAGAGAAAACGACAATGAAACTTTTTGGAAAAGGTAAAAGAGCTGAATTTCCTCTGCATTTAATCCATTCTGACGTCTGTGATTCAATGAATATGAGAGGAAGGCATGGGGCTGTTTATTTCATCACTTTTATAGATAATTATACTCGATTCGGATATGTCTATTTGATTTCTCATAAATTTAAAGCATTAAGTTGTTTTAAAAGGTTTATGAACTTGGTAGAAAATCAATTAGACAAGAAAATAAAAGCATTGAGATCCGATCGAGATCGAGAATATTTATTTCATGAGTTCAGAAAATTATGTGGTGAAAAAGGAATAGAAAGACAGTTGTCTATTCCAAATACTCCTCAACAAAATGGTGTTGCAGAGAGAAGAAACAGAACCCTACTGGAAATGGTTAGGTCAATGATGGCACATGCTAACTTACATATCACTTTTTAGAGTGATGCGTTGTTAACTGTTGCCTATATACTTAACCGGGTGCCTTCCAAATTAGTTAGTTCCACTCCATATGAGTTATGGACAGGTAGAAAATCGGACTTAAGTTTTCTTAAGCCATGGGTTTGTGCTGCCTATACTCATGAGTCATCTCACAAGCTTGGGAAATTTGGTCCTAGATGAAAGAAGAGTATTTTCATGAGATACTCAGAACACTCGAAAGGGTATGTGTTCATAGGTGAGCAGGAAAGTGGGAGTATAACTGAATTTGAATCACGAGATGTCACATTCTTAGAAAATGAATTTCCTAAGAAGGGCGAAATAGGGGAAGATTACCCCTATTTGAAACCTCGGATAAAGATAATGATATTAATAGAGTTCGTCCAAGTGGGAGTAATATGAGAAGTGATGAATTCAATTCAACTCATTCTCAATTGCAACCACATGATGAGACAACGTTATCATTATCAAATCCAAGTGGGAGCATAATGAGGAATTATGTGCAAAGTGTACAATCTCCCATATGGCGAACAAGTCGCCAAAGTATTCCCCGTCGACGTTTTGACATTGAAGGGAAAACTTTTATGATTGCTCCGCAAGATGAGGATGAGCCGAGAAATATGAATGAGGCTCTGAATTGCCCTAGTAAGAAAAAATGGATTTATGTAATGAAAGAGGAGATGGAGTCAATGAAGTCAAACCAAGTTAGGAACTGGTTGATCTTCCAATAGGACGCAAAGCTATTGGGAACAAGTGGGTTCTCAAAATAAAGCGTAAAGCTGATGGCTCGGTATAAAAGCATAAGGCTCGCCTTGTGGCGAATGGGTATAATCAACAGAAATGAATTGATTATGAAGAAACATTTTCTCCTGTAGTGAGATTTACCTCGATTCGCATAATTCTAGCTATAGTGGTTAGTATGGATCTTGAGTTACATCAAATGGATGTAAAGACTTCTTTCCTCAATGAAGAATTAGAGGAAGGAAAATATATGGAACAACATACTGGTTTCATAGTGAAAGGCCAAGAAGAAATGGTATGTCGACTTTTGAAGTCGATATATGGCCTTAAGCAGTTGTCAAGACAATGGTATATACGATTTCATAATGCCATAATGGCATATGATTTTACAATGATAGATGAGGATCATTGTATATATATCAAAAGATCCAAGGATCAATTTGTGATCATATCATTATATGTTGATGATATACTAATTGAAGGAAGCAATATGGAGCTTGTCAATACTGTCAAAAGTTGGTTGTTTTCCAACTTTGAGATGAATGATATGGGATTGTAAACCCATAGACACTCCTATTGCAAAAGGTGAGGGATTGAGCCATAAATTGTGTCCAAGGACTCCACAAGAGAAGGAACAAATGAAACATGTTCCTTATGCTAGTGCTGTTGGGAGCTTGATGTACGCTATGATGTGTACAAAACCTGACATATGTTTTGCAGTTGGAATGGTGAGCAGATACCAATCCAATCAAGATCAAGTACGTTGGAAAGTCATTAAATGAATACTAAGGTATCTAAAGGGGACTGCTGATTATACGCTGAGTTATTATGGAAAGGATCTGCGACTCTAAGGCTATTCTGATGCTGATTGGAGAGGAGATTTAGATGAAAGAAAATCTACCTCTGGGTTTGTTTTCTTACCGAATAATGGCACCATATGTTGGAGCAGTAAGAAACAAAAGTGTATAGCCTTGTCCACGATGGAAACTGAGTTCATGGCATTATCAGCAGCAATATAAGAAGATGTTTGGCCCTAAGAGATTATTGGATCATTTAAGTGTTATTAGAAATGCTGCAGATTCATTGTTGGTTAACTGTGATAGCCAAGCAACAAAAGCGTACACCAAAGATCCAAAATATCATGGCAAGACCAAATATATAGATACCAAGTATAATTTTGTCAAAAATATGGTTGCACGAAATGATTCGAACTTACAGTACATATCTACGTATAGAATGGTAGCAGATCCTATGACAAAACCAATACCTAGAGATGTGTTTTGTGGCCATATAAAATCTCTAGGATTGCGTAGAGTCTGATGTATTGGATTGTAATTTCCCTGAAGTGTTCACATTTAATGAATTTGTGTTTTTTCATCATTAATGCCTATGAATCTTTGTTTGATCTTTATGCATCTTAATGCTTAGTGTATTATTTTAAGTTGAGAAAGCATGTCGGACAAATATAAGATTAGCCGACTCACACGAGTAATCGCCTCTATTTACTGTGTGATAAATAGATATGAGACTGTTTTTAAGCTTATTATCTAGATGATAATCGAGAGCTCAAGCTTAGAATCAGATGTCGCATTAACTGGGTGTTAAGATGAGGACATAATACTTACTATGTCCGAAAGTAAAATACCCAATATATTTTACTTTATCTATCTATGATGCCAGATATGAGTTCTGATAAATTTTGTAAATGAGTAGATACGTGAACTCAAGTTAGACATTGGGTATGTCTGAACTATTATCTGTACGGTATTGAAGGTGTAGACATACGCTCCATGGGAAAGGAGTTAATACTGTAATACGTATTTCATACTACGTATGCAAGAAACGACCAATAAGAGTGGCAAAAGTTTTGATCTCAACTTTTATGACGTGTGAGACTCTTGAGGAAAAGAGTCCTCAATTTTAGTGCCCTCACGACTCTTACTTATTCTCAAGATTTCTATTTAGTGTTTGCTATCTTAGGATGTTATCAATGGTCATGAGTTGATTCGATCTAATGGGACATTTCTAGAAAAGCAAGCTGAACTGAAATTGAGAGTTTGAAGGAAAGAGGAAGATCGAATTTGGAGAATCACATTGTAATTTTGTATTCACTAGTTAACCAATTATGACTATCTTTGGGATAATCATAATTGTGAATACAATATATATCATTGTTTGAAAGAGATCAAGAGAGATATAAATGTGATCGATCGATTTAGGGTACTGCATACTAAATCTACTCAGGATGTGATGCCTATTATGAGCTGCTATATATTCCTAACAGATGTATGGCAACTTCACTTCATGCCTCAGATACAAGGCCAAAAAGGTAACATAAGAGCCTATTACACACAAGGCAAATAGAAGAAACAGCGCAAGAGGCATCATCGGATCAAACGGAGAGTCTAAGCTTTTTGTTTGGATTGATCATTGGATCTAAACAATTTTTTTCTCCCAACACTTCTCAACTTCATTTCATGACATGGGGTGGCATCTAAGCTTTTTGTTTGGATTGATCATTGGATTTAAACAATTTTTCTCCTGATATGGGGTGGCATATTCTGAAGGTAACATGAATGGCCTGATGATGCTTTACAAGGACATGGACTCTTGTGAGGAATGTGGAGACATAAGAGTGATGTGGGAGATGATTCGGTCTTCTCATCCTCCCGATAATGATCACAACACTAGTTTCTTGAGACACTGAACTCGGAGATGTTAGGGAAATCTCTTAAATGCTACTAACATATTTAATGGTTAAGTAATAGACTATGCAGATGATAGAACATGTAAATGATATTGTTAAAGTCTATACTTGAAAGAACCAGAAGACAGACTATATACTAAAGCTAAATCTATTTAGACTTCATCCAGATTGTAAAATCTATTGCACTCAAACTCAAATTGTAAAGTCTATTGCTCTCAAACTTTACATAAATGAGATAAAACGTAACAAAAGCCCTAAATGTATAACGGCTAGTGATCTGGTTTGGATTCTACATCAAGATTGATTTAATTGACTTAATCTAATTTTTTACAATTAGATCTTGAAGACAAGAACATTCTACACGAAGAAGCTCTACTTATTAAAACCAAGATTCTATTTGTATGGGCGATCAAAATCAATTTGGGATTCTACTTCTATCACTCAACGGCTACCAAATCTTCTAAATATAGATCTGTCCAATGGGTAAATTAGAAGACGATCCTCTAAGATACCATCCAATGGCTAGTTTGGAAGTGGAGGAGTATTTAAGGAGATCAAAGACCAATGAGCAAGTAAGAAGAGACAATGTAAAATTTATAATTCCAAAATTTGAGCGATCTTCAATTATACACCTGTCTTTGGTGAGCTTAAATGTTTGTGATCGTGAGAGAAATACCAAAAGAGTGATTTAGTGAGATAATGTGATTTACCTCTAAGTGTTTGTACTTAAAATTGTAATCTCTTGTTGATTGCATAATGGAATCCAGCCAAAAGTTGTTAGCGTGGGAGAGTGGACATAGGTTTGATCTAAGCCGAACCACTATAAAATCCATATTTTTGTTCTCTTCCCTGAATTCCTTTATTTTGTTCATAGTTCTATTTAACTGCTAAAGTTTGAACTCGCTCAAAGTCTGTTGTACTTCAGACTCAGTTTCAAAAGTCTGTTGTTCTTTAAACTCAATTTCAAAAGAAAAATATTCCTACTATTCTTTTGTGAAAATTTTTATTCATACCTATTCACCATCCTCTAGGTGTTCATTCTAACACTTTCTAGAGATTCTGGTTCAGGCCAAAGGAGACAAATTGTAAGTCATAAAAAAATATGTTGGTCGATTAGATCGACTTTATATGCTAAGAAATTCGTTTTTGAAGCTAGCTTACATTCTGCTACCAAGGAAAGCCGATATGGGTAGATCCTGTTTTTGGTTCCTGGGGCCATCACAATTGTGTAAATTTCTTGTTAATATAGACCATGATTACGATGAAAATGTTGTCGACCGCTCTAGTATTTGTACAGATGATGGTAGCTGGTTTGAATTGGGGAAAATTGGCCTGATGTCTGAGGTTGAATGAAATCAACAAGAGGCAGTCTGTAATAAAGTTGATCTTCGAATAATACTCATAACCTAAACCTAACAAGATGATCTGAAATAGCCGAATCTTGGGCAATGTGGAAATTCACATGTTTAATATACTATGCAATCACCGTACCGAATGCATTGCCTAAGAGCGTTGTGTCCATTATCCCGTTGGTATAACTCACCCATGCCGAGGTACTTCCTCCAAATTTTCAGGGGCTTAACTCGAACATTATCTGCGACAGTGAGCACACGGCAGGCAAACGGATTCCTACTGCAATCACTTCTACACGTCTGATTCGGAAATGGGGAGGATTTGGCTCAGGACTGGTCACTGCATTCTTTTTTGCATATTAAGTTCGTAAATTGAACACATTGGTCTCGCATAAATGAATATGAGCCACCAGTTAACAGATTGTACAGCACTGAACACGGATAAATTGCGCATGATGCTAGGCCGAATGCAGACTCTACGATATCAATGACAGCAATCTTATCTAGACCCTTAACCAATCCCTGGAACTTACTGTTTCCTTGTCGCTGACGAAGAGCACTTATGAACAATACAGTTTACGTAGCCGACGTCAATAACTTTCACATGACTGGTCTCGATTGCTTTTCCTTTCTTCAAAAGACTTAAGTTCATCAGACATATATCCTTTCATTTTCAGCATTTGAGTCCTCTGCAGGGACTTCCATGTCTGCAACCTCCTCTCTCTTGATCTCAGGAGCTCTAGCCCGTGAGCGATTCTCTTCAAGAGGGTCTACGAGGAGTACCCCAAAAAACCTGATTCACGTAGGCTAGTTTGTGGCGGCGCACGAGGGTGCGAAAAAAGGCTGGTCATCAGCATATTTGGCTTATTCCAACAGTATATTAAATATATCAGATTGATTAAGTTTCTTTATCATGGGTTTTGATTTGATATTTCAATATAAGATGATAAAAGGAAAGAAAGATACTATATCTATGTGTTCTTTCGAAAATTTTCATGCATTGAGATTGTTTTAGTGATATCTATATATTTTATTATTTCAATCAATATAATTTCATTGAGAATAAATTTTGGGAAGAAAAAGAATTAAAAAATTGATAATTGTGGCATCGCCCGGTTCTCTTTTGATGCCCTTTGCCATATCATTTGGAAGAATCGAAATAGCATTTTATTTTGAGAACAAGCTCTAGCGATTCCGGCATCGAAGAACCACCTCATTAAAGTTGTCAAAGACAAGGTTTTGACTTTCAGAAACGTTGCGGATACTACAAGGAATAGGAGGTTCCAACGCAACTGGAAAATTGACCCAGTTATTTTCTCTACGGAAGAGTCCGAGCCTCATCCTTAACAGCTCTCCTACTGAGGCATCCCGCTTTCTCTTGTGCTGCCTGTCCCCCTTGTGGCCGTTGGTTCTGACGGATGGGCTGTTTCAACATTCTCCTTGGAGGTTTGCTGGCAGCTGTTGCGGTTGGCTGGGAGTTACGTTAGTTGGAGTTAGCTCTATCTTCGAAGGTTGCTTGAGGGGTGCTCCGGCTACTGGCGGTTCCTTCCCTCCTGTTTGCCTTCTTTGTTGCCATTGTTTTGCTTGTACTCGCCACTGTTTTGCCTGATTTTCCTTGCCGTTGTTGGTGGGCGTCGCTGGTTGGCTGTTTGTGCCGCTGTTTGGCAATATTTTGTTTCGTCCCGGCACCCTTCCACTCACTATGACTCCTTATTATTTTGAGTGTAAGTTTTGGTGCCGTGATCACCTCTTGTATAGTTTGGTTAAAGTTTAATATAATTCTTTCCTTTACAAAAAAAAAAAAAATGATAATTATGTGAGGTGGGGTGGTAACAATATAAGATTATTTTCAAGGCTTTATTGATGGTAAATTATTTCTTAGAAATGAAGATGAAACAAAAGAATAAAAGTAAAGGGAAGCGACGTGGCAGCCACCAGATGGGCCACATGTCAATTCCCATAAGGCCCGTCATGGAGCATCAACATGGTATAGGGGTGCGTTTGGGAAGACTTTTGGGGAAAGTCCTTGAGAAAATGTAAAGACCTTTGAGCTAAAAGGGTTTTTGGAAATGCAAATTGTGTTTGGTAAATCGTATTTGTGAAAGTCCATTGCAAAGTATATTTGAGCAAAATAGCGTTTGGACAAATTAACTTTGCAAAAGACTTTTATTATTAAAAAAAAAGGAAAAAAATGAGAATTGGTTGGTTACCGCCGGTGAGGGGCACACTGACTATTTGGCCCAAAGGCCTTTAGGGGGCTAAAGATCCTTGGCGCAGCCTTGATCCTCACACAGATTCATAGAGGTTAACTTGCTACTTGATTTTACATTCCTTGCATCATTTGCAAGCTCCTTGAGACCTGCAACTGCTGGGGCAACAAACCCCATTAGCAAGACCAACCAGATCTACAGAGAAACCAGCTTTTTATGACATCCTGGAGTTGCATAGCATTAGAAGCTATTATCAACAGCGAGTTAACTCTGACATTTACACATGGTTATTGATTTGAACAGCAAGTGGACTCCAGAAACTATAGCAACTTCCAGATCACACAGATATTATTGACTCTAACTATGAGGAACGATTCGAATGCTTACATCGAGCAATCATAAAGTGCACGGCATGTTATGTCAGAAAATCTATAATACAAGACCAAGTCGCCCAGATCTTCAACACAAACGCAGAAGACCTCAAAACTTATCTACTGTAAATCCAGCCCTAATAACTTCATAAGCTTCTCTGCTTCTTGTTTTCTTTAAACCGGCAGTGAAGTGAAGCTTCGATGCTTCAGAAGAAAGACGTCACCTTCACCCAAATCATCACCTTCGTCTTCATCCCTTCTACGTCCGCCAGCTTCCCTTTAGTCAAAATGCCGGTCAACGTGGTGAAAAAACGTAAAACAGAGGAGTCTCTGTTACTTCACAAACTGATGGAATGAAGACAGTGAGCTTTCCGGTCTCCTCATCGAACTCATAATTGGTAGCATCACGAGGGAAGATCCCTATTGGTAAATCATATTCCTTCAGAAGATCAGGCAATGGCTTTTGCATCTTTCCTGCAAAACCAAGTTATGAGTGAGGTTCATGCAAAAAAAAAAAAAGAGTCGAACAACCCTCAACCTGATGTAAAATGCTCATTCTTTACGAGTTTTGTTTGCAAAGTGCATCTCAAATCTATATAAAAAAAGTAAAAATATTAGAGAAGTAAATACCCTCGGCACAGCCTATGACAATGAAATTATGAAGATGGGTCTATATCATCAACTCTTTTTATATATTGAAAGGCAAGGCTCCAGTAAAGCAAGGGATGCAATTACATAAAATCTCTAATGAAACAGAAAAAATCATGTTGTGTATTTATAGTTATAATACCACATTATATCGGTGTTTAGATCAAATCATCCATGCCATCAGATTCATTGCAAATGACCCATGGAAATAAGAGGCTTTCACAAGGTTATCTTTTTGTGTGGCAATAGATGCCCAAGGAGATAACTAATGGCCGACCATGATATCACATTGAGGAACTCAACAAAGGAGGTTTTTGCTGCTGGGGCATCAGCATCTATTTGGACATTTATGAGGGTCATCATGAACCTTTACTAGGGGAAAAAATCAAAGTCAGGCTGCACATTGGCAATGTGAAGCTTTTGTCAAAGGAAAAACACTATAAAATTACTACTATAAGGGCAACTTTTCTCAGTGTACAAACAATCTGCCAGGTTATGTTATGCAAAGAATGCTCTTCAAATTCCAGTGAGCAGAACAGCTGAGTAAGAGCGTCATTACCTAATGATTAACACATGAAAGCAAATAGTGGCACACAAGATGTGTTAAGAGCAAACCTTTCAGTTTGTTGACCAACCACTTAGTTCCACTTTCGAGGCTGCTTGACATTGACTGCTTTTCAAAGAGAAAACTGTTAGCAGAAAAAAAAAAATATTCCACAAACATGCATATTTGTATGCTAATGAACTTATGAATGTGATGGTGACAACAAATTTATTTTCTTCTCTCCCCTGATTTCTACCACTAAGCAAGAGCAGATACCCACGTGTGTTTGCGCGCACGTGGAGAGAGATAGGTCTCATACATTTTGTAGATTTCTATGCCAATAGATTTAACTTCAACCAACAAAGAATTTGAAACTTCATAACTGATCTACAAAACCACATGCATATGCTGTCTGACACGTGCTTGTCAAGACCTACCTTGACCTGAGAAAATAGGACTTCTTTTCCTCAAAACCATATACTAAGCAAGCCATGACACTGATTAATAAAAGCCCTATAGTTTTTAACACGTGATTCTCATCTAAATGCATGGGGTAAAGACCTAACTTAGGATTACAACCAATCAGGCTCTGATTGGCAAAGCCATCACCGTTCATTGGCATCCACCACTACCACGCTTAAAGGATAGGCAAACTAATTAGTGCACTTCAGAAGCCCTTAAAAATTCACCTAAATAAAAGACATGAGCAGCTTAAAACCAGTGAGCTTTCAGCTGCAACTGAACAAAACTTTGTCAGTGCTTTTAACTACAGAAATGTGCATCAAACAAACTTCTCTCATTCCTAAAATGTGCATAGTTGGACAGAAAATCTATCAAACATTGGCGTTAGAGAGGTTTCACTTCGATGTATCTGGATAAAAGCAAAACTACAGTATCCATTTCCGTTAGGAGTTGTTAGTTGCATGTTCATTCTCAATTATCAATAACATACTCTCTAACTCCTCCACAACTGCCAATGGAAAATATTTAGCCGAAGAGAAAAAATCTACCAGCAGTGGATCATTTTATTGAGCAAAATACGTTAATCCATCTCTTCTCCGATTACAAGAACCAAGCAAGGCGATATAAGAGAAAGGGCACGGGATGCCAAGCATACACAGATTGGTTTATGTCAGATTGAGTCACAAGGCAGGAGACATGCAGAGACCCAATGAACTGAACCCATAATGTTATTGCCGAAATCCAATCGTTACAGGCAAGGACGACAAAACCCACAAAAGAAGCTTATCCCGAACATGTCAATTTGGTCTTAAAAGAAGCAACTTCATCACCGGATCAACATGAACTGAACCCACGAATTGCAAAAATTCAAAGGGTGGGACAGAGAGACAATCCCCCGGGGGGGGGGGCCGTGGTTGGGGGGTGGAAGAGGGAGAGAGGATAAACTCACGGTGAAAGACGGAATCAATCTCCTTGTTAGCTTTCTGGCTAAGCCAATACGACCCCACCTTGTTCATTATCTGATCCATCCCGGACCTTCTCCCGCTCCTGATGATCCGACCCTTCTGAGAATTACGCCGCAAGCTATCAGCTTGCCGAGTTCCCTCAATCCAAAACGATCAAACACCTCTCTCTCTCTCTCTCTCTCTCAAGCTATCAGTTCCCGAGTTCCCTCAATTTAAAACGATCAAACACGTTCTCTCTCTCTCTCTCTCTCTCTCTCTCTCTGGCTGGCTGGCTGGCTCGGGGGCCTGAAGAACTTTCAGACCGAAGACCAAGGAATACAGAGTGCACGAGATGCATGCTGTCATTTTCTTTTGTTTTCCATGCCCATCCAGACTTGTCCCAATAATTTTTGTTTTTCTGCGAACTCCATTTATTTCGCAACAAATTCACCTTTTAAAAAAATTCCTTAGAAATAATTATTTGTTTTGTCTAAAATAATTAGCCAAAATATTTTTATCGTTGATGTTTAGAATTAAGAGAAAATAATGATAAAGTGCTTATAATGGCTTAACCCCAATGAGAGTTGCATGATATGTATTTGTAGGAGCGAATAATTATAAAAGGATATCGATAGAAATATAATTATAGAAATGCCCCATAATATATATAAATTACACATTAATATTCATTACCGACAATAATTCATGTCAACGTATTTTCGTAGAGAGTGAAAATATTTATTTTTGTTTGTTTTTATAATAAATTATTCATTTTCTGAGTTAGACACATATCTAAATTTATTCCGGATCTTTCTTGGCTTCGATATAAAATTCTCAACTCTGCCTCACTAAAGTAATCAGGTTCTGTCGGCAACCCACACCCCACCATAATCTTTTTGGTCAAATGAAGATCTTATACTAAATACATAATAAATCCCATCAATTTGCAGAATATAAGGCTGAAAAGAATTAAGATCTGACTATCCTAAATTGAAAAGCCATGCTTATTTTTTTTTTTTTTTTCTGGGGTTCACAAAATTATGTAAGTAATCTCGCATTCCTTTAAAATAATTTATCAAACATAGAGGTTTTCGGGTATGATCGAAAGGTACATCTTTAAAAGTTCCCAAAGCCTATAATATATATATATATTTTATTACATAACCTAAGGACTATAAATGAAATAAAGGCATTTTGGTATTCTTACATGTCAGCTTCGATAGCCGTCCCAAACCCTTGGGTTCTTTTTTAGCCTACCTAAAACCCGTCTTGCTACCAAAAACCCAAAAGTTGTTTACATCCTTTTAGGCTACATTTGGTTGTCCGAATTTCTAATTGAGATAGACTGAATAGGATATGATATGAAATCATGAGATTTTTTTATATTATGTCCATTGTTTGGTGAATCGCAGTATTAAAGTCAGATATGTTCATATCATATCATCTACATTTATTTGATATAAACGGCATATCGTTATAAATGAACCTAAATGTTCATAAACGGAGATGGTGAAAATCTCTCGTAACACTATTCCTTAAAATTTCTACTTTCGTAAAATTGATATGTTCACATCACATCTATGCATTTTCCCCTTTTCATCATTTCTTAATAAAATTTTAACAAATAGTAAACTATACTAACATACCTAAAATACAAAAATACCTAAAATATATAATAAATATAAATATTTAATTTATAGATTTAATGTTTATTATAAGATAGAATTGAAGTTGAATATATAAATTAAAATAAGATTAATTAAAAATAAATTTTTTATTTTTATTTTAATTTCTTATATTAGAATTCATATATTATTTATATTGAAATATAATTTCAATTTTGTTAATTAATAAGTTTGTTATTTAAGAAAAAGAATGTTTCTATTATGAACATTAGAAATCATATCCACCTTTATCCCACCTCTCCCATGGGACAATTTTATCTTATCTATATCCCATTTATATCCCACTTTATCTTGTCCTAAGTGAGTACCAAACATAGAATATGATAAATCATATCCTATCCCGAATTTTATCCCGACTGTCAAACACAACCTTAGGGTTTGGATGGGTCAGTTACCTGATTATACTCATCATGCTTCCTCCCCTACTCTTGGCTTATTTAAATTATTATATACATAGAGGATAATGACATAAATGATTTATGAACTTTGGCTCAATATACAATGTGATCAACATTTATTCAATACGGTCTCTAAACCTTTAGTATTTGTTCAATTTAGTCTCCAAACTATATAAAAATATTCAATATTTTCCTTTTATTAATTCAAGTTCAAGAACAATATTAAATATTTTCATATAATGTCACAACGAAATTGAACATACACCAAAATTTGGGGGATCATATTGAATGAGTTATAAGTTTAGGGATCACATTGTATTTGGTCAAAAAGTTCAAAGATCATTTATATTATCTCTTATGCTTCATGAAGGAAGGCGACGTCCCATCCAAAGCTCGGTTTCCCCATTGATCAAGGTTGGGATTTTTGTCCAAGCGGGCCAATGGGCCACTAAAAAGTAGCCAAGCCCGTCCATTTGATTAGGTCTAGTCAACAACTATGATGACCTACCACAATTCTGTCTAGAGGTGGCAAAATGGAGGTGTTCAATTCAAGGTTAGATTTATAGTTGGTGATTTGGGAATTAGGGCTTATCTTGTATTTTCTTAGAGGATAGTTTATGATACGCATGATAAAATTTCTAGAAAAAAAAATTAATTTTTATTCCCCGGATGAGTTTCTAAGCAAAGAATCACGTTTGATAACAACTGAAAAGTTCTATTTCAGAATAGAAATTTGTTTGATAACAAAATAGAATTTCTATTTTCAAGGGGTGGCAAGACCACAGGCAACGGGCGGCACGCATCTGACGTATGATGCCCAACAACGGGCAACGGCAACGGGCAACCCGCAGCCGGCATCTAGTGTTCCATGGGTGGTGGGCAGTGACGAGAGTAAACAATAAGAAGTTTTTTTTCATTTCTCACTTTTATTTTAGAAATAAAAAAGCTAAAATTTTTAACTTCTGATTTTTATTCCAAATCTATTTTTGAAATAGAAATCTATTTCGAAATACGTTATCAAATGGATTTATATTCCAAACCTGTTTCAAGAAATAAAAAAGCAAAAAAATAGAGAAACATAAATTTTGTCATGTATGCCCTTAGTGTTCTTGGCCTCATGGTTTAGTGCTAGTGTGCAAAATATAATCCCCATGAGGCATTGTGTGCTTGGCTTGGGTTAAGTGCAAAATGCAATCTTCAAAAGTAGTCTTCATCTCTCTGTCTTATTTTATCAATCTTTGAACATGGGGGCGACGACGACTCCTCAACATCAGGTGTCCCGTTCCATCCTCAAAAGGTCAAGCGCCATCTCCTTCTCGAACAGTGCCCTCTTCCATCTTCAAAAGGTCAAGTGCCCATCTTCTTCTCGGACGGTAGAACGGGACCAGAACTGAGAGGCCCCGCGATTGCGGTGAGCCAAACCTTCTGATCAAACCCAACAACAACCCTTTGACCCTTCATCACATGCCTGTTCAATCCTCCAACGCTCGTTTTATATTTCTAAAACATTGCGCAGGAATTCATGCCCATCGCCAAAATAGCAAACATGACGGGAATTGATTTCACGGAAGTTGATTTCCACAAAGGCACGTTGAGATGCCTTAAATTTTCGAGTATTCATTATCTGGGCAGGGAGCATTGCTTATCAGCATCTCGATCCTTAGATTCAAGGCGTAAGGCGTTCAGGGCATGACATCCACGCATTCGAGGGTTGAGATGCACTGTCGAGGAAAAACAGAACTCCCAGAGCATGAATAGTTTCTCGACATCTGTATGTTAAATCTCAAGGATTGTGTTAGATATTTCCTGTCCTTGCTTTCAGTCTACGGAACATCTAGAAGACTTTTCAGTATAAAATTGCAGGTTACTACTAGCCCAGTTCGTCACGAGACCATGCAACTCAAGAATCATGGAACTGCATGCGCTTGCATTCGGATTGGCCTATTATTTTCTCTTTGCCTTCGTCCTTCGGCATGCATAGTTTAAACATGTCGCATGTGCATATGTCAAGTTCGTTGTTTTTTTGGTAGGATGGGAACGATTGACATGACACATTTATGAGAATATTCTATTCAAGTACTCTGAATCCTTCCAATCTTATCAAATACCTATTGAGTCCCGCAGAGTAATTGAAGAAAAGACTACATTATCAAAACTGAAAAAGGAGACAAAAGCAAGGATCTTTTCCGGTAAAGATGCAAACCTTTGATAACCATTCGTATCTGGAAGCATTTCTTTTTACTGATATTCAAGAATGTAGGCAAACTATCTCGTCTAAGGTTCACTCTACTCACACAATAGTGAGCGTCAAATATCAAGTTGCTCTATTTGGAAGTGCTTTGATTTAAATTTTAATATATTGTATTTAAATTATAATGTAATGTATTCAAATCAAGCGCTTAATCACTTAACAATTTCATATATTGAGTCTAGTTGTAAGGTATCATATTAATTTCTCATAACCTTTTATGGAAAAGTAGATCATACATCGCTAGTGTAAAAAGAAAAAGTAGATATTACATAGAAGAATCTTTATCCTTCTTTGATTTGAGAATTTCAAACGTGAGGAGGAAGACTGACGCGTGGGGAGAGTGACATTGGGTTGGGAGCTTGAACCAGCTATTTGACCGGGCGGGTGTGGTTTGATTAGCCAATACATCGTTGTCAAGATATTTTTGATGTGTTGGCATATCGAGTATTTAACCTAGCAATTATAGTTAATTATTGGATAGATTGATCTTGACTAGACATCACTTTAATCTTATTTCATTGGAGCATGTAATGATGCTGATATTATCTGAGAAGTTAGACATACATTGATCCCTATAATGAGAATGCAATTTATCATATTCTTTTACTACTTGTCATCTATAAACTATCATCTGACACTATCGACAACCTGTCAATAGTAACATATAAACAATTACTTGGACACTTAGGCATGATCTCTCTCCATCTGACTTTCTCTCTCTAGAAAAATGTCTCTCCCATCCTTAAGCCCATATACTCCCCTTTTTCCCTCTAAATTTTATCTCATTTCCAATGCTAAGTTAAGTATTGAAGGGTCAATCCAACCACAAAACCCCGAAACCCTCAGCTCTAATTTCTGGTGCCAGATCAAATCCCCAGTGGAGTTTCGGATAGAGTCCGTGATTCCCGTACCAAGCTTCTAACATCTAGCATATGAAGCACTCAACTAACATATGGCCACCATAATAAATGCCAAAACTATAATAATCCATCGGGGAGAGCTGGAAACGCCGTTTTTCCGATGGGTAGAACAGCGGAAATTTGACAGCATGGGAAAAGAAAAATCGGTGGTATATCTGTTAACAAGGGCGGTGCTCGATCTCTGTTCGGCCTTTGCCTCTCTCTTGTGGTCGCTGCCGGTGTTCAAATCGCTGCTTGGCCTTTGCCTTTCTCTTGTAGTCACTGCAATTTCAACATGGCTCATGGCCAGCCCCGCAATCTGACTGAATGTGGATTTGAAAAGGTATTTTGATTTTAGTTGCTGATAGAGCATGCAAAGTACGCACAACGATACATCATCTAACCGAGACAGTAATAATAGAAAGCCATTTTTACACAGCCTATGCGCAATATAATTCTCGAAAATTCAACTTTCAAGGAAGTCGTGGCCACGCAAAATGATGGTGTTTTGGTAGAAGAGACTAGGAAAGAAGAGCAGTCATTCTAAAATGGTCACTAGGTTGGATAAACTAAGGGAGAATGAAGGTGAGAATTAGAAGGGATTTGCATTTTTTTTCGCTCCGGTTGTTTTCCAAAAAATGAATAATTTGAAAAATATTTTCCTAAAAATTATTGTTTATGTTGCTTGAGACAGTTAGTCAATAAAAATATTTACATTATCAAGAACAATTTATGTTTAGATATTCCAAATGACAATAAAAATATTTTTTTATTAATTTATTTTTATAAGTGATACAAAAAATTATTTTTAGTAAATTGTTTTACAAATCATTCATTTTTTGCCAAAATAGACACACCCAGAGTAACTTTTTACGGCTCTTAAAATCCTAGAAATCCATCAATGTTCAGCAATTGGGAGAGGTGTGGTGACTAGTAAACACAATTTTCATTCTTGTATATTTATAAACTTATCTTATATTAGTCATAAATAGTATATTCATTTTCTCATGTAATTAACATGTAAACAACGCTGTAATCAAATCCCTCCAACTCCCTCCCTTTTTTTTTCTGTAATTAATAATCTTCCTTTCTTTTCTATTTACCTATATCAGATCTAATCTCGTATAAAGATAGAAAATTGTGTAAATTGGATTTATGGTTAAGAACGGAGTTTTGTCGTCGAGCCACATCGTCCCATATCTCAATACTCTTTAGACTGATTAGAAGAAAAAAATCTCAGTTATCTCACTTACTCTACTATAGATGCACATTGGACACATTTTTTCAATATTAATTATGTAAAGTAATTTCAATGGAGTGTATAGTATAGAAACCAAATCCATTTCATTTAATTATAGTGTAAATAAATGCACAGCAGCAACATTTGTTTATGATATATTAGTAATACAAATTTCTTTTGGTTTTAAATTAAATCCATAGATGAAATAAAGTGCACACATGATTTCCCCACCAACAAAACATGTATGCTTCAACTTAATAAATTATAAGATAACCGTGACATATCATTTTATGAAGCTTCTTAGCTATGTTGATAACTATCACCAAACTAATGCAAGTTGCAATTTTAATCTAAACTTTCTTTTTCATTGTATAAGCGAAGTTACGCACTTCAATTATTGCATGGAATTTTTGAAAATTAAATAACTATCGGCGTTATTCATCTTTCCGAACAAAAGTGTTGATTCAATTCCTGCATTTACTATCACAGAGAATCTTATTGTTTCATATTGGTAAAAGAAAATATTGTAAGGCTATAGTTAGCAGCAAGTGAAAAAATAAATTAATTTCAAAGATCAAAGCTTTCATTGATTTCAAAGACCAATTTTAAAATAGACTCCAAAACTGACTGCGCAAAACGCGGTAAGACTCGACTTTTTCCCTTATTTTTTTCTTTTCCTGGTCAATATTTGTTTTCTCTTTTTGATGCGCATCTTCGTCCGGCTCAAGTGCTGACTTTTTGACTTCCCACCCCTTCCTTTAAGTTGATGAAATTGCCTTTCGGAAGGAAGGAACTAGCTTTCACTTTTTACCTCAATTATTAAAGGAATAGAATAATCAAATATGAAACCACGAATTTTAAACTTTTACAATAGTTTAACAACGGTCCTGCAAAATCTCATAAAATATTTGTCAATCAGTAACTGACCTCAGCCCTTGAGGGTACTCTATGATTTCCGTTAGCTATCTAGTACGTATAGTACCATCTTGTAACACCCTCCTAGTTGATGTATATATATCAAATCATGTGTGCTCGCATGCCCATGTGTGTCGACGCAGAATTACTCAAATTTTCTACCATGGTTTATATTATTTTGTTATATAATATCAGCAGAATAATATTTCCACAAATCTTTTTTAGAATTTTTGCAAAGCAGGATTTTTTTAATAGGTATAGTAATAATCTTGGGATTTGTCCTGAGGAACACTAGGTTGATACGTATGCGATGATGTCAATGCTCTGTGCACTTGACCATATATACATGAGTGTGGGGTTTGTATTCAAACCCAAGTGGGAGGATGCAGCCGGCAATATGAGGAAGAAATGGAGAATCAAATTAAAGACAAAGGAATGGTTTTCTAGAAGTTAATATATTTACAAGTGGGAGTATATGTATTGAAGAAAGATAACTTAAAAAGGATGGAAGCAAAGTTAAAATGGTCAGACCACATTCGTCGAACCATATACACTTTAGTGCATAACGCCTATTTTGCATGATAAATTAGCATGACGATAACAGCTAGATAAATATCATTGTTTATCTCTTATAGTTTCCACAAATCTTTTTTAGAATTTTTGCAATGCAGGATTTTTTTAATAGGTAAGGTAATAATCTTGGGATTTGTCCTGAGTAACACTAGATTGATACGTATGCGATGATGTCAATGCTTTGTGCACTTGGCCATATATGCATGAGTGTGGGGTTTGTATTCAAACCCAAGTGGGAGGATGCAGCCTGCAATATGAAGGAGAAATGGAGAATCAAATTAAAGACGAGGAATGGTTTTCTGGACGATAATATATGTGCAAGTGGGAGTATATGTACTGAAGAAAGGTAACTTAAAAAGGGTGGAAGCAAAGTTAAAATGGTCGGATCACATTCGTCGAACCATATATATTTCAATGCGTAATATCTATTTTGCATGATAAATTAGCATGACAATAATAGCTAGATAAATATCATTGCTTATCTCTTATAGTTTCCTGAGAGGCAAAAAACCATATTATCAGGAGAGAAAGTGTAAGACACATGCTTTCAATTGTTAAAATTTTGAAACTTGCATTGAAAATGAGCTTGGTCGGTCCATTGTAGAGATAACGGCGTGGCAAAATTATTGGAAAAGGCGTGCATGCAATCACCAATCAATCAAGTTATCTTAGCATATCAACATGTCACGTCAGGTATTACTTTTTCCCTAAATAAAATTTGCTTGTCAGCAAGCATGAAAACCAACCCCGATATGGCTGTTGAATCATGTGGCCATAGAACAAGATAGGAGCAACACAAGCGGATCACGTCAAGGCAGAGGGAAAGACGAAGATTTAATTGGAGGAACATGGAGAAACGGAGAGAGGCCTACTTTGGCATGGCGTGGGGGAGTAAACGTCACTTCCAATCCCACTAAAATAGAGAGAAATTTCTCAATTGGATCCTTTTGTTTCCCTAAATTAGTTCATGAAGAGTTCGCAACTGGGTCAGGCTCGAAGCACTTTCTTTATCCTTTGGTCCATGTTCCTATTTCCTTCCTCAAGTTGAGACCCCAATCAATTTGAGGATTGATTTTTTGGGAGTGCTTCGTGTTGACTAACTGACCCTAAGTCAAAATGGAATGAGCAATAATCGGCACGTCCTTCGTTGCAATAAACAAATGCATTTGATACTAGAGTAGCACCTCATGGTGGAAGATTGCAAAACTGAGTTCGAATTGAAGGTTTTGGCACAAGTGCACACGAGACACGTGTTAATCGTACCTAAAAGAAAGATATTCTTTTTCAATATGTTGATTGAACATTACACGAGAAACCCAATGCTTTGGAAAACAGAAATGATAAAATTTCTTTATTTGGGTTTTCAAAGGTATTTTGGAACATTTGTTAATAATATCCTTTACCATTTTCACTAAAGCTAATTTTCTTAAGACAATTAAGTAACTGAATATTTAAGTGCTCCTTTTTCACTCCACACATACAGTTTTCTCTCAGGAAAATAATCTAATTAGTTAAAAATCTATTTTAGGATGTCAATTCAATTTAAATTTTCAAATTTTGTCAATTTAATCCCAAACTGCATGAAATTTCAATGTAGTCATTTCGATCAACTTTTGCTTAAAAATTGTTAAACCTAGTGGTGTGCCACGTAAGACACTTAACTATGATTGGACCGTTATATCAATAATTTCCAACAAAAATTGACTAGAAGGACTATGTTGGAATTTCACACAATTATTAATGACTAAATCGACAAAATCAAAAAATTTAAGACTAAATCAGTATACGTATAATAAGTTTGGAACTGCTCGGATAATTTTCTCCCTTTCCTTTCCCCCATCACCTCTAAGTGCACTCGATACCAACGGACAAGCTGTGCTACTTTCTACAGAGATAGTGAGCTTTGCCATGTATGATTTATTGGGCAGTCTCATTTGAGAAGCGTCCTCATATGTTCCTATGATTTTGCAACCAATAATTCAACTTTTTTTCCCCGGGGGGTGGGGGTGTTTTTATATAGGTCCTGAAGTCAATGGTCATGGAAGTTAGCCCAGTTAGTACCTAGGATTTAATATAATTTATCTCATTATTTACTAAACTTATGTAAGACAGAGGCCGGGTATAAGGCTGGGTACCAAATTCTAGACACTCTTTATGACCACGTACAGTGTTCCGTGGGAGAATCGAAGAGCCTTTTATACTTTTATCCTTGAAACATATGAGAGCACGAGAAAAATAATGAAATTTGGTAATGCAACATGCAATAAACATTAAAAGAATGGGAGGCGTTGAGTTGACATGGGGAGGCCGAGGTTGGAATTTTAGGTGTCAGCAAAGCAACTAATTTTAAAAAGATCAAGTTGCAAATTGAGGGGGTGCAATCGTTGGGAGGGGATGATTAAGATAGGTCGATAATTATTTTTTCTTTCCCAGTGATCAAGGTTGAGCCATGGACCACTTCTCACTTTTTATTTTTTCTTATTTAATAGCAATTATTATTGTGTTTTCCAACTTGAGATATAAGGCTCGTAAACAATAGGAACTGATAGGACCGCCCTTTAAATTTGAAATAAAACCGGGACCATCTGCTCTTGAGCAAAGTACCGTGCCTCTATGTCTGAGGGTCCCTAATTTTCTTCTTTTAAAAAAAAAAAAATCCCTGTACAGTATTAAAGACTACAAATTAATACACACACTCAAGCTTAATTTGAAAAAAAAAAATACTAATAATGAAAATCTGCCACAGTAGTAATAGAATTCAGGCCATGACCACTTATTTATTCTTTCTTCAACGGACAAGCTGGCACTAGTTTTGAATTTCGCCCATGCCATTACCGTATTGACTAGTTCTCCAAAATCATTGATTTATTCTCGCTGTACATTTGTTCTTTTATTTCAATGTATAGATATACTGTTATCGCATTTATCTTGCTCAGATGCACCATCTGTCATAAATAAACATTACTTATATGAGAAGTCTTCGTATCCGCAATAGGGAATCTGACCAAGACCCCTTCTTAAATGGACAATGACTTCGGGACCGTTTCGAGATGTTTACATCGAGTCGTGCAGGTTGAATTGCAATGGTTCGTGTGTGACATGTAAGGTAATGCCTCCACTAGACAAACCGTTTGGTGTTCCTCTCTTTCTTGGAGAAAAATCCATTTCAAAGTCGTTGAATTCTAACAGCCTTTAGCCCAATCCCCTGGCTTTTGGAATACCTTTCGTAAACTTACAGTCGACTTTCAAGACAAGAACTTTAGGATCACTCTCTCATGGCATTTCCTTTGGGATTTTTTTAACGACCAGAAGGGGTTGATCTTGTTAAAAGCGTTTCTCAATTTCCAGCCGAATTCGAGGTTGGATTGGAGCCAAACTACGATGTTTACGAGGCGTGCCCGAACCAAAAGTATAGGGTTAGGCAGTCAGGAAAGCCTGGGCGCCGCCTAGTAGGCCATTCTAGGCATTGGTCGGGCAGCCGGCTTGGAACCCGTAAGGGCTCTTGATTCTGCCCATGTAGCGGGTGCCTAAGGCAATTTGACTTGGGGAAACTCGGGATTTAAAGCTTGTTTTTTAACCTAGTTTCATAACTCATACTTTGGAGCAACCAAGACAAGAGATAAGGTTATCTTTCTGTGAGTTTTCTAAGTGAGTAACTTGTAAAATAATATGAAATAACACTTATGAGTATGCTATTGATGTGATCAAGAGATGGAAAACACTAGAGCAATTGAGTATAATACTCCAGATTCAAAGTGGATTTCTTTGTGGCTAGCTCTCTCTGTGGAATACGTACCGATCATCATATCAAATCATGTAAATCTCTTATATTGTCCTTGTTGCTTTCTTTGATAATTGTGTTCTCTCATGTTTGATGCAAATTGCAAGATCTGATAGCTTTTCGTAATTTTGCAACAATTATATGAGAGCTAAGGTTATTGTTTCTAAAATTGATTTGGGGCCTTTGCTTGTCTCACTATCTAGAATGTTATGTTAGCAATTGTGTTTAGAGTGAAGATTGAAATTGAGAAGGAACAACTTTGGGTTGTAGAGTATTAACATGCATGCCTGTTAACAACCAAGAGTTTTTTTTTTTTTTTTTTTATTCTTACTCTAATCCTACTCTAACACTCACTCTCAGACTTTTGCCTTGCCTCCTTGCAGGGCGTGGGAGTCGAAACCCACTCCTGAAATGAAATCGTCCCCACCCCAATCCCCTCTGAGAAGGTGGGGATTTGAACCCCCAACCTCCTCCTTCCAAGTTGAAAGGGTGGCCACTAAGGTGAACCCCCAGTGGTAAAAATAAATTATCAGAAATGATGAAACATACTAATAAGTTGGCAAAGGAATTGGATGGCAAAAATAAATTATCAGAAATGATGAAACATACTAATAAGGTTGAGCTAATGGGGAAGACAAAGAGCATAATGTTGTTGAATTTGTTAAATAGGCTGTTATTAGAAGGCTAAAGAGAATGATGCCTTACTGTTGTGGGGGAAAACCCGAGACCCTTTATTTGATGAAGGGTTCAAAGAATTACTTGTATATGCTAAAAATGATGTTTCAATTCCAGTGATTGAAGGCATCTACTTAGGCTTTTCTTGATGAGATAGAAGGCATGATGTTACTGGTGCACCTATCGGCTCCTTTTGAAAACATTGATGCACCTATAAAGAGGTTTAAAAGAAGATAACTTGGCACAAGATATAGCACAAATTTTGGTTAACCATGGAGAGTTTGGAAGTAGCAAATAGATTAGTCATTCTAAATCAAGGTCCAATTTTTGGAATCTTTGGTGTTGTCACAATGATGATGTAGGATATTATAGGAGATATTGTCTGAAGTATGAGAGAAAAAGGAGTTAAGGTGGACTCTGCATGCAATTATAATGTTGTTGTTACAACAAACAACAGTTCAATTGATATTGATGATGTCTTAGTGATTACCATGACTCATCAAGTAATGATTAGATGTTTACATAACGTGGCTTCTCATGGATATTGAAGTTTACTACTTACCGTTGCATAGAGGGTAATAAAACGCCTATGGGAAATGGTATTGCTTGTGAAGTAGTGGTAATAGGAAGAATCCAGATTATGATACATGATGGCATTATGAGACTATTGTAAGGCATGTGCCAATGCTGAGGAAGAACTTTATTTGGCCTTGTGCTCTTGATAGGGTCAGATACTAGATCTCCCTCGAAGGTGGAGTTTTGGATGTCTCTTGAGGTGCGTAGACTATGACCCTAGGGAAGATAGAGTGCAAGTTATTTCTCTTCCAATGAATGACAATAATGGACTTGTCTAACCATCGGCCGTGGTGGCTCCGCTGGGTAGGCTTCAGTGACCCTTTGCGTAGGAGGGGAGAGGTTCGAAGCCCTTGCAACGCAAGGGGGCTAGCAGGAGACGCTAGGTGTATTAAGCGTGACGTCGTGGTGGTGGATCCTGTGCTAGCATCACTGAGGGATTTACGGCACGGTTGTCGACTACAAGCTGGTTCCTTCTGTCTCAAAAAAAAAAAAAAAAAAATGGACTTGTCTATAAGATTCTCTAAGGCTTCTAATTAGGACATGACGTATTGATAACACATAAGGCTCATACACATGAGTGAAAGAGAGATGATGATTTTGAGTTAGAGGAGTTTATTGAGAGGTCACGGGATTAAGCAGCTAAATTTATGTGAAGATGGTGACAATAGTGGTTGTGGAAGAGTGAAAATTGATGCAATAATTCAAATGACCAAGGAGATTGTATGCTGTGTTCACTTAGATTTATGGTGACCTTTTTAGTTTTCATCTAAGGGAGGTGCCTAATATGTGCTGTCATTTTTTATGATGTTTAAAAAAAGGGAAAACACCTAAATTTTAGTTTAATGTACAATGTGATCTCTGAATTTTTGAATTGTTCAATGTGATCCCTAAACTTTGTTACATATTCAATTTAGTCCATGAATAATATATTATAATGTTCAATGTTGTCCTTAAATTTGAATTAATGAAAAGACAATATTGAATATTTTTATAAAGTTCAGGGATTAAATTGAATATATATCAAAAGCTCAATGAACACATTGAATACAATGAAAACTTAGGGTTCACATTAGATATTAAGCTAAAGCTCAAGGACCACATTGAACAAATAAAAAATTTTAAGAATCACATTGTACATTAAGCCAAAGCTCATGAACCATTTATGTCTTATATGTGGATTTAGCATAAGAGCAAGGTACCTGGTTGTTTCAAGTCATGGAAGGTGATATTTTAAAAGCATCTTAGAATGAAGATCATGTTCATGAGTTACCGAAAAAAAAAGACAGTGAAACATTACACTTCTACCAATGCATTTGCAAAACTCAAAAACAAAATGTAACTAAAAGGACTTCCTTCTCTAATTCCAAAATAGATGTGGATTTTTAGCTAAAGTAGAAAATATTGCCTGTCGGTTAGTGAACATATCGCCATCAACAGGTAAGCCTATTGATTACATCGAACTAGAGTATGGTGAAAAGAAAAGTGACACTAAAAGATAGGTTGAAAACCTTTACTGGATAGGGATAAAAAGAAGTGCCCTCTTGTATTGTACTTGCATAGAAAAAATTATCTTTGATCACCATTTAGCAACTGATATGGCTAAGCGACTATCACATTACTCACATGATATGCGTCTGACCGAACTTTTTTTATATTTAAATTTAAATCTCTTACTTTTTCATAAGTACTTCCACAGAAAAACTTATCTTTGATTACCATTTGGCGACTGATATGGCATAGGCAACTATCTTATTGCTCAAATGATATGTGTTCAATCAAATATATTTAAATTTAACTCTCTTATATTTTTATAGGAAAAAAATCATTAAAAACTATAAACTATGCCTATTGTGACATATTTATTTTAAACTTTTTTTTATAACACAAAAAATCCCAAACTCTTACCCATGAGATATATTTACCCAAAGCTTGTACTAGTGTGATACGATTACTCAAAAAAATTTCATCAAAAGCCCTAGATTTATATCCGCCTGACATATTTACCTCAAAATTTAGGATAAATGGACCACATGAGTACAACTTTGGGGTTTTTGATGTTATGAAAAAATAATTTGGAGTCATAGGCATGAGTTTGGATTTTTTGTGTTATCAAAAGAAGTTTATAATAAATGTGTCGTATCGATATAAGTTTTAGAATTTTTTGTACATTATAAATAAAAATTTGAGATATATATATTATAATGAGCATCGTTTAAAATTTTTTGAGGCTCTTTTCTTCTTTATGAGCCCTACATAAGTCACGTAAGGCGACCGTGACACGAAACACATTCCTCGTATTTGTTACCTCCCTCTTCCACGGCCTCTCATTGAAGTCCTCTTCTCCCTCCCTCTGTCTCTCTCTCTCTCTCAACATCACCCACTTGGAAGAAAGAACAAACGCAGCCACCTCTGAGGCAGTTGGAAAGTGACTCACACACACACACACACACACACACACCCATATATATATAATATCATATTACATACATATATATATATACACACACACACACAACTAGCCCAGAAAAAAGTGTGCTTATTTTACCCACCAACCTTCAAATTCATTCATCAACCTCTCAAAGTTCCCCAGCCAATCTCTCCCTCTCTCTCTCTCTCTCTCTCTCCATTACCACCACCTCCACCTCCCCCTCCACCATCCCCTCCTTCTCTCTCTCCCTCTCTATCTCTTTTTCTCTTTCTCTCTAGCAGAAATTGAAGAAGCAAACATTCTGGTTTCCCCCAATCCTGACGCCATGCCCTCCAACGCCCCTCAATCCTCCGTCCTCCTCCACCGCATCAACCCTAACCCCAACCCGGCCGTGGCCCCCGCCACGACCGCCACCACGTGCCACGACTACCCGAAGCGCACGCCCCTCGCCGGCTGCCCCGTCCCCGAGGCCGCCGCCCTCTACCACACCTACGCCGTCGGCCCCGACCAGTGCTGCTCCGCCGTGGTGCAGCGCATCGACGCCCCGCTCCCCACCGTCTGGTCCTTCGTCCGCCGCTTCGACCACCCCCAGGCCTACAAGCACTTCGTCAAGAGCTGCCACGTCCTCGCCGGCGACGGCGACGTCGGCGCCCTCCGCGAGATCCGCGTCGTCTCCGGCCTCCCCGCCGCCAACAGCACCGAGCGCCTCGAGATCCTCGACGACGAGCGCCACGTCATCAGCTTCAGCGTCGTGGGCGGCGACCACCGCCTCGCCAACTACAGGTCCGTCACGACCCTCCACCCCGCCGCCGACGGCGACGGCCACGGGGACGGGGAGGGCACCCTCGTCGTCGAGTCCTACGTCGTCGACGTGCCCCCGGGCAACACCAAGGAAGAGACCTGCGTCTTCGTGGACACCATCGTCCGCTGCAACCTCCAGTCCCTCTCTCAGATCTCCCGCAACCTGGCCAGAAACATCAACGACGGCAATAACAACAGCAGCGGCAAACCCTTCTCTCCGTGAGCGACCGATTTTTTCCATGTCCGTCCTTGTTCCTGTAATTTTTGACCTTGTCTCCCCCTTTATTTTTCTCTCTCTTTCGATTTATTATTATTTAGATATTATCAATGTGTTCTTCCGGTGTTCCGGCCTCCCCTGTCGATACGCCCGTCGTTTTCCGTGAGTAAGCCCGATGTGTGTTGCCCCGTCGCCGAGCAAGAAACCTTTCAGTCCAATCCGAATCTTGTTTAATATACTATTATTACATGAATTTACTTGCTGTTGGTCTTCTAGGGTTTTTCTATTCTTGATCTGAATTATTTTTTTCCCATCCTTTCTTGTGAATTTTTATCACAAGTTATCAGCAACCGCAATGACATACTGCATTTCTGGAATTTCTGTCCCTTTTTTTCCTTGTTTTCTATAATTGCATGCAATGCCATTTGGGAGAAAACTCTCTCTTATATTTTTTGTCGTTGGTGATTTTATTATTTTCACTTAAAATGGGAATCCAAGAGGAAGCGAGCGAAAATGTAGGACTTTTTTTTTTTTTTTTTGAAATCGCGAAAATGTAGGACTGGATTGCTAGCTTTTGTACAATTTGGGGGTAAAAAAAAGGAAGAGAGAAGAAAGAACAAACGACCAGGCGAAAAAGTGGGCATGCCATGTTCTGAACTTCCAGAAGTTAAGCCGGATTGCCCTCTTCCTGTGGGCAAGAAAGGCTAGAGATATTTACAAAACCACCCCCTGTATAAATGATTCTCGCAAATATCTTCTTCTCATTAAATGAATAGATGGGTTTGTCAGGAAATAATTTGATAAAAGCCAGTGGGAAATCATACCGGGTAATTTTCTCTCTGTTTTTTTTATTTTAATAAAAAAAGAAGAAGAATTGATGAACGCATTTTTGGGTGCAGTGTCTTTCTGAGGGCGGACATGTGGGGGGGTGTAATTGCAAAAAAGAAAAAGGAAAAGGAATTGAGAAAAATAAGAGGTGATGGGAATCCAACAGCTAGATCAGAGCAAAGCGCTGCAACTTGCTTGGGCCTCTTTTGTGTGATTAATCAATCAAGCTTTGCAAGTGGCCGTTTTTAAAGTGAGGGTATATCTTGCAAGTTGCACCTTGTTTTCTTCTGCTCTTCTCTCTCTCTCTCTCTCTGTCAGATAAAAAGAAGTGCAACTCTCTCTCTCTCTCTCTCTCTATATATATAATATTATATAGATATATATGTGGTGAAGGAAGGTGTTGTAAGGAAGGAAGGTGGGGGTGAGTGTATGTGAGAGTTTGAATTGAATATGAATATGAGGGAGATCGCGCAAGTTGCAGACAAGTTGACGAGGAGAAGGAGGGGGGCATTGGCTTTGAATGATACCCTCGTGTACTATTTCTGTCCCCTTTTGAATGCCTTCACGCCACCCTTCCATTCTCCCACCCTTCCCCTTTAAGAAGAAGAAGAAAGAAGAAAGTTAAAATAGAAAACAGCAATCACACGTACTTCCTTGTCTGCAACCAGGGACGTCCCTTTCGACTTCCTAGAAATCACGCGTGTGGGTCATGTTATCAGCGAACCTCTTATTGGATCGTTTAGTAATGCCAACAAGGCTGCATTGACGATGAGTTTCACCTGTCTCCAATCTTAAACGTGAATCATGCGAAGTACTTATGACTCCGATAGAACTTATGCGGCTCTTATTGATTTGTGACGCTGATTTTTGAAAACAACGTTGGAAGATCGAAAGGAGTGCTTAAGTGGGGGTGTGAACGGATGACTGAGATCGGAAAAATAGGGTCAGAAAAATCTCGTTGACTACTTGTGAGACCGACTAGCCTTGACGCGAACCAAATTCTCACCCATGGCCGCCATCTAACTCTTGTTCCAGTGGTAGAAATAGCAGCCAAAAGAGACAGAGAGCTAGCACAAGGAACTGGATTGAAATTTTAGCTGCAGCAGGAACATCATTTTGAAACCATTGCCTTATCAACATCCGGAATATGCTTCATGCTTAATGTCAAAAAAAGTTGTGGAGCACTTCGCAAATCTCTATCATCTTTCTTTTTGTGACATTTTGAAATTATATTTTAAAAAAAAAGGATGAATTCTTTACATGCTTCTTTGTCCTTACTGAAATAAAAAAATTTCAACTATCTCTATTCACGCGTAACAAGTGCGCTCCTTATATATGCAAAATATAAATTTTGTTTGGTTGTCAATGGATGCTACCGTGATTCCGGTGGGTGGTCTTACAAGGAAGGTTATTGTCAACACCTGCGACTTCACGGCAAATCTAAGTTTCTCTGTTCTCCTTATAAGTGATTTATTTAACTAACTTATTTACTGCATAAGATTGTATCCATGCCCATTATTTATGTCTGGTGGCGTCGTCCCCGGTGAAAGATGGCATGCGGCAGAATTTCTTAACTTATCCTCGCCATAAGCCATCGGACTCTTTATACTGGCGGCATCAAAACCTAATCGTGAATGATCGTGCACTCGGCTTCAATTTGTCTAAAATATAAGAATATTTTATCTTAGGGGCAATGCCCTTAACAATCCTTTTGCATAATATTAAAAATATCATTCCCTAATTAGTTTTATCAAGTTGCCTGGGAGCAACAAGCTCGTTTAAGGCTTTCTCATAATAATTTTTTTCATCATGACATAGCAAAATTACTAAAATTATTTACCAAATGTCAGATCCGATCAATCTAATTCTAGGATCTAGTGAAACTCAGTCCGATTTCCAGTTCCATAGTTTTAGGAATGGGTGACTATGTGGAGTTTTAGGAACGGGTGAATATGTGGTTTGAATCCTAGGAGAACTGAATTAGGAACCAGACCTGGAACCTAGTATGCATTGTTCAAGTGATCAGAAATTTGTGTTGGGTATGTGATGTTTATATCTTTTTATATTGTAATTTCTTTGTATATTTAATAAGTGAATATTTTATTTAATCTCTTCTTTATTTTAGATATGGATTGCACTAATGAGGATGTCATCATTAGCAAATAGAGTTTACAAGTTGAAGGGGAATGAATATATGCGGTGATGCTTTCTAATAATTATTTTAGTTTAATTAATAGTAATTTAATTTAAAATTGTTATTAAGAGATTAACTATGTTTATTGTTTCTTTTGATTTTAGGTGGTTGAGAGCGATTTTTCATGGATATTGATTATTGCTATTGGCAAATTAGAACTTCATTTTTGTTGTTGTGTTCACTTTTATTTTATTTAACTGAAAATGAAAAAAAAAAAAATGGCCAGTTTTTGGATAGACCCTATAACCTATGATAGGGAAGATTTCAGGTTCTGAGATATGTAAGGTTCGAGGTTTCATGTGAAACCTAAATGAACCCTAAAGCCATTCACCTTTAGTTAGAACCATTGTCCCAACCATTTTAGGTGCTGCTAATTCTGCACCTTAAATGACTTAATTCGCCCTTCTTTTAGTTTAATTGACTCAAATATCCGTTAAAGAGACATATCCATCCGAAAACCCTTCTTCCATTAATTTTTCTCTCTAGTCAATCAATCTTGAGCCTCATTTCCTCTATCTTTCTACACAACATAATTTCAAAAACCAGCTGCCGTCCTTCCTGCATTTTGCAAGTTGCGAGTCCTCATCCATTAAAATGCCAAACATGAGAATGGTTCAATAGAAAGCAAATGCCATTTGCTTCAAATAGATATTAAATTCCTAAATTTTAATAAATAAGTATTTATGATTGAGATATATCCAATGGCGGCTTTTGGAAGAAGGTGACGTGAGGATAATTCAATAGCGTACTAATGCGATAAGAAATAATTCAATGTATGTATCAAGGGGGAAAAAGAAATTTACATTATCGGCAACGTGCTTATACAGATTTAAACATTTTTTTTATCCTATCCTATATCTATTTTATAAGTCATTAAGTGGGCAAAATCCCATTTCTTCACTCACGTGTCTCCACACTAGCCATCCTGAGCCCCACTTTCTCATTCTTAGGTAGGAAGAGTGGTCATAGGGGCCTCCTCTTCATCCTCTTCGCCCTAAAAGAAATTCCAAGGCACCATATTCCATTAATTTCTCTTTCCAATAAACAAATATTGGGGATCGACTAATAATTTCGAAGCACCAATTTATAAATGACCAGTATAAGTCCAGAATTTTAAAAGTACTAATCATTTAATAAGAACATCAGAAGGGAAGTCTCTTATGCATGTTAATTTGACAACAGTTCACTAGCTAATGTGAAAATGTAATTAAAAACCACAAAAGAAATGCCTTATGCAAGATCACATCACCACAAAAATATAACTGTCACAAGACGACACCAGCTTGATCCACACAAATATTCAAACGCAAATCTCGTACAAACATTCATTTAATTATCACTTTTAAACATATATCCACCGTGCTTTCACTTGAATAGTTTGGCTAACTTATATACCATGTTCCGATTTTGTTTAAAGTCTCTTTCCCCTCAACTCACTTTTGCATAAAATGCATTTACACAGCCTCTTTGATTCGTTCATATTTACGAAGACGACTGAAAAAATATTAATTAGTATGTTTGATGCCAAGTTGGAGATCTTTAAGTTAAAGGGGATAAATGTGAACATTAAGTTTGTTTGTGTTTTCTTTCAGTAGAGAAACAACGTTAAAAGAGTATTGATTTTCATTTAAGGGGTGTTTGCTTTGTGGAAAACTTCCTAATAGAGGAAAAAGGCCTTCTAGGAAATCATTTTCCTGAAAAATGTTTTCCCCTTTCCATATTAGAGAATTCATTTTCCTAATTTTAAGCACACACATTTTCTTTAACCGTAAATGGTTTTCCATTAATTAATTATTTTCAGCAAACCAGACATGTGAAAGCCCAGAAAATTGATTCGCATAAAATTCTTTTACTCAAATAAAAACATATTTGACTCAATGAAAAAGGTGTGTATTAAGCTATTTTGGACATGGAATTAGCGCTGCCCGAGTCTCTATATTTGAATGTTTTCTTATTCCCTCTCAACCAAACGGTCTTACAAGTGAATAGCATTTTAGCATTTGATTACCGATTGAAGGAGCACTATAGAACAACAGGGAAATATATCCCAAATAAGAATATCGAGTATCATTGAGTCGAAAATTCTGAAAATAATTAGGTGCTCCAAGTCTTAACTGGTGTGAATTTCAATTATTTTCCAAAGAAAGATATTTTGGCGATGCTCAGCACCGAGTGGTTAATTTGCTCAGTCAGTTCATATGATGCTCTTCTTAACCCCTTAATTTTTGTTAGAGATCTTAACGTAGTTTTCACTGGATATTCGTTAATTAACGAAAAAGTAGGTTTTATGCAAATACCAGTGCTGCATAGGAGATTGAACCTTTTCCTGAATAATAATAATATGATATTAAATTTCATACAAATGTTTAAGATTAAATTAATAAAATCGAAAAAATTAGAATTAAATTAATATCTATATAATAAATTTATGATTGATTATGTAATAATGTAGTAGGGAAAATATTGTAATTGGAATTAGATGTTTGACATTGTGAAAAAGCGTCGAGTAGAATCTCGCAATAATTTTTTTATGTTGATATGTCGTTTCGTTAAAAATACAGCATAAATATTAATTAAGAAATTATGACCCGTCCGACATTCTTTGGATCTAACATCGTGATATTCACATCGTTTCAATACCGTCAAAAGATTATCGAAACTAACGGGCGAGGAAGTCCTGCGACAATAATTCGGTCAAATCTACTTTTCCATCATCGTCGTCCTCGAACTCGATAGGTCACTTCATTGACCGGCCTCGGACCTCCTCTCCAGCCTGGCGGATGCTTCTTGTGGCGTGCTACCTTGGAACTCTTTTCCTTATCCTTGTTCTTTTCCCTTTTGACCTTTTTCTTTTTTCCTTCTTCATTTTTTTTCCCTTTCCTTGCCCTTCCCTAGAATGATTCTCTATGATATCGGGAGACACCCTGCTTAGGCTTCTCAACGTTCGATCGTAGAGCAGAGAACAACAATTGTCCAGGTTAAGATGTGTTGATTACAAGGGCACGATACTTTCTGAGGATCATAGCATCACCCCCTTTTTATGTATTTTATTTCAATTTTTTTTTTCCTTTTTCTATGAAAAGAGAGAAGGCGTTTATAAACTCTCGACATTATTCTTAAATTTCATTGAGGCTGCCTGAAACCAAACAAGGAAACAAAATCTCTCTTCTGATCAAGATTCTCGCACTGGCTTGACCATCGCAAGGTGGCTGTTGGTATTCAGGGGAATTTCAGCTCGTTGTTAGTGTGAAAGCTTAATTGCAGCTCACATCTATCTGACTCGACCAATCCTATCATCATTAACGATTTATATTTATTCGATAAAACAATACCTTCACATGATATCCTCCCATATTAAAATCAGCCATGGGAATACTCGGATGATTTGAATTGTCACATACGAATATTCCACTTGGCAGCCCCTTGATCCAATAATTCAATGCACTCAGCTTCATCATGGACCAACTCTTGTCTTTTTGCAGGTGAAAATAACCTACCCCTGTCACCTACAATTAGATTTGTCAAACGAGCTGGATTAGATTGAATAAAAAAAAAGGGTCCTACTCATTTTTATGTAATATTATTTTAACAAGCCATACCTGACTCAACTCATATCTAACTAAAACCTCTTTGATCCTTAGCAGTTTTTCCCCTTAAATATGGAAAACTACATATTAAAAAAAAACTAACTAATTAACAACAAATTAAAAGGGAAAATAATTAGCAAATAAGAAATTATTAAAAAGTTGACAATTCAAGCTATTAGAACTTATATCCTATTAGTTCTCCTAATATTATAAATTCAATATAATTTAACAGAAGATAACATGCTTGTAAAGATCTACATGACATAAACTTCTATGATGATAAATCCATTTCGAACTCTTATTAAAATTTCAAATAGTCTCCATTTTGCACGATCCATTTGATATGAGTGAAAATATGGATCCTTGACCCCTTTAATCATCTCAACATATAACTAAAAATCTCCTTTCAGGCGAGGAGCCCACAGGCGTGCTATGCAGAAAAGTTTGAATTTGAATGATTTTATGTATTGTAATTAAGTAGGATGATACAATACGATAAAGTCAACAGTGCTGCTTATGAGGTTATTTATCTCTAGAGATGTTTCTTGAACGCTACATATAAATTTGAGAAGATGAGGTCTCGGTTCATTTTTAGGAAATGCAACCTTGAGGGTTGCACGTCTTATTTAGCCAAAAAAGCAAGGAAAAAAAAGAGAAAGAAAAAGGAAATTTATCTGAACAACAGTAAATTTGCCTTTATGGTCTTTGAAGGAATCTTAAAATTTTTAAAGATAAATGTACTAAAAGTCCTACAACTTGTCGCAAAAGTGCAATTGCATCGTTGAATTTTTAAAAAGTATAATTAAGTCCTACAGTCTATTGATTCCATCAATTTGGCTAATAGAAAATGATAATGTGACATTCTTTTTATGATTTTCTTTCTCTTTCGTGGCATTAACTTTAACCACAGCATGAAGCATAACACTGAAACTATGTTGTTTTTGTCATGCCACAAACCTCGAGTGCACGCGCATCTCTCAGTGATCAATAAAATTGCGATCTTCCAAGGACACGTCGCCAACCCAATCGATTATGCACATGCGGAAGTGAATTAAATAATCCCTTGACAACAAACGGCACATGGGATAGAAGAAGCAGGACAACCAATTTTCACAAACCACTATTCACATAAATATACCAGGTCAACCCTACAGGTTTATACACATGAGTCTTGATTCAAAAGAAACTATTGGGCCACCTATGCTCCAGACCCTTCAACCTCGAGCTCCAGGTTCTTCGCATTAGGGACCTTAAAATGTTTAACCCATGACGGGGTGAGATAAAAATCTCAGTGAGTCCACGCCCTAAACCCCGATTAGGAAGGTAATACACTTAGAGGCAGCCTATACACACATCATGGAGGTTTTACCTCGCCTCAACACCTCCTTGCACGTCGATGCAATTCATATAATATATGCATACAGTACATGCACTCAATAACTAGAACGCCTAACTTAATAAACCAATCAACCACTGGGGGTTCGCCCCAGTGGCCACCCTTCCAACATGGAAGGGGGAGGTGAGGGGTTCAAATCCCCACCTCCTCAGGGGGGATGGGGGTAGGGACGCGTAAGTTTCGAGAGTGGGTTGCGACTCCCACGCCCTGCAGGAGGCAGGGCACAAGTCTGCGAGTGAGTGTAGAGTAGGAATAGAGTAGGACTGACCTAAAAATAAATAAATAAATAAACCAATCAATTACAAGGGTCTTGATTATAAGGTCAAATCATTATGACACGTCTCATTACATGCCACACAATTTTGTCCCATAATCAGGCACGGTCAAATCACTCATTTAGGCATTCCAATTAGTTACGGCCCCATAGGCACAGTCGACTCAACAGTCAGCAGTCTTCTGACGTAACCAAGCATCGTCCCGCTTCGTCGGGCACGGCAACATCTACCTTTAGACGACATTCCACATAGGAGCATCGGTCCAGCCTCCACTACGACCGGCATCCGTTGTCAGGGGCATTCCTCATAGGAGCATCGTCCACTCGACGCACATTAAGAACGGGTTCTTATAACCATCACACAACCATCCAATCTCGGCCAAGTACATTGTGCTTTGCACTCAAATGTCTCAATTAAGATAATGAATTTGACCTATTTTTTTCATATTAAAAACACTCGGTAAAATAATCATGCGTTGGTACACGATCAACTTGAGTCATAAACTACGATATCCTCACTTTTAAAAATCCAACTATTTAATATAGTACTTAAAAACATTTTTCACATAAAAAATCGACACTCAGTATTTTCCAATTAAATACCAAAATTTCATAATTTTGAAGTAATAAATAAAAAAATTACAATCACCACTCAATTGCACAATCTAACAATCAATTGCACAAACTAATTACACCACGACAATCAACACGAAATTCTGACGACCGACTATCCTAGTATAATTTCAAGAAAATATTAAATAATTAAATAAATTACCAAATTAATTCAATAAATGCAAAATAATTCAATAAATGCCTAATTAAGCTTTAAACACTAATCTAACCACCAAATTGGACCTAGAAAAATAATGCACTATGCTAATTAAATAGTACAATCTAATTAACTGATAACTAATTTAATCTAACTATTTAATAAGCCTAATTAATCAACTAAATCACTAATTAATCAGAACTAACCACCGAAACCAAGCTTAGTTTAATCTAATCCTACCCTAAGCATGATTAACCCCCTAAGCAAGGTTTAACAAGTAAATTCACCGAATTAGTGAGCCGGTGAGTTCACAGCTACGGCGGCGCGACGACGGCCGAAACTTTGGCTTACGGTAGCACCAAAAGAGGTCCAGAAAGGGCCTGAAAACCTTGCTAGGCTCACAGCCCAGCTATTGTCTTCGGTCTTAGACCGAGCTAAATGGGTTGGCTACGGTGCAGCTTGGAGGTGGCTAGACGGCGAGGAATGGGCTAGCTACGTGAGGTGGCCTGGTTAGACAGACGAAGCCAACGGCTTCGGTGGAGGGACAAAGGAGTTGGGGTCGTTGATGTTTGTGTCGCGAATGTGAAGATGGGCATTTGTCAAGAGGGGAAATGGACAAATGAAGGGGGTGAGCTGGTGAATGGCAGCGAGAGAAGTGAGTCAGTAAAGATAGACAAATGATAGTGGAGCAACAGAATTGGCGCGGGGAATTGAGCTTCAAAGGAAAAATGAAAAAGAGAGGGCATAAGCGGTTCGATGACTTGGTGCTGGAGTTGACCGAGCGTGGAAATGGGCGGAGGATTTTTGTTAATGGACTGCTGCAATGGCGCGAGGTGGGTGGTTCGCTGGTGGGGTGGGGGAAAAATGAGCATGAAAGAAAGAAAATTGAAAAGAAGATAGAAGCAGCTGGATTTGGTGAAGCAGGAGGTCCGCACGAAGAAGAAGGGGGAGCAGCTAGTCTTGGCATGCGAGAGAAGCTGGAGGAGGGAGAGAAAGTCAATAGAAATATTCACATTCATCAATTTTTGGTCTCACAAGTCTTCATATTAATCCCTTTTGTCCCCCAATACTTTCTTGGACATAAATTCTCACAAATAACTCAATTTGGATAGCAAAATAGCAAATTTCCTCTCCCATCTGAATTTCTTTTCTTTTTCCAAATGGTCCGAAATTGAATTTTCCCAAAAATCCTGGACTTGACGGAATTTCCCCAGAAGACAAGACGATGCCCTATAAATGAATTGTGACATGCTGGAACTTTCAATTCCTGAAACCGGGTTCAATTTCGTAGTTAATTTCAACCAGACATGATTTTAGCGTGACCTAATATACTGGGTAGCTTTTAGGAATTTTTAGCTCAATTGACCGGTGGTCAATTATTTTCAATCCATATTGTACATATTTGACTTATAGGCAATTTTCAATTGTCGTAAAAATCCCGAGATTTCGAATACAAGTACATGGTACAAAATTAATATAAAAATCAATCTAGTGCCATTCGACAAGAATTTTGCAATCATATGGAACCACCCACACTTTAATTACATGCTTATGTCGAATCGACATATCTCCGGTCTCTGATCGATTTTAATAATGATGTATCAACCCTTACAGATTAGTACAGTTGAGCAGTTGATTTATGGTCGAATTCTCAAGTTGGTTGCATTTAGATTCCTTAACGGCTTCACCTGATAGACTAGTTATCTCGTAAGTGGCCAATTCAGAGAAAAAAAACCATAAGCACGTCAATGAAAAACCCATTTTATTTAGTTGAAAGCAATGTTGAAAATCAGGATGTCGCAGTTTCAATCCAAATCCTAATTTTTTTTTACCCCAAATGTTACTTAAATTAGATTAAAACACAAATTTAAAAAACAAAGAAAGGCTAATAGGTTAGGGCTTCAAGGCCTCACCTATTGGGCGATGAAGGGTTTGGATAGGTTAAGGAGGTTGCCTGATTGGGCCATCGGGGATCACCGAGGCCTCGGCAATGACTGGCGACTCTTGCTAACTACATACGAGGCCTACATTGTCCAAATCTAGGGGAGGGTGCAAATTTTAGCCCGATATGCAAAACCATCCCTAGACTTTTAATCTATTCGATGTGGTCGTTGAACTAATATTCAACATAGTATTTTCATTTGCTCAAACGAAAAATTAAATATTATTTGATGACATGAATTCTTGTACTCAAAGTTGGATTTTTAAAAATGACAAGTCAACATGTCTATTTTTTTTTATCCACTTTAGAAAAGTAAAAAGAAAAACTAAGGTGTGACCATGTCAATCATTATTTGATTACATGGATTATTATATATCGATTTGAAATGAATATCTTACTTTGATAATCCATATATAACTTTATTTTGTCGTCCACCATCTAAACTTATCTATGGGAAGTACTATCAACAAACTATATTTACTTGAATTAACGAAATGACAACATTGAACATCTTCATATAATCTAAAGACCATATTGAATATTTACTAATTATTCGGGATTAAAATTCCAGGAATAACATTGTACATTGAGCGTAAGTCCTAAAACCATTTATTTCATTTTCTCAATTTGTAAAAACAAAATAGTCCATCTACGATTTTTTTTTTTGGGTGCATTTTATGTTTAATGAATCATAACCCAAAAGTATAGTAAAGTTTCATGATTCGTTTGGATGAAAATATGATTCCACTTATATAAAATCTGTAATGATGTCCATGATACTTACCTAATCAAGCATCCACTTAAAGCCAACTGCAGCAATGCACTTGTTATTTAGAGCATTAGTAAACTAATCTAGGTTGTAAACTTGGTCGAGAGTATGTAAAATTGAGGAAACATTCTTGATAAAAGTGTAACTATACCTATGAGAAACAGAATATTAATATGATTAGATTCCGGGTACTATTTAGTAGTGTGAATGCTCATATAAAGTAATAAGTGAACATAATTTTAAACGTAGAAGACTTTGCACACGGAACATTTATAGTAGCATGGCTTAAAATATGCCTACGTCCACTTTCCCATACTAACAGCCTCCCACCTATAATCCATTAGTAAATTAAAGAGAAATTGTAGTAGTGAGTGTTGCTTTCTGATCAATGATGGAGAAAAACTCCCCATTGGAGCTCAATTGCTTGTGAATCACAACCTACTCCAGACCGTCGATCATCATTGGCCTCGATGACCCCAGTCGGTCATGTTTGGAGATAATGGGGACAGTTGAATTCAAGCCAACCTTGTTAGCCGAAAGAACAAAAGAAAAAGGGAAAAATCAAGCCTATGTTCTATGGACTTTTTATGGGCTGGAGACTAAATTGTCCAAGTTCGCTTTAGTTGTGGAGCCCAGTCACAAATGCTTTCTCCTTTTTCTTGTACTTCTTCAATCCCTCGTCTATTGGAGTTTTAGTATCAATGAAGTGTTTGAGCTTTTGGAATACCATATGGATGTGCTCATTTGGTGGGTTAAGGCCCAAATTTGGCCTAACATGTTATCTAGACTAGCACATTATATGGAATTTACATAGTAAATTTTTAATCAGGCTAAGCTCAAGCCAAAGATACGAGGGCTAGACTTTCTCATGTAAGAGCATTCTCCAAGCCTATCCATTTATCTACCGAGCCCCTGTTGATCCATTTTTAGATAAGTGGTGATGATTTGTGTGCACAACTGATGCAATTGTAAAGGGAGCGAATGTGTTTTGAGTGATGTTAAAGGATGTATGGATAGATCTGAGTATGTGGAGATGGATGTCAATGGATAAACGTAAATACAAGATAGAATATGATCACCACCAAGGCTTAAAGGTCACACCACCAATTGAGGAATGAGATTAGGATTAATAAAGTTCACCACCAAAGCTTAAAGGACGTACCACTCGTCAAGGATAAAGGACTTCGAGATAGGAGAAACTCACCACTAGCCGATGATAAAGAGTTTGTTGGCTTACCACTAAGGAGTAATCCACTTTCGAATGATAAAGAAATTGGAATAGTAGTAATCCACTTTTCAAAGATTTTCACTCATATGGAGGAAAATCTCATATGTTCATATACTCAAATTGCATGTTTTTTCAATGAGATTACACCTATAGAGATCAAGTTCCCAAAAATCGAACAAATTCTTGGGGGAAATCACCTAATTATGATTCTTAAAAGCAATACCACAATTAAAGATTTATACAAAGCTATGAATTAAGAGACTTAAATGCTTAATTATTAGATGCATTGAAACTTGATAAGACTCTAGATTCATGCACTAGTCTTGAAAGTTGAATAGTCATTGCAAAAGTCATCAAACAGCAGTATAAATCAACCAAAGCAACATCCAATCATTAGGTTGCCGATGGAAAATCTTAAAATCGGCAACAAGTCTTGCAAATCAACAACTATGTCATATAATTAGCAACTTCATCCTTAAAGCTACATAATTAAATTGCAACAAAAATTGACTTTCTCTTGCATGAATAGCAAAATGGATTGGTTCAATTGATGAAATTTGAGTAGAGCTTGAGGGTTGATCAATTGAGCCCAATGCTCTCACTTCAAACTCCCCAGGTTGTTTGAGATTTACCCTCAAACCCAATAATTTTTCATCTTCAATATATGGAGAAAGGTCTTCAACATTGAAAGTTGCTGAGGCGCCATATTCTCCAAGGAGACCAACCTTGAAAACAAGAGTGTGGTCACAAAATTTGTAAATTCAAAAAGTCTAAGCATCTTCGCAACTATACATACACTGATATAGTCTAAGCATCCTCATTAGGTTTTGTGCATAATCTATAAATGTGATGGCAATCCACATGATCACCATCAGAATCAACATGAAGAACCTACGTCTCAAAGGGAGGCCACTCACAAGTAACAAGATGATGATGATGGACACAAAAAAGCCTTTACCAAGAAATGCAACTACATTATTAGGTAATTATCGACCATGATGGAAAATCCCGCGATGTGTGGATTTGTTGGACTATCATCTTGGGTAATGTCTTGCAAGAAACCACCCAGAGGGCAGACACCAACTTGATATGCCATTGTCACGATTAAAGATGCTACAACCATTAGCTCACCCCTTTTTCCTTTCAAGCCAATCATATTATTTCTTGATACTCCTCTTTCAATCTTTTCACTGCACAGGGAATGTGGTACTTTGATCATTTGCATTTGGATGTAAGACACTCATAATCATGGATTTGATTTCACTCCTAATGAGAGCATTATTAACATTTGCAGTCTTCACTCCGGCTCACAAAAGTTGTTCATTTTGTCGATGTGCCTTCTGGGTTTTCCACTCTAAACTAAAAGGCCATGTGCCGTTTGATTGTTTCAGTTTAGAGAGTTCACTTCTACTTGTATACAAGACATCAAGAAATTTATTGTTTGCACTGATCAACGATAGGATGCATCAAGGGACTATATGAGAAGGTTAACTCGAGATCAAATCAAAGACATTTATAGATACTTTATATTATAGGATGGGAATTGTGCATTTCTACTTACGTTAGTTTGCTTATTAGCAGCAATTAGGTGCAATGTAGTGTCACCATCATCATTCTTCAAATCGACAAACTCATGATTCACCAAAAGCTTCAAAGCTTCCAAATTACTATGATTCACGCATGAATGCAGTATAGTCTCGCCATGCTTTATCTTATGACGTGCCACATCTGGACTCTCTTGAACCAGTTCCTTTATAACATCAACTCGGTCTTTATTTGCTACAATGTGAAGAGGGTTTCTACCATAATTGTCACAAGTGTGGAACATATTCACATTAACGCTCAACAATTTCTTCATTATTCCAAGATATAACAAGGTGCAAGGGTGATAATTTTCAAGAATCCAACTCTCCTACAAGCTCAGGATTTCAATCTAGTATCTCGTTAACGAATTTCTCATGTCCAAGCATTGTTGCTATATGTAATGGAGTCTCATTGTAAGACCACACAATACATCTATCAAGAATTAGTGGATCGTCTTTAAGCAACTTGAGCCATGAGTATTCTGAAAGAGTCATTTTTTGACATAGGGAAAAAACATCACTATAATCTACTCTACCAGTTTGGCTTTATAACTTTCTATATTATCTTTAAGGAGTGCTAGACACCTAGAGTGCTAAAACTTGGCACGTTGGGACATTGAAATGTAAAATGTTAGGAAAGTGACACTTAAGTGGCAAAATCGGAGCAAAATAGATCACTTAAATGTTAAGGGCGAGAAAATCTAGCTAAAATGTTGACATGGCAATTTTCCAATGAGGTAAGTGCAAAACGACTACACGCTAATGTGGCTAGAAAAATGCAAAAACGACATCATTTTACTGTTGACGTAGTAAATAATTAATATAAAATTTAATTAAATTAAATTTAAAACTAAATTTATTTAAAACATTTAATTTTTTTTTTAAAAGGAGGGAGGGAGGAATAAGACGGCTGAGGTCTCAGCTACCTTATTCCTCCCTTCCTTTTTGAATTAATTAATTAATTTAATTTTTAATTAATTGTTGATAATTTAATTTAATTAATTTTTATATTAAAATTCAAATCTACACCAAAACGACATCATTTTTGCATTTTTTTACTGAGTCAACTCTCTGGCAAGCCACGTAGACGAGAAAAATAATAAAAAATTGTCACGTAAGATTTCTGGTGGGGTTTGCCAAAAGTGGCACTTAAGTGTCACGTTCTTAACTTTTGGCGCTTAAATATCCCTTTGTGTCAAATTTTGGCACTTGGGATGTATTTCTTCATATCTTTAAGGTTTAGCTTAGTTTTGTAAACTCATTTACAGTCAACAATTTCAGCCCCTTTAAGCAAGTATGCCAAGTTCAAAACATTATAAGTTTTCATTGTATTCAACTCATCTTTCATGGCTTCAAGCCACTTAGTTGAATGATTGCTTGTACTGGCTTCATCAAAAGAAATAAGATCCAACATTATAGTTTGACTCATCTAGATACACAATGTAATAATCAGATATAGGTAATTTTATTTCTTGTCTTAACCTCCTAAAAAGTTGTTCATTAACAAGAAAAAGAAATAGGCTCTATATTGTGAAGTTCTTTATTAGGTACTTCCTTTGGTGGACCAAAAACTTCTTGTGAAGATAATAGTATGCTAGATCCTTGAATAATAAGAACCAAAACATGATCTTGAGTAGAAACCTGTTCTTAGGTTTCCTCAAGGTCTACTGTTTTGATGGTACTATAATCAACATTTCCAAAACACCACATTTCTAGTTTCAAAAATTTTAGTGGTATGTGAAAAGCAATTAAATATAAAACCCTTTGATTTTTTAGGGTAACCAATGAAATAACAACTTAATGGTTCTTGGGGCAAGTTTATTCATTTATGGATTATATATTTTTGCCTTAGCCCATACACGAAAATATCTCAAACTTAATTTCCTTTTTCTCCATAATTCGTAGGGTGTTTTAATTATAGATTTACTAGGAACCCGATTAAGGATATGCATAGCTATTTTGAGAGCTTCAACCAAAGACACTTTGGTAGAGTGCTATTGCATATCATACTTTATACTATATCCATTATAGTACGATTTCATCGCTCAATAATACTATTTTACAGGGGAGTATCGAGCATTGTATATTGAGTAATAAATGTGATTGTTTCCTAATCTAATCCGAACTCACCCAAGAATCAGGAACTAGAATGGGATGACCAATTCCAATGGACCAAATCACTTGTCGTCATTAAACTAAACAAAAAATAATATATGTCCCATGTGAGCTTCCAGAAATACGCGTTCCTTTTGTCTATTCTTTGTAGGCAAAAGCAATATCATTCGCATCCCATGGTCAACAAAAGTTTAACACACACTCCGTTTATTATTCAATACAGTCCATTGAAGTCAAAAATTGCATTTGACCAAAGTTCCCTTTTCATGTCCAACACTACAGTCACCACCCCAAAAGGATTAGCCCAATCACCATAACTCTTGCAAAAGTACATTAATAAAGGACTAGTACAAACAATTAAAAAAAAAACTTGGTTATAACTAATCCAGAACAAAATTTCCATGGAACAAAAACTAAAATCAAATCCCACAATTAGCATAAGAGAAAGACGTTCAACTTTAAACAACCAAACTCCACACATCTCATCGAATCACTCAATGTTGCATGCCTCGAGGAGAAAAGATTCTTTGATCAAGTAAGCAAAATATAATCAAACCCAAGAGCCAAAAAAAACCATGGCTAAACTTGCTTACAATCCTACAATAAGTATATATGATCACTCAGCATTAGTTTTAAATGAGAATTACTAGAAATTGAACTCAAATAATTAATAAAAAATCTCACCACATATATTTCGTCCACTTGAACTTGCAAACTCTATTTACTGATAAGCTTGAGTGAACATCATTCATAGCTAACAAAAACGAAATGTTAAATAAAGCAGTCACTTATTAGATGTACAAAAGAGTTACAAGATAAAAAGATACATTAATGACTTACCATATTCAAACATTTCTACATTTTCGATGCATTCTTCATTGTTAATCACCAATTTTGAGTGTAAAATCAAAGCTTCCACCATTTTATGAGTTAAAGAACTTCGAAAACTATCAAGCATACAACCAAATGTACCGAAAGTTGACCCTAAAGTAATAGTTGTTACAAGAATAAATAAAATATCCTGAGTAATTAAAGAGAGGATTTTAAACTCTTGACGAGCAGTTTTCCACCACATCTAAAGGTCAAGATCACAACCTTCTTCACGTTTGACTTTAAGATGCTTACCAAATTCAATTAATTTGGACATTGTTCTCTCCTCGTGAAGAAAGATATCATATGCATTTTCCGAATTGAAATTCTTAACCAAATCAATGTAATCTTTTTTACCCTTCTCATAGCTATCAAGATCTCAATCCCAACAACTACTAGTATTAATAAAAAATTGACAACCCAAATTTCTATCACAGGAACCAAGATAAGATTTCTTATAAAAACAAAATAATTGTTCCAGGGCAATTCTCACTTTATCATACATTTCTTCAACTTTCGCATTATCTTCATAGATTAGTCTATAATACTACACATAATTCATCTTTTTCTTGGATCCAACGTTATTGCAATCAATACCATCATATTTATTTTTTTCGAAACTCTCATAGTATATGTCGAACTTGTCTTTTATCTTTACACACACTAGGATCCGAAGCCTTCTCTACTTGTTTCATAGTTTTATATAAAGTAGCTATCTCATTAAATTAATTATTCAAAGTGATATACAGAGTCATGTACATCTTGTTAGTAGTATTATAAACTTTTTCAAAAATATAGAAAGAATTTTGGCATTTTCCCAATCTTCATGTTTAGGAGGTTTATAGCCAAGCTCAATAAAGAAAGAGTCACAATTTTCCATCATTTCAAAAGCTTTTCTAAACTTTAAGGCAGTGTCAAACCTAGGGTTAGTGGAGTTCCACTTAGTCGTGATATCAAGACAAATTGTACTCATTATAAGTGATTATTGCACTTCTAATGCAACCTTTGAATGTTTTAGCTTTCATGAGAAAACTTTTCACATACCTAAGTATGTTTCAAATACGTGCAATAAAATCACTTACCTTAATCAAGTCATCCCTTATAATTAAGTTTCATATATAAGTCCTGCACCTCATGTATAAAACATTACATTCTAAGATCACTAGCTTATCTCTTGATAATTTTTTTTTTTCAAAAAACTAATGGCAGCATCATTCGAATTAGCATTATCCATAGTGATTATGGACACTTTTTTCTGTATTCCTCACTCGTAAATGTATTTTTCAATCATTTTCCCAATATCCTTACCTTTTTTTACTAAGTATCACAATAAAATTGATGATTCTTTTTAATGTAATTTAATTTCTAGCCATTATCAATAAAATGTACGATAAGACAAAAATAATTCAAGTTCTGAATGGAATTCTATGTATTGGTTGTGAGTGCAATCCTAGACTTAAGCTTCGTTATGGTGAGATTATTGGTTATGGTTTGTTAGAGGGAAACATATATAAATTGTGTTTAAATTCTTCATTTACCGAATCATTAGTTTCAATGATGTGATTGATGAAGTTGCTAAAACTGATAAGAAATAGAAATTGGAATAATGGAAATCCCGACATAAGCATTTGAGCCATATATCACAAGACATAATAGAATGCCTCATTAAGAATGGAAATCTACATTTTAGAAATTTCTCTTACTTTGACACCCGTATTAAATGTATTAAAAGTAAATGGTGCCTCAAGGAGTAGAAAACTTTTACAAATCATCCACACTGATATTTGTGGACCTTTCCCTAGTTAGTGGTCATAAGTATTTTATCACTTTCATTGACGACTACTCACACTATGGTTATGTCTATCTTATCCATAATAAATCTGAAGTATTAGATATGTTTAAGCTCTACAAAGCTAAAGTTGAAAATCAACTCAACCTAAAAATTAAAATTGTAAGGTCTAACTAAATAGGACAATATTAATGAATGTTATCTAAAATAAGTCATAATTATTGTACTTTTACTTTATTTTTGAAGAGATATGATATAGCTACTTATTTGGAATGTACAACAAGAACCGCTTGGACTGAACAGACCATTTCTAAGAGGTACTTATCCAGTCCTACGATCCTATTTTTGGAAGCAGTGACCGGACTAATGTTGTATTAAGAGTTGTATGAGCTTACGAAATATCGCTTCTTGAAGGTGAAATAATTGCCTCTGTGCATTCTCTAGATAGTTTTGCCAAAATAAAATTTAGCTTGAAACTGGTTAGATTTATAGAAACAATTTTGTTTCTCCAACTTTCTTCATCCGCATTGATGCTTTTGCTTATTTATTTAATTTTGTTATTCTACCTTTTTTTATTTGCATTGTTCCAATTGGAATTTATGTCTGATCTTCCAATGTTTTTTTTTTTTTTTGCATGAAACAGTGTGCTTAGCTCTCACTTGACGTTCAATCTTAAATGGATGGCCCTAAAGCTTTTCTCACTCGACTTTTTGAATTTGGTAGCTGAATCCGATGGTTGTTTCAGTTTGATGGCTCATTTCTATATTTTGCTTGATTCAAGTGATCTATTTACATGTCAATGGAAGTGGATCAATCTAATGATATTATGAATTCAATGATGGACTCAGCAAAACATAAACGTGAAAAAAAATCTCGAAGAGGCATCCAAAACAAATAAGGTATCCAATACTTGTTCTCCTAGTTCAAATAAATGAACATCAATGGCGTGGCTTCATTTTCATAACAACAAAATTAAGAATGTGAAAATTGAGGTGAAATGCAATTATTATGGGGCTACATATATGTATTGTGTTAATAAATATACTTCTATTATGTCGAAGCACTTGAAAATGTGTAATAAGTATCCTTGCAACATAGACAAGAAGTAAAAATTATTTGCCATGTGTAGAGTAGATGTGACTCAAATGACAATAGGGCATACTAGCACTGGTAGTGATAGTGCTAACGTCTTTTCAACATAAAAACTTGATTAGGATCATTATAGGCAAATGCTTGTTTAGATGATCATAATAGATGAAAAACCTTTTTTTATGATAAAGCGTAATAGATTATGTGATTTTATTAATCAGTTATAACATCTCTTCAATTGATAGTAGCTAGAGATTACATGAAATTGTATATTTGTGAATAAACTAGTTTGAAGACTTACTTTCATCGAAAACATACATGATATCAACTAAATCCAAGTTAAACCACCCTCCAACACCAAATGGAGAGTGCCAACAACTTCAATTGGTTTCTTTTTTAAAGGAATCCATGTAATGAATTAGTTATGTATAGAATCTTACCAATATCGATCTATCATTTATTTAAAGGAGCATCAATAATATATGACTCATAAGAAACATGACTTAATAAAGTATTATAGTTCTTTTATAGCCACTATTGGAATTTCAAATATTCTTTCCTCATGTCCTTTAGTTCTACAAAAATGACATGTAGGACCACCTGGTCTTTTCAAACTAAAAGGGTTTGCCTTGTCAATCATAAGGTTGAGAGTATCATTATTTCCATAATTGTGACCCTTGCCATGCATCTTTTGTTTTCCTTTATTTGAAACAAAGGTAATTACGTGAGCACTGTCAAGTTGTCTGGATTTCAACATGCCTTCTTTTTGGACACACATAGAAATTAGCTTGCTCATCTTCCGTTTCTCTCTTTGCACATTATAGTTGATCTTAAAAGGACCAAACTATGTAGGAAGATATGTCATGATGAACAGAAAAAGAAAACCTTCAAAGATCTCCATATCTAAGGATTTATATCTAAGCATTTAAGTTGAGTAGTGATATCATTCATCCACATAATGTGCTCACGAATACCATTGATTCCATTACAGTGTCGACTCGTAATGCATGGTCCAAATCCATGACCTAAGAGTGAGACTTATTTGCTCTGTCCATTTCTTAAAATTTGCACAACTCAATTGTTCAATAGTTTCAGGAGTGGGTTTCAACTCCTACGCCCTACAAGGAGATAGGGCAAAAGTCTGAAAGTGAGCCTTAGAATAGGAGTAGAGTAGGACCGACAAAAAAAATTGTTTAATAGAGGAAAGACTCAATTGTTCAATAAAGGAAAGATAACTTGTAATAACATCGAGATGGTATGCTTTATTTTGATCGGAATAATTAAATTCATACACATTAGTACCTTTAAGAAATCCACAAAAATAAATAAATGCTTTAATTCATCATCACAATAAACTAAAAAATGAACCACTCATCTTACATAGAAAGGTAAAATACACAAAACCTTACTAAAAAAAAAAAAAATCCAAGAATCATATATAGCATTCTGTTGGGCTGATTTTAAACACTTTACATTGATTCTTTCATAATATACCAGCAAATTTCATGAGGCAATAATAGATTAAATTAAATCACTATTGGGAAAAATTAATTTGAGCAGGCATTAGCAATTTATTTGCTTATTGGAATATCATTATACTCAAAATTAAATATCTTAATTTTTCGTTAGGCTACAAATTTAATCATGACCATAACATGATATGGTTTTTATTGTCATCTAAATCTATTTAAAACAATAATCTTCCTTTGGGCCGATTACCAAATCAAATAGTTTAGAATTGAATATGTACGTGTATATATATATTCGACATCATAGAGTTGTGCTTGACAAGTTTAATACAACCCAGTAAGCAAGTATTGAGAAAACAATTACATATGACACCACCACATTCACACACCATTAACAATACTTGCTTTCCATATATATGTTTGCCAAATAAAAGAGAGTGGAACAACACAAAATTAGGCCATTCAATGGCCATATCATGCAACGATAAGCAAAATTTATGACAATGTCTATCTATTTCAAATTTTGGTTAATACAAATTTAAAAAACATCCCAATCAAATTCATTATTTGCATAAGATATTTGAAAAGTTGATTATCATATATATATTCCATCATCAATGAAATACTATGAATCAATCATTAAAAGAGCCGAAAGATATAATAAATATTATAACCATGTTTATGCGTTGAATAAACCAATGCTCCAATACCACATGTTTGATTAATAAAATCTTTCAATCACATGAATGAGATCAAATTAATAAATATAGCATACTTGAATCAAATGAAGTCATTATTGATCTAATGAGAGAGATGATGTCTTCTTGTGGATATGAATTTTGACCACTCTCCTCTATAATGGTTGTAATTGGTGTGTATTTTTTGAGGTAAGACTAACGTAAATGTCATAACTTTTGTACAACACTTAGTTGAGTGCCATAATTATTTTTTCCGCTCACTTGAGTACCACAAATTTGAAAATCCATCATTTAAATGCCATTAGTAATTTGCCTTGCTAGAAAATTCAACATAGACACTAGTTATCCTACATGGCTTCTTTACATAGACATGGACAATTTTTTAATAATTTTTTAATTTTTAATATTCCTTTTTTTTTTGCCCTTTCTAGGTTGGCAATCCTCATTGGCTACAAAAGTCCTAGGTCTCCTTGTCTAGATCTAGTAAGGAACTTCGTGGCCTTGTGTGGTTGACAAGGCTGTCACAGCTGACGAGGGTCTCGAGTGACCTCACCCTAACTCTAAAAAAAAAAAAAAACAAAAATTTAAAATTTAAAAATCAAAATTTAAAAACTTAAAAGATTTAAAAAAAGCATTAAAGAATCCATGTTGGATGGGAAATTAATATATAAAAAATTCGAGTGGGATGATTTGTCAAAAATGACATTCAACTGATCAATTTACTCTGATATAGCATTTAAGTGATTGAAAAAAAGTTATGTCACTTAAGTGAATACCTTACTAAAGTTATGACACCTATGTTATTCTTCTCTTGTATTTTTCTCTCAATAATTTTGTGGGAAATAGGTGAATCGCAATAATTGGATGCCAACATTTTCCACCAAAGAGAGACATTATATAGAGACAATGATGGATTAACTCTAGAGCTCTCAAATCTTAACCATCCATCAAGGTTTAAGATATGAGTTCCATGTGCCTAATTAAATGTCACAACTATATAACCCATTAATGTATTTAATTCAATTGGGCCCATGTCAAATGTTAAATAATGGACCTAATAAGTTACATAAATAAGTTGTTGGATGTTGTCAAGTCCAACATCCACTTCTTCTCTCATTAAGGAAAGACAAGACAGTTAATCCTATGTCCGAGTAATGACAATTCTTTTGTTATTGTCCCTGTTTTATCGTAATTAGTATGTGAGCAAAATAACTATTTTCCATGTTTTCCCTTTTCACATTGTCCGAGTTTGACTATTTTATAAGGTTTGGAATTTGTTTGGCTTCGTAAAACCAACCCTTGAGGGCATTTAATAATAATAATGATAATGATAATAAAATGTGAAATATTTCTCACACAATAGAATATGGTACTGTCGCCCTGTGAAGGACAAACTGCCGCGGCCCCGGCTTTGGTCCTCGCCCCGCACTAGTTAGCACGCGGGGTAAGTTTTTGGCTCGTAGGAGCGGCAGGGAACGTGATCCCTGTCCTGCCCTGTTCCCATCCCTAGTGAAATTTCTCATTCAACTTAGTCAATACACTTTAGAATATTTAACCTGCTTAGGGTTTCACGGGTTATCAAATGCTAATCCCGTAACAATACGAGCATATCAATATGGGTAAAATTACATTTCGTGGGCATAAAGAGTTCAGTCATAAACGAGTTGGAAGGCTCCTGCAGGCCCAAATGGGCCATTTGGCCCACTTGTGTTTTGTAGCAATCTGTCTTATAAGAAAAAATAGCAGAAGCCTTTAGTAAAAAACCGTTTATTACGTGAAATAAATGTATTTATATGATTTTCAGCAAAATTTTCATCTCACATTCATTTGTCAATTTTAGGCTCCATTTATTTCACGAAAAATAAATGATTTGAAGCTCTGTTTATATTCATTATAGGGACATATGTACCATCATGTTGATAGAGAATATGAACCATATCACAATATGATTAAATCTTGTCTCTAGTTTTTGAAAACCAAATGGAATTAAAATAAAAGTGTATTATATTATCCTCCATCCCTGATTTGATAGATGCCAAGAACATAAAATAATATAGGAAAACATGCCCATAAATAATCTACTCACTCTATCTCCTACAAATTCATATTGACCTGTGAATTTCCAAAGTATAGTCTGGATCTTGTCTAAGCTTTTTATTTTGCAAAAGCAAAATGGGGTTACCCGTCCCAGTGGAGCATTTGATAAACCATTTAGTTACGGCTTTTTTATTTTTATTTTTCCTTTCCTCCCATTGCAGCCGCTAATCACTAGAGCCGAGAGTCGCCCGTTGACAATTGCTTATGTTATATGCTTAAATTCATATCCTAGTTTTTGATACAACATTTGGCGTCGTCTCATTCGGAGCCGAATTCATTACATGGAAATGAAACATCTAGAAGCGATTTTGTAGTTCTTTGCTTTTTGGTCGAAGGTAAATCTGTATTCTATGCAGGCAAGAAATGGTGTTTTTTCTCCCTATGAGAACGGGCGGGGGAGGTCGAGACAAATTGCAAGATTGTGGCAAATATGCTAAGGGACAGAGAAGAAAGCCCATGGGCCCTGGTTCCTATTGTAAAATATTGCAAGATGTTATTGTTCCATTGTTGGCCATACTTAGGGCCTGTTTGGCAAATTTTGTTATCGTTCCCCGGAACAAAAAAATTGGCAAATTTTGTTATCGTTCCCTGGAACAAAAAAAGAACAGAAACACGTTTGGTAAAATTTTTGTTTCCAAAAACAAAAGATCTATTTTTTTATTCTCGAGAACAGATTTGGAATATAAATAAGAAGTAAAAAAAAAGTTATTTTCTTATTCTCGAGAACAATTCTAAGAAACAATTTTTCTCTTTCCTCTTTTTTTTCTTCTTCTTCTTCTTCTTCTTCTTCACCAACCTTGGCTTCTTCTTCTTCTTCTTCTTCTTCGCGTCGCCCACCAGCCAGACGAGGCTTGACCTTGCCCAGGCAGCTCGAGGTCGTCCTCATCGACCCGAAACTCGCCTGACCACCGAGGCCACTAGTGAGGCTTAGCCTCACCTGGATCCGGTGAGCTCACTAGCCCTTGCGGTGGCCTGCCGAGGCTCCAATGACCGGCCAAAGAGAAAGAAGGAAAAAAATATATATATAATAAAAATATTGAAAAATTAAAAAAAAAGAAATAACAAAATTATACAAGTTTATCAAACGCATTTCTATTTCGAAATAAACTTTTTTTGTGATTACCAAAGCGTGTTCTTATACTCGGAAATTGTTCTTGGGAACAAAAACAAAAAAAAAAATCATTTCCTGTTCAAAAATTGTTTCTCGGAATATAAACGTTATCAAACGCACCCTTATTGTTCCATTGCGGTCTGGTTGCCCACAACCAACTAAGAAATTCTCTTTCCTGATTGGATTAATAACCCCTCGAGTCCTCCTAGGAATATCCTTCGTTCATATGTTTTCCCCCTTACGGAACTCAAAACGAGAATTGCAACTCCTCCGATTATAGCAACTTTTCCTTGACAGAAATCCCTTCACTGGATCTTTACCAAAACGCGCAAAAGTGCTCTGTAGTCTCTCCCTAATCATTAATCATCACCCAACCAAAAATCTAACCTTTGCTTCTTGCATTTTGCCTCACGACCCACCAATCAGAAACAACCCACATTGAAAAGGGACCCACGAATCCTCCTCTGTCTTACATAGTTTAAAAGAAGATCAGATGGGGAATTCTAATGATGGTGGTGGATGCAGAGCAGGTTGCATCCGTCCCATTATTCTAACAGCAGCACCCTTCCATTTTCTCACGCCCACCGTTGACCGGACCGTACAGCGTTAAACTAGCTTAGAAAAAGCTTGTCCTTTGCCTTACTTCTGCACTTAAAAAGGGATCTAATGCGTGCTGTTACTGTCTCACCGCCCCTGTCGCTCTCCCCAGTTGCCTCTATTGACCTGTATTCATAGGGAGCTCCGTCAGGAGCTCTTCTTGATTCTTTGGAGTCTGCCACACGCTCACGATGCATCGATGGAACAGAAAGAAGAACCAGTTTCCTTTGCTCGTGCTCGTCTTCCTCGGCTTCATCGTTTGTTCGATCCTGTACAACGAAAGCAGCATCCGACAAATCAACCATGACCCGGATCGAGTCCCCCGGAAGCAACCTGAGGTCACTTTCGTCAGGCCGAATCAATTAGCCCGCAGGGGCAAAGCTCCTGGTACGCTGCACTTCGTCTTTTCACTTGAACTTGCGAAAGGGTTTGTGGGTTCTAGTGTTCCTTTTCTCTGTTTCTTGGTAATTGGCAATGGGGGTACTTCGTTGGATTGAAATTTCGCGTTTAAAGTTTGAATTTTTTTGTGGGTTGCTTTTTGTTGTAGGGGTCTTGGATAGATTTAGTAGATGCAACTCCACGAGAGAGTATAGTGGGAGGAAGATCAGGTGGGGTGAGGCTGCACCGGCGTCCGAACGACGAAGGGTTGATTTGGAGAGGTGCAATGTGTTTTCGGGGAGATGGGTGTTCGACAATGCGTCGTTCCCGATGTACGGCGAGTCGGAATGCCCATACATGTCGGACCAGCTGGCTTGCCACAAGCATGGGAGGTCTGATTTGGACTACCAGCATTGGAGATGGCAACCTCATAATTGCAATTTAAAGAGGTAATTCCTTTTAAGGATTTAGTCTGCTGTGCTTGTTTTGACTGTGTCCTTGCCTTATATTTGCATGGCTACGGCAAGAAGCTCCAACTTGATGTGATAGTCTGAAGTCTCACGAGCGAGTAGATTTGGTAAGAGAATTTGGGTAAATTTGGAAACAGCTTGGATGATCTGTCTTTGAACTCTAAATGAGCAGATGTCGTTTCTGGAAATAAATTTTGTCTAGTGTTTACAGGAAAATGATACACTCTAGGTATCTTTTTAATTGTGTGTCCACAAAAACAAAATGAGTTACTGGATGCGTTGTTTGGTATGTAGTTGCAGTAATAACTGGACAGGTTTCCTTTCTGTTTGACCATGGTTGTGGTTGTCTTGTTTTGATAGATGGAGTGTGACTGAAATGTGGGAGAAGTTGAGAGGAAAAAGACTAATGTTTGTTGGAGATTCACTAAATCGAGGGCAATGGATATCGATGCTGTGTCTGTTGCAGTCAGCAACTTCCGAGGACAAAAGATCTATAACGCCTAATGCAGCTCTTACAATCTTTAGATCAGAGGTAAAGCTTGTATTCTGGCAATCCATGGTCCCTGCGAGGCATTTTATTCCCAACTTTTGATATTTGCAAGCGCATGGCTAAAGTATGTCTTCAACATTCTTTATAGGAGCAGGCAATTTTTATCAAGTTCCTTAGATAGTTTCTCTTTTGTCGGTTCGTTTGCAGGAATACAATGCTACTGTGGAATTTCTCTGGGCCCCTCTCCTTGTTGAATCTAACTCCGATGATCCAGTGAACCATAGGTTGGACGAGCGAATAATACGGCCAGATTCAATTCTGAAGCATGCGTCACAGTGGGAGCATGCTGACATTTTGGTCTTCAACACATATTTATGGTGGAGACAAGGTCCTGTTAAGCTTCTGTAAGTACAGCACTGGCAGTGATTCTAGTAATGGAGAACTAGAATAAGAGTCTGATTTTATGTTGGCAAAGTATGATGTGTAATGACTGTTGCAGATGGAGTGATGACAGAGATGGCGATTGTGAAGAATTAGATGGTTTGGGCGCAATGGAGTTGGCAATGGAGACATGGGCAGATTGGGTGACCACTAAGCTCGATCCTCGCAAGAAAGTCCTTTTCGTCACCATGTCTCCAACGCATCTCTGGTGGGTAGCGCTCTTTTCTAATGCTACCAATGTACCTGATGTGCTGTATCGGCTAATCCAAGCATGAATATAAACTCTTTTAGACATGGTGATACAAACTTCAGAAATTGCACAAGCACTTCACTTTTCCTTTCCTCGCTGTTTTCTGGAAAACATCAGCAAAAGATAGTGATGATAGTGGTTGTCTTGCAGAAGATATTAGTGAATTTTTCCAAAGTGAAAATATTGTGTTCGGAGAGAGCTGTTCAAGTTTTTCCAATATTTGACTTAATTTTTCCAGCGCCATGAATGTTTTCTTTTGAAGCGAAAAATCACATATTGGAGAATGGATCAAGGTGCAGGAATACTTCCTAGGAAAACAACAATAATGCTTGCACAAATTCACACCTAACGTGATAAACAGAGGCATGTTTAGTTTGCCTGATGCCAAGTACTAGGAATACCTATCAGATCTCTGTCGGCCTGTTATCTGTTCCATGACCCTTTATCTGATGTTTCTATCTTTTCTTAATTCAGGAGCCGAGAATGGAAGCCTGGGAGCGAAGGGAACTGCTACAGCGAGCGGGCTCCTATCAATGTGGAGGGCCACTGGGGAGCCGGTTCTGACCTGCCGACGATGCGCATGGTGGACCGAGTTCTCGGCAAGCTGGGTCCGAGAGTTTCCGTGGTCAACATCACTCAGCTCTCGGAGTACCGGAAGGACGGGCATCCATCGATCTATCGGAAGTTCTGGGAGGCGCTGAAGCCTGAGCAGCTGTCGAACCCTGCGGGTTACTCCGACTGCATCCATTGGTGTCTACCGGGTGTGCCCGATGTGTGGAATCAGCTATTGTTTCATCATTTGTGAATCTGAGATGTATATTATTGAGCTTTACTGCTGTGTTTGTTATAGAATGAAGGAAATTACAAGTTATTTCCACTCTCTCTTGAACAAATCAATTCATTATTTTATCAGCACTTCTTCATTGGACTAGTTATTCTTTTGCTTTGCTTTAATAAAGTGATATAATTGATAAGAAAAACCAATTCGAACAAATAAAACTGATTTCTACAAAAACATGATCGTATCTTTGTATTTTGATGGTATTCTAACAATAATGTATATGAAATCACTAGAGATGCAAAGACAAACCTAAAATTGACAGGTACCATGGTAAGTAATAGCCATTTCTAGATGCACTAATAAGTAGGGATGGGCAAAGGAATCGAGAATCGGATCGGCTCGGATTTGGCAATTCCCATGGTGATTGGTCCATTTCCAATTTCCAGTTTACTAGAATTGGTGAGTATCAATTCGGTTTTCCCATTTTAGGCATGGAATTGCCCGTTGCCTACCTAGACCGAACCGATATATGTATATATTTAAAATAAAAAATAAAAAATTCCAACTCAATTACTTAATTATTTTATAGTTTTTTTTACCAATAAATAATGTTATTTTCTAATTTTGTCTCTCAGGTGTATAATAGGATTAATCTCCCTACTTTTGTTTATTATAATAATTTATTTACTTGCTTTCTCAACCAAAACAAAATAAACAAATGAAGATGAAGGAAATGACTTGATAAGAGATGTTCATAAATGATGCAGTACTTTGTTGTCACGACACGAAATTAAGAGCCAACAGCTTGTTTTAAGAGCATAATTAGGTCTCTCTTTAACCATTCATGTGATTAAATTATGATGACATTTGAAAAAGATGGATCAAATAATTAATATTTTAACTTATGTGGAAATTAGAACTTCTAAGTTCTAACATATTGTCTAATTATCCACATGTTTCCGGTGTCGAAAAATCTTAAGAGGACCACACCATCACCTCTGAAGAAATTAAATTCCTAGCTAACAATCATTGTTTATTCGTTTTGCTTAATAGTTTTTAATATTCAATTAAAATCAATGGCTTGCAATCCAACCTTAATTTAAAGCAAAATAAACTAGGTTTACCATGATAATAATTGATAAATGCAATTTTGCACAGATCGAAGACGGATTCTATGGATCCATCCGATAATTAGATCGGACCGGTGGTCTAGTTTCTAGGTGGATTTATGGAATTAACGAGTAGTTCTTGATTCTAATTTTTTGAAAACGGTTCTTGGTGAGCAGTTCCCATTTCCAAGATTAGAATCGCCCACCTGAGTTATGCTCACTCCTACCAATAATCTTTTTGATGATTATATTAAAGTATTATCTTTTAGTTATCACATAATTAATAGATTCATATAAAGTTGAGGGTAGTTATGCCATGATTATGCTAGCAATGTGTGCATATAATTCTCAATCTCAGTCCAATTTCTTTTTATGACTTGGAGATCTATTTATATTGAGTTTTCACACATCATATAACGATCATACAAGTTATTTGGCATGAGTTTTCACATTAGAAACATTAGATGGAACTAATGAAGGGAAAATTTGTACCGATCGATCAATATCAGATTTTTTTTGTACCAAGAAAAGTAGTTTTTGATAAAGGTACATCGGTTCCTATTTTTTTTCGGTGGTAGCGACTCCATCTGAATTTAAGCTGCTGTCAAGATATGAAATTAGATTTTTCTACGCCATAACATCGCGGTACTAGAAAGACGCGAACGTTGCGGTACACGAAAGGTCGTGCGACGGTTCAAACTGAATCTCAGAACCTTCGCCGCCATCGAACGCCACACGTGCTCCATCCGCAGTCCACAAGTTTCTAGGTGCAAAGACAAACCTAAAATTGTTAAGAAAAACCAATTCGAACAAATAAAACTGATTTCTACAAAAAAAATATGATCGTATCTTTGTATTTTGATGGTATTCTAACAATAATGTATATTAAATCACTAGAGATGCAAAGACAAACCTAAAATTGACAGGTACCACGGTTAGTAATTATCATTTCTAGATGCACTAATAAGTAGGGACGGGCAAAGGAATCAAGAATCGGATCGGCTCGGATTCGGCAATTCCCATGGTGATTGGTCCCTTCCAATTTCTAATTTACTAGAATTGGAGTATTAATCCGGTTTCCCATTTTAGGCATGGAATTGCCCATTGCCTACCTAGACCAAACCGGTATATGTATATATTTAAACAAAAAAATTCCAACTCAATTACTTAATTATTTTATAGTGTTTTTTTATCAATAAATAATGTTATTGACTAATTTTGTCTCTTGGGTGTATAATAGGATTAATCTCCCTACTTTTGTTTATTCTAATAAGGGTTAATACATTAAAAAAACCTTAAACTGGTACACCTGTGATAAATTTACCCCAAATTATTTTTTTGACCTTCATAAATCTCAAACTGGTATACTTTTGACAAATTTACCTCAAACTAGTATACGTGTGATAAATTTACCCTCCGTTAGTTTTTGTTAAATTTTACAGTCAAATTATTAAGTTAGTGGAGGGTATATTTGTCACAAATTTACTAATTTGAGGTTTTTTGCGGTCAAATAAATTAGTTTTGGGTAAATTTGTCACAAATGTATCAGTTTAGGGTTTTTTTTTTTTTTTTTTTTTTTATAGTTAATCAGGGTAAATTTGTTACAGTTATACCAGTTTTGGGTTTTTCATGATCAAAAAATAGTTTTGGGTAAATTTGTCACATGTGTACCAATTTGGAGTTTTTTTAGGGTATTAACCCTTCTAATAATCTATTTACTTGCTTTCTTAATCAAAACAAAATAAACAAATGAAGATGAAAGAAATGACCGATTGGAGATGTTCAATAAATGATGCAATACTTTGTTGTCACGACACGAAATTAAGAGCCAATGGCTTGTTTTAAGAGCGTAATGAGGTCTCTCTTTAATCATCCCGTGATTAAATTATGATGACATTGGAAAAAGATGGATCAAACAATTGATATTTTAACTTATGTGGAAATTAGGACTTCTAAGTTATTACATATTGTCTAATTATCCACATGTTTTCAGTGTCGAGAAATCTTAAGAGGACCACACTATCACCTTTGAAGAAATTAAATTCCCAATCATTGTTTATTCATTCCGCTTAATAGTTTTTAATATTCAATTAAAATCAATGGCTCGCAATCCAATCTTAATTTAAAGTTGAATAAGCTTTGATGTTCTACATAGAAACTAGGTTTAACGTGATAATAATTGATGAATGCAATTTTGCACGGATCGAAGACTGATTCTATGGATCTATCTGAGAATCGGATCGGATCAGTGGTCCAGTTCCCAGGTGAATTTATAGAATTAATGAGTAGTTCTCGATTCTAATTTTTTTATACCGATTTTTAGTGGGTAATTCTCATTTCCAAGTTTAAAACCGTTCACCCGAGTTATGCTCACCCCTACCAATAATCTTTTTGATGATTATGTTAAAGTGTTATCTTTTAGTTATCATATAATGTAAGATTCATATAAAGTTGACGGTAGCAACGAAGGATTCGAGGAAAAATATACATTCTCGTGATTTGTAAAAGGATCTCCCGTTCTTCCATCAAATATTCTGCTTGCCATGATTATGCTAGCAATGTGTACATATAATTCTCAATCTCAATCCAATTTCTTTTTATGACTTGGAGATCTATTTATATTGAGTTTTCACACGTCATATATCAATCATACAAGTTATTTGACACACGTGTTTCTATATGAAATACATTAGACGGAACTAATGAAGGGAAAATTTGTAACGGTCCATCGATATCAAATTTTTTTTGTACCAAGAAAAGTAGTTTTTGTTAAAGGGACATCGGTTCCTATTTTTTTTCGGTGGTAGCGACTCCATCTGAATTTAAGCTGCTTTCAGGATATGAAATTAGATTTTTCTACGCCATAACATCGTGGTACCAGAAAGACGCGAACGTTGCGGTACACGAAAGGGTCGTACGACGGTTCAAACTGGAATCTCAGAACCTTCGCCGCCATCGAACGCCACACGTGCTCCATCCACAGTCCACAAGTTTCGCAACAAGCTTCCGAAGATATTTTTCCGTTTTCCCTCTCTTCCTCCATGGCTTCCTCCGGATGATCCGACATTGGTCGACTCAACTGTCAGTACCTGCCAGTAACGTAACGTTCATGGTGGATCCTCGTCTCTGCTGACGCTGCACGCCGCGCTGCTTCTCCAATGGCCATCGGCCTCTCGCCCCACCACCGCTTCCTCGCCGCCGTGAGCCGCCTGCCCTCGAACCACCACCGCTTCCTCACCTCCTCCTCCGCCGCGCCTCGGAGCAGCTGCAGAGTCCGCTGCTCCGCCCGCTCGAAGGCATCCCCGGAGTCGTCCGATGTGAAGCAAAGCGCGGCCACGGTTCGAAGCTCGTCGCCCGAACCTCGTGCCGAGGTTGAGAAGGCGGGGGGTGCGACTCCGACGAAGTCGCGGAATTGGGTCGATCGCGTTCTGGAAAGTTCGAGGTGCGAAGGCATTTGCTCACGAGTCATTGGTGTTGAATTGTGAGTCGCGTTTGTGATTTTTGTGAGCGCTTGTTTGGGAGTGTGCAGGGATGGATTTAGGTTCAGTGAAATCGGGTTGGAGATTCTGTCCATTGCTTTACCGGCTGCTCTGGCTTTGGCTGCTGATCCCATTACGTCCTTGGTGGACAGTGCTTTTGTTGGTCGTATAGGTAATTCTTGAACTTCATGAACTGTGCAAAGTCTGAGTTTGGATGGTTGAGAAGTGTTTCTTATATAAATTGATGAAATTTGTAGTTGATTTGGCTCGATACTTGCTCATTTGAAAATTATTTGGCTGAAGTTCTCGCAAGATGTTGGCAAAGATGATCATAGTTCATTACGTGATAATGCTTTGCAATGAAAACTGCAAATTGTCTGGCTGCCAGTGGTGAAATTTTAATAGTTTCCTCAGAGATAGATAAATGGTCGAATGTGACATCCTCGGTGATTGTAAGGATAAGGATTCTTGATTTGATGCGGCATTATGTATTGTGAATGAAACTCGTTGGCCACTTGAGGATTATTTTTTTATTCTTGGTTATTTTTCTCTATCCAGGATCATCCGAACTGGCAGCAGTTGGAGTATCAGTTTCTGTGTTCAATCTGGTTTCGAAATTGTTTAATGTTCCCTTGCTCAACATTACCACGTCATTTGTAGCTGAAGAGCAAGCCGTGGCGAATAATGGTAGTGATGATTATCGTCAACTCGGTGATGGTAATTTCTTTCTTCTTATTTTATCATACTTCAAGACATGGTTACTATTATTGCTCCAGCTATGTTCCTCTGATTTGTCCTGCTTTATCGATTTTATCAAGGTTTTGCCGAGGAGAAAAAAACAAAGAAGCTCCTTCCATCATTATCAACTTCATTAGCACTGGCTACTGGCATTGGGATTGCCGAAAGTATTGCACTTTCAGCTGGCTCAGGTTTCTGGATCAATTTGATGGGTATATCTGTTGTATGTATGCCTTTTCCAAGTATACAGTTAATTGATTAGCCCAATTTCTCCATGCCTAGTCTTGTTTGTTATAGACAAATTATGACAAGAGCTCCACTGTGGCCCTCGTTTGTGCTTATTAAATTTATCTTGTTACTTGTGGAAGGCCACAAGAGGCCTGCTTAGACACTTGGCACCTTGAGTATATGAGAAAATGAACGTCATTTAATTCTCTTATTTTTATCATTTTTCCATGTACTGGGGTTTTCTTGGGGAGGTGTTCTACAGATATTTACCTCTCCACCAAGGAATGTCATTTACTCATAGGGCATAACATGGAAATGTCACTCCTTAAAATTATGCACCTCAGTTTTGTTATAACAGGAAAGGATTGGTTTTAGTGCATTTTGTTTGAAACACCTGCGTAATAATACCCTCGAGGGATGTTTACTGTCTGATATAGATTTTTCTCTACATTCTTAGTGACATTTGTGTAATATCTTTCTGGTGTTCATTGAGGTTCACTCATCTACAGGATTCACCAATTAGAATACCGGCTGAACAGTTCTTATATTTTAGAGCTTTTGGTGCTCCTGCCATTGTGGTAGCACTTGCTGCACAAGGTGCTTTTCGTGGATTTAAGGACACAAAGACACCTCTATATGCCATAGGTATGTATCGCAATGAGTTCTGTTGAAAATTAGTGACGGAATATTATAATATCCTTCACCATTGAATGTGGATCTCGTTCTTGGAAATAGGATCTTCTAGCTTTACACTGTGAAGAAACAGGATCTATTTCTAGGATATTATAGTGTAATCAGATTCATTATTGAATGAAGATCATCCTCAGTGAATAATTATGAAGAGGACCATTAAATAACATAATATTCTAGACCTTTCCCATAATAGGAGTAATCTTCTCTGGAAGAATGTAACTTAATTGATATCTCATAGGGTACAAGACACTGTCAAGATACATGAGAACCAGTGAACTTAGAAAAGGACAAGTAACTATTTTCAGAGAATCATCAACGGCTTACAAAGTAGTTTTCCTTGTTTAAAACTAGATTTTTTGGTAAGATGAAAACGTGCAATTTTCTTTGTATGGCCAATTGATGTGAAGAAATTTCTCTTTATCTTATTATGTTTTTGATTTTAGACTTGACAACTTCTGCTGTTTCTTTTTTTGTCTGTTCTGGCTGCCAGCATACGCCTCTGGAAAACTGGTATACTGTTGTGATGATGCCTCATAACCAGCCTTGATGGCTTTGCGTAAATCTTTATAATTTGTAATCATCTTACATGTGTATAATAAGTATAAGAGTGGTGATAATCAAATTTTATCTCAGTGGTGTAAATGCTAAATCTTAGGTTCATCTATAAAATATTATATCCACCTAATAAATCCAGTTGCAGACAGACAGGCTCATTTCTAATCTATATTTTAATGGATTCTGAGCTTTACACTTTGAATTAAACTGAAATTGGCTAACTTGGTTTGCTAAGCTAATTTCTTATGCTAATTGCTGGTCATTGGCTGATTGGCTTTTGAAGCACTCTGAGATGCTTGTCCTTAAAGAGATGCCTGAGTTCATAGTCAGATGATATTGAGAATTGTCACAAAGGAAAACAATTTTACTATAGCTCTTTTCCTGGCATAGTTTTTGACAAAATTTTTTTGTTGAACTGCAGTTGCTGGCAACTTACTGAATGCGTTTCTGGATCCAATTTTGATATTTTTTTTTGATCTTGGCATTGGTGGTGCTGCAGCAGCAACAGTGACTTCTGAGTATGTCAGTACTGTGGTAAATTTAACATAATCATAACCATTGGCAGAGTATTGTCATTTCTCCATAATGTGATTTGTTGTAACTTCTTTGTCCACTAAATGGATTTAAATTTATTTGCCTTCTATATAACAGATATTTGATAGCTTTAGTCCTGCTATGGAAGCTGAATGATGAAGTATTACTGATCTCTCCAAATTTTGATGGGAAAAAAATTATCCAATATCTGAAATCAGGTATGACTCTTAGTAGGGTAACCTGTTTTATTTTAGTTCTATTTTCCAACTTCATCATCTTATGCATCTATACGGTGAAGATATTATTTGAACCAATTAATGGCGAATGTAGAATTTAATTTCTCAAGAATGGCCAGAAGTTTATGTTGTCCTAATTTCCTTCTGGCAAGTTACTCTGGAAAGAACCTTAAGTGAGGCACAAAGTCAGAAAGTCCACTTATTATTACATTTTGTAGTCAATTACAAGACTAAGGTTCAAAATGGAGGTTAAATTTGACGCCGTGATGAGTAACTGCAGCTTGTTTTGAAAGCCAGTTTCTTTTAAAGCGAGGCTTGTTGTATCTTCAGGTGGCCTTCTCATTGGCAGAACCTTAGCAGTTCTCATTACTATGACTTTGGCAACATCAATGGCTGCTAGGAGGGGCCCTATACCTATGGCTGGTTATCAGATCTGCACACAAGTATGGTTGACTGTATCTCTGCTTACTGATGCTCTAGCAATTGCTGGCCAGGTACCAAATCAGCTCTTTCTGATCTATATCCTGTCATAGATTAGTTGAGCAAAGTCATTGTACAAACCATTTTATGAGTCCTCCCTTGTCATAGAATTGCCTTTCTATTGGTTTGCTGAACGTGCGGACCCCTGGAGTGCCATAATTTTGCACAAAGGGACACTTAAGTGCCATAATTTACAAAAGATATACTTAAGTGCCAAAATCGAAGTAAAATGAATCACCTGAGTGCTAATCCGGTTAAAGTCCAGCCAAAACACCGACGTGACCCGGCCGGGTGAGGGCCGCCGACCCTCGCTGGATCTGGGCGAGGGCTGTGACCCTCGCCCTTGCCGCTGATCGGCCGGGGTTGCCGGCCCCTGGCTAGGGCCCAGCGACCCTGGCCGACCCTCCCCTGCCGTCGCCAGCCCTTCCTAGCGGCGGCGGGGCAGCGGCGGCGACAGCTGAGGGCTGATCCCTCAGCCGCCTCCCCCCCATTTTTTTTTTTTTTAAATTTTTAAATATTTTAACTAAATTTAATTTTAAAATTATTATTTTTAAATATTTTAACTAAATTTAATTTAATTAATTTTTTTATTATTTTTTACCACGTCAGCCCAAAACAACGCTGTATTTGCATTATTTGGCCATGTCAGCGTGCAAAACGGCGTTATTTTGGGCCCGCTTTGCCAGAAAAATGCCGGCGTTTTGGTTGGATTTTGGCCTGAGTGGCATTTAAGTAATCCGTTTTTCTTCGAATGTGGCCCTTAAGTATACCTTTCGTAAGTTATGGCATTTAAGTGTCCCTTTGAGCAAAGTTATGGCACTTGAAGCGTTTTTTTGCCTGGTTTGCTGTCTTGGTTAAGCAATTTATAGAGAACCCTATGATGAAACCGTCAAATAGCCTAAAAGCCTGACCAAGTTATCCTTTAATGAATCACTCTGTAGACCAAGAAATACTCTATATTCGCACAGTTCAGGTCAAATATCAACATGACAATTCATATTTGGGATAGATTTCCAAATGACTACAATGTCTCTTGCAACTTTCTGACATTACAGAGGATAATATTGGTGCTTCGTGCACCTCCAGAAGTTTCATCATTAAGTTAGCATCTGCACATGAGTGCACCTCATACTGAGATTCTTTTTCTTTGAATTGCTTGACTTTCTCACAGGCTCTTCTTGCCCGTGGTTACTCCCAAGGAGACTATGAGCAAGCACGTGAAGTGATATACATGGTTCTTCAGGTATATTGTTGCTTCAGCATGTTGTTATGCTAATGTGAAAAAGATAAAATTTCTTGATTATTGTTCCAAGTTATGAGAGCACTGTTTTCCCACCTTACTTAATATTTCAACTTTTGAACAGATTGGTGTGGCCACTGGTGTTGCTCTAGCTGTCATTCTTTTTGTTGGGTTCGGAGCCTTTTCAAGATTATTCAGCACGGATTCTGAAGTTCTGGAAATTGCTTTGTCGGGTATTCTGGTAAGAGAGTGCCTATGCCTAGTCTCTAACTGGACATCCTGCTTTCTGGTTCTGGGTAACAAAATGCCAAATTGACATGTTCGTCATGTTTTGAGAAAAGTTTGGGAGTTGGAGCGAATGTTTAAGTGCATGTGAGGTAATTTCATACCTAAACTAAACCAAACTCAAAGTGGAAAGCTCTAAGAAGCTGAACATATTAATTTCTTTTTCGGTTTAGGCTATCTGGATCTGCTCCTGGGCATCTTCTAGATTTTTCTTTTTACACCAGGTTAACAAATTTTGAAACAGTGACCCTTGATAAAACCAATAGCTTGCTCCATTGTCTTGGCTGTCATGGATTCAAGTGTTAGAAATAGTTTCTCTTCCATGCATGATAAGTCTGCATTTAGAACATCCTTTCACTTCCTACAATCTCAGAGCCTTTGCCCCAGAATGCTCCTTACTTTGCCCCAGAACGCTCCTTATACTTTGAGAGGATGTTGTCGAACTTCTTAATACTTCCAGTCATCTTCTCAAAACTTTCAAAAAGAGAAGGAAAACAGATTCATGTAATAAAACTGTCGCAAACTGTCCTTTTGCTGACTTTTCAAGATCGTAGACATGATGCTACTAGATGTCTCATGCTGATAATTTGCAGTTCGTTGCTGGATCTCAACCAATTAATGCTGTGGCATTCGTTATTGATGGGCTCTACTATGGGGTTTCGGATTTTGGATATGCTGCCTATTCCATGGTGACTATTCGCTCTCATCTACATTTATTCAAAACTAAAAGAGATTCAACGTTTCTGACCTTCTCCATTCCTGCACTAAATAGGTCTTTGTTGGAGTAGTTTCTTCTGCTTTTTTACTGGCAACAGCTCCCACGTTTGGTCTTGCCGGAGTTTGGGCAGGGTTGTTTCTCTTCATGACATTGCGGGTAGTGGCTGGCATTTGGAGGTAAACCGGTTTTGACTTAAGCTACGCTTTATGGCTTGTCAGTTCTACACAACGAAGTTGGACCTTGAGGTAACCCTGACATGCGCACAAATGAACATATCTAGAGCACTTTGATTAATAAGTTAGTAAATGAGGTTTCGTCTAATAAAGTAACGAGAGGGATCTGAGAATATTCATTGTATGTGAAACTGAAAGGATAGGTGACTCCATGGGATGTCCTTGTGATAGATTATGTAGCGATAGTCTATTGGATTTATTTGCACCGCATCAAGCACTGCCTACTAGGACTCCAGAATTTATTTGGTAGTCGTGCATCTCTTTGACAATTGGTGATACGATTCCAGATTAGGAACAAAAGGTGGACCATGGGAAAGGATTTGGTCCGAGGCAGAGCAGGGAAGTGACTGACATCAAATCGAGTTTGTACATGTTGCTTTTCCCGGCGAGCTTATAGCAAGTGCCACAGAGGACTTGAGACATAGCCAAATAGAGTTCCCGAGAAGCATGATACTTCGCCTCGGGAGTAGTTCGCTCTTCAACTGTCTTTTATCCCTATTAACAGCTAATTGGAGCAATGCCGTCACCAAAACAGAAATTAAGCTACCAGAAATAAGTGGTGAGACGGAAGATGCTGAATTTTGATGGCAATGGCTGGCCTGCCCTCTTTGCATTTTGACCATACAGTTCTCGCTGGTTCATCTATACATACCACCCCCAAAGCATACCAACTGCACCTCACATTGATGGCTTACGAATTATCGAATCAAACGATTTTATCTTCCTCTTTTTTTACTAAGAGCTCTCTGGATGGCGCATCTGGAGTTCTGCTCGTATCACTTTAGTTGTTTATTAGTTCACTCAACCTTGCCGTGGTTTTCTGACCTGTTATTGAATCTTTTGCTTGATATGGTTACCTGCCCTCGAGCAATACACAACGAATGTACTTGTAATCATCCTGAAGTGATGAAACCACATGAGTTGGGACTTCTAATGATATCCATATATTCTTGTATGTTTAACTTTGATTCTGAGTTACTCAAGATTCTCTGATGCTGGGCCATTATATAATCATTAAACAGGGTTTAAGATTGGGAAAAAGATATAGTTCATTAGAAAAATCCTCCCAAAAAAATCACATTATTCATTTTGTTCACAACCCAATTCGTCTTGATGTATATTAGGTTCATTTTAATATCAACGGTCCCAAGTGGGTTTGATAAAAGAACTATTTTCATGTTAGATGGTGGTAATGATTTCTACGTTACATTCCATGTGGATAAGTTAATGGTGTTAAAAGGTTAGAATTTTCAATTTGTAAGCAATCTTCTCCTTTAAGACCATGAAGTACCAGTGATATTCACTCAACGGATAGCCCTCTCCTCCATTAATGGTAGAAGACTGAAACATGAATCTCTGTCCAATCATAGTGAGCACCGACCCGATAATGTGCTGAACAAGAACAAGAGGAATTCTGATGGTACGTGCCCAAGAGGATAGAATGCTGCAGACACCCTCGCGGTTTAAAATCATCTTCAACCACTTTACCATACTTGTGGAGATTCCCAGAAGATACAATAGACCCAAAAGTCGATCGAAGCAAAATGCAGAAAAAATACTATCGCACTCCTGATATGGAGGTTGCCGAATTTTCTCTCCTACAAAGGAACAATTGAATAGAGCATCACTCCGCGACACCTCCACATCTATCATCCACTTAGCTTCAAGTCCCCTGTATATAAACTCAGGCATCAGGCATCTTCTGCCACCAAATGGTTGCAGAGTCTTCAAAACCTTTCTCCGCCACCTTTCACACATCAGCAACATCATGCATTTCTCTCTACTGTGATGTCCAAAAGAAATCCAACAACAAAAAAATTTGGATTAACATATGCTACAGCACAAAAATATGTCATTATGAATGAAAATCACAGAATGTGCAGCCTCATGACACTTAAGATGCAAAAGCATGAAAATATGTACTTGGAGTATGTATCGAGTGATGACATGTAAATTTTGTAAGGTCATTTAGACATGGTAATTATGTAACAAGCAGTACAAATACCTACTCATCAACTGACTAACAACTAATCACTGGGGGTTACCCTAGTGGCCACTTTTTCTACTTGGGAAGGGGGAGATAGGGAGTTCAATTTCTCACATTCTTGGGGGGCTGAGGTGGAGACACGTGAGTGAGGGAGCAGGATTTTGCAACTTGTGCATAGCGCATACAGTGGCTTGTAAAATAGATATAAGATAGGACCTAACCAATAAAAAACAAAAAAAAAACTGACTACAGCTGACTATAATGGATTGTTTCTTTAAGGAAAATTTTCATGGGGAAAAGGTCAACATCCATGGCTTTGAGGCATACATTGTCTCCCAGATTCAGGAAGGAATTTAGCCAGTTGTTCATAGCATAAATTATAGCCATCTAAATATGACAGTGCTTCAGAAAAACCCAGTGGTTGTCAACTTCAACATACAAAATAGATACTTGCCATCACCACCAACCGTTTTCGATATGACATAATTAGCCAAACTAATAAATGAGACCTGGCACTGCTCATTAAAGAAGTAGAAGTATTGGCATAACTCCGTCACTTGCCAGATGCCGAAACCAGAAGTCAACATTGATCTCCATCCCCAGCACACAGCATTACTTTTCCCCCCTCATATTCCTGGTCAGCTCCATTCCTTAAACCAGCAATTAACTTGATAATCTATTTGTGTTTTGTCTGAGTAAGACCCATCACCTTAGGGGTGGTTTCTACGCTACTGCAGAGTACAAGGAAGCTAACTAGAGAAGTTATGAAACAACTTTTACAAAAAAAAAAAAAAAATTAGGATTGATACTTTTATATCCATCGATAATCACAACAGGTCCCCAACCTCCTTGACAGAAAGAAAGACATCTATTAATAGGGGCGTGTAACCAGACCGGGTATATCCAAGAACTGGACTGGCCCACCTAGAAAACAAGGCCAGGAATCGATTCCCATTGAAACCAGTCTGGGAACCGGTTCCCAAAATTCGGAACGAGTTTGAACTGGTCCAGGAACCAGTTCCAAGTATTTACCCACCTAGGAACCGCTTCCTGGACCTGTTTGGGAATCGGTTTGGGAAGCCCAAAGTCCAAAACCTACTTTTTCCCCTGATTTCTATGTCAGGAAAGTTCTCTTCTCGTTCTTGATGTCTCTCAATTCGGCTTTGCATTTCGTAGCAATGTTTTCATCGTGGGTTTATCGTTAGAGATTGGTATCCACAAGCAGAAAGTGTAAAGTTGAAAATATTTTGGAATCTTCCTTGCCTGAACATCACTTTCGATTTACTATGCCCCCTTTTGGTTATGTGGGTGTTCGTGTTTTGTCAATGCAGTTTTTCCATGGTCATTGCTGAAAATGACCGAGCAATCCAAAGTGATTCTCGTTCGCAACATTGGGTATGAAATCTCAGAGGTACATGTTCTCTTGCAGCTTCCGCCCCAAGTAAATTCTTTTGGGTGTAGAAATAGGGACTCTCGCATATCAATGTAAAATTCGAAACCGTATAGGATATCAGGCGATTGCAAAACAAATTCTAATGAAAATAGGGCTGACCTGGAACTGGACCGGAAAAACAGGATGGTCCAAAAAAGGATCTAGTGCAAACAGGGTTGGGTACTACAGGGTCCAAGAAAAGGGAACTGGTTATAACAGGGTCGGGTACAGGATTCAGATCTGAAACCTACCCACCCTGGACCCGATCACCCCTGTTTGTTACTCATACCATGCACAAGCATGTGCACCTAATGAAGAGACACTGGAAGAAAAGACAGTCACAACCCTTACCGGTGATCACTATCAGTAAAACCTAAACCTGCAGGCATAACTTTATGCTGGTGCATACTTGCTTCCACCAAAATACCCAATGCCCAGGAAAGGAGATGCTTAGAGTACTGCTCTCATAAACACTGAATTACTTAAAGACGATAGGCTCCCCAAAACTGAATCTACTACTACTCTAGGAGTCGAGTGACATTTCAAGGAAAAAAGCTAAGAAGCCAAAAAATCAAAGCTTCAATCCTAGAACTTATCTTTAACCAAAAAAAAAAAAAAAAAAAAAATCCCATAAATTATCGAACTTCACATTCACACCTCATGATGTTGCAACTAAATGTTAAACCTACTGCAGTCAAGTATTGCTTTGCACGTTCCATTGACAATCTCCAGTGTTTAGAAAGCGCATGGCCATCCTTATCTTGCTAACTATAGTGAGCTAAAAGATGGCATTCTGTCAAAAGTAATTTTATCACTTCTTGAGGAAAGTACAGGACCATTACTCTCCAGTCATATTCTCCTTTTCCTTTCCTCCTCTTTCGACACCTTGGGAAGTATGCAGATGCATAAACTGAATCAAAAGCTTAATGAACACATTTCTAAGTTTCATTTAAATCCAGAGAAGGACGATGGGTTCATGAGAGACAGTGGTATCTCAATCCACTAGATGACTTAGGCAAGGTCATTTAAGAACCAACGCGTTGCACGGCTAAAGGGGAAATGGACTAGATTATCAAAACTCAATCAGATACAAGAGAACAACACTTACCACTAGCCATCGACCACCCTCTTGATCCCAGCAACTTCTGCCCTCAACTTCGAATTATGTTGCTCCTAACCATGAACGCAACACAAAATCATGACAAGTCAGCACATAACAAAAAACCGATTCAAACTGATCAACATGAGAAGCCCAACGAAAAACGAAGTACTCCATTAACCACAGAACCCAAAATTCTACCTTTGACAATGATAATTGAAGCGCAAAAGAGAAAAACCGTCAAGGCAATGTGGAACGCCCAATAGCCCCTCTAAACACACACTAAACTAGCATCACTACATTCCTCAAGCAAAAGATATCGAACTAATGAAATGAATGCCCCAATGATTTTACACCAAAACATTTACTTCATCATCCATCACGAATCCTCCTGAACAAATGCGGAACTCTTAAAAGCTCCAAATACAGAAAAAGGGGAGGAGCTCACCATCTCCAGGACCTGAGCAGAGCTCGCCTCGACGAGCCTGGCCAAGGTGTCGACCCTCGTCAACATCTTCTCATACATCTCCTCCAACCCGGCAGTGTAGTTGCTAGCTTCCGGCCCCACTAGCCTGCTCAATTTCGCGGCCGGGAAATCCTCGGCGATCAAATCGATCTCATCCTGGCACTTGGCGGCCCGCCTCATCTCGCTCAGCCGCTCCCCCTTGCCGTCCTCCTGCATCATCGACGATCCCCTCAGATCGCAGGCCAGCCACGGGAACGACGAGTTGGGGCTGAAGTTCCCGTAATGCCCTCGGAACCCGGGCCCGATGTTGACGACGTCGACCGACCTGGGCTCGAAGGTCTCCGTGGCTGTGCGGAACTGGAAGGCGCGGTACTCGTGGGTGTGGATCGCGGAGTCGAGGGGCGGGGTGGAGAAGAGGAGGAACACGCGCGGGGAGAATCCGTCGCCGCCGGCGGAGGCGGAGGCGGAGGCGGCGATCGGGAAGGAGAGGGAGGGGTCGGAGGCGAGGGAGGCGGCGACGTTGAAGTCGCGCATGGAGGGCTGGAGGCGGGAGCGGCGGCGGGAGGAGAACCACCCGATGAGGCGGTCGTGCTGGGAGTGGCAGAGGAGGAGGCGGCCGAGGGGGTCGGAGAAGGAGAGCGGGCAGCCGGGGCAGAGGAACGACGTGACGGTGGCGACGAGGGCGCCGGCGGCGGAGGCGGAGGCGGAGGAGCCGGAGTCGGCGGCGGCGGAGGCGGAGGAGGCGGCGGAGGAGGGGTCGTCGGAGAGGGAGGAGGGGGCGAGGGGGAGGACGTGGCCGAAGAGGAGGCCGTCGGCGTCGGCCGGGGAGGAGGAGACGCGTTGGAGGAGGGACGAGAGGGTGGGGCCCGAGATCGCGATCTTCTGGAGAGGGAGGTCGTCCATGGCGGATCGATCCGGAGAGAGAGAGAGAGAAATTCCGAAGTGTACACCGCCGGCGCCGGTCCGCCATATATGTGTAATATTATATATATATATATATATATATATATATATATATATATATATATGTATATATGCTCCTCTTTCTTGATTAAAAAATCGTATTTATAATTTGTGTGCATAACTCAACATAAATTCACACAAATTACAACCGAAATTTCGGTTCAGTTCAGAAGTTTTTTCTAACAGTTCGATTCAGTTTGGTTTTTTTTTTTTAAAATTGAACCGAACTGAATTGTTGACACCCTTAGTTATGCCATGTTGTATCATTTCGTTTTTTTTTTTTTTTTGAGTCTTTTCTTTTGTGTGGATAAGTAGATTGGCTAGTATGGACCTTCACTCAAGCAGGGTTTCTATTAGGCGATTAGAGAGGAACATAGGCTTGGTGGTTGGGTCGAGATCCAGCCGACAAGAGACCTCCTCAATTACTAATTTGACATGTGAGTAGAAAGTATGAATCTGCATCAAGAGAGGAAAATATTTTGAACGAAAAAGGAGAAATTGATGAGGACCACTGGCTCTCATCCTTAAATTTGGATATAAATTGGTATTTAATCTAGAGTCGATCTCGAAGGAAATCTAAATAATATTTATATTAAAAATTAGAGAAAATGTCGAAAAATAAAGTACTTTAAAATTTATGTCAGAAAAATTCATTTTAGATAGATAAATAAATTTTAAGTTCATCAAATACCCGACTATTATTATTATTATTATTATTATTATTATTATTATTATTATTTGTTTGTTTAGGAAAGACAACTTCCATTATTGTTGGAAAGATGGATTATAAGAGTTTTTGAGATCAAGACATGTAATTAACCATAGGAAATAGGGAGGCTTAGCAAGCTAGTTGAGTGGAAGGGAACTAATTCTATGAGCCTTGGCGATCCAATCCATGGCCTAATTAGCGTCTCTCGACCCATATCTTAATTTGACTCCACGTGACTGGCCAGATTTCGATAAGTGATGTTATTTGTGCACGATTTCACGCTACAAAGTTGAAATTGGAAGAGGAAATCAGAAAGAATGGAAGAAAGAAAAGGAAGAGATGTTTGCTTCCGACATCATATCCCATGCCCATCTCTTACACCATCATTGGAGAAAGGCCTGAATTGTTATCTTACCTGCACTTTATTGTTCACTAGTACAAGAGACACATGCGTTGTGCTAGAAGGAAATGAATGGAAATATAAGAGGTAATGAATGGATAGGATCATGCTGGATGGGTATTGGGGTTTAGTTGCTATCCAGGCTTGCCCAGGAATGATAAGTTACATCAGATTTTCAAGCTGAATGAGTAATTTTGGCCCAATCAAGCTGGATAGGCTTCATAATCAATGGGCCTTCTCCAAGCCTACCAAAACTTGAATTCTCGCCCTAATTCCAACTTCTAATGAAATCCAAAACTCAAAAAAGGTTACCCAAGAATTAGATAGTTTAGAATTAGCCAATACTTTAGTACACTTAAATTCGCGACTAAATTGATTGGGTTTCTAAACCCCATTGCCTGAACACTTTTCCTTCAAATTGGGTCTCTTCAACTACAATCCTTTGGAATATTTTGTGTTCAGAAACTTGTTTGTTGTGTCCTAGTAATATCACTATATGAATGAATGAAAGTACTTTTATTGACCAAAATAAAAAATTCGCAACTAAATTGATTTCGCACGACTTTTAGAGTAATCTCCCATAAGAGGAAGGAAAACTAGAAACAATCATCCGAGAAAGCTAAAGGCAAAAGAGGAGCTCCTAAAAAAACCAACCTCAGGACTTAAAAACAGACTAGTAGCCATATCTATGGCTTAAGCCAGACTGTTCTTCCCTGAGAAGTTCTCCATGCCTTTCACCACATCAGCTACCAACGAATCCCAATTCACAAAACTCAAACCATAGAACAATCGTGTCAACACTGCGAGGCCCAAGGAAACAGGTACCAAGGACGATTTCTTATGGTGCTACCTCGAGACAATTCAACAGTGACAAGAGGGAGTTGTCTTTACTCTTTGGTTATTGAAGTTGGTCCAGTGGAGCCAAAAAGGCTAAAGGATTGTAAGAAGGAGACATGGTAGGACCTAGAGAAGAGCCAAGGAAGCCAAAGGAAAGAAAGATCGCAGAAATCAAAAGATCCAATTTTGGAACTATTCTCAGCGATATTTGTGAAGGACAATAGAGTTAAGAGACGAAACAGACCAGGCCACCATCTAGCTTGAGAAGAGAAAAACTATCCGGGGAAGCCAAAAGAGTTGAGGATCGCCAAACCCTAGAAGACGTTGGATTAGAATCAACTAGGAGATCAAAGGTTAAGCCGATGTTTTGCGGGAACCCACCAATTGCTATGCATATCAGCAGCGTGGGTTCAAAAGAGGGCATTGGTTGACACCAAAAAGTGACCTCTGTGGGCTGCGACTAACTGATAAGGCCCACCAAGCTCCATTGGACAATGAAATGACCCGTAGATTTGGAGGGAATTTGTAGATAACAACAATTGCAGTTACCAACGGTTCGACTTCAACTATAATTCGAGCAGTAACTGAATAAGGGATAAACGAGTTATTGAGGCACTCGTTGCGACCGGGCTTCAACCACCTTGTGGATAACGCGATAAGGTTATCAGAAAACATTTTGAATGTCCCAGGAATAATTTAAATTGAAATATAATTACAACGATGGTTATCTACTCAGTCTGGCTATATATAGCCAACGGCATATTGTTGCAAAAGGACGGAAAATACTCAATGAAAACAATGTAAACCTGTTCTTGCAAGTAATTTTTTTTTTCCTATTTGCGTTGCAGTTACCCTTTATTCATTTTTGTCTTTTAAGATTTCTTGAATTTGTTGTTCCCTTCACCCATAATTGCTGCCGTCAGAGTCTTTTCTTTCCTTTATGAACCGATGCAAAATTCGATACACACAAAAAACTGAAGAGCCAACCTTCAGTGAAAGCTATTTTATTTGATACCGTTCTCGGTAAAACAAGTTGTAATTGAATCTCACTACCAATGCGGCTACTTGCTGCTATGGCGTCCAAGCCACTCATCACCTCACTTATCCAATACCCTTGCCTATCTCTCTTTCTACTCAGGATGACGTCAAAACAAAGGTTACCATGGCCTTTGCATCCTCATCTCTGAGGTTGCAAGACCATGGGTAACTTGGCGAGGTCGTAGTAGGCCATGATCACCTTAGGGTAGAGCTGGCAAAATGGGTCATAAACCCATATTATGACTTATTTTTAGTTAAATGTGTTATATATATAGATCAAGTGAAAGTTAAATATGGGTCATAAATGGGTTAAGTGAAAGTTAAATATGGGTCATAAATGGGTCAAGTGAAAGTTGATTATGAGTCAGAAATGTATTAAGTAATAGTTAAATATGAGTCATAAATGAGTTTGAGAAAGTAAAACACAAAAAAAAAAAAAAAAAAAAAAAAAGGATTTGAATGGGTTATTAGGAAACCCACTTTGAACCAATGGCCTTCACTCTTTAACTTTATAAAAATATATATTTTTTAAATCAAAATCATAATTATTTTTTATATTTTAATTTTCTTTAATTTTCTTCCTTCTTTAGCCTTAAATTTGTCGGTTGGTGATAGGCTAGGCGAGGCTCGAGCTAGTTGGCACACGAGCTCGAGCTCACCGGCTGAAGAAGAAGAAAAAAGAAAAGAGAAAAGAGAAAAAAAAAATAATTATTAAAAAATAAAAGTTATATTTTAAAAAATAAAAATAATTAAAAATTGTATTTAAAAAAAATTAAAAATTCAATTTTTTAAAAAAATTTAAAAAAGAATTATAAATTTTTTCATTAAATTTGTATTGCATAAAAATTTTTTAACAACACTTTTTTTTTTTTTAGATAAAAAATCATAAAAATGAGATTTTTTAGGTTTAGTTAAAAAAATTTCATGTTACAATTTTTAGTTATTCAATGGTATGTTCACTTCAAATAAGAGAAGCATGTGTATAGTCTATTTTTTTTATTTATAAATATTTCAATTTATAGGTTTTTTTTTAAACTTTTTTTAAATTTTATTTACTATTTTTAATTTAATTTGAAGTTTTAATCAAATCAACATATATTAGAAGTGGGTTTTCCTAGAATATTAATAGGTTTTAGCAATACAAGTTGGGTTGGGTATAGGTCGGGTACGGGTCGAGTCGGATATGGGTCATTTAATTTACACTACATAATATATGAGTCAAAACGAGTTAAATAGGTCAAATATGAGTCGACCCATTTTCGACCCGACCCAAACATGACCCGACCCACCCATTTGATGGGTCTACCTTAGGGTAAGAAGCAATGTCGTCTGCGACCTCGATTGAGGCCGTCATTGTTGCCTAGAAAGAGAATGGGGTGTGGTGGACACATTCAGAGATTAGGGCTAGGATGTTGGGGGTTTTGTGGTTTTGAGTTTAGTATTTTCATTTCACTCTCTTTTCCCGAGAAAGGTACTTTAGTCGATCCGATTAAACATATTATGATGGAATATGCACATATGCAATATTAAAAGTAGCTAATGCAAAGTGATGAACGAGTGAAAATCCGGGATGAGATTTGGTATCTTCTTCCATAACAACCACCGTCTTTATTTGTTTTGCAGAAATCGAATGATTTGAAAAAATATTTTCTTAAATTTGATCGCCTATATTGCTTAAAATAATTAACTAATGAAAATTTATTACATTATCGACAACAATTTATATTTAAACATTTTCATGAATAATAAAAATACTTTTAATTTGTTCATTTTTGTCAGTGATTATTATTATTAAAATATTTTTAAAATCATTTATTTTTTTGAAATAAACAAAGTCTGAAAATCGCAAACAACAATGAGATTTTTTATTGGGGGTTATTCACAAGACCAAGACATCTTGTCATCCCCACCGAGCATCATTGCCACTTGCTTGACTGACTTATCTCTTGCATGTTACTTTCTTGGTTGTCTTGATACATGCCTAACATGATTCTCTCCACCTCCTTTCGGAATCTTTGCTTTCTAGAATGAATCTTGCTCGTTCTTTTTTCCCCATCGCTTTCCACTTTTTCGCAGTGAAAAAGCTAGTTACAGAGGACACACACAGAAAATCACAAACTAAGCCGCTTTGCAGCACCTCCCAAACCAGTCGAAAACCCCATTGATTAGCTCCATTTCGAGAAACGCACGCACCGTACAACATAGGAAATAGAAAAGAAATCAATGCCTTGAGCATTAATCAGTACAAACCGTACTTATGAAGGTTACAATTTGGGGATGGCGTGCGCGGTGGTGTCGAAGACCTTGAGGAAGAACCGGGCGGGCGGAATCGAGAGCCTCTTGTGGAGGATGTCGCCCAATGTGGCAATCAGCTTCCTCTTCACTGGTGTGTTGATGCCTCCCATCGCCACTATCTCTGTGTAAGCAGCTGGCTCTTTGTTGCCCCCAAATGAGATTGCCAAGGACCCCTTCAGGATCACCATCACAAACTGTGTCCAAGAAAAGCCATCCAAACTTGATTTACTTCTCTTTTTGAGGGTTTTTCTTTTTCCAACATATCTGTCACTGAGAATTAACTTTACTTTGAACTCAAGGAAAGTTTACATTCCTTGGAGCTAGAGAAATGAGTACATGTGGACCCGGATTACTTCATTTGCAGATTACAGTTAGGTGGACGAAAGGGAAATAAAGATTTCGCACTCTTGGGCCCTACGCACGATGCAAGTTTCCTATATGGTTAGAATAATTACGAACTCATTGCATTCAACTAGACCAGGTCGATTTCGCAAGTTCTAGTTTTCAGAATTTTTGCGTTTCTTGCGAATCTAATTCATCGATATTTCCCGCAGTGAAAGCCTGGAAGTGTCCTTTAAGTTTGGCACTCTCTGTCCTATCCTCAGATCTTTTGTATGCGCGAATTTGTTGGGCTGGAGGTTGCATGGCTAATGCAGGACGCGGTATGGAGAGATTAGTTTAGAATTGCATAAAGGGAAGGGAAATAGATGGTAAGCAAAGGAAGGAGATTTAGACAGAAGAATTCGGAGAGAAACAGGGAAGAAATCGAGTGCAATGATTTAGAAACTAAATAGAAAGAGTTTGCAGAGACAGTATTTATAAAAGTCGTCGACAGCTAAATCCTAATTCTAAATAAATAACAAATTTTCTAAACAATTTGAAATAAATAAATGAAACAAAAATAAATGAAATTAAAGCAACCTTATCCATTAAATGGCACTCATTATAATCTTACAAAGCTCAAGTTATTCTTCATTTTCCTTACTCCAAGTACTCTCCATTAAAAACACTTTCTTTTTATAGGAAACTTGTCTTTCGTGGGGGTATTGCTGTGTGTTCAGCTGGATGTGACAATGGGCGACAAATAAGATCTAATATTCCCAAATTGGAACTTCATTCAATCTATGAACCATATTAATCGAACTCATCCGCCCCAAAAGAACAGCGTTGCACTTATAGAACAAATGAACCATAAAATGGTCATTCGCTGATAATGACCAGAAAGAGAGAGAGAGAGAGAGAGAGAGAGAAATTACGTTCTCTGGTCTGCCAATTAGGGCAGCGACAACTTTAGTGGCATCGGCGAAGATAGGGTCGAGGTCAAGCCCGTCGAGGCACACGTTGGTGGAGATGTACACACACGGCATCGTCCCGACTCTTTTCTTCTTGTTCTTGTTCTTGTTCTTCTTCTTCTTCTTCTCTTGAGCGTATATATAATGGCTTCTGCTTCCAAGAGATGCTGAACATAATGGCGTGGATGAATTGTCACAACCCCATTTTAGAAATATCATGCAGGAGTTGAAAACCAAGAAGGACACTCACTCCGCGATGATGATGATGATGATGGTGCTGCGCGTGTGGAAACGCACTTTCACACTTCCATTATCTTCTTCTGGGTGGGTTTAGAGAGAGAGAGAGAGAGAGAGAGAGAGAGAGAAGGGGGGGGGGGGATGGACATGGAGTGCGGGGTCAACCATTTTCATTTTGGCTAGAAATATATAAGCGCCATCCGCACTCTGTCAGACAGCATAGTTTCGTCAACTAGTGTCAACCGCATGATCCTCACGTGTTAAATAGATTGATTTAATTAGTATGTGATTTTGTCCGTCAAATTCCCATAGATTGATTGCTATAGTGGCAACAAAGTGAATTTTTGACATATTAGGCGGAAGAATCCCAACTATTACCTCCTATGAGATCTGATGTATTTAAATAATTACGGGATCTTCTTCCCCTCACTCGTTACTTCGGAATGGTAGTCAAAGTCAGCATTACGAAAATAATTTTATATTATAAGATGGATGAGTAATATGGTTTTTACAGTGACCTTTACTTTTTAAAAAAAAAAAAAAAACTTTTTACAAGTTTGGTAAAACCTTTATTTAAATTTTCATTTAAACTAAAGCTCTTAAGACCTTTTAAAATATTCAACTATGAATTGCATATTTTTTTTACAAGTTAATACATTGAAAAACTTTAAACTGATACACATGGATAAATTTATTAAAAATTAATTTTTTGATCTATGATAAATTTACCATCCGTTAGTTTCCATTAAATGTTATCATCAAATTATTGAGTTAAATAACATGTGGCAACCAACGAGTGTACCAGTTTGGGGTTTTACCTTCTATTTATTAAGGGTGTACTAGTTTGCGATTTTTGTAGTATTAATCTAATTTTGTAGAAACTAATAGCAAGTAAAATTTTCACAAATGTACCGGTTTAGTTTTTGGGGTCGAAATATTTATATTAGTAAATTTATTTCGAATATACTGGTTTGAGATTTTCGGAAATCAAAAAATTAGTCTGGGGTAAATTGATTATAAGTGTATTACTTTAGGGTTTTTCGTGGCATTAATTCCCCCCCCCCCCCCCCCCTTTTTATAATTTTTCATAGCTCAAATATTTTTTCTTAAAATAGAAATCAGAAGTAGGCAAACAATTTTCACCAAAAAAAAAAAGAAGAAGTAGGCAAACAAGGTGTAACTCAAAACTTTCGTGTACTTTATACCATATCAAATTTCAGGAGATACTATTGTTTTACTTTTCTTTCGTGAGAGAAAAGAGAATTGAGGAGACACGACCGGCAAAAGTAGCTGATCATTCAGCTTAACTGTCAATCGGCCTTTTACCTTTTATCGTCATTGTCTATCTGAATGCATTTAACTTAAAACTCCCCGCCAAATCACAACATACCTCCTTCTCACCCCGACAAGATGATTGCTGGGATGCAAGGAAATGACTTGAAGGAAATTATCTTTGTCGTGACTCGAACCCTTGGTGACGCTTCTCAAGAGATAATTTGGCGTTAGGTCCTTATCGAGTTGCCCTAACAAGTCGTGATCAACCCGACAAATCCCCGAGTTTAATCCCTTGGCTGAAATTGTGGGCGCTTAATCATGCATCACACATCTGAAAATGATATCAATGATGTGAGCTGGACAATTACATGAAATGGGACATGTCACGACTCATGGCATGATTGTTTTAGCTTGGTGATCGCATGGACCTAGTAAAGTAGGTCCCCTAAGAATCCAACCTTGCCTTATCTTCTAAAACCGTAATCTGATTGTGGTTCCACGAGTGGATTTTTATAATGATACGTTGAGATAAAACACACATATGTTCCCAAACTTTCCTCCCATCAATTAATTTTCTAATAAATAAAGTAATTAGGGATATGGACACGCCATGATGAGAAAGGGTGGACATGAAGTAAAGCGTTTGCGTTCAAGACTCGATCTATGGAGAATATTTTGTTATGCGTGTTGAGTATTTTCACTAATTTTTGCTTAGAATGCGTGTGTGTCTCCATGCGTTTTTCACGCGAGTGTATAATATAATAGGAAACAAAGCACGAGGGCCAGAAATTGCGGTTGGTGGCTGATAAATGATAGATTCAAGGCTAAGCCAACCTGTTGAATTCTCTTTATGTGAATTCTGTCAGCTTAAAGTTGGCATTGCCGACAGATGGGAAGATTCCTAAGGGCCGAACATGCAATCCCATGATTTGTTAATTATCTAATAGGTTTTAACTATATGCTCAAGGTTCAATGTCACTTAATTTTTGACATTTAAAGTTTTTAGCACCGGTGGATGATGGGCATTGGTTAAAGAAAGTGAACAATCTTACCAAGAGGAAAAGAAACGAAAGAAAGAAGAAGTCAACATAAATTGAATTCATACAAAATAACACAATCTGAATGGGATCGAATCTTTCTAACGTGTGAAAAAAAGAGTACCCAGCATGACCTTTGAATGTCACGATGTACTACTGTCAGACATGAAGAACGACTCTAGTGGTTGTCGAATCGAAGACCATCACGGCAATTAGAAGTTCTAATCAACAAAGGCGTCATTGTCGGTGATAATGTACCCACCATTTATTATTAATGGCATATTTGACAATCGTCACGAAAAAAAAAGAATCCCTTTACGTTGAATTTATGATTGTTATTTCTTATTCTGTAATTTGTAATTTACCTCGTGCGGCATTCGCCTTCGAATAATGGCTCGTGCTTGTTACCGACAACTCCTTCATCTAATCAAGCCATGCATTCACATGAGCCACAGCCCGACAAAGACGTACCTTGCCCTGACCTGAATATGCCGATACGAAAGGCCAAAACGTACCTTGCCCAAACGTTCTCGTGTAAGACTTTTCTTGTGCAGTGTCATGGCATTTTGAACCACGTGGTATCGCTAAACGTAGGAAAAGGAAATCAGGGAAAGCGAGGAAGGCCTAATCTTTAGGTCGGTCCTAGTCAAGGCAAAAGATAATTGTACTGAATTGAATCAGACAATAGCAATTAAATTCGAGGACAAACGTGAGGGGTGAGCCAAGAAAATTTTAGGTGCATGCGTGAGTTACGGAAACAAAGGAAGAATCCCATGCGGAGGTGTAAAACGATGAAAGGGTCCAATCAGGTCGCTAGCTACTAGTGCCTCGGTTCCTAGGATCTTTCCAAATCATAGGTTTGAATTGGCTACGAAACCAAGTACATGAAATTGAAAAGCAAAGAGAAGTCGCTACTGATCGATTTGTTTAACCTAGGATGCCTATGTGCAACATGATTGGTCTATCTATAGACCAGAGCCTTAGATCCGAATGTTTGATTGCATATCAGATAAATTAACATCCCACAACACCCTTTTTCATACCACAATTCCTCGATCAAGCCTTAGCTTGCACTATTATGCATTGTCAATGATTCATTTAAAAACAATTTGAAAAATTGAATTTTAATCAACTTGTGATGAGGTAGAAATATCGAATCATCTTGCGTAACGGTTGACCCATCGCGTGTGAATAACTATTTTGAAATACGCTGTGCATAATTTACGATATGGAATGAGATATCGGATATTACGTGATAAAGATTAAAGTCGAAGCAACCAGTAATCGAACATGACTAGAAAAGCCTTATGCAAGGTGACATAGTGATTGAATATGCAATGAATAGACATGACATGCAACTGAGGCGTGAATCACAAATACGATATGTGCGAATGAATACGACATGCATAAATCAGATGCGTGGCAATATGGGTGTGAAAAGACTCCTTGTGATGATTATGACCTTTTTTTTTTTTTTTTGTATGTTTAAAAAGTGTTTCGTGCCTTGTTTTTCACAGGCCAAACTCTGGTCGATGTGGTTCAGTCAATCCTAGGGCAATTTATGAATTTTTTTGCAAATATGGAGGCAAATTTTTGAGGTGTTAACGGCTGCTTCCCTGTGTATCGGCCTTCGAAAATTATCTTGGCAAGGAATATCTTGTATATAATCTTAACTAGGAAACGAAGTTTTCCACCACAGTTCGATTCAAAAGATGAGGTCAGGAAACAAATGCTCATGCCCCAAAGGATTTGATACTAGTTTCGTGAACAAAATTGTTACGGCACATTGTCCATGACGACTCTCGATATCAAGAAAGTATTATGGTAATGCAAAAAATGACCACCGACACATTTAATTATCTTGTCCAAAACCCGCGTGAAAAGCGAAGGGAGCGAAAGTGTATCAAGCCAAGCCAATCGAGACGGGTCAAAGACGAAGTCGATCGAGACGTAACACCAACCCTAGAAGCTACTTCAATACGGACATAACCTCAAGTATTGAACGGAACCGGTGTACACATGTGTTGGATGGAAGTACACTGATAGCAATTTCTATAAATGGGACAAGTCAACCGGACAATCAAGAGCCCAAGTCACCGAAAGTGAAGGGCGACCACCCAAATTGCACTCATTCGGTGGAGGTGAGTGTGGGTACCGTGTAGAGAGCACCATATTAATGGTGGGGGACTTTGAAAGCTACTGTGATAACCCGCACAATGAAGTGGAGGACTGAATAATGTTTAAAAACACAGGAGGACTGAAAAATTTCTGACGAGTGGATGGATGGATTTGTGGGAAAATGTCCAATCAGTCTTAAATTTATTGAACGGCCGTAATTCGATCCTAAATTTTCTAGTTTTATCAATTTTGTTCTATGCTTTTATTTGAAGAGCCAACACAATCCTTCAGATTAATTTTTGTGATGTGCTGCGTAGGTAGGTTGGTCGATGATTACTCATTGCCACGTCAACAATTTTTTTGAGAAAATTGGCCAAAAAGACTAATATTGCAATTTTGCATAAAGATTTAAGACTAAATTGACATAGTTAAAAAGTTTAGAATTAAATTAGTATTTGTATAATGAGTTTAGAGTTGATTGAATAATTTTTCGATAAACTTATCATAACTTGCAGTAGAAATCATGGAGTACTGAACTGTGTTCCATTCCATTCTCCTATTGCGTCACTCGGACGTGCTCGTCTATAACCTTCTGTAGTGTACGGTTGCCTACCAAGTCCTTATTTAATGTACTTGATAAGAGATTATTCGATTCTTAAAAAGAACTGATTACATGTAATTGTTGCAGCACCTTTTTAGGTATAACTTATCAAAACGCCCGTAAATTTTGGCATCATTATGCATTTCCCCCGGATTTCAAAAAGTTACAGATTTTTTTCCTGGATTTTAGAATCTAGAACTTTGAAAATATAAAGATCATCCCAAAAATTGATTTTTTTTTTTTTTCGTTTGCATAGCCGTTTGTTGTTACTTGAAAATGGGATCACTCCCTTTTCTTCCCCTTCTTTACTGAAACAACCTTTACCAGGGGGTAATGCAATATTGATGAATTTAAGAAAACTTAATAGATGTTATTTTGGTTAAAAGAATTAGTAAATTTTATATGTTATTGCCACAAAAATAAAGTCTGAAGGTAATCTATAACCTTTCAAATATTGCGAGCTATTGTGCAACATGTCAAAAGTTTAAGGATGTTATCTGTACCTTTTCAAAGATCGGGAGATGTTGCACAACCGTGCTAAAATTAAAGGAGGGGTTTTGAGGATATATTATTTTGATTTGGTTCTTGAACAAGTGCCGCACAGGTACTCTTCGACTGAGTCCTGCTGGGGTTAATTGCTCAAACCTCGTGAATTTTGAATTGCCCTGAACTTTGGAAGCACTCATATTACGCCCATGAGCTTTGGCAACATTGCATAATAGCCTTAGAATTATGAAAAGTTGGAAATTAGTCCTATGGAATTTGATTTTTTTTTTTTTTTTGTTATAGTCAGCCAAATTTTCATCCGCATAGCTGTCAAGTGTTACTTGAAGGTGCTCCAAAGGCACTCTTATCCTTACAATAATTACTGGGGTTAATTGCTCAAATCTCCTTAACTTCGATATTCTTGCACAACAATCTCAAACATTAAAAATTCATATATTACCCCCTCCCCACTTAACTCTAGCATTGTTGCATAATAGCCCTCAAAATTTTAGAAGCTGCAAATTACTTCCCTGAAGATTGGATTTTTTGCTACAGTTGCTAAAGTTTTCATCTACATAATCGTTAGTGTAAACTGAAAATAAATTAACTCATTTTTTTTACTAAAATAACAATCACTAAGGTTAATTAACTTAATCAACCATGCAACCTTTATGCTTTCTTATTTTACCAAGGAAAAATTCATTAACCATGTAGTAGATATTATTATGGTTATAATAATAATAATAATAATAATAATAATAATAATAATAATAATAATAATAATAATAATAATAATAAAAATAAAAATAAAAATAAAAATAAAAATAAAAATAAAAATAAAAATAAAAGAAGACTGCTATATTTGGGTAACATTTAAGGGCTATAGAGACAAAACTAGAAATTCAAACAAAAATCGGTAATTTTCCTTAGCCAAAGTTCATAATGGTAATATGTAACTTTTTAAAGTTTGCGGGCTGTTGCACATGAATATACCAAAACTCAAGGGGGTTTAGAGGAACTATCCTTATTACTATGAGTTAATTATTTAAAAATTCCTAAGCCCATTGTATGGTGGTCAATTCAGTTATAAACTTTTCAATTTTGTTAATTTAGTTGTAAACTTTTTGATGATTCGTCAATATTTTTTGTCGAAATAATTTGTTAATTTAGTTCTAAACCTTTTGATAATTTGCTAATGTAGTCATTATGGCCAATTTTAGGCGGAAATCGCTGATGTGATTGTTCAAATTTGCATCAGTCAACCATGTCATGTAGGATTGTTGGTGTCAACGTCAATGATTCTAGCTAGAAGAACTAAATTAGCTATATTTCATTTGTTAGGAAAGTAAATAGTTCATCTAAATTTTTCTATTTGTTACGGTTGGTAGTGAGGAAATATTCACTTGTAGTTAATGTTCACTTCCGGATTTGATGCTAATCGTCTCAACAATATTCCCTTTAGATTGATAATTGGTTGCACAATCCCCTTGTTTCGATTTACAATCCCCTAAAATTACATTATACAATTAAATGGCCACAACACACGCAGACCTGCATACCTCACTCCGGCAACATTGAAGTCTATGTATTTGAATTTCAGAAAGATTTCGAGCCACCTGTGTGGTAATGTGTGACAGTCCAAGGCTAAGATCAAATGAAAAGGAGCTAACTTAGGCTCTTGAGAAGAAAGTATAGAGCGGAGAGACACAATAATTAAATCAGGGCAAAATATAGGAAGGTACTGTTCAATCATCGTCTTGATTAGGGACTTGTTAGTGATGATGCGTTGTTCATGAGTTCGAAAGAAGTTACATTCATAACGATAACCATCGGTTTAGTATTATAACATATATGAATTATTTAGTTTGCAATCATCAAGAAGTCGTTACTTTGGTCTAAAGTTATATCATATAACAAGTTCATAGGATAAAATTAATCAGCAGATATATCAAAAATATCTGGCCTCCATACTATAATATATACGCTAATATTATCACGGTTTGAGACCAAGTTCAACACTACTATATATTGTCGATTGAGATTCGTCTATAAGAGAGGCGGGCCTAACTTTTCTTGAGTTTGATTCTCCCTTATAAATAAAACCAAACAGTAATTCATGACAATGGTGGTGTCTTACTGACATGACAAGCAAGTTATTTGGTCACAGTTTTTTCAACCGATGGAATTTGAAGATGGAATTTCAATTTTCCTGTGATTGGACCTTGGATACGTCTCAAACGATAAGATTAAATAGTTAAGAAAAGGCAAAAAAAGAAAAGAAAAAGAGAATTACCTCCCTTTTCAACGATCTGTCTATGTTAATAAGTCGAGTGATTCACGTGTTTAATAGCCCGTGTTATCAGCCGAGTGATTCACTCTAGGTAATCTCGCCGTGTAGGACTGTTTCTACTCTTTTCATGAGTCCTTCATTCTGATTTTGTTTACATGCATGTTTTTTTTTTTTTTTCTTTTCTGATGTCTTAAGATCAAGAAAGGAAACTTAACCTGGTAAAGGAATCCATTAAACATTGGTGGGCACTAGGCCTTTAACAATTTCATGTCCTGATGTTACATTAGCCTCAACATGCAATTAGCAGCATAAGCGGGATGAAATGGAATTGCTAATATATCTTTACATGATTGAGAAGCGAAACATCACAAGTATAATAGCAAGAAGCGCTGCTAAAGAGCTGAGCAACACAAAATTTTAAAAATGACATGATTTGTACTTACCATTCTGTTTTATTGACTACTTGCTCGGACAAGCTTGAAACTGAAGAAAGCAATAATTGGCTACTGCTCATAATGAGAAAAAAAAGCCAACTTCAGAGATGATTTTGCTTAATCAAGAAAGAAAGAACTTCACAAGATCAAAGAAGAATTAGATTGATTGATGTGGAGAACCGACTTGTTATGCTCTTCTCAATCTCCTCCTCAACTTGAATGCCTTCACTACAATAATTAGATAGACCATGTCTGTTTTACGATCCACATAGTTGAAGTAGACACGTCTCCAATTCTTCTTGTACACCAAAACTCCAATAACTCCCCAAAACCCGTCACAAACCCGAGCATTATGACTATGTAAAACTTCGCCTTTTCAAGCTTACCTTCTTCATAGGAATCTTCTTTTGGTGCTTGAGGGGCCTCTGCACCTAGGCATTTCTTTTGTAGAGGATCACGACAAAGTAGAGGATTTTCAACATAAATGGAAGGATAATGTTGGAAAATCTCCTATAATCTCTCCCAAATCATTTGGGATATTATGTGATATTATTTGATTTTATTATGTGATATGATTTTGTTAGCTGTAAATTAGTTACTGACAAAGATTAGATCCCCTATCCTTGATTTTCTCACCTAATTTAGGTCCTCTATTCCTATATATATATATACCTTGTAATCACTTGATGATAATAAGAAAATACAATTTCTTTCTATATGGTATCGAAGCCTAGTTTCTGATATGTATTTCCTGCTTGTTGCTTCACTGTAGCCTTTTTTTCAGCCTTATTACTGCTATTTTGTTTCACCCTTATTGCTGACTTAGGGTGCGTTTGGTAACATTTCTGTTTAAAAATTGTTTTCGGGAGCAAAAATAGAAAAAGGTATTTATGCTTCAAGAAACAATTTTTGAACAAAAAAACGTGTTTGGTAAATCTGTCCCAGAAATATAAAAAGAATAGAAACAAGTTTGGTAAATTTGTATAATTTTTTATTTTATTTTTTCTATTTTCTTATTTATTTTTCCTTTTTTTCTTTTTTCTTCTTTTGGCTGGTCGCCGGCCTCGGCCATGGTCGGCGACCGACTGATGAGGGCTGGCGGCCTCACCCAGCCACGGCGAGGCTCGCCGGATCTGGGCGAGATCGAGCTCGCCTAGCTCGGCGCGAGGTCGACCTCGCCAGGGGCCAGCAACGCTCGGCCTCGTCGGGGGCCGGCGACGCTCCGGAGAGGTCGCCAGCCCTTGACGGCCGGTCGCCGGCCATGGCTGAGGCCGCGACCGGCCAAAGAAAAAAGAAAGAAAAAGAAGAAGAAAAAGAGAGAAGAAAATGGAAGAGAGAGAAAAAGTGTTCATAAATTTTGTTCTAGAAACAAGAAACAACTTTTTTTTGTTTCTTGTTTTCATTCTAGATGTGTTTTTGGGAACAAAAAAATAATTTTGGAACAAAAATGCAAACAAACGTATTTCTGTTCCTTTTTGTTGCCAGGAACAAAAAAACAAAAATTTGTGTTCCTGGGAACAGAAACACATTTTAACAAACAGGCCCTTAACCAGCCTTATTGATGGCCTTCAATTGTGTGACAACCACCCTTGTTTCTCGATCCTTTCTTAGTCTCCTCCTATAATTTGTCCTTAAAGTTGCTGGAATGGAAGATTCAAGGAGGCTATCTTCGACCAAACTGGATCCTCTACTCAAAATCAATCCAACTCATCGATTGGAGATTTTCCTAACATTAAGGAGTACCGATTGGATGGAAAAAATTATCTTCAGTGGGCACAGATTGTGAGGACTTTTCTGAAAGGAAAAGGAAAGCTTAGTCATCTAGAAGGCACTAGTCTGACAAGGTGATCCCAAGCTTCGGACATGGGACAAAGAAGATTCCTCAATTATGTCATGGTTGTGGAGCCCAATGCAAGGGGATATTTAAGAGAGAAGAAGTTGGTAAAATCAGGGCTCTCCTTGACAAACCTATCTAAGTCTTCTGATATGTGTTCATTAGTCCAGTCAGGTGCGTGTCTAAATTTTCGACAACTCAATAGATTCTCAGTACCCTATTTCATGGGTTATTGATTCAGGAGCAACCAACCATATGACACATGATCCCACTAAATTCAAACTTATAAACCATCACCAGGAAATATGAGTATTATCATAGCAGATGGATCTCCTGTTACTGTAGCTAACCAAGGAACCATGATTCTAAATTCCTCACTTAAACTTGACAATGTCCTTTATATTCCTAAGTTGTCCACCAATTTCCTTTCCATTCATCAACTTACCAAAGATCTGAATTGTAAGGTGCTTTTCTCTTTTGATCATTGTATTTTGCAGGACTTGAAAACAAGGAGGACGATTGGATTTGCTAAGGAACGGAATGGGCTCTACTATCTTGAGGATTCGAGCAGAAGTGGTTGGTCTCTTGTGAGATATAATACCTCTTACAACTCTTGTAACCCTATCCACTTATCTCATATTTGGCTTCACCATTTTCGATTAGGACATCCACCGTTTAGTCTTTTTAGGACTATGTTTCCTTCCATTTTTAAAGACGTTGCTGTTGAAAATCTTCATTGTGTTGTGAACTTGCAAAACATCATCGTGTTTCATTTCCTTTGAATAATAATGCTAGGGTTTCAACACCATTCTCTCTTATCCATACCAATGTGTGGGGTCCGTCTAGAATTGGTAATTTTACACGAGCTAAATGGTTTCTCTTTTATTGATGATTGCACTCAAACTTCATGGTTATATTTTATGAAAGAAAAATCTGATGTTCAATCTATCTCTCAAAGCTTTCATGAAATAATAGTCAATCAATTTGGGATGTCAATTAAGAGACTTAGGTCTGATAATGGGAAGGAATATTTCAATTAATATCTTGAATATTTTTTCCAAACTCAGGGTATTGTTCATGAGTCTTCCTATGTTGATACCCCTCAACAAAATGAAGTAGCCAAAAGGAAAAATAGGCGCCTCCTAAATATTACTCAGGTTCTTCTCTTTCAAATGTCTGTTTTAAAGCATTTTTGGCGGGAAGCTATTTTAACTTCAACATATCTTATTAATTGGGTTCCTTCCAAAACCTTAGGAAATAAAAGTCCCTTACAGCTTTTGTCTACCTTTTATCTTGATGTCTCCCATAAATATCACATTTCCCTCAAGTCTTTGGTTGTGTTGCATTTGTGCATATTCATAATTGCAACCGAAAAGAACTTGACCCTTGTGCTATAAAGCATGTCTTTATTGGGTACTCTAATACTCAAAAAGGTTATAAATGCTATGACCCTTTAACACATCGAGTTTTTTTTTTTTTTTTTTTTATCTTTATGGATGTCACTTTTAATGAAAACCAATCACTTTTTCCTTCCCACCATTATCTTTAGGGAGAGACTCCTAATGAAGATAGTGGGTTTGAAGCATTGCCTTCACTACCTAGTGCATTGCCCAATCCTACTTCGTCTCCTTCACCATTTCTATCAAGTCCTAGCCCTCTTAGTCCACCTAGTCCTTTATCAAGTCCATCAAGTCCTCTGATCAATTCCCCGTTAAGTCCTTTGCCCAGTTCCACCTAGTTCCCCGTTAAGTCCTCTACCTAGTTCATCATCATTGTCATCTAGTCTTCTAAGAATGAACCAACCAAACTGCAAGTTTACTCAAGAAAGACAAAGCTCAATCCTGAACTGAATCAAGTCCCGTTATCTGAACCTTTATCAGGTAATGAAATCACTCACCCTTTTTCTAATGAACCTGAGTTAAGTGATTTGGATTTACCTATTACCTTTAGAAAAGCTACCAGGAAATGTACCCAACACCCTATCTCCCAATTTGTGTCGTACCATAAAATATCTACTCAACATAAAGCCTTTCTTACTACTCTTGATTCCATTACCGTTTCTAATTCGGCACATGAAGCTTTTAAGGATAGAAATTGGATATAAGCTATAACAAAGGAAATGAATGCGTTGAAGAGGAATGATACATGGGAAGTTGTGATTTTATCCAAAGGCAAGCAACTGGTGGGATGTAAATGGGTTTATACCCTTAAGTACAAAGCTAATAGCACCTTGGAGAAATATAAAGTAAGGTTGGTTGCAAAGGGGTATACCCAAACCTATGCAGTGGATTATCAGGAGACATTCGCACCAGAAACAAAGATGAACACAGTACATATACTACTTTCTCTTGTAGCTAATTTTGGTTGGTCTTTGCAGTAATTTGATGTGAAGAACGCATTTTTACATGGAGATTTAGAGGAGGAAGCCTTTATGAAGCCTCCATCAGGTTTTGACAAGGACTTTGGAAACAATTAGGTGTGTTGGCTTGAAACTCTATATGGTCTCAAATAGTCCCTAAGAGCTTGGTTTGGAAGGTTCATGAAGGCAATGCTTGAGATGGGTTACAAGTAGAGTAGAGGGGATCATACCTATTCATCAAACATTCAAATGAAGGTATGATCACAGCTCTACTTGTGTATGTAGATGATATAGTTGTGATTGGTAATCATGAAGCTGAACAAAAGTCTCTTAAGAGCAATTTTGCTCAATAGTTCGAGATTAAAGACCTTGGAAAGTTGAGATGCTTCCTTGGAATTGAGGTGGCCTACTCTAAGAAAGGTATTTTTATATCCTAAAGAAAGTATGTACTTGATTTTCTCAAGGAAACATGATGTCCCAATAGCAAGGCGGTGAGCACTCCTATTTGCAAACCATAAAATGGATGGCCACGAAGAGAGTGCCATTGCTGATCAAGGGAGATATCGAAGATTAATAAGAAGGTTTATTTATCTATCTCATACTACGCCAAACATAGCCTATGTTGTAAGAGTTGCAAATCAGTTCATGCATGATCCTAAAGAAGAACATATGCAAGTTGTCTATCGGATTCTTCACTACCTCAAAGCTACTTCTAGAAAAGGTATTTTGTTTAAAAAGGGGTGACAAGCTAAATCTTGAAGTCTATACTGATGTAGATTATGCTAGGTCACCAATGGATAGAAGGTCCTCATCTGGCTATTACACTTTTCTAGGGGGGAAATCTTGTCAGTTGGAGGAGTAAAAAACAAAATGTGTTTGCTAAATCTAGTGCTGAAACTGAATTCAAGGCGATGGTGAATGGGATATGTGAACTTTTGTGACACAGGATTGTCATTGAAGACCTCAAAGTGGAACACAAATGAATTATGAGACTTTATTGTGATAATAAATCAGCAATCAACATTGCTCACAATCCAGTTCAGCATGATCGAACCAAGCATATTGAGATAGACAATAATTTTAAAAAGGAGAAGCTTGAATCTGGTTTGATTAGTACTCCCTACACTCCTAGCAAATATCAGCTAGTATATGTACTAACCAAAGGTCTACTGGTGTCGAGATTTCAGGAGATTATTAGCAAGCTGGGTATGAAAGATATTCACTCACCAACTTGAGGGGGAGCGTTGGAAAATCTCCTATAATCTCTCCCAAATCATTTGGGATTTTATGTGATATTATTTGATTTGATTTAATTTTATTATGTGATTTGATTTTGTTAGCTGTAATTTGTTACTGACAGAGATTAGGTCTTTTATCCTTGATTTTCTCACCTAATTTAGGTCCCCTATTCTTGTATATATATACCTTGTAATCACTCGATGATAATAAGAAAATACAGATTCTTTTCTATAGATCATTAAGGGTCTAGATTTGATTTCCTTTGGGAATTGGGCCTGTGAAATTGTTGTGTGACAAGTTTAGTTTGCTCAGTGATGTAAATGTAGAAAAGCTCTATGAGATTGTTCTTGAAAGGTGACTATTCAAAAGATCATGTTACTTGAGTGATTCCATGTCTCCAATCATAGTGGGGATTCGTCCAAAAAGGAAGTTGCGGAATAAGCTCAAGCGTCACAATTTGGAGAGCAACATAAGCTCTTCAGGGATCAGCCCAATCAATTTGTTGCTTGAGAGATCCAAAATGACCATAAGTTGTAGATCAAGTGTTTTGTAGTCAAGGTACAGGGTCATGAGTAGGGGATAGTGACTTGCCTTCTCTATGCTTTTGTTCAGTTTCATACCTTTCATATAACCAAGACAATTTGGAATCACTTTTGACAGATTATTCACTGCTAGGTCCAATATTTGCAGTATAGAGAGTAAGCATAGTTGTGAAGGAATAATACCATTGAACATGTTCACTCGCAGTCTAAGGATATGTAGAAATTGAAAGCTTGGTCCAAATCAATGTGGAATAGCTCCAAAGATTTTTTTCTCACCAAAATCCAAAATCAGCAATTTTTTGCAATGGTCCATGGTCATAGGAATTTCTCCATGGAGACCGCTGTTGTTCAAGTGTGATAAAACAAGCACAGTTAAATTTCCTAAAGAACTTGGCATGACTCCAGACAACTTGTCGGATAATAAATTAAGGATATTCGTAGGGCTCTCCTTCCAACATGCAGGAATTTTGCCAACTAATTCATTCCTTCCAAGGTGCAACTCATATATAGCTTCCATCTCGCATAATGAGGTTTGTATTGGACCACTTAAGAGATCATCATTTAGATACAAGGAATTCAAATAAAGCATCGCCAGACCAATGTCTTGCGGAATAGGTCCTGTGATTAAGTTGAGAGATAGATCTAATTACAATATGTCATAAGGAAATCTCGGCAGAGATCCATTTATTTGGTTGTAAGAGAGATCCAGGGAGTAGAATGACATGAGACCTAGCCAATCATGGAGAATTCCTATGATGGCTAGTTGGACAACACTATCTCTTTTGCATTGACTTGCGTTTTTATCCATTGTGGAAATTTATTTTTAAAATCGCAAGACATCATCCTAATGTACCACATATTGATGGGTAGTATCCAATTGGAATCCACCTTGAAAGCTAAATAGTTGTTGTTGATATTTAAGTACCATAGCTTCAAAAGGTTGGCAAAGTAGATTTTAGAAACGGTTCCTCTCAAGGAATTTCCTGAAAGATCTAACCAGTAGAGATCTTGAAGTTGTTCGAGATTGTGTGGAATGGTACCATTTAGAAGATTGTTATTGAGATGTGGAGAGGATAAGACTTGCAATCTTCCTAAGGCCTTGGGAATATTCCCTGTCAATTGGTTATTAGAAAGATCGAGGTCTACCAAGCATAACCAACCATATGATGACGGGATGGTTCCATGTAATTGAGTATATGGTTGGTCAAGCCATGTCAGGTTTTTCAAGTGCACCAGCCAATCTGGCAAAGCTCCTCGAAGATAATTATCACGTATCTCAATCGCTCCAAGTTTTTCCCGATAAGCCTCAAAGAACTTCCCTCTATTGAAAATAACTCCTCATGAAGTTCATTATAGTTTAATGATAGTGACTCGAGGAATGGTTTGTTCCTTAAGAAAGAGAACAACCCTCCTTCAAAGCTTTGCAAAAGATTCCGTCCAAGATCAAGATCAACAAGACTTCTCAAGGTATCAAACCACCTTGATACTAAAGAGTTGAAACAATAAAATGAAAGATCAAGATGCTGGAGAGAAGTCATTTTTTAAAATATAGCGCTCGGGATTGGACCTTTTAAAAAGGTCGCTGAAAGATCAACATGCTAGGGAGAAGTTATGTTTTGAAATATAGCGCTCGAGATGGGACCTTTGATAAAATACCCTGAAGACCAAGGTGCCACAAAGAAGTCATGTTTTGACGCATAGTGCTGGGTATGGAACCTCTAAACATATTAGTGCTGGGTATGGAACCTCTAAACATATTCCATAAAAGATAAAGGTGCCGGAGAGAAGTCATGTTTTGGAATGTAGTGCTTGAGATGAGACCTTGGAAAGACTTCGATGAAAGATCAAGGTGCCGAAGAAAAGTCATGTTTTGAAATATAGTGCTTGGGATGGGACCTCAGAAAAAATTCTTTGAAAGATCGAGGTGCTGGAGAGAATTCTTGTTTTACAATATACTGCTTGGGATGGAACCTTTGATAAAACACCCCAAAAGACCAAGGTACCACAGAGAAGTCATGTTTGGACACATAGTGCTGGGGATGGAACCTCTAAACATATTCTATGAAAGATCAAGGTGCCGAAGAGAAGTCATGTTGTGGAATATAGTGCTTGAGATGGGACCTTGGAAAGAATTTGATGAAAGAAGATCAAGGTGCTAAAGAGAAGTCATGTTTTGAAATATAGTGCTTGGGATGGGACCTCGGAAAAAATTCTCTAAAAGATCAAGGTGTCGAAGAGAAGTCATGTTTTGAAATATAGTCATTGGGATGAGGTCTTAGAAAGAATTCCATGAAAGATCAAATTGCTAAAGAGAAGTCATGTTTTGAAGTATGGTGCTTGTGATGGAACCTCTGAACATATTCAGTGGAAGATCAAGGTATTGAAGATCAAGATGAGAAGGTAGGTGAAAGTCATAAAGCCCATAGTTTGAGAGGCTTAAATGAGATAAAGATGGGAGTATATTGATCACCTGCATGGGGTCTCCAATTTAGTCAAATTCAGGCCGCTCATGTCAAGGTACTTTAATGCTTGAAGATGGAAACCCACTGAATGTCATCAACAACACCCACGTGATAATAATTATGGAGATTGAGGGCTTCCAACTAATTGAGATTTCCCCATTCCCTAGGAAAGGTTGCAAAACCAAAAGAGTTAGAAAAATTAAGATATCTCAATTGCTTCATCGAGCCGATATCATTGAGTATGTTTGCCTTTTTGAAAAAGATCTTGCTCAATTCTAGGTAGCTCAAGTATCTCAGGTTCAACAAAGAAGAGTTCAATTTACTAGCTGTGAAAGAAATTTTGTTAAATGGGAATTTGTATCCTGGCGTGATCTTGAGCATGACAACATGTCCATTTGCTTGGTCGCACTTTACTCTAGTCTGTTGGCAACAATCTTTGTTGTTCCATGAAGAAAAAGATGTGAGATATGTTCGAGAGACTTTGTTTAAGCTGGAGTAGAGCATCCCTCTCATCTTCAAAGCAAATTGAGGATGAGCTTCTATTCCTGCACAAGCATACACATACATTGTCTAAAATTAACAACAGACTTACTAGTACAAGCACTTTTGCACTATCATGTTCCGCCATGAATGATGACAATATTGAAAACAAAAGGTATATCGCACATGAACACCACTCAATTATGCTTCATGTTTTTGGCTTGGACGTATCGTTCAAATTCTGAGAAGTTGGTTTTTAGTGGATTCTTTAAGAGCAAACAAAAGGCATTTATAGAGAGAAAGGGAAGGAATGATAGTGAATGCCACCCATTATTGTTCTACATGGTCGTTTATCATGTATAACATGTGTTTGTAGTTTCATTTACCATCACGGTAAATGTAACCATCAATTATTTATTTTTGTAGTACTCAAAAAAGGCAATGGAAAAGCACAAATTCCACTACTTGGAGCTTGTCATGTTAAAGAACGTATAGTTAATATATAAGATGAGCTTGTCTTCTCACACATATTTAAGTGTTCTCCATTAATAAATTGTCCATTAGCATCCCAATGACTTGACTCCAAGTCGATTGTCTCCCAAAATATCAAAGTCGACATTGGGTGCGTTTGAAAGACTTTTGGAGAAAGTCCTTGAGAAAATGTAAAGACCTGAGCTAAATGGGTTTTTGGAAATGCAAATTGTATTTATAAAAGTCCATTGTAAAGTATATTTGAGCAAAATAGTATTTGGATAAATTAATTGTGCAAAAGACTTTTGTCATTAAAGAAAAGGAAAAAAAAGAAGAAGATTGGCTGGTTACTGCCGGCGAGGTGCAGGCAGTCCAGCAAGGGTCCGGTGTGGGGTAAGCGGTTCGACGAGAGGCAGGCGCTTGGCGAGGGTCGTTGCAACTAGATTGAGCGGCCCTAGCAACCTTTGCACGAAGGTCGTGGCGACTGTCCGGCGAGGGTCGCAAGACCCAGATCGTGAGATCTGGGTCGCGGCGACCTGCCACACCGCGACCTCCGTGCGGAGGTCGCCGGGGCCGCTCAATCTAGTTATGGCGACCTCGATCACAACCAGATCGTTGCGACCAAATCGTGCGATCCTGAACGCTCGAATTTGGGTCGCCAAAGGTCACGCGGCCTAGATCTGGGTCACGGCGTCCTCCGGGGACCCAGATCTGTGCGCAATTTGGGTCATTGAGGTCGCGCGGCCCAGATGTGGGTCGCGGAGACCTCTGATGACCCAAATCTACTGGGGGTCGCAGCGTCACCGGGGTTGCAGCGATCGCGCGACCTTGTTGCGACCCAAATGTGGGTGGTTGCCGGGGGTTGCAGCGGTCGAGGCGACACGACTCGCAGGGGTGGTCGAGGTCACGCGACTGGCCGCTGACGGTCGCCTTGACACACCGGCCTCTTGCTGCCTCTGTCCAGCTCGTCGCCGGCCCCTCATAGCTCGGCGCAAGTTCACCGGCCAACCTCAACGAAGAAGAAGGTGAATAGTTATGAGGACAAAACCGGAAAAACGAAATGTTAACGAGGACATTTATGGAAGAAACTTTTTTGTCTTAACTCTTCATTAGCCTTCCGAGAAGGTTGAATGCCCGAGGCAACCCCCAACCTGCCTTGGGCTTTCAGCCTTGGGAAGGCAAGCCTTCCCCAAAGGCAAGTAAAAAAAATCTTCCCAAACACTCTCTCCTTGGCCCAAAGGCCTTTAGCCCCCCAAAGGCCCTTAGGAAAGCAGTTCCCAAAGGCAGCCATCATCTTTTTAAAAATTTGTGCGTGGGAGTACTTCAAGATGGTCCTGCACGGTTGCTTTTCATCACCATTTGAGTGAACCAATGGAGTCAAGGCCTACATGGGCAGCATGCATATGCCCCAAAATAATTGATGTGATAGTAAGATTATTTCAAAATCGCACTTTTGAATGTATTAGATAGATGAAAATCCACCATCACCAATATCGAATATGATTAGAATGTGTGCAAATTGGATTGGGAAACACCACGCATAACCTTAAAAAATAGGGGAAAATTATCAAAAAAGTTCTATATTTATTGCAATTATATAAATTCGGTCATTAATTTCTTTTTTTGGCCAATCGAGTCCTAAAATTTTGCAATCGTGTCAATTCAGTTATTCTGGCCAAAATTGGCCAATCGCGATGTGGCGGCCTACATCGACAACAATTTTTTAATAATATTTTATTTTTTTTTGAATTGTTTATTATTTTATCTTTTTTTTTTCCTTTTTCTCTCTCTCTCTCTTTTTTTCCTCCTCCCTCATTCCTTTAGCTCCGGCAATTGGCCAAAGGGCTAGTTGATTGCCGAATTGAGGCGACCGGCAAGCTCGCCCGGCTACTAGCGGGCGAGCCCTCGCTAGATCCAACGGGGCTCGCCTCACCAAGCCCAGCGACAATGAGCCCCCTCCCCCCCCCCCCACCGGATTCGATAAGGGCTCAACTCGCCATCACTAGGTGAGCTACTTGCCTAGCCACTAGCAAGGGCTCACCACTCGCAGTGGCGGCCGGGCGAGCTCGCCCTCGCCCAACGATGGCTACGCAAGCTTGCCCGGCCACCTTAGTTCGATGACTAGCTAGTCTTCTAGCCCATCATCGGAGCCAAAGGAAGAAAGAAGGAGGAGGAAGGTGAAGGAAGGAGGAGGGAGGAGAAAAAAAAAAGAGAGAAAAAGGGAAAAAAGATAAAAATTAATCAATAAAATGAAATAAAAATATTATCAAAAAATTGTTGTCACACCCCGATCCTCGAGCGCACGCACATTCCTTGGTGGTCGACTAAATTACGACGTTCCCAAGACACGTATCCGACCTACTCGATTCATGCACAAGCGGAAGCGAAAGAAACAATCCCCAGACAACAATCAACATGTGATAGAAAAACAGGATAACCATTTCACAAACAAACATGCTTTTATAAACACACCAGGTTTATACACAGAGGCCAAAAAGAAAAAAAGGGCTACCAAACTACCTTACCCCGGACCCTATCTACTTGGGATCCGGGTTCACTACGACACCGTCAGGTGGGTCAACTACCCCCTCGCCCACAGCAGCGTTGACTGCAACAGCGGGGACGTCGAAGCCCTATAGGGGACCTTCCCGAACCCCATTAGGCCTATGACAAAACCACACCTTGTATTGATGAGGTACCCACTGTGGTAGGCCCTTATCGACCTAGATAGTGTTCACGATGAGCTTATGGAGCTAGGGACTCCCAGGACAGGGACGTCGGTACTCTGCTCGCTAGACCCCCTTGGTTGCCCAAAACAAATTGGCCTCACCTTCATCTAAGGATCTGAAAAGTTAAACCCACGACGGGGTGAGACAATATCTCAGCGAGTTCACGCCCTAAACCTCGATTAGGAAGGTAATACGCCTAGAGGTAATCTAACCACACATTACAGAAGACTCACCTCGCCTTAGCGCCTCCCTGCATGTCATTACAGTTCATATAACATATGCATATAGTAAATGCACTCATCAATTGGAACATCTCACTTTCAAACTAATCAATCACAGGGGTCCCGATTATAAGGCAAAATCGTTATGACACGTTTCATTCCATGCTATACAATTTTACCCCATAATTAGACGCGGTTTAAACATCCATTCATGAGTTCCAATTGATTACTGCCCCCATAGGCAAGACCTACCAGACGCACATCGGTCTTCCGGCATAACCAAGCATCATCTCATCCCTTGAGCACGACATTGGCTACCTTGAGATAGCATTCCCGAAGCAGCTTCGGCCTCTACCGTGACGGGTTCTCATAACCATCACACGACCACCCAATCCCGGCCAAGGACATTGTGCTTTACACTCAAATGTCTCAATTAAGATAATGTGCTTGGCCTATTTTCTTCATATTAAAAACACTTGGTAAAATAATCGTGTGTGGGTACACGGTCAGATTAAACCAAAAAAAGTGATATCATTCCTTTTAAAAATCCCACTATTTTATATAGTATTGAAAATATTTTTGGCATAAAAGACCGACACATATTATTTTCTGATTAAATACCAAAAATCAAAATTTTGAAATAATAACTGAAAATCAATAATCATCACTCAATTGCACAAATTAGCACTCAATTGCATAAACTGATTACACCACGACAATCAGCACGAAATTCTGACGACCGGCTATCTTAGTATAATTTCCCGAAAATATTAAATAATTAAATAAATTGCAAAATTAATTAAATAAATGTAAAATAATCACATAAATAACTAATTAAGCTAAATATGCTAATCTAACCACCTAATTGGACCTAAAAAAATAATGTACATATCTACATAAATCAAGCAATCTAATTAACCCTTAACTAATCTAATCTAACCACCTAATTGGCCTAATTAATTAACTTAATCACTAATTAAGCTAAACCAACCACATAATCCAATCTTAAGCTAATCTAATTATCCACTAAGCATAATTAACCATCTAATCAAGGTTTAGCAAGTAAACTCACCGGATTTGTAAGCCAGTGAGTTCACAGCAACGGTGGCATGATGGCGAGCGAGACTCAAGTCTACAGCGACACCTCACGAGGTTTGGAAGGGCTCGAAAAATGGCCCAACGGCTCACTGCTAGAGCTGGGCCTTCGGTTTTGGTTGCAGCTGAAGGAGCTGATCGGGGGCTCAGCTTGGCTAGAAAAAGGCTAAGTGGAACTTGGTGGCGACAGCTACGACGGCTTCCAGGTAGGCGGAGGTTGCTCGACGAACTGCGACGGCGGATAGGGCGTGAACGGGGACGGCTTGAGGCGGGTTGGAGTTGCGTGGGTGAGTAGGACAACGAGCAGGCTTGGGCAGCTCGGACAAGCAGAGAGGGGTGGTCGACAGCTATAGGGGTGCTGACTAGCCTTAGCTGGTTCTTGAGCTTTAAAATGGCAACAATGGAGCACCAAGGGAGCAAATAAGGAGAAGATAGACTGTTGTAGCTAGAGGGGGGACAAAGAGGCCACAAACTCTTCAACAAATATCCAAACACTCAAGTGGCTGCCCCCAAAGTCCACAGCCAATTCTCTTCACAAACTTCCCCAACAAGCCACAAACGGTGCTAAAATGTTGCACCCCCCATCGGCCTATGAATTTGTGACATTTCCCTTCCAATTCCAATTCAATTCCTCTCCAGTTGGACTCAATTCAATAGCCAAAATGCCAAGGTAGGAGCCCACATCATTTCCTCAATTTTCCTCATCAATTGAACCAACTCGAATGCAAAAATTCACACGAAAACAACCCTTCAATTTTCTCGATCCAAAATTGCCTAACTTTGATTTTTCTGAAATCGGGTTCATAAAATAAATCGTGACATGCCAGAACTTTCAATTTCTAAAATCGAGTTCAATTTCATGGTTAATTTCAATCGGATGCAATTTTAGTGTGACCTAAACTACTAGGTAGCTTTTAGGAATTTTTAGCGCAATTAACTTGTGGTCGATTATTTTTGAGTCACAATGTACATCTTCGACTCATTGGCGACTCTCGGTTATCATGAAAATCTCGAGATTTCAAATACGGGCACATGGTACAGAAATGACAGAAAAATCGGTTTAGTACCGTTCGAAGAGAATTTTGCAATCAGGTATAATCACTCTCACTCTAATCACATGCGTCTGTCAAAACGACCTATCTCTAATCTCTAATTGATTTTGACGGTGCCGTATTGACCATTGCAGATTAGCACGATCAAATAGTTGATTTCTAGTCGAATTATCAAGTCAGTCACTTTTATTTTCTTAATGGTTTTACATGATAGATTAGTTATCTTGTGAGTGATCAGCTCAAAGAAAAAGACTATAGGAGTGTCAATGAAAAGCCTATTTCATTTAATCGAAAACAGACTCGAAAATCAAGCTGTTACAATTGTCGCCAGCACCAGCCACCGACCACGTCAATGCCAGCTAACCAATTTTGGCCAAAATGATTGAACTAGCACAATAGTAAAAGGCTTAGAACTCAATTGACAAAAAAAATAAGTTTATGACTGAATTGGCACAATTGCAATAGATTTAAGATTGTTTTGGTAATTTTCTCCAAAAATAAGAAATAAAATTGGCAAGAACCTCACCAATAAATTGAAGTCAAGCTTAAGAGTGATATGAAGAAATTGAGGAAGTTGACTCTGATGTAAGTAGGACTCACCAGAAAATGGAAGTTGCCACATGATGAAGCTTCCTTAGTCGGAAGAAAAAGAAAAAAGGCTTTCATCGGATTCATTGTCTCATGTTGATCTGAGCAACATGTGTGATGTGTGCCCATGGTGGTCCTCTAGGGACACTTCTAGTGACAACTACAGAAAACTTTGCAAGACGCAAAAGTATGGTCTTTCAAGTCTCTAGTTACAATTGTGCACTACTATTGTGTTGAGGATCTTGTCCATACAAAAATGGCTTTTCTAGCTCATTTAATAAGGTGATGACGACATTAAGAATGATGAGTTCTTGTTTTTCATTTTGGTTGAAATCCCTTTCTTATCCTTGCAAATACAACGGCTCTCTACTATTTTATTGTAAGTCTTGCTTACAAGTATATCGAATAGTTAATGTACTCCTTTAGCTCAAGACAACAAGAATCAAACCATTGAAAGGAGTACTCTTGGTGACAATTTAAAGGTGTGCAAATGACATTACCGACTTTCTCTCATCTTATATGGGGCTCTGAATCTTAGAATTGGGTCTATATTTATGTAACAAAGCAAGTGCTCGGCTTTGCCCCCTGCTATAAGCCAAGCAATAGACAACAAGTTAACGAAGATGCACGCACTGGACTTAACACCATTATTGTGGAAAAACTTCGGGTATGGACGAGTTCTGCACTGCAAGACCTGCAAGCACCAAGTCAAAAAGTCTTGAGGTCCATGCCGTCATGCTATGCAACGATTTGGGTCTGTCTATATTCATCTGATTGCATGTTCCTTTGTATGAATGCAAATTCTAACACGGTTTTAAGTACGCCTAACTCAGCCACCACTCAAATGCTCACATGGATTTTGAGTATGTATTCACATTTCTTTTAAAAAGTGCTTCTATGGGATGTTTATTATGAAGGAACAATGAAAATTAGCAAGAACAAACTAAAAGCACAACAATATTAATAGATTATTGTGAATCTTCTTTAGGTTGAAAGATCCCTCTCTTAAATTTTCCTATTGATATCAATTATTCATCGGAGGATGACAAGACAGTAGGAGAATTTTAAGCACATGACAAATAGTAATATTTTGTGAGATCATTATCAACTATTTTAAAATTTTTAACTATTCTATGATAGCGTAGTTTGATAATGAATATTCTATCACTCCCTGTTGCGACCCTTTAGAGACAAATGACATCCCTAAGGCGTTTGGTCAGATTATCAAGCAAACCTCTCTTGCTAGATGGGCGCTTGTGCTTGACACGAGCTCTCCCAAGCCCTATCGGTCCCAACATTATTTACTCTTGATTGATTTTGACATTTATTCTTGTTTTAAAATTAGCAAGAACCTCACAAATAAATTGAAGTTAATCTTAAAATGAGTTATATGAAGAAATTGAGAATTTCGCTGTTATTAAAGTAGGATTTCACCGGAAAAAGTAAGTTACTATGTGATGAAGCTTGCTTAGTCGGGAGAAAGACAAAAGTCCGTCGGATTCATCATCTAATGTTGATCTGAGCAACATTTGTGCCCATGGCGATCCTTCAGCGATGCCGCTAGTGAAACTTTGCAATCAAAACGCATAAAAGTCTAATCTTTCAAGTTTCTTTATTGTGCCGTGGGTCTTAACTTGATAAAAACGGCTTTTCCCGCTTATTTAATAAGATGATGACGATGTTTAGAATGAGGAGTTCTTGTTGAACACATTGGTTGAAAATCATTTTTCAACCCTCATGAATACGGTAATTCTCTATTATTGTATTATGGTTCTTGTTCCACTTTTTCTTAAAACCTCACGCCGATGACAAGGGCATCAAATAGTTAGTGTGATCTTTTAGCCTAGTTAACGATAATCACACCCTCAAAATGATTTACGGGTGTATAAGTGACATTACCAACTTTCTCTCATCTTATATGGGAATCTAGATCTTGTAATTAATCCGTCTCACGAGGCATACTTTGCACAGGAGATGTATTATTCATTAGATTAGATGCGGATTAATTTTAGCAACGATAATTTAGCTAAATGCCAAAAGCAAGTGACCAAGCAAAGTTGTGTATTAACACAAGTGTAGATTTGTTTATGCACTTTCCACAAGTCCCTTGTGATCTCACCCATCTTATAGTTCCAGGAAAATGTAACCATTATCCCTGTGGATTTCAATTGAAATGGGAAGTTACATGTTTCTTTCAATCAAAGTTAGGTAAATTGAAAGTCTACAAATTACTCCCAGTCAACTCAATGATTATCGCTCCACATTTCAACTGGAAAAATTAGAATGGGAAGTCACACGTCCTTCCAATCAAAGTTTCGAGAATTGCAAGTCCACAAATAACTCCAAATCAAATCAACTTATCGCTGGTCGCATAGTCTATTAATCTCATCCTCAAATTTAGTCCAGAAGTGCAAGTAGCCACGCCTCACTATCATTGCCGTGAGTCAGGAGCACCAACACGGACGCACTTTGGTGGCGCTGGACCAACGGCATTATTGTGGAAAAACTTAAGGTGTGGCCAACTTTTGTAGTGCAAGACCTGCAAACACCAAGTCAAAAAGTCTTGAGGTCCCTGTCGTCATGCTACGCAACGACTTGGGTCTGTCTATATTCATTTGGCTGTGTTTTACTTTGTATGAATGCAAATTCTAGCAGGGTTTTTAAGTACGCCTAATTCAGCCACTACTCAAATGCTCATAATGGATTTTGAGTACGTATTCGCATTTCTTTTCAAAAGTGCGCCTTTGAGATGTTAATTATGAAAGAACCATGAAAAATAGCAGTACAATGTTAATCGATTCTTGTGAATCTTTTTGTGACGAAATATCGCTCTTTTATATTTTCCTATTGATATCAATTGTTCATTGGAGGATGACAAGATAGTAGGAGAATTTTGAGGGTCAGACAAGCAATGATATTTTGCAAGATCATTGTCAATTGTTTTAAAAATTTAAACTGTCTATGGCTTGATAACTACATATTTTATTACTCTCTAGTCTCTATGGTGACCCTTTAGAGATGAACGACATTTGAGCGGATTATCGAGTGAACCTCTCTTGCAAGATGTGCTAACGCTTGACACAAGCTCCCCCAAGCCCTATGGGTTGCAACATTATTTACACTTGATTGATTATGACATTTATTCTTGCTTTAAAATTAGCAAGAACCTCACAAATGAGTGATTCGAAGAAAATGAGGAATTTGGCTCTGATTAAAGTAGAATTTCACCAGAAATTATAAGTTGTTATGTGATTAAGCTTCCCTAGTGGGAAGAAGAGAAAAGTCTTTTATTGGTTTCGTCATCTAATCTTAATCTGAGCAACATGCGCACCTATGGCGGTCCGCTGGTGACATCGCTGGTGACTACTCCAAAAATCTTTGCTATCAGACGAGCAAAAGCCTGGTATTTCAAGTCTCTTGTTCCGATTGTGCTCTATTATTGTGTAGGAGGTCTTGATTTGATAAAAGTGGCTTTTCTCACTTATTTATTAAGATAATGACGATGTGGAGAATAACGAGCTCTTGTTGTACATATTGGTTGAAATCTAATTTTCGACCCTCGTTAATACAGCAATTCTCTATTATTGTATTACGGGTCTTGTTCCATTGATTCTTAGAAACTCACGCCAATTATGATGACATCGAATAGTTAATGCGGTCCTTTAGCCTAAATAACAAGAATCAAACCCTCGAAATGTGTTTCATTTGGTGATGATTTACCAGTGTATAAGTGACATTATCAACTTTCTCTCATCTTATATGGGACTCTAGATCTTATAACTAATCCGTCTCATGAGACATACTACACACTAGAGATAAATTATTCATTAGATTGGATGTGGACTAATTTCAGCGATGATGATTTAGCAAAAGTCTGAAGAGCAAGTGACCAAGCAGAGTTGTGTATTAACACAAGTGTAGATTTGTTTCTACACTTTCCACGAGTCCCTTGTGATCTAGCCTATCTTAAATGGAATGGGAGGTTACATGTTTCTGTCAATTGATTTCTGTCAATTGATGTTTGGTAAATCGAAAGTCTACAGATAACTCCAAGGCAGTGATTATCGCGCGTTGCATAGTCTCGTCTCATCCTCACTATCATACAGCTTCAAGTTGAAACAGAGTAAGTGCTTGGCTTTGCCCCCTGTCATAAGCCAAGCAACAGGTGACATGCTAACGAAGTCGTAGCACCAAAGGTAAGGCCGAGACTTGCAGTGCAAGACCCGCAAGCACCAAGGCTAAAGTCTTGAGGCCCTTTCAATAAAGGCAAATTCTAAAGTATGTCTAATCAGTCACTACTCATGCACTCTTCATGGAGACTTGGTTACGTGAGTTTTACCTATAGTCTGTTCTCGGACCTTCCATGTAATATTTTCTCATCCGTAAACATGTAAATCTACATGGCCAGACATAAGGGGGCAAGCAATAACATGAGATGAATTAATAATAAAACAAGTAAATGGCGCAAATGATAAGACCCCAAGTCATATCAGGCAACATTATCCAACATCTTATTATAAAGCCCAAGGGCCTCAACAGCTATACGTAAAAGGAGAGTGAATACGCTAATATGATATGCTATGTAAATAATGCACTAAACAACGTATTTTCTTGAAATGAGCCGATTAACATGGAAATATTTAATATTACGCAATAAAAAAGGCAATGTAATCATTATTTTTGTTTCTTTAAATGCACCCCTAGACATGTTTTTATAAATTTTTTAAGGACCATCCAATCTAAAATTACTAACAAGCAAGATATGATTTTTATCATTTCCAATTTATAACATACCACCTATTGAAAATGAATGCGCTAATATCGCAATTAAATAATAGTACAGCCTAAGTATCCTAGATGCGCATTAAAACATTTATTTTATGGCATGCCACCTATTGAAGATGAATGTTCAAATATTGCAATTAAATAATAGTACAACTTGAATATCCCAGCTGTGTATTAAAACATCTATACATGGGAAGTTCCAATTTTTCTAAAGATTTGTGTATCATAAGCTCTAAAACTTATCACGAAAGTGTAATGTAGTTCTAAAACTTATTAAATGTGCAATCAAATCCTAAAATTTGTCGAATGGGTTCAATTGAATCTTTTTATTGACTTTATCTAATTTAGTTAACGGAAAATGCTGACATATCTTATTTTATTACTTTCTTAAGATACGTAGAGATGGTGTTGCACCCATCAAGAGCCGTGTTAGAAAAATATTTTTAAAATATAAACTAAATTAGAGCTAAAAGAACTAACGTTACAAAAAGAAAGAAAATGAAACTCATCCCTTGACTTGGCTAAGCCTCGGTGATGGTCACCACAATAGCTTTCAGGAAGGGCCGGCGGAGGTCACCTGAGCCTTGCCGAAGGCTGGCAACCCTCACCAGCCCTAGGCGAGGCCTTGGCAGCCCTTGACTAGGGCCTGCTGGCCTAGATCCCAGTAGGGCATGACCCCACCCTAGATCTGAGCGAGGTTGCTGCTGCTGCCTTGAAGAAGAAGAGATTTGGTGGAGGATTTTCGAGAGGAGCGGCTAAGAGAGGAGAGTGAGTGAGAGGGAGAGAGAGGGAAGAAAAATGAGGGAGGACGAGAGGGAGCTCGTGGGAAGGCGCTGTGATGTGCAGGCCCAAGTGACACAGGCCTACAAAACAAAGGCCCAAATCTAAGTCGGCCCATTTCAGCCTGGATCTTGCTATCTTTCGAGACGCCTCTATCTCCGCTTTTTTCGTCGCCTGCTGAAAAAGAATAGATGAGGAGACAGTCTGAGGGAGACGAGGGCTTGTGTGGAGGCGTGACTGTGTGTCTCGAACTCACCACGGGCTGCTATTCATAGATGTGCGAAAACTCGAGGGGGTTATTGAGTGTACCGAGAAATTTCAAGAACTTTGAGATTGCTCGAGAGTTAGATGAGACAACTTAAACGGCAATGATTAGTCCTTCAAATGTGGCGGTTGCGACAAGAATGGCCCTTCTGGCCTTTTAACCTTGGCCAAGCCACATGGGCTGTCCCAGTTCAATTTTATGATGGGCCTTTTCTGACACTATCAACCATATCACAAAATTTTCGAAACAGTATTTTGACAGAATTATAAGCATTTGCTTTTAAGAGTGCGAGTGGACTTGCAACAAAACAAAAGAAGGCCTCTTGTGATATGAGCAAGCTCGAGTTCATCCGTACATTCCTATGCATGTTTCTCTATTCACCCCCCCCCCCTCTCACAAGATAATGGCAGACAAAAAAACACCTTTGCCTTATGTCCATCATAGTCGTTTCGCGCCATCTCTAACCCTCCTTGTAAGATTCAACTTGTGACGATATCAGTTGAGATGTATGTCGAACGATGATCCAGAAGCAATCCGGATGAGCATTTGGTTGAGCGATTATGATGACTCACAGTGAGTCAAATGTTTGGTTGAATATTACAGATGAATCATAATGTACAAAATAGAGGAAGGGTAAAAAAACTCCCTATCTCTACTGTGAACTACTGCATGAAAGCTTTTCTTTAACTTGATTTGTAATTGTGCTTGCCAAATTATTATCATTCTAGGAGTATCATATTTCCCGTACTTTGAGCTTAAGTGCTCCAATGTCGTATCGAGTCATCGACAAAGGAATGGCTATATCAATAGTCCCACTACTCAAAAGGAAAAAAGAAACATTAGTCTCTGAAAACAGATATTCTGTAGTACCGATGTCTAAAACAGGAAAAGAGGCCTCTTGATGATGTACTAGAAGAAAATATTCATCTTCATCAATGAATGATAGTGCACTAATCCTATCAATTCAACACAATCACGAGTACATCTCAAATTAATCAAATGCTGCAGGCTCGAGATTAATTGCGTTGGCATGATTTTCTCTTCTCTTATAATACACCTTACCTGTATATCCAAATCCACAAACGGGCCTCTTTGAGTTCATTAAGAATTGGCAACATAAACGAAGGCTTTTCAGTACTCTAGTAGTTCTTTCAAACCCGGGCACTGCATAAGCCAAACCACATGAGTTACTATTCTCCAGAAATTTTCCATGCCCTTGATTTGAGCGAAGTTTTTGTATCATGAACAATACCTCTTCAGTGTGTTGTAGTTCACTGGAACGTAGGAGGGGTCAACATGGAAAGCTTCCTGCGCCTCTTTCCTCTTCATGTAATCAATAGTGTCGTTATCTGAGTAGCCATCTCTATGCATCAAATCCTACTTGCAGAAAAGAAAAGGATAGGTATCAAAGTGTTCTCGTGGAGCCTCTAAGAATGAATTTAGGATCAATCTCACTTGTATGGGGCTCGCAGGTGGTCTGATATATAGGTTAAAATAATTGACATCTCCAAATTCATTGTTATATTCTTCACCGCAGGCTTCACATCAGCCGACAGAATGCATATCAACAGAGCAAAAATTCCTTATGTTTTTGTATGGACTGTCTGACATCCACCCGTTATTCCACAAGCAATCGGCCATTCCAGGTTCTCCAGTTTCTTTGTTGAGGGAAGGATTTCCTAACTAAAATTTTTTACCCAAGAACAGAACAATAGTTTAGTCCAGTTTGACAGTGGAAATGGATATGCTTTGACATTTAGACTCGGTACTGATCGTCTTGCCAATATTCCCTTCAGATTGATAATTGGTCGCAACGATCCACTTGTTTTGATTTACAATCTGTCGAGCAAATTGAGATATATAATGTCCCGAAGTAGGTGCTCTTTATTTGAAGCGTGAGTGACCTAACATTGCGTTATAGAGTTAAATGGCCACAGAACACGCATACCTGCATAGCTCTGTCGGGCAACATAGGATTCTCTGTCTTTGAAATTTCAGAAAGATGCCAAGCCACTTATTTAAGAATGCATGACTGTCCATGGCTAAGATCGAATGAAAAGGAAACAACTTAGACTATTGAAAAGAAAGTATAGAGTGGAAGACAAAAAAATAAACTCAGCGTAAAATCGTAAGAAGGTAGAGCAAGTCATAAGTCCCGACCAGTGCTATTATCTCCGATTGACTCGGCAACGCTGAGGATAGAAGATCCAGCTCCAGCAGGGGAATCGAGGAAGAGGGAATTGGCCTCTAGGGAAAACAAACGACAAGATGCTACTATTTAATCATACAGTGATCCACTGTATGTACTCTCCTTGTGTAGAATTGTTTCTCCACTTCTCCCGAGACCTTCATTCTGATATTGTTTACATGCATGTTTTTTTGTGTCTGAAGATTGAGGAAAGTAAACATAACTTGGGAAAGGAATCCATTGAACATTAGTGGGCACTACAATTTCATGTCCTGATGTTGTCCCCCTCAACACGCAATTATTAGCATAGGCATAGACAGGATGAAATGGAATTGCTAATATATTTTTACATGATTGAGAAGCAAAATATCACGAGTATAATAGCAAGAAGCACTGCTAAAGAGCTAAGCAACACTAAATTTACAAAATGAAATATGATTTGCACTTATCATGCTGTTTTATTGATGACTTGCTCGGACAAGCTTGAAGCTGAAGAAAACAAAAATTGGCTTCTACTCATAAGGAGAAACAAGCCAACCTCAGAGATGATTCTACTTAAACAAGAAAGCAAGAACTTCACGAGATCTATGAAGGATTGGACTGATCAATGTGGAGGACGGGCCTGTTATGCTCTTCTCAATCTCCTCCTCAACCCGGCTGCCTTCACTATAACAATCACGTAGACCATGTCTATTTTACAATCCACATAGTCAGAGTAGACGCGTCTCCAATTCTTCTTGTACACCAGAACTCCAATAACTCCCCAAAGCCCAGTTGCAAACGCGAGCATTATGACTACGTAGAACATCACCTTTTCAAGCTTACCTTCTTCATTGGTATCTTCTTCTGGCACTTCAGGGGCCTTTGCATTGGAGCACTTCTTTGGTAGAGGATCGCCACACAGTAGAGGATTGTCAGCCTATATGGAAGGATCATCAAGGGTCTGGATTTGATTTCCTTTTGGAATTGGCCCCGTGAAGTTGTTGTGTGACAAGTTTAGTTTGCTCAGTGATGTAAATGCAGAAAAGCTATGTGGGATTGCTCTTGAAAGGTGATTATTCAAAAGATCAAGTGACTCTAGTGATTTCATGTCTCCAATCCTAGTTGGGATGTCTCCAAAATGAAAGTTGCGAGATAAGTTCAAGCCTCACAATTCGGAAAGCAAGGTAAGTTCTTAAGGGATTGGCCCAATCAATTTGTTGCTTGAGAGATCCAATTTTACCATAAGCTGAAGATGAAGTGTTGTGTAGTCAAGGTCCATCCCTTTGACGACCTGCTTCACATGCTCTTGATTCCAATCCGTTGGAGGCATGATGATATCAGTCATTGGCGCAAGCATGGGAGGTGCATGGTGATAAGCAGGGGGGAGTGGGTCACCTCCATATGTGCTTTTGTGCAGTTTCATACCTTTCATATAGCCAAGACAATTTAGAATCATTCCTGTTATATTATTCATTGTTAGGTCTAATATTTGCAGTGTAGAGAGTGAGCATAGTTGTGGAGGAATACTGCCAGTGAACATGTTTCCTCATAATCTAAGAATCTATAGAGACTGAAACCTTGGTCCAAACCAATGTGGAACAGTTCCAAAGATTTTGTTCTCGCCAAGATCCAAAATCAGCAAGTTTATACAATTGCTCATAGTCACAGGAATTTCTCCAAGTAGACTGTTGTTGTTCAAGGGTTATGACCCAAGCTCAAAAAAATTTCCCAAAGAACTCGTATGACCCCTGACAATTTGTTAGATGATAAATCAAGCACCCTTACCATGTTCTCCTCTCAACATGCAGGAATTTTGCCAACCAAATCATTCCTTCCAAGGTACAACACGTCCATAACTTCTATCTGGCATAATGAGGTTGGTATTGGACCACTCATGAGATTATCATTCAGATACAAGGACTCCAAATAAGGCATCGCCAGGCCAATATCTCGTGGAATAGGTCCTAAGATTAAGTTGTGAGAGAGATCTAGTGAATTCATATTGGAAGGAAATTTTGGAAGCGATTCATTTATTTGGTTGTAAGAGAGATTCAAGTAGGAGAATGACATGAGACCTAGCCAATCTAGGAGAGCTCGAGCGATGGAGGCATTGGACAAAACTATCTCTGTTGCATTGACTTGTGTTTTTTATCCATTGCAGAAATTCCATTCTGAACTCGCAGGACATTATCCAAATGTGCAAGAGATTGAAGGGCGGTATTCAATTGGAATCCACCTTGAAAGCTAAATAGTTGTTGCTTATATCTAAGTACCATAGCTTCAAGAGGTTAGAGAAGTGGATTTCGGAAATTGTTCCTCTCAAGGAATTTGCTGAAAGATCTAAAGTGTGAAGATTTTTAAATTGTCCGAGACTGCATGGAATAGTGCCATTTAGAAGATTGTTACTAAGCTCTAAAAATGATAAGACTTGCAGTCTTCCCAATGCCTTTGGAATATTCCCTATCAATTGATTATATGAAAGATCAAGTTCTTCCAAGCGTAACCAACCATATGACAGGATGGCTCCATGTAATTGATTACACGATAAGTCAAGTATCGTTAGGCCTTTCAAGCACACCATCCAATCTGGCAAAGCTCCCCGAAGAAAATTATTATTTATCCTCAATCGCTCCAAGTTTTGCCTAATAAACCCAGAAGAATTTCTCTCGACTAAAAATATCTTGTCATGAAATTCGTTATGGCCCAAAAATAGTGACTTGAGGAATGGTTTGTTCCTTAAGAAAGAGAGCAACCCTCCTTCAATGCTTTGTAGAAGATTTTGTGCCAGATTGAGATCGACAAGACTTCTCACATTATCAAACCACCTTGGTACTGAAGAGTTGAAAAGGTTTGATGCAAGATTAAGGTGCTGGAGAGAATTCATGTTTTGAAATATACAATAATAAAAACAAAAACAAAAAATGGCAGAAATGATAAGACACCGAGCCAATTTGGACAATATTATCTTGTTGATACCTAAATTTTGACTAAATATTTAGAGGCCACTTTGACCCTACCCAAAAAAATTTACATTGAATAGCACGTCACATCGGCATGAAGATCATTTGCATTAACGAAATGGCTTGGGGCTGGGCCTGACCCCAGCCCCTTTTCTTTCCCCCTTGTCTGGGTCGGGCCCATTTCCTTTTAATTTCTCCCCAGCCGGGTCCCTTCTCCGTTCCCCACCTTCCTTCCTTCTTCCTCTCCTGCACCTCTGCGCACAGACACCCTCCGCAGAGCAGCCAAGGGGAGGCCTGGTCGGCCTGCCCAGAACCGGTGGCCGAAACACCTCCGTCGATCGGGCTCCTCGCTCGTAAATACCAGGGACACAAAAGGAGAGAGAAAAATTCGTGAGCAAAAGGTTTCTCGTATAGAAGAGTGAGAGATTCTCGAGAGAGGAGCCGCATGTGAGAGTTTGAGCGAGGGAGGGGAGTTAGAGGGAGAGACTGCCGGTCACCGAGCCAGCATCGCCGCCAACGACCCACTGCCGGGCCTCCTTTCCAGTGCCAAGGCCCCGGTAAGCTTCGACCCTGTTCTTGGGCATGCCGGGCCGGAGCTCGTGGCCGTCCGGCTTACACGAACTCCGGCCCCGACCGTCCTTCGTTTGGCTGTCGTGTGGGTCGTTTTTTCATCTGGTGAGAGTCTCGGCTCGGGTTTGAGTCTTGGTCGAGCCAAAAACCCCTAATTTCAGTAGCGTACCCCGAATGAGATCTAGTTTTGTGTCGTTGTTTTGAGCAGAAGTCGAGTCGTCCGGGCATCGACCCGTTGAGTCGAGGCTTGCCTGTGATTCCTCAAAGAGTCCTTTTTTCGGCTTCTTTTCCTTTCCCAACGAGCTGCTACTGTAGGCTTGTATTTGTGCTAGTTTCTGGAGGATGCCCATCTTCCCTTCAACGTGCGGTTCCTTATAAAACACGAAGGTAACCATGGCGGCTGCACTCTGGCGAAAAGAACGACTTTGGGCATAGAAGACTATCTCCGTTCGTTTTATAGAAAAATAACTTTCGGAAAATGTTTTCCAGCATTTATTTTATGGAAAATGAGTTAGTCAAGGAAAAGATTAACGTTATCAGAAAAAAAATATATTCAAAAGTGAGGAAAATATTTTCTACTTTGAGTTTTTTGATCTGTGTTTGGATTTGTCGCTGAGCGGCTAAACATCGCTAAGGCACGTAGCGGCGGCAGAGAAAGGAGGAGAAAGAGGAAGGAGGAAGGAAAAAGGAAAAATAATTAAAAATAACAATAATTCGATTTTTTTTAAGAGTAAAAAATAATTAAAATTCAATTTTTAAAAAATATGTAAAATGTAAAATTAAAATTTTTTTGGTTGATTAAAAAAATTAAAATTCGTTTTTTTGGTGATTTTCCCCCGAAAATCATATCAAATAATGAATAGTGAAAAATACTTTTCACGCCATTCTCAATCGAATATTAAAAAATATTGTTATTTTCTTGAACAATGTATTCCAAAAACTATTCTAGAAACGTAATATCTCCTTTTGTTTTCTTTTTCTTGTTTTCTCTCAAAGCTCCCTTGGGCCCACTTGCCTTTTACACGGGCACAGGAGATGAAGCGTGCTCCTCCCTTTTGTCTTTCAGTGGGTGGGAACTTCTTTTTCTTTGTGCCGTAAATCATTTCGAGACAACTTAAATTTGAGACATATATTTAATAATAATTCTATCTACATATTTTTTTTTTCTTTGACGTCTCAAAATTCAAAGGGGAAATATAGCCTAGGAAAGGAATACATTGAACATTGGTGGGCACTATGCCATTAACAATTTCATTTGCTAATGTCATATTACCCTCATGCACTTAGCAGGAAAAGCTTAAACAATATAAAATGGAACATGCACTTAGCTGGAAAAGCTTAAACAATATAAAATGGAATTGCTAACATAGTTTTATGACATTGACAAGCAAAATAATATCATGAGTATGATAACACGAAGTACTGCTAAAGAGCTGAGCAACACTAAAATTACAAAATGACATGATTTGCTCTTACTGTGCTGTTTAATCGACGGCTTGCCCGGACAAGCTTGAAACTAAAGAAAACAAAATATTGGCTACTAGTAAATACTCACAAGGAGAGACAAGCCAACTACAAGAAGATTCTACTTAAACAAGAAAGCAAGAACTTCGCGAGATCAACAAAGGATTGGACTGACTGATGTGGAGAACAGGCTTGTTATGCTCTTCTCAATCTCCTCCTCAACTCGGCTGCCTTCACTACAATAATCACGTAGACCATGTCTGTTTTATGATCCACATAGTTGAAGTAGACGCGTCTCCAATTCTTCTTGTACACCAAAACTCCAATAACTCCCCAAAACCCAGTCGCAAACCCAAGCAGTATGACTATGTAGAACATCACCTTTTCAAGCTTACCTTCTTCATCGGGATCTTCTTCTGACACTCGAGGGGCCTCAGCACCAAGGCATTTCTTTTGTAGAGGATCGCCACAAAGTAGAGGATTGTCGGCATAAATGGAAGGATCATCAAGGGTCCGGATTTGATTTCCTTTGGGAATTGGCCCTGTGAAGTTATTGTGAGACAAGTTCAGTTTGCTCAATGATTTAAACGCAGAAAAGCTATGTGGGATTGTTCCTGAAAGGTGATTATTCGAAAGATCAAGTGACTCGAGCAATTTCATGTGTCCAATCATAGTTGGGATGCCTCCAGAAAGAAAGTTGTGAGATAAGTTCAAGCCTCGTAATTTGGAGAACAAGGTAAGCTCTTTAGGGATTTGCCCAATCAATTTGTTGCTTGATAGATCCAAATTGACCATAAGCTGTAGATCAAGTGTTGTGTAGTTAAGGTCTATCCCCTTCACGACCTGCTCCACATGCTGTTCCCAAATATATTGAAAGAGGCCACGAGACATCAACTCATCCACAGAAGGTTTAGGCTCATAAGTAGGGGAAAGCGCATTGCCTTCATCTACGTTTTTAGGCAGTTTCATACCCGTCATATTGCCAAGACAATTTGGAATCGTTCCCATTAGATTATTCACTGCTAGGTCCAATATGCGCAGTGCATGAAGTGAGCATAGTTGTGAAGGAATACTGCCATTGAACATGTTTTCTCGCAATCTTAGAATATGTAGAAACTGAAAGCTAGGTCCAAACCAATGTGGAACACTTCCAGAGATTTTGTTCTCACCAAGATCTAAAACTACCAAGTTCCTGCAATTGTTCATAGTCACAGGAATTTCTCCATGGAGATTGTTGTTGCTCAAGCGCATTGACCAAAGACTAGTTAGATTTCCCAAAGAACTCGATATGACTCCAGACAACTTGTTGGATGATAGATCAAGGAGTCTCATAGTAATCACCTTCCAACAATCAGGGATTTCGCCAACTAATTGATTCCTTTCAAGGCGCAACTCGAACAAAAATTCCATCTCGTGTAATGAGGTTGGTATTGGACCGCTTAAGAGGTTATCATTCAATTTCAAGTAAGTCATCTGAGGCATCGCCAAGTCAATATCTTGCGGAATAGGTCCTGAGATTAAGTTGTGAGAGAGATCTAAATTGTATAGGCAAGAAAATTTCGGCAGAGATCCATTTATTTGGTTGTAAGAGAGATTCCGATGGGAGAATGACATGAGACCTAGCAATTCAGAGAGAGCTCCTATGATGGATGAGTTGGACAACAATATATCTGATGCTTCGACTTGCATTTTTATCCATTGCGGAAATTCCTTTATGAAATCGCAAGACATCATCCCAATATACCATAGATTGAAGGGCGCTATCCAATCGGAATCCACCTCGAAAGCTAAATAGTTGTTGCTGATATCTAAGTGCCGTAGCTTTGAGAGGTTGGCAAAGTGGATTTCAGAAACTATTCCTTTCAAGGAATTTCTTGAAAGATCTAAAACAAGAAGATTTTGAAGTTGCCCGAGACTATGTGGAATGGTGCCATTTAGAAGATTGTTACTAAGATTGAAAAACCATAAGACTTGCAATCTTCCTAATGCCTCTGGAATATTTCCCGTCAATATATTATGAGAAAGAGCAAGGTATTCCAAGCATGACCAACCATATGGTGATGGGATGGTTCCATTTAATTGATTAAATGATAGGTCAAGCCATGTTAGGTTTTTCAAGTGCACCAGCCAATTTGGCAAAGCTCCTCGAAGAAAATTATCTCCCATATCCAATATCTCCAAGTTTTTTACGATAAGCCCCGAAGAATTTCCCTCGGCTGAAAAAAACTCATCATGAAGTTTGTTATGATTCAATGATAGTGACTCGAGGAATGGTTTGTTCCTTAAGAAAGAGAACAACCCTCCTTCAATGCTTTGCAAAAGATTCCATCCAAGATCGAGATTGACAAGACTTCTCAAGTTATTGAACCACCTTGGTACTGAAGAGTTGAAACAATTGTATGAAAGATTGAGATGCCGGAGAGAAGTCATGTTTTGAAATACAGTGCTTGAGATGGGACCTCGGAAAAAATTCTTTGAAAGATCAAGGTACTGAAGATCAAGATGAATAGGTAGGTGAAAGTCATAAAGCCCGCAATTTGATAGGCTTAAATGAGATAAAGATGGGAGTACACTGATCACCCGCATGGGGTCTCCATATTTAGTAAAATTCAGGCTGTCCATGTCAAGGTACCTTAACGCTTGAAGATGGGAAACCCACTGAATGTCATCAACAGCACCCCCTTAATAATCACTATTGAGATCGAGGACTTCCAACTGAGTGAGATTTCCCCATTTACAAGGAAAAGTTGCAAAACCAAAAGAGTTGGATAAATTGAGGTACCTCAATTGCTTCATTGAGCCGATATCATTGAGTATGTTCGCCTTTTTGAAATAGATCCCGCTCAACTCTAGGTAGCTCAAGTATCTCAAGTTCAGCAAAGAAGAGTTCAATTCACTAGCTGTGAAAGAAATATGGTCAAATGGGAATTCGTATCTTGGCGCGATCTTGAGCATGACGACATGTCCATTTGCTCGGTCGCATTTTATGCCAGTCCATTGGCAAGAATCTTCGCTGTCCACGAAAAAAGGATGTGATGTGTGTTTGAGAGACTTTGTTTGAGCCGGAGTAGAGCATCCCTTTCGTCTTCAAAGCAAATTGAGGATGAGCTTCTATTTCTGCACAAGCATACACACGCATGGTCTAAAATCAACAACAGACTTACTAGTACAAGCACTCTTACACTATCATGTTCCGCCATGAATGATGATGATATTGAAAACAAAAGGTATATCGCACATGAACGCCACTGATTAGGCTTCAAGTTTTTGGCTTGGGTGTATTGTTCAAATTCTGACGATATTTAACTTATTGTCTATTGCCATAAGCCAAGCAATAGACACCAAGCAATAGACAACAAGTTATCGAAATCGTAGCTCGAAGATGTACGCACTTTGGCAACAGCATTATTGTGGAGAAACTTCAGGTATGAACGAGTTTTGCAGTGCAAGACCCGCAAACACCGAGTCAAAGTCTTGAGGTCCATGTCATCATGCTATGCAACGCCTTCGGTCTGTCTACATTCATCTGGTCGCATTTTCCTCTGTATGAGTGCAAATTCTAACACGGTTTTAAGTGCACCTAATTCAAACACTAGTCAAATGCTCATCATGGATTTTGAGTATGTAGTCACATTTCTTTTAAAAAGTACATCTATGGGATGTTTATTATGAAGGAACGATGGAAAATTAGCAAGAGCATAAACTAAAACGCAATACAATATTAATCAATTTTTATGAATCTCTTTTGGATCGAAAGATCACTCTCTTAAATTTTTCTATTGATATCAATTGCTCATTGGACGATGACAAGACAATATGAGAATTTTAAGGGCCGGACGAATAGTGATATTTTGCGAAATTGTTTTCAACTGTTTTAAAAATTTTAACTATTATATGAAAGCATGGTTTGATAATACAAATTTTTTATTACTCCCTGTCGTGATCTTTAGAGACGAATGACATCCCCGAGGCGTTTGGATGGATTATCAAGCGAACTTCTCTTGCAAGATGGGTGCTTGCACTTGACGTAGATTCCTTCAAGTCCTACCGCTCGCAACATTTTTTACATTTATTTTAATGACATTTATTCTTGCTTCAAAATTAGCAAGAACCTCACAAGTAAATTGAAGTTAAACTTAAAATGAGTGATATGAATAAATTGGGGTATTTGGCTTTGATTAAAGTAGGATTTCACCAGAAAATGTAAATTACTATGTGATGAAGCTTCCTTAGTCGGACGAAAAAGAAAAGTCTTTCATCGGATTCATCATCTAATGTTGACCTGACCAACACGTGTGCCCAGGGCGGATCCTTTAGCGATACCGCTAGTGACTACTACAGAAAACTTTGCAATCAACGCGCGCAAAAGTCTGATCTTTCAAGTCTCTTGTTTCAATTGTGCTCTATTGTAGTGCCGTGGACCTTGACTTGATGAAAACTGCCTTTCCCGCTTATTTAATAAGGTGATGATGATGTTAAGAATGATTTTTTCTTGTACACATCGGTTGAAATCCATTTTTCGACACTCATGAATACCGCAATTCTCTATTATTGTATTACCGACCTTGTTCAATTTATTCTTAAAAACTCACACCGATGACGAGGGCATCGAATAATTAATGTGATCTTTTAGCCCAGTTAACAATAATCAAACCCCCAAAAGCAATCTCATTTGGTGATGATTTACCGGTGTATAAGTGACATTACCAACTCTCTCATCTTATATGGGAATCTAGATCTTATAATTAATTCGTCTCATGAGGCTTACTTCGCACGGAAGATAGATTATTTGTAAGATTAGATGTGGATAAATTTCAGCAATGATAATTTAGCTAAATGCAAACAGCAAGTGACCAAGCAGAGTTGTGTATTAACACGATTGTAGATTTGTTTATGCACTTTCCACGAGTCCCTTGTGATCTCGCCAATCTTATACTTTCCAGGAAAATGTAATCATTATCACTGTGGATTTCAACTGAAATGGGAAGTTACATGTTTCTTTCGATCAAAATTTGGTAAATTGAAAGTCTACAAATAACTCTCAGTCAACTCAACGATTATTGCTCCACATTTCAATTGAAAAATTTAGAATAGGAGGTCACATGTTCTTTCCATCAAAATTTCTAAAATTGAAAATCCACATATAACTCCAAGTCAACTCGACTTATCGCTCATGGCATGGTCTATTATCTCATCCTCAGAGCTAGTCCAGGCTCACTATCATTTTTGTGAGTCAGGAGCACCAACGCGGACGCACTTTGGTGAGGCTGGACCAACCGCATTATTGTGGAAAAACTTAAGGTATGGCCCAGTTTCGCAGTACAAAACCCGCAAGCACCAAATCAAAAAGTCTTGAGGTCCATGTCGTCATGCTATGCAACGACTTGGGTCTGTCTAAATTCATCTGGCTGTATGATGCAAATTCTAGCAGGGTTTGAAGTACGCCTAACTCAGCCACTACTTAAATGCTCATAATGGACTTTGAGTGCGTATTCACATTTCTTTTCAAAATGCGCCTTTGGGATCTTTATCATGAAGGAACGATGAAAATTAGTAGCACGATATTAATCGATTCTTGTGAATCTCTTTTGGGACGAAAGATCACTCTCTTGAATCTTCCTATTGATATCAATTGTTCATTGGAAGATGACAAGATAATAGTAGAATTTTAAGAGCCGGACTAATAGTAATATTTTACAAGATCATTGTCAACTGTTATACAAATTTAAACTATTAAATAAAAGTGTGGTTTAATAACTAAATATTCTATTACTCTCTATTGTGACCCTTTAGAGATGAACGACATCCCTAAGGTGTTTGGATGGATTATCAAGTGAACCTCTCTTGCGAGATAGGTACTCACACTTGACATAAGCTCTCCCAAGTCCTATCGGTCACAACATTATTTACACTTGATTGGTTATGACATTTATTCTTGCTTTAAAATTAGCAAGAACCTCACAAATAAATTGAAGTTAAACTTAAAATGAGTGATACGAAGAAATTGAGGAATCTGGCTATGATTAAAGTAGGATTTCACCGGAAAAATATAAGTTGCTATATGATAAAGCTTCCCTAGTCGGAAGAAAGAGAAAAGTCTTTAATTGGATTCGTCATCTAATGTTGATCTGAGCAACACGTGTCTATGGCGGTCCTGTGTTGACTCCACTGGTGACTACTACAAAAAACCTTTGCAATTAAGCCTTTCAAGTTTCTTGTTCCAACTGTGCTCTATTATTGTGTTGGGGGTCTTCATTTGATAAAAATGGCTTTTCTTACTTATTTATTAAGATGATGATGATGTAGAGAACGATGAGTCCTTGTTGTACATTTTGGTTGAAATCCATTTTTCAACCCTTGTAAATACGGTAACTCTCTATTGTTGTATTATGGGTCTTGTTCCATCGATTCTTAGAAACTCATGTCAATGATGACGGCATCGAATAGCTAATGTGATCCTTTAGCCTAGATAACAAGAGTCAAACCCTTGAAATGCATCTCATTTGGTAACGATTTACTGGTGTGTAAGTGACATTACCAACTTTCTCTCATCTTATATGGGACTTTTGATCTTATAACTAATCCATCTCATGAGACATACTTCACATGGGAGGTGGATTATTTGTTAGATTAGATGCGGACTAATTTCAGCAATGATGATTCAGCAAAAGTCTAAAGAGCAAGTGATCAAGCAGAGTTGTGTAATAACACAAGTGTAGATTTGTTTCTACACTTTCCACAGGTCCCTTGTGATCTAGCCTATCTTATGAGTCAGGGAAAATGTATCCATCATCACCATGGATTCCATTTATAAAAATAGAATGGGAAGTTACATGTTTCTTCCAATTGTTGTTTGGTAAATCGAAAATCTACAAATAACTCCTAGTCAATCAACGATTATCACTCATTGAATAGTCTCTTATCTCATCCTCACTATCATACAGCTTCAAGTTGAAACAGAGCAAGTGCTTGGCTTTTCCCCTCGCTGTAAACCAAGCAATGGGTGACACGTTGACGAAGTCGTAGCACCAATGGCAGCCAAGTAATCTAATCAGCCACTCAACTCATCATCAAGACTTGGTTACGTAAATTTTATCTATAGTACGTTATCCGCACTTTTCCTCCTTTGATAAAACGGCGTTTCATGTAATCTTTTCTAACGTTCATCCCTAGACATGCAAAACTACATGACCACACATAAAGGCGCAAGCAATAAAATGAAATCAGTCATAACAAAACAAATAAATGGCTGAAATGATAAGACCCTAAGCCAAATCTGGCAACATTATTCAACGTCATATTATAAAGCCCTGGGACACAGACCTCGTCAAATATACATAAAAGGAGAGTGAATATACAAATGTGATATGCTATGTAAGTAATGTACTAAACAACGTATATTCTTAAAATGAGGTAATCGACATGGAAATATTTAACATTGTGCAATAAAAAATGCAATGTAATCATAAATCTAAATTTCATTAAATGCACCCCTGGACATATTTCTGTAAATTGTTTAATGAACATCCAATCAAAAATTACTAGCAAGCAATATATAATTTTGATCTTTTCCAATTTATGACATACGACAAATCGAAAATAAACATGCAAATATAGCAATTAAATGAAACTTCAATTCATGGGAAGTCCCAATTTTTCTAAGATAGGAATTGGGTGCATAGGAATGTCATGTAAAGAATATGTAAGATAGCATGATGCAAAGTCTTACATGGGCATGACATGAGCAACTACTTTCGCATGAAAATGAATTCTCCACACATGCGGTGGGATAACCTAAGCCGTAATCAATGAAGCTTGAAGAGAGTATATGAAGTTGGAATATGCGACTCTTGATTATTCACGAAAGGAGGTTCATATAAATGGTGGTCAAGATTTACCAAAGAGTAATTTTTACAGAATTATAAGCATTTGCTTTTAACCAAGAGTGCAAGTGCAACAAAACAAAAGGCCTCTTGTGATATGAGCCAGCTCGAATTCATCTGTACATTCCTATGCATCTCTCTCTATTCCCCCTAGTTTTCAACAATAAACAGAACTTCTCTCTACCACCGATCCATTTTATGTGTCGGAAGATATCTGCAACACCTGTCAAAAAGAAAAAGGAAACATTTCTGCTAAAAGAAGCTTCTCTCACAGGACGATGGCAGACAAGAGACACCTTTGCCCGATGCCTCTAACAGACGTTTCACGCCAACTTTGGCCCACCTTGTAACATTGTGACAGTACCAGTTGAGGCATAAGTTAAACGACGCTCCAGAAGTAAATCGGATGAGCAGTTGGTTGACAGATTTTGAGGACTCAGGGTCAATCCAATGCCTGGCTGAAATTATACATGAATCAGGACATACAAAATGGAGGGAGGCAGAAAACTCACTGTGTCTACGATGCCTTCATCAGCCTTTACACGTCCGATCGCATATATCGACTCACTAAGGACGGCGGCGGCAGAATACCCTCTAGCGCAATTCATCGGTTCCCCAGCCATCCAGCAATCCAGGTGCGGATCATACACATCAACACTCAGAACCATTGAAGTTCCATCAAAACCACCCAAGGCATATCTATTGAAGGAGTACAGATAAGACACAATGCTCAAGAAAACTGAAACTCGAAGTTGAGCAGAGTACAGTAAAGCTAGCTTTAATTAATTTACAGTTGAAACAATGACCAGCAAAATGAACAACTGGAAAAAAAAACTAATTTTGCAGTTCTGTCCTTTAGTTATGTTAGCAGAACGGAAGAAGGGAGACTACAAGGAATTTGTTTATTAGACTTACATTGTGAGAAAATACTAGCCTTGTTTGGTAACCATCCCAATAGTAACTAATTCTGATTCTTTGTTCCCGGGAGTAGTTTGGGAATAGAATCGCGTTTGGTAAAATTTTTGTTCTCGGGAACAAATTTCTATTTTTTGTTCCCGGAAGTAGATTTGGAACAGAATCAAGAATAAATAAAAAAAAATTGATTCTTGTTCCAGGTACAAATCTAAGAATCAAAAAACTCTTCTTCTTCCCTTTTCTCCTCTTCTTCTTCTATATTCTTCTTCTTCATCGACTGCCATCCCGTGGTTGCTGTCCGTCGCCATCCGCCACCGTCCACCGCCACCACCGTTCGCCGGCACCCGATCTGGCAAGCTCGCCGGAGGCTCGCCAGGCCAGGGTGAGATCCAGCAAGCTCGCCGGAGGCAAGCCCAGCCACCGGCGAGCCTTAGCCTCGCCGAGGCTAAGCAAACCTCGCAATGCTCAGCCAGGCATGCCTCGCCCAGCCCCGGTGAGACCGGCTTGGCCACCGGCGAGGCTCAGTAGATAAGGGCCGGAGACCTCACTGGAGATCGGCGACCAACCACAAGAAGAAGAATAAGAATAGGAGAAAAAGGACAAAAAAAAAGAAGAAGGAAAAAAGTAAAAAAAAAAATTAAAAATTAAAAGAAATTGATTTAGAACATAATCAATAAGCACTGTACTAAATGCAATTCTATTCCAGAATCAGAAATTTTAGACAGTTATCAAACGGCTTAAAATGCTTAGAAATTGTTCTCAGGAACAGAATAAAAAAGAATCATTTCTTATCAGAATTTGTTCCGGGGAACAAAATCGTTACCAAACGCGCACAAGAAGCATGGACGTGAAACAATATCATGTCCAGGTCAAGGGAGTATACGACATGCTTTTCCAGCATCTATAGGCAAATATCATCAAATAAAATTGAACAACTGGCATCAAAAGGAACATACGGGTATACTTACAGTTTTTCATTCAGCGAGACCAGTGAATGGCAGCCCCTCTTTGTGGTCAAGCTTCCAATTTTGGCTCAAGAATGTTCTCTTGGGTCAAATCTTTCAGCCGAACTGAAATAAATCAGCAGAGGAAAAATTACCAACTCTCTGCTGTAGCTAACTCTGATGTAAAAGATTTCATATATATATATTTTCTTCTCCTTTATTGTGAGGAGTATTAGGTCTACAAGGGTATTTTTGAAGTTCCAGATATGGACATAAAAATAACTTGCATTTCCCCAGTAAAGGTTTCTTAGGGTTAAATTGCAAAAGCACTAGCGTTCATATGAGGAATGACACTGCCATTTTCCATCAGCTGCAACAACATATGAAGGGTTAATCACACGCCAGATACTTTCATAGGTTGCACAGGAGTTGACAAGAATGCCCCCAGAAAAGTAAATCAACTCATGTACTCGGATTTATCAGGAAAAAGGATAACACTCAGTCAAGAGAGTCACAAGAACAATCGACCACTTCAAATCACAAGATAAAAGGTTGATGAACCAACAGCATTATCGTGGAAAAATTTAGGTATGGCCGAGTTTTGTAGTGCAAGACCCGCAAGCACCAAGTCAAAAGTCTTGAGTTCCTTTCAAAAAATGCAAATTCTAAAGTATGTCTAATCAGGCACTCGCTCAATTACTCGTCATGGAAACTTGGTTGCGTAAACTTTACCTATAGCCCATATTGGTAAATTTCCTCCTTTGATAAAACAGTGTTTCATGCGATCTTTTCTGGTTTTCATCCCAACATGGCAACACACAAGGGTGCGGGCAATAAAATGAAATCAATCAATAATAAAAACAAAAAAAAAAGGCGGAAATAATCAGTGAGCCAATTAGACAATACCATCTTGTTGATACCTAAATTTTGACTAAATATTTAGGAATAACTTGCATAAAAAATTAGGGACTAATTTGGCCCTACCCAAAAAAATTTACATTGATAGCACGTCACATTGGCACTAAGATCATTTGCATTAACCAAGTTTTTTCATTTTATTTTTTAATTAAAAAGAAAAACCGAAATGGCTTGGGGCAGCGCTTGACCGCAACCCCTTTTCTTTCCCCTTCGTCTGGGTCAGGCCCATTTCCTTTTAATTTCTCCCCAGCCGGGCCCCTTTTCCGTTCCCCACCTTCCTTCCTTCTTCCTCTCCTGAACCTCTGCGTACGGACACCCTCCGTAGAGCAGCCAAGGGGAGGCCTGGTCGACCTGCCTAGAACCGATGGCCGAAACACCTCTGTCGATCGGGCTCCTCGCCTGTAAATACCAAGGACACAAAAGGAGAGAGAAAATTTCATGAGCAAGAGGTTTTTCGTATAGAAGAGTGAGAGATTCGAGAGAGAGAGGAGCCGCATGTGAGAGTTTGAGCGAGGGAGGGTAGTTAGGGGGAGAGACTGCCGGCCACCACGCCAACATCACCGCCGATGACCCGCTGCTGACCCTCCTTTCCAGCACTGAGGCTCCGGTAAGCTTCGACCCTGTTCTTGGGCATGCCGGGCCGAAGCTCGTGGCTGTCTAGCTTACACGAACTCCGACCCCGACCGTCCTTCGTTTGGCTGTTGGGTGGGTCGTTTTTCATTTGGCGAGAGTCTCGGCTCGGGTTTGAGTCTTGGTCGAACCAAAAACCACTCATTTCAGTAGTGTACCCTGAATGAGATCCGTTCGATAAAATGCCTGAATGAGATCTAGTTTTGTCTCGTCATTTTGAGCAGAAGTCGAGTCGTCCGGGCATCGACCCATTGAGTCGAGGCTTGCCTGTGATTTCTAGCATTCCAGGCGTAGCTAGCGCCACTCGACCCACGACCACCCCCGTGGCAGCCCACGAAGGATACGGGTCTCTTTTGTTCCGGCATACGAGCGACGACCATCATGGCTATGGCAGAGGTGCCGCTAGACGGACAAGGGCCGAGCACTAGGCTAGGGGTTCTATTTACGTGCGTCCTCAAAGAGTCCTTTGTGTGTGAGTGTGCGCGTGCAGGGCTAGTTCCTGGAGGAGCCCCATCTTCCCTTCAACGTGCAGCTCCTTTCAAAACACGAAGGTGTGGGAGAAAACTTCCTTACGTGTTTTGAAGCTGACAAAACGTTTCCATCAGTCTAGTCTGAAAACTTGCAGACTCTTTCGTCAAAATCTGAAGATCGCCGGACCGCCAGACTCAAGATTCAAAGTCTATCCTCATTGACAATTTCTAGACCGTCGAATAAGACTTATCCAGAATTGAGTATTTCTTTAAGGATTTGATTCTATCGACTAAAGAAGATCTCTTGGCTGGATATAACATCTCGGAATTCATTATTCATCTTGAGATTGATTCAGGTATTTTGGATCCGTTGATTGGCTAAGCATACTTGGAAGATTCTACTTATGGAAATCTAGATCCTGATTGTATGAGCGAGCAGAATTGGTGGGTTATCGTTATATTTCTTAAATAACTCGAAATCTCCCTAATTCATTATGTCCAACGGGTAGATTGGAAGAGCTCCTTTGGAAAGTGCCAATGGTTATGAAGGCATAGAGGAGTATATAAGAAAGATGTTTTAGTTATTCGAGTGGTGCGCGATAGAAAAATTCCAAAATCTGAAACTACTTGTTCTTTGTCAATTCAATTGTTGAGCGTAAACTTGTACTCAAAAGAGAGTTTATGAATTTATGAAACCTTGAGGACGTGTAGCAGAGTCTCTACACTGTGGAATCAAGGACGTGATACTGTAATGACTCTTTTGATTCATAGTGAAATCCAGTCGGTGGGCTGTCAGTGCGGAAGAGTGGACGTAGGCTTGGATTAAGTCGAACCACTATAAATCTTGTGTTCTTATTCTCTTCCCTAAACTCTTTTACTTTATTCGTAACTTTATTTAATTGTTAGAGTCTCGTTTCTATTTTAAAGTCTAATGTTAAACAGACTCAAGTTAAAAGTAAAGTTTTACTTTATATCTCGCAAAAGTTTGTTTTCGCACCTATTCACCCCCTTTAGGTGCTCATACTAGCATTCACAATTGGTATCAGAGCCTGTGTACTCATTTAAATTGAAGTGCTTTTACTTCAGAGTTAACAATACATGGCTAGTATGTTGGCTCCAGGCTTGGTTGAAAGGAAAAGCAACACCAAACTGCCTTACTTTGATGGGAAGGAATACAATATATGAAAAAAAACAAAATGAAGGCATTCCTAAAATCGAAAAACCCTCTTGAATGGGATGTGGTAGACAAATGAATTATTCCTAAAACTACAACAGTCTCAGAAAGGGGAAAATAAGCTATTAAGTCCAGTGAGATGACTCGAGAAAAGATAACCAAGAGACAAGCTCTCGATGCAAAAGCAATATATTCTTTATATTGTGCATTATCTCCTACCGAATATAATAGAATATCTTCTTGTGAAACAACTAAAGAAGTCTGGGATAGATTGCACATCACCTATGAAGGAACCGATCGAGTGAAAGAAACCAGAATCAATATTCTGCTCGGTCAATATGAAGCATTCAAGATGAAATCAGGAGAATCTATCGCTGACATGTTTAATCGTTTTATAGAAATCGTGAATGGTCTTGAGTATCAAGGTCAACCAATCTCTGGACCCATGAAGGTTAACAAGTTACTGCGTGAACTTTCCAAAAATTGGAATCACGTAAAGACCTCAATAAGGGAGACATAAAGAATCATGCCACTCTCTATTGACAAATTGGTTGGCACTTTTCAGTCTTATGAAGTGGAGCAAATTAATGAAGATAAAGATCCCAAAGGTAAAAAATCTATTGCATTAAAATTTAATGATGATTCTGATGTTACAGATTCAAAAGATGAAATGGACGATGAAGAGCTTGCTCTCATGATAAGAAGGTTCAGAAAACTGGACAAAAAAGGGAAGAAGATTCAATTTGAAGAAACCAAGTTCTCAAAAGTTTCAAAATAAATCAGCTGAGGATGATGAATCCAATAAATATGTGATTTGTTTTGAATGCAAGAAAAATGGACACATCAAACCCAACTGTCCCTTACTGAAGAAAAAGAAAAGAAAAGCTGAGAAATATAGAAAATTTCTCAAAGTAGAAACTTGGAGTTATACCGAATGTGAAGAGAGTGATGATGATTATGCTAATATTTGTCTAATGGCACAATCAGAATCAGATTTAGACTCAGAGATAGACTCAGACTCAGACAGTAAAATCGAGGTAAGTAATTTAAAAATTCCTACCAAAGTCTCTAAATATATTAATGAATTGTGTCTTAAACTCAAAACCTCTCTCAAAAGAATTTCCAAACTAAAAAGAGAAAATTCTACACTAAAGTAATAGGAGATTGTTTGGAAAGAAAATGTCGAAAATCTAGATAAAAATGTTATTACTTTGAAAGAAAATACAGACTCTCTTTCAAAAGAAAATGCTCTTTTGAAAAATGATATTTCAAGTATTTCAAAAAGGTTTTCAATAGAATCTGAAAAATTAGAAAAGATTCTTTCAGCACAAAGACCTTACTTTAACAAATCAGGTTTGGGAATGACGGCTGAAACCATTCCTCTAATTGATTTTTCTAAAGTAAAGGAAAGAATTAAACAAAGACCTACAAAAGATTTTTATAAAAATCATTTCCAAAGAGTCTTTGTAAAACCTGTAGGCCGCAGTGCTCTCAAATGTTCTAAGTGCAACAGCTTAGAACATTTTGAGAAAGAATGTCCTATGGTTTGGAAATCCGTTAAGAAGGTTTGGGGAAAGACTGTATATTGCACTAACTCTATTGGACCCAAGAAAGTATGGGTACCAAAAAAAGCTTGAGTTTTTTTTTTTTTTTAATGCAGGTCACTATCAAGAAAAATGTTAAATGGTACTTGGATAATGGATGCTCAAGACATATGACAGGAGACTCAAGTTGTTTCATAAAGCTTATGTAAGTTAATGGTGGAAAAGTTTCTTTTGGAAGAAATAGTAAAGGTAGAATTGTGGAAGGACTTAGTGGAAGGACTCAACTACAACTTGCTAAGTATCAGCTAACCGTGCGACACAGGTTTCAAAATCAACTTTCAAGAAGGAATATGTTCAGGAACCAGTAAAGACTCCTCTCAGACTTTCACGGGGCGAAGATATGGGAATATCTATCTCTTGGATATCAAACCAGAAAAATCCCAATGTCTAATTTCAATTCAAGATGAAGCGAATCTCTGGGACAAAAAACTTGGCCACACAACATGAAGCAAATAGCCAAAATCTCAGCAAAGAAGCTTGTTCGTGGACTACCCAATCTGACATACTAAAATCTGATCTATGCACACCATGTGTATTAGAAAGCAGATTAGAAATTCTTTCAAACCAATAAATCAAGTTTCCATTAATTGTGTGTTGCAGCTCTTGCATATGGATCTCTTTGGACCAACCAGAACCCACAGCATTGGAGGTAAGAAATATTACCTAATAATAGTAGATGATTATTCACGATTTGCTTGGATATATTTTCTGGCAAATAAGTCTGAAACATTTTCATATTTTATAAAACTTGCTAAGAAAGTTCAAAATGAGAAAGGATATGTTATTTTAAGTATTCGAATAGACCATGGAGGTGAGTTTGAAAATCAAGACTTTGCTAAATTCTGTGATGAATCTGGTTTTCAGTATGTGTTCTCCTCACCATACACTCCAGAACAAAATGGAGTTATGGAAATGAAGAATAGATCGTTGCAAAAAATGGCTAGAACATTATTAATTGAAAGTAACATTTCCTCTCATTTTTGGGCTGAAGCAGTTTCTACAGCGTGTTATATTATTAATAGAGTCTTCTTAAGACCTATTTTGGAGAAAACTCCCTATGAGTTGTACAAAGGAAAGAAGGCAATTGTTTCATATTTTCATGTGTTTGGATGCGAATGTTTTATATGGAAAAATGCAAATGAACGAATTGGTCAGTTTGAAGAAAAATCAGACGAAGGCATCTTCCTTGGATATTCAACCACCAGCAAAGCTTACAGAGTATACAACAAAAAGACTCAATCTTTGGAGGAATCGATGAATGTCAAATTTCAAAACTTTATACAAAATCAATCGATTCAGACTCAACCTGAAGAATCTGAACCTGCTCCAGACTCTACAAAATCTAAATCTTTAGAAGCAGCTCGGACTTTAGAGGACCAGCAACGAATGATCATTGAAGAATCAAATGAAGAAAAAGATCAACAGTCTGACAAGCCAATCAACAACTGGAAGCACGAGTCTAGTCATCCCAAAGAACTCATTATTTGTGACATTAATAAAGGAATTCGTACAAGATCTAAAAAAACGTGAAGAGTCTAGTGCTATGGCTCTTATTTCTGAAATAAAACCCAAGAGCATAGAAGAAACTTTAACTGATGAAAGCTGGATTGAAACTATGCAAGAAAAACTCAGGCAATTCAGTATTAATGATGTCTGGGAATTGACTCATAAACCAAAAGGTAAATCTGTTATTGGAGTTAAATGGGTTTTCAGGAATAAGATGAACGAAAAAGGAAAAGTTCTAAGGAACGAAGCAAGACTCGTGGCCAAAGGATATACGCAAGAAGAATGGATAGACTATGATGAGACTTACACACCAGTAACGAGATTAGAAGCAATTAGATTATTACTTACTTTTGCTTGTTATAAGAATTTCAGGTTATTCTAAATGGACGTCAAAAGCGCTTTCCTAAATGGATTTGTCCAAGAGGAAGTATATGCGAAACAACTTCCTGGCTTTGAAGACCCAAGGAAACCAGACTCTGTATTCAGACTGAAAAATGAGCTATATGGTTTAAAGCAAGCACCTCGAGTTTGGTACGACAGGTTAAGTAAGTTTTTAATCCAAAATGGCTTTGTTAAAGGTAAAGTAGACACTACCTTGTTTATCAAAAGAGAAAACAAAAATTTTTTACTTGTTCAAATTTATGTTGATGATATTATTTTTGGATCTCCTAATGAAAATCTGTGCAAGAAATTCTCTAAGACTGTGCAGGATGAATTTGAAATGAGCATGATGGGTAAACTATCATTATTTCTCGGACTTCAAGTAAAACAATTGAATGAAGGAACTTTCATTCACCAAGAAAAATATGCTAAAAAACTTGTCAAAAAGTTTGGCTTGGAGAACTGCAAAAAGACCGATATACCAATGTCAAGTTCCTTGAAGCTGGACAAAGATGAAGGAGGAAAGAAAGTTGACCATAAGCTATATAGGAGTATCATTGGTTCACTTCTTTATCTTATTGCCTCTAGACTTGACATTCTGTCTAGTGTTTGTATTTGTGCCAGATTTCAATCATATCCCAAAGAATCTCATTTAAGTGCTGCAAAACGCATCATTAAATACGTTGCATCAACCGCTAATTTGGGTCTCTAGTATCCTAAAGAAGCAAACTTTACTCTCCTTGGATATTCAGACGCAGACCTAGCAGGATGCAGAGTGGATAGAAAGAACACCTCGGACACTTGTCAATTACTTAGGAACAAGACGGTAGCTTGGTTTTTAAGAAAGTAAAGTATTGTAGCTTTTTCAACAGCAGAAGCAGAATATGTGGCTCTTGGAAGTCGTTGTTCACAAATTTTGTGGATAAAGCAATAGCTACGAGATTTCGGAATCGAAGACTCATGCACTGAGATCAAATGTGACAACACCAGCACAATTAGAGACCATGTTCAAAATGAAGAAGTCTTGATTCAATTCATTGACTCAAAGAATCAACTAGCGGACATTTTTACAAAGCCTCTGGAGAAAAGTCAATTCGAGCTTATTCATTCCAAACTCAATATCTTAAAGTCTGAAGAAATTCAGACTCAAGGATAAAAGTCTAAAGATTCTAAGACTCAGAAGATCAAGAATTATGATTGTAAGTTATTTCTATTTCAGAATTCTATCTTTCGGATAAAATCTCGAAAAGGTACGTTCATCTATTAATATGTAATTGATTGATGTTATCTTCCCCAATTCTCGTAATTATTGCAATCATTTCTTTTCAAAAAAGAAGTTATCTTTTGAAATGACAGTTATCTATTTTTCAAAAAGGCAGTTATTTTTTTAAAAGGCATTTTCTATTTTTCCTTTTACGTTGTTCCGTATACCTCATTTCGACTGCCTTATATTCTGATCATCCTCCTCACAAACCCTAAAAGCACAGAACATCACTTTCTTACTTTTACTCTCTAGTTTAATCTTCAAAGCTCCCATCTTTCTCACGAATCGAGTTTGGAATCTCTCAAAGACTATGAGAATGGCTTCCCAAAGAAAGCCTTCAAGGATCGCGAACAGATGACCACAACACATGCGTGAGGGTCCTACGCATTTTGACCTCACCGAGGAAGAAGAATCTCTAAGACAGCAACAGAGCCCACAACATTCTCAACCGTGTCCATCTCCTCAAGCTAGACATCAGGATATTGATCATCAAGCGGAGGAAGAAATCATTGAAGACGTAAAACCTGTAAGAACTCAAAAGCTCGCTTTTATCTTTAAACTTTACTCTTCCTTGAAGAAGGGAGGTACCCCTTGAACTATATTGATGAATTTTTGAAAGATAAAGGGTATCAAAATGAAACCCACTTTCTGCAAACAATGGAACGATTGGGAGTTGCTCCTGCAGGGTCAGCAGAAAGAACATTTGCGAATATTCCAAGCGATCCACATGTTGGAGGTCTTAGTCAGCCTGATGGGAATGATGATGATAAAATGTACACTCATTTTAAGCCTAGAATGGGTGTTGCAGCAAATATTCAAAGAAAAATGACAAATTTGTTTTGCTCGGAGGAACACAAGCGACTTTACTCTAAGTTGCTAAAGTGAGAGGTGATCAACCCAAGAAGTGTGGACTTTGATTTTCTTGACTCTTTGAATGTGAAGCTGCGAGAGAAATTCACTCTACTTCAACTTGAACAATTTTGCTCTGAAACAACGGTGGCTCATCCAGAACTTACTGCATACTTCTATTCTAATCTAAGTTTCTTGGATGCGAATAGATTTTCTTTTAGTGTTCGAGACCAAGACTATATTGTTGATATTGACACATTGGCGGATGTGATTGGAGTAAAGCGAGGGGCATTCCAATCAATTAGTGTGTCTGTTGGTTGTGCGATGGTAGAGCTTGTTCGGGATGGATTGGCAGAAGGACGAATTTCATACTTGAGGATGAATGCCTCAAATATTTTGTTTCATAAGATTGTGATCAACTGCCTTAGACCCAAATCAACTTCGAAAACAGACGTCTCAAATTCAGAAGCAAAGCTGATGTATGCTATCAACGCTAGCAAAAAGTTCTCTCTACCTCATAGTATCATGTTTCACATGTATAGAACGATGGTGAAAGACAAGGGTCAACTTCCTTACTCAGCGCTTGTTATAAAGTTATTCAGACATTTGAATATTCAGCCTCCCAAGATTCTATGTGTTCGTCCCTGTAATCAAATGGTGGTGGGACTGAAAATGGTTTCCAAAATGCGTCTGAAGGAGCTAAACAAGGCTTTGGAGCGATTTAAGTAGAAAACCCTTATCAAGACTCACCAAGTTTCTTCGGCTGCAAAGCAAAAAGGGAAATAACCATTGACTACTCCAACCAATAAAAGAAGAGCACTCATCTTGATGAAGAAGATGAGGAAGATATCACAATTTCCGCTCTTGCATTGAAAAACTTACAAAGTTCTGTTCCAGAGACAGAGGAGAGAGAGGATCAAGACAGAGTAGAGTCCGAGCAAAAGAGAATCGATTAGAAAAGAAACAGAGGAAGAAAGGACTGCAGAAGAAGAAGAGGGCAGAGATGAACAAAAAGAAACAGAGCATGAAGAGTACTTCTCACCGCCTGAAGGCAATGAAACAAGGGCAGTTGCTGAGAAAAGAGGTACCTCTTCAATTGCTTTTACTAGTGAAGATATTAGCCGTTCACCTGCAGATCCAAAAGACATCTATGCCTCTCAATTCCCTGAGGAAGGTCATGAGGTTTGATCTCCAAATCTGGGTGCTCATGCTAAAATGCCATCATCTGCCAATACTCCTACTGATCATGCAGAAGCAAGTACTTAAACTAATAACTCAGCAGACTTTCGAAGATTGCTTGATATTCGTATGGAGATGCGAGGACAGATTTATGCCCTGGGATACGAAGTTCAGAACTTGCAAAATGCCGGTCAAGCCTCTTCAATTTCCTTGCATGATCAAATTCATGCCCTTGCTTTTCAAGTTCAAGCAAATGCCAAGGGTGAAGAAGTGGCTCAACTGAAGGAGGATTTGAAAAAGCTGGAAGGGATTGTCCAGTCAGTGGGAGATTTCCAGCTTCTTCGCGTTCCAAAGCAATCCTAATTTCATTCTCTTTTCATCTTTACCTTTTTAATGTTGACAAAAAGAGGGAGATGCGCAATGTTGCAGATTTGAGACTTAACTTTTGACTTTTTTATTTTTGATTGACTTTACTTTTGTTTGGTTTGGTTGTGGTTGTGACTGGTTTGGATTTAGATTGTTTGATCGTTTGATGTTTGCAATATCTTAAGCGTTGTTGGTATTCATGGCAAATATAGTTGTTTTTAACAAGACTAACTTATTTCCTGTAGATGCAGATTTATTACTATCTTTACTAAACCAATTATCTTTTATGAGATATCCATGTTGGCTTGAGTATTGTCTTGCAGGTCAAAAAATCCAAATCTGAAGGAAAGTTTTGTCACCGTAAAAAATGAGGAGATTGTTGGAGAAAACTTCCTTACGTGTTTTGAAGCTGACAAAACGTTTCCATCAGTCTAGTCTGAAGACTTGCAGACTCTTTCGTCAAAGTTTGAAGACCGCCGGACTGCCAGACTCAAGATTCAAAGTATATCCTCATTGACAGTTTCTAGACCATCGAAAAAGACTTATCCATAATTGAGTATTTCTTTAAGGATTTGATTCTATCGACTAAAGATCTCTCGGCTGGATATAACATCTCAGAATTCATTATTCATCTTGAGATTGATTCAGGTATTTTGGATCCGTTGATTGGCGAAGCATACTTGAAAGGTTCTATTTATGGAAACCTAAATTTTGATTGTATGAGCGAGCAGGATTGGTGGGCTATCGTTATATTTCTTAAATAACTCGAAATCTCCCTAATTGATTATGTCCAACGGGTAGATTGGAAGAGCTCTTTTGGAAAGTACCAATGGTTATGAAGGCATGGAGAAGTATATAAGAAAAATGTTCTAGTTATTCGAGTGTGTGCGCGATAGAGAAATTCCAAAGTTTGAAACTCCTTGTTCTTTGTCAATTCAATTGTTGAGCGTAAACTTATACTCAAAAGAGAGTTTATACATTTGTGAGACCTTGAGGAAGTGTAGCAAAGTCTCTACACTGTGGAATCAAGGATGTGATACTGTAACAACTCTTTTGATTCATAGTGAAATCCAGCCGGTGGGCTGTCAGTGCGGAAGAGTGGACGTAAGCTTGGATTAAGTCGAACCACTATAAACTTTGTCTTCTTATTCTCTTCCCTAAACTCTTTTACTTTATTCGTAACTTTATTTAATTGTTAGAGTCTTGCTTCTATTTTAAAGTCTACTGTTAAACAGACTTAGGTTAAAAGTAAAGTTTTACTCTATATCTCGCAAAAGTTTGTTTTCGCACCTATTCGCCCTCTCTAGGTGCTCATACTAGCATTCACAGAAGAAAACCATGGCGGCTGCACTCTTAGGGAAAAGAATGTCTTTGGGCATAGTAAAAGAAAAGACCATGGCTCCATTCATTTTACAGGAAAAACAACTACCAGAAAAATATTTTCGAACTTTTCAGCATTTGTTTCATGAGAAATGAATTAGTCAAAGAAAACATTTAACGTTATTGGAAAAAAAAAAAAAAACACTTTCAAAAGTACGAAAAAAGTTTTCCAATTTGAGCTTGCCGATCCGCATCTTGGTTAGTCGCCAAGCAAGTAGCCATGCCTACGCACGCGGTGGTGGAGGAAGGAGGAGCAAGGGGAAAAAAAGTTAAAAATAAAAATAAAAAATGCGATTGTTTAAAAATAAAAAATAATTAAAAAATTAATATTAAAAATATATATGTAAAAATTAAAATTAAAATTTTTTATCAATCAAAAAATTAAAATTCGATTTCTTTGGTAATTTTTCCCTGAAAATCAAATCATAATAGTGTAAAATATTTTCTATATCATTTTCAAATTTTAACCAAACAGCAAATAATATCTTTATTTTTTGAAAAATGGCTTTCTAAAAAATATTTTTTGCCAAATGAAGCTTATATTCTCCATTGTTTTCTTCTTCTTTTTTTCTCCTTTTCTCTCAAAACTCCCTTGGGCCCACTTGCCTTTCCTTTTACACGGGCACAAGGCGAAGAAATGTGCTCCTCCCTTTTGTCTTTCAATGGGTGGGAGCTTCTTCTTTTTTCTCTGTGCAATAAATCACTTTGAGGTGAATCTCACAAACAGCTCAAATTCAAGACATATATTTAATAGTAATTCTATCTACATGCATTTTTTTGTCCTTTTGAAGTCTAATAATACACGGGGGAAATGTAACCTAGGAAAGGAATATATTGAACATCGGTGGGCACTATGCCATTAACAACTTCGTTTACTAATGTCATATTACCCTCAACATGCAATTAGAAGGAAAAGCTTAAATAGGATAAAGTGGAATTGCTAACATGTTTTGTGACATTGACAAGCAAAATCATATCATGAGTAGAGCTGAGCAACACTAAAATTACAAAATGACATGATTTGCACTTACTGTGGTGTTCAATCAACGGCTTGCCTAGACAAGCTTGAAACTGAAGAAAACAAAATATTGGCTACTAGTAACTACTCACAAGGAGAAACAAGCCAACCACAAGATGATCATGCTTAAACAAGAAAGCAAGAACTTCACAAGATCAACAAAGGACTGGACTGATTGATGTAGAGAACGGACTTGTTATGCTCTTCTCAATCTCCTCCTCAACTCGGCTGCCTTCACTACAATAATCACGTAGACCATGTCTGTTTTACGATCCACATAGTTGAAGTAGACACATCTCCAATTCTTCTTGTACACCAAAACTCCAATAACTCCCCAAAACCCAGTCGCAAACCCAGGCATTATGACTCTGTAGAACATCACCTTTTCAAACTTACCTTCTTCTTCAGGATCTTCTTCTGACACTCGAGGGGCCTCAGCACCGGGGCAGTTCTTTTGTAGAGGATCGCCACAAAGTAGAGGATTGTCGGCATAAATGGAAGGATCATCAAGGGTCTGGATTTGATTTCCTTTGGGAATTGGCCCTGTGAAGTTGTTGTGAGACAAGTTCAGTTTGCTCAGTGACTTAAACGCAGAAAAGCTCTGTGGGATTGTTCCTGAAAGGTGATTATTCGAAAGATCAAGTGACTCGAGCCATTTCATGTGTCCAATCATAGTTGGGATGTCTCCAGAAAGAAAGTTGCGGGATAAGTTCAAGCCTCGTAATTTGGAGAGCAAGGTAAGCTCTTCAGGGATTGGCCCAATCAATTTGTTGCTTGAGAGATCCAAATTGACCATAAGTCGTAGAGCGAGTGTTGTGTAGTCAAGGACTATCCCCTTCATGACCTGCTCCACATGCTGTTCATCCCAAAAATCTGGATGGACCGTAACAGGCATCGATTCATTCACGGAAGGTTCAGGCTCATAAGTAGGGGAAAGCGCATTGGCTTCAGCTACGTTTTTTGGCAGTTTCATACCTGTCATATGGCCAAGACAATTTGGAATCGTTACTATTAGATTATTCACTGCTAGGTCCAACATTCGCAGTGCGGGGAGTGAGCATAGTTGTGAAGGAATACTACCATTGAACATGTTTTCTCGTAGTCTTAGAATCTGTAGAAACTGAAAGCTTGTTCCAAACCAATGTGGAACACTTCCAGAGATTTTGTTCTCACCAAGATCCAAAACTAGCAAGTTCCTGCAATAGTTCATAGTCACGGGAATTTCTCCCTGGAGACTGTTGTTGCTCAATTATATTGACCCAAGCATAGTTAGATTTCCCAAAGAACTCGATATGACTCCAGACAGCTTGTTGGACGATAGATCAAGGAGACTCATAGGGTTCACCTTCCAACAATCGGGTATTTTGCCAACTAATTCATTCCTTTCAAGATGCAACTCCTCCAAAAATTCCATCTCGCATAATGAGGTTGGTATTGGACCGCTTAAGAGGTTATCATTCAATTTCAAGGAAATTTTCTGAGGCATTGCCAGGCCAATATCTTGCGGAATAGGTTCTGAGATTAAGTTGTGAGAGAGATCTAACCATTGCAGTTTAGAAGGAAATTTCGACAGAGATCCATTTATTTGGTTATAAGAGAGATCCAAGGTGTCGAATGACATGAGACTAAGCCAATCAGGGAGAGCTCCTATGATGGATGTGTTGGACAACCCTATCTCTATTGCATTGACTTGCGTTTTTATCCATTGCGGAAATTCCTTTCTAAAATCGAAAGACATCATCCCAATGAAAGAGAGATTGAAGGGCGGTATCCAATTGGAATCCACCTCGAAAGCTAAATAGTTGTTGCTCATATTTAAGTACTCTAGCTTCGAGAGGTTGGCGAAGTGGATTTCAGAAACTATTCCTCTCAAGGAATTTCCTGAAAGATCTAACCGGTGAAGATTCTGAAGTTGTTGGAGACTCTATGGAATGGTGCCATTTATAAGATTGTTACTGAGTTCTAAAGACCGTAAGCCTTGCAATCCTCCTAATGCCTCTGGAATATTCCCTGTCAATTGATTATAAGAAAGAGAAAGTCGTTCCAAGCATAACCAACCATATGATGGCGAGATGGTTCCATGTAATTGATTAGATGATAGGTCAAGCAATGTCAAGTTTTTCAAGTGCACCAGCCAATTTGGCAAAGCTCCTTGGAGAAAATTATCACTTATATCCAATCGCTCCAAGTTTTTCCCGATAAGCCTCAAAGAATTTCCCTCAACTGAAAATAACTCATCATGAAATTTGTTATTAGTCAATGATAGTGACTCGAGGAATGGTTTGTTCCTTGAGAAAGAGAACAAACCTCCCTCAATGCTTTGCAAAAGATTGTCTTTAAGATTGAGATTGACAAGACTTCTCAAGTTATCAAAACACCTTGGTATTGAAGAGTTGAAAAGGTTCCCTAAAAGATCGAGATGCTGAAGAGAAGTCGTGTTTTGAAATATAGTGCTTGGGATGGGACCTTGGAAAGAATTCGATTAAAGATCAAGGTGCCGAAGAGAAGTCATGTTTTGGAATATAGTGCTTGGGATGGGACCTCGGAAAAAATTCTCTGAAAGATCGAGGTACTGAAGATCAAGATGAGTAGGTAGGTGAAAGTCATAAAGCCCGCAATATGATAGTTTTAAATGAGATAAAGATGGGAGTATATTGATCACTCGCATAGGGTCTCCATATTTAAAAATATTCAGGCCGCTCATGTCAAGGTACTTTAATGCTTGAAGATGGGAAACCCACTGAATGTCATCAACAGCACCCACGCAATAATCATTATGGACATCGAGGACTTGCAACTGAGTGAGATTCCCCCATTCACTAGGAAACGTTGCAACACCAAAAGAGTAGGATAAATTAAGGTACCTCAATTACTTCATCAAGCCCATATCATTGAGTATGTTCGCCTTTTTGAAATAGATTCCGCTCAACTCTAGGTTGCTCAAGTATCTCAAATTCAGCAAAGAAGAGTTCAATTCACTGGCTGTGAAAGAAATTTGGCGAAATGAGAATTTGTATTCAAGCGTGATCTTGAGCATGACGACATGTCCATTTGCTCGGTCGCACTTTACGCCAATCCATTGGCAACAATCTTCGCTGTTCCACGAAGAAAGGATGTGATGTGTGTTTGAGAGACTTTGTTTGAGCCGGAGTAGAGCATCCCTTTCGTCTTCAAAGCAAATTGAGGATGAGCTTCTATTTCTGCACAAGCATACACACACATGGTCTAAAATCAACAACAGACTTACTAGTACAAGCACTCTTACAATATCATGTTCCGCCATGAATGATGACGATATTGAAAAAAAAAAGGTATATGGCACATGAACGCCACTCGTTTAGGCTTCAAGTTATTGGCTTGGGTGTATTGTTCAAATTCTGAGAAGTTGGCTTCGAGTGGATTCTTAAGAGCAGACAAAAGGCATTTATAGAGAGAAAGGGAAGGAATTATAGTGAATGCCACCCATTATTATTCTATATGGTCGTTTACCATGGATATCATGTGTTTGTAGTTTCATTTACCATCACGGTAAATGTATGGTAAATGTAACCATCAATTATTAATTTTTGTAGTACTTGAAAAGGAAATGGGAAAGCACAAATTCTACTACTCGGAGCTTGTCATGTTACGGAACATATATTTAATATATTATATGAGCTTGTCTTCTCACACATATTAAAGTGTTCTCCGTTAAAAAATTGTCCATCGGCATCCCAATGACTTGACTCCAAGTCGGCCGTCTCCCAAAAAGTCAAAGTCGACATCAGCTTTCTAAAAATTCGTGCTTGGACTGATGGGAGTACTTCAAAGATGGTCCTGCACGGTTGCTTTTCATCACCATTTCAGTTAACCGACGGACTCAAGGCCTACATGGGCAACATGCATATGCCCCAAAATAATTGATGAGGCGGTAAGATGATTTCAAAATCGCACTTTTGAATGTATTAGCTAGATCTCTCGTCTTGTCGAGTTCCTCTCTATCAGCTCAATAGAGTTCTTCCTGTTTCATCCTGTTTTGCAATCTTCTGTTGTTTCCTCTTGCCATGCAAATGGTTCTCCTTCATCATCTCTTCCTTTTCTTGTCCCACACAGGCCTAACCCGTTAACCCATTCATACATCATCTTCTTTCTTCTTCACCAGCGGTTTTCTATTCTTTCCTTCGAACTTCCCTGTTTCTCCATCTGCATGTCGATAATTTTGATGCTACTGACCTTCATCTGCTAAGTCCATTCACCCTTTCATCGATGGCAACTGACGATGATCCTGATGCATCTCGGATTGCTGCACTTTGTCAAAAACTGGGCCGATTATGCACAGAAAAAGCAATCGAAGAGTGCCGAGTCGAACCAGCACCTGGTGTAGTTGAGGAATGCAAACTACTGTTAATTGGTAAAGTCCCCTCCAACCCTTCCTTTAATTTCCCAACTTTTCAGTCAGTCTTGAAGCGGGCATGGAGATTGGACCACGCGGAAATCATACAGAGAGAAGCGGGAATTTATTTAGCCAAATTCAAGTCTCAAGCAGAAAAACAGAGAATTCTCGACTCAGGACCTTGGCAATTCTCAGGACATCTTATAAATTTTAAACCATGGGTAGCCAATACCCCTCTGCATTGCTACGACTTTTCTACATGTGCATTTTGGGTTCAGGTAATTGGGTTACCTTTGGAATGTTGTACTGATGATATGATCTGTAAGGCTGTTAGTATGGTAGGCTCTGTTCTGCAAGTTAAATCTGAGTTTGCCACTGGTTCCGCTCTGAAAGCTTGCCGCGCTCGAGTTGAGTTGGATTTATCTGAACCATTGAAGGTAGGTCGGTTAATCAAACTAAGACAACAAACTCTGTGGTTGGATTTTCGATACGAACGGTTACCTCATTACTGTTATTCTTGTGGACGACTGGGCCATTATATTGATTCTTGCCCTATCATTCCTTTTGAGGAGACTATGATCACAGATGCTGACGCCACTCCTTATGGTCCCTAGTTAAAAGCTGAAGTTCAGAAGTACAACCCTTACTGGCAGTGTTACTATGGCCAATCAAGTATGGAGGAGGAGAGAGAGGAAACCATACCTGAAACTCCTCCCACTGAAATTCACCCTCTTCCTCTTCTTCTACCTCCCATTCCCATTACAACCTCCTCTCCACAGACATCTACTACCATCGCACCACAGACCAGAACTAACACCTCCAGTAGCACTCCTTCAGTGCAACATACCTTGACCACCGCTTTAATTCCAGTTACAGAGAAGTTGAAAGGTGTGCAATGGCCAACATCTACTACTCCGGCTAAAAAAGGCAAAAGTGTTAGACCGATAAGTAAGATAAGTCCTGCTAAGAAACCCAGGCGCTATACCCCTTATGACTTACCTGGAGGGCAATCGGGACTCTATGATGACTCTTTATTGTTGGACACGCCAATTACGGAGGCGTCTGAAGATGTTTTACGGGCGACGGTGGCTGGCCCTAAACAGTCATCAAATCAGCGATGAAAATTATAAGTTGGAACTGTCGGGGTTTGGGCAATCCCCTGACAGTCCTATCCCTAAAAGCCCTTTTGGCTAAGGAAAAGCCTGACCTGTTATTTTTTATGGAGACGAAGAATGTTAATGATGTCCTTCTTCATTTGAAAAGGTCTTCTGGTTTTTTGCACCACAGGCTGGTTAGCCCTGTTGGCTCTGCGGGTGGCTTAGCTCTCTTTTAGAACACTGAGCTCACGCTGTCAGATTTCTCTTCCTCTCCGCATTTTTTTGATTTCACCTGTATGGATCTCTCTGATGCCAGATCTATGCGGATTACTTGTATTCATGCACCTGCAGTTTTTCATGACCGTCAGCATCTTTGGCAGTCATTGCGTCATATTAGTAGCTTCAATATCTTACCTTGGGTGTGCGTTGGCGACTTTAATGAAATTCTACACCGATGGGAGAAAATGGGCTCTCGGCCAGCGGACTCTTACCGCCTATCTTCTTTTCGAGAGGTCCTCAATGACTGCAATTTGTTGGATCTACCTTCTCACGGATGTGCTTACACATGGTCCAATAACAGAGCTGGTGAAGCTTTGGTGAAGGAGCGCTTGGATCGAGCTGTCTGCAATGCCGAATGGCGTGTCTCTTACCCGAATGCGCAAGTGTTAGCTCTCCCTACAGTCGGATCAGATCACACCCCACTTGTTATTCATACCAAAACCTGTCTGAGTCGACGGAAGCGACACTTTACCTTTGAAGCTTTCTGGAACCAGGATCCCGGATGTCAAACAGTTGTCAAAACCTCCTGGCACTCAGTCTCGCGAAGGGACTCTTCTCTCTCAGCCAAGCTTCGTGCAGTTGCTACAGCCTTGTCCACTTGGAGTCGTAAGATTTTCTCGCATAACAGGCAACATGCCATGGAATTAGAACACCAGTTACAAATTCTATCCAATCAGCAACCTACTTTACTGAATCAATCACAGCAACAACGGATTAAAACAGAACTTCAACAAGCATGGCAAAGGGAAGAGCAATATTGGGCGATGCGCTCTAGGCTAAGCTGGTTACAGTGGGGTGACCGTAACACCAAGTTTTTCCATGCTACCACACTTCAAAGAAGGCAACGCAACCAAATTACTATATTGAAGGATGAGAATCAGCAATGGGTTAGGGATCTTGGACTTATCAAAAAAATGACTACCAACTATTACTCACAGCTTTATACAACTTCAGGGCCTAGACCGTATGCACAGATTTTAGAACAGTGTCCACAAATGGTTGATGCAGAAATGAATGCAGCTCTCCTCGCTCAACCCACTCTTGAAGAAGTTCAAGTTGCTACTTTTCAACTCGGTGCTTCTAAGGCACCAGGCCCGGATGGTTTAAATGGGTTATTTTATCAATCGCATTGGGAAATTATCAAAGTGGACATTCACAGAGCAGTGCAGCAATTTTTTGCTTCTGGCACATTACCTCTATCCCTCAACAGAACTGCTATAACCCTAATCCCCAAAACCCCAAACCCGGAAAGCTTGGATCAGTATCGTCCTATTAGCCTATGCAACTATGCCTACAAGATTTTCTCTAAAGTCCTGGCAAATCGATTGAAACCCCTACTGCCTATGCTGATAACCGAGGAACAGAGCGCTTTTGTTGCTGGCAGACAGATACAGGACAATGTGCTAATAGTACAGGAAGTCATTCATTAGCTTAAGACAAGGCAAAGAAGGCGTCATTTCAAAGCAATTCTCAAGTTAGATATGCAGAAAGCTTATGACCGTGTCGAATGGGACTTTCTCCGAAATTATTTACTTCGATTAGGATTTCATTCTCATTGGGTGCATCTAATCATGCAGTGCATTTCCACGCCATCTTTCTCTATCAAAATGAATGGGGAGTTTTTACCAAGTTTTCAACCAACTCGTGGGCTGAGGCAGGGTGATCCCTTATCCCCTTACTTGTTTATTATCATTGCAAATCTCCTATCCTTCCTAATTCGCAATGCTATGAATATGGGCTCGCTCAAAGGTATCAAGCTGAATCAATGGTGTCCTACATTATCGCATCTATTTTTTGCTGATGATGCTGTGTTTTTTCTTGATGGCACCTTGATGGAGTGTCAGACCTTTTCTAATCTTCTAAATCAGTATTGCTTGGCATCAGGACAAACTATCAATCGCAATAAATTTGGAGTTTTCTTTAGTCCCTCTTGCTCTATCTCTCTTTAGGAGAATTTAGCTGCTGAATTACGAGTACCAGTTTTACAGCGTTGTGGGAAGTATCTCGGGATCCCTACTGACTGGGGAAGATCTAAAAGAGATATGTTTTCTTGGCTATTGAGCAGAGTTCAATCGAAACTAGAAGGATGGAAGGAGAAACTAATATCGAAAGGTGGGAAAGAAGTTCTTTTAAAGACAGTTATTCAATCTATCCCACAATATGCAATGTCGGTGTTTAAGATTCCTATCTCATTATGTAAAGTTATTGAGAAAAGAATGGCAAAATTCTGGTGGAATAATGATACACGCAGATCTGGATTGCATTGGCAGAGTTGGGAAAATTTACAGAACCGAAAAGACCTAGGTGACTTGGGTTTCAGGGATTTGGTGAGTTTTAATCAAGCCATGCTCGGTAAGCAGGCATGGCGTCTAATGCATCAGCCATTATCTTTATGGAGCAAGTTCTTTCGTGGCTTATATTTCCATTCTTCCACGTTTTTTAAAGCTAACAAGGGATCTCACCCATCTTGGGGCTGGCAAAGCTTATTATGCGGGAGGAATGCAATTCTACCACACGTTAGTTGGTCTGTGGGAGACGGAACATGCATAAATATAAGAGAAGACAGATGGCTCCCGATTGGCATTCTCGGTGGACCTAAAGCCCCTGAAGAACCTACACTAGTAGCTGATCTTATTGACCAGCCTACCAGTTCATGGAAGGTTGATTTATTATCTAGATTTTTCGATATGCCAATCATTCAACAGATAACAGACATCCAACTCAGGCCTAACTTCACTTCAGATGCACTTATATGGACAACAACCAAACAAGGAACATTCACGGTCAAATCAGCATATCATGCACTCACACAGCAACAATCAGACACCTCAACTTCAAAAGCCTCAACATCGTACCAAATTCCTACCTGGTTATGGCGCTCCATCTGGAAAATGCCTGCTGCACCCAAAATCCGAGTATTCCTCTGGTCCATCTGTAGCAATGCCTTGGCGACGCGAGAAAACCTGTATCGACGACACATATTAGACAATCCTTGCTGCACAATATGTAAAAGTAAGACTCCAGAATCTTTAGAGCATTTATTCTTACTATGCTCGTGGACTCAGCAGGTGTGGAATCATTCCCATATTGGGCTTCAGTCCTTCCAATTAACATTCAGCGTCTGGACTCGTGGATCGTTTCCACGATTGGGGAAGGAAATCGATTACCTCGCCTGGCCTTTATTTCTAATACTTTGTGGCAGATCTGGCGAGCTCGGAATGCCTTCGTCTTCCAAGGTACTTATCCCAATCCAACTCAGGTTGTCGAAGCGGCACTGACTCACACTCAAGTAGATCGATTATCTTCAGCTCCCTATCTGCATCGATAGAGTGTGGTCAAAAACAGATCTCATCTATGGCGTCCCCCCGATCTTGGGGCTTTGAAGGTTAACATCGACGGGTCATTTCATCCGGGTCGCAACCATGGAACGATCGCTTGTATTTGCAGGGATCATCAAGGCCGACTTACCGATGGCTTTTCCTTAGGGGTTGTGGCTGTCTCCGCTCTTCAGGTTGAGATCCAAGCCTTAACTTTCTCGCTCCGCCATCTTCTGCAACAACGGCTTCACATTGCAACAATCGTCGTTGAATCAGACAACCTCACTGTGGTGGACACCTTGAATCGCCGCACACAGCCGCCATGGAGGGATCGCTCTCTCTTCGCAGAGGCTGCCTTTCTGCTAACCCTATTTTCCAATCTCACGCTAGGGTTCTGCCGAAGAGAAGCGAACACAGTCACTGACTGGGCTTGCAAGGCCCATATTAGCAATAGCTTGACTTGTAATTGGGCCCTTCTTGCGCCCTCTTCTCTCTTGAATCTGTTATGCGCGGATGCTCTTGCCGCAGGATGTACGGGTTTTTCCTCTTAATGCAATTTGGGCTTCTGTTCAAAAAAAAAAATAGATGAAAGCCCACCATCGCCAATATCGAAAATGAATAGAATGTGTGCAAATTGGTATGGGAAAACATCACGCATGACCTTGAAAAATAAGAAATAAAATTAGCAAGAACCTCACCAATAAATTAAAAGCTTAAAAAGAGTGATACGAAGAAATTGAGGAATTTGACTCTGATTTAAGTAGGATATCACTAGAAAATGGAAGTTGCCAAGTGAAGAAGCTTCCCTAATCGGAAGGAAAAGAAAAGGCTTTCGTCACATTCATTGTCTAATTTTGATATGAGCAACATGTGTGCCCATGGTGGTCCTCTAGCGACACCTCTAGTGACAACTATAGAAAACTTTGCAGCCAGGACGCGCAAAAGTCTGGTCTTTCAAGTCTCTAATTCCAATTGTGCACTGTTATTGTGTTGTGGGTCTTGACTATATAAAATTGGTTTTTCTCGCTCATTTAATAAGGTGACGATGGCGTTGAGAATGATGAGTTCTTGTTTTTCATATTCATTGAAATCATTTTTTCATCCTTGCAAATACAGTGGCTCTCTATTAATGTATTGCGGGTCTTGCTTACGAGTATATCTAATAGTTCATGTGATCCTTTAGCCTAAGACAACAAGAATCAAACCCTCAAAAGAAGTACTCGTTTGGTGACAATTTAAGATGTATAAATGACATTACCGACTTTCACTCATCTTTTATGGGACTCTGGATCTTAGAATTGGGTCTATATTTAGGAAACAGAGCAAGTGCTTGGCATTGATCCCTGCTATAAGCCAAGAAATAGACAACGTGTTAACAAAGTCGTAGCACGAAGATGCTCGGACTTTGGTGGGCCTGGACTCAACCGCATTATTGTGGAAGAACATAGGGATGGCCAAGTTTTGCAGTGAAAGACCCGCAAGCACCAAGTCAAAAAGTCTTGAGGTCCATATCGTCCCGACTTGGGTCTATGTATATCCATCTGGTTGCATTTTCCTTTGTATAAATGCAAATTCTAACTGGTTTCAAGTACGCCTAATTCAGCCACCACTTAAAAATGCTCATCATGGACTTTGAGCATATATTCACATTTCTTCTAAAAAGTGTGTCTATGGGATGTTTATTACGAAGGAATGATGAAAATTACTAAGAGCACAAACTAAAAAGCAGTACAATATAAATTGATTCTTGTGAATCTCTTTTGGGTTGAAATATCGTTCTCTTAGATTTTCCAATTGATATCAATTATTCATTGGAGGATGAAAATATGGGAGGAGAATTTTAAGGGCCAGACAAATAGTAATATTTTGCGAGATCCTTATCAACTGTTTTAAGAATCTAAAGTATTATATGAAAGAGGGTTTAATAATTAAATATTCTATTACTCCCCGTCGCAACCATTTAGAGACTGAAGGCTTTATATTATTTGATTTGGGCTTAAGGCCCGTCCGCCCAAGTTGGGCCCAGAAAGCCTAGCCCACGGGAATAGGGCCCGTGGAAAGAAGGGGGTATAAAAGGGAGGAGAGAGAGAGAGAAAAGGTACCGTTTGATAAAACGACGTACGCTTCTCTTCTTCCCTCTCTCTCGTCGCTTTCTTCCAAAGGAAAACAGACTCCCGAAGGTGATTTTGCTTCACCGGATCAACAGACCAAGATTTCTCTTCCTCCATTGGCGTCGGTGTTTAATCTGTGGCTAAAAGGTACGCTCGAATCTGTGGTGTGCTTTAGGATCGGTGATATGTGTTAGAATTCCTGGGCTTGTCTTCCGCTTGAGTTTAAGGGTTCGATTTAGTGTTGAATCCGGTTTTTCGGGGATTAGTCATTCCCAATATTGGTATCAGAGCCCTAGTTCATGTTTTCCCGATCAATTTGATGTTTTTTGATTGAGTTTTCGCGAAGAAAGTTTCGGCCGTACGGATCGGGACAAAATTCCGACACCCGAGCGTTCTTCGGTCTTTTTACTGGGTTTTTGTATGTCGAAACTGTTTTCTGAAAAGATGGGAAGAAAGGCGACGCGAGACGAGTCCGGGGTACGTCGTGCGCGCCGGCGCGACCGCACGACGCGCCCACACGAGCGGCCGGGCCGCTGCGCGTGGGCGCGACGCGCTCGAAGCGTTGCGTCGCCCAGCGCGTGCGGGTACACGCGCCGGCGTCGGCGAACCGGCGCGTGCGTATCGCCGACCGGGCGAGCCGGCACGCGCCGGCCCGCGGACCGACACGTGCGACATCGGCATGACGTCACCCAACGGTAAATAACCGCTAGGGTGACGTCATCGATGACGTCAGCACGGCGACGGTTCGCCGGACGGTCACCGGCCGACGACCCGACCGGCGACTCGACCCGAGACCCGACGCGGGCGGCAAGACGCGCCGGCCGACGCCGCATGACGTCGGCCACGACGCGCGCGGCACGTGCGTCGGTTCGCGCGAGCCGGGCCCAACCGGCTCGGCCGGCCCGACCGGTCCGACCGGTCCGACGACCGTTGACCGACGTTGACCGTTGACCTCCGTTGACCGCCGTTGACCGTTGACCGACGACCGTTGACCGTTGACCAAAAAAAAAAAAGGAAAAGAATGTGTTTCTTTTTCAATTAAGTCTATGTGGATTATTATGTGATCCCTTATTTGTTCTGCATTTGTTGCGGAACAATGCCTCCTCGAGATTACGCGCACCTATTCGTGCAATTACCGATGATCAAAAGGATAGGTATTGTCTAAGTTGATAGCCGAGCTGACTGATCATCGATGGGAGAGAGGTGACTTAATTGATCATGTCCTTGAAGTCAACGGGAAAATTCAACAGGTCATATGGAGTGGTCGTCCAATGTCACAATCAGAGATGGTGCGATTTTTCATAAACACTCTTCCACCTGAATGGCAAGATGTGTTGAATCGCATATGGGATGTCAACGGAGCTGCTTCCTATAAGAAAATTGTGATGGATTTTGTAAATGAATATTACTGTATTGTTTCAAGGGAAAAGATCAAGAAATTGAACAAAAGAGGATCTTTCCCAGTTCGTGTGCTGACTTGGTGTTAGTTGTATTGGCTTATGTATATTAAGTGTGCTTTGTGGACAACTTAATGTAATGTTTACTACCTGATTGTTGATATTGTAGCAACTTATATGTTAGTGTTAATTGAAAGAATTATTGTTTTAATTGTATGTCAATTATCTGTTGCTTTCTGTTACTGCTGGTTGCTGTGGGTAATTAGCTATGGGTAGTTTTAGAATTTTTTGTAGCTTCATAGAATTGATTTTGCATATGACAATCATATTAATGATAGTTTTAAGTTAGGATTTTGGAGGATGATTGGAAACGTAGTGACCTTTTGATTCTGAAGCCTTACTTGAAATTATTCATTAATATGATGGGTCTATGTAAATAGGGATGCATAAATGATAGGCATTAATAATTCGTGCATATGTCTCGATGTGTTCGATCAATGGCTTCAGCCACAAAGAGCATAGTTGCCGAGCTGAACAAAGGTGAAAAGCTCAATGGTGACAACTATGAAATTTGGCACATGAAAGTCCAATATGTGCTGGAAAAGCAAGAAGCACTAGAAGCTCTTGACCATATTATGGAAGATCTTGAGGATGCCGTGCGCCACCTTGAGCTAGTAGAGGACCGTCTAACGGCATTTGAGTCAAAAGTAGACATTTACAATGCTGGTTCTAGCTCGAAAGGGGCTTTGAGCTCTAAGCGCAAGCGTATTGATTTGTTCAATATGTGGGATTGCAAAGGATCAAGTCCTTGTTGCAAGAAATCAAAAGTTAACCAACACAAGAGAGGAAAACGTCCTCAAGTGAAGAAAATGTCAAGGGTGAAGTGTTACAATTGTGACAAGAAGGGTCACTATGCTCGCAATTGTCGTGAGCCAAAGAAGGTAAACACCCCTTGTACTTTTCAGAACTTTGCTTATGTGTCGAGTTCTGTATTCTTGACTGAGTCTAATCCTTTGTGGACTGTAGATTCAGGAGCGACAGACCATGTAGCGAAGGATAGAGGATCCTTCGTGGAATTCCGACGAGTACCAACTGGAACTAAGTGGGTCTATGTGGGAAACAACTCCCGAGCTGAAGTCAAAGGAATTGGCACATGCCAACTGAATATGCGTGGTGGACGCACTTTATTCCTACATGATGTATTGTATGCTCCGGAGATTCGTCGGAATTTAGTGTCTCGTTATAGTGTTGGTTAGACTAGGTTTTAATATGAACTTCCATAATAGAGGTGTAGATTTGTATTTGAATACAAACTACTATGGTTATGGTTATTTTCTGGATGGTTTCATTGTATTAGATATTGAGTATGTCAATACAAATGTTTGTTATTCCCTTATCACGTCTCCTAATAAATATGATAATGATGTGAATGTGTGGCATGCTAGACTTGGTCACATTGGCCAACAACGTATGAATAGACTAGCCAAAGAGGGCTTGTTGGGCAACATTGAAAAAGTCGATTTGCCCATATGTAAGCATTGCCTAGAAGGGAAAACGACAAGGAAACCATTTGGAAAAGGAAAAAGAGCTGAATTTCCTCTGCATTTAATCCATTCTGATGTCTGTGGTCCAATGAATGTGAAAGGAAGGCATGGGGCTGTTTATTTCATCACTTTCATAGATGATTATACTCGATACGGATATGTCTATTTGATTTCTCATAAATCTGAAGCAATAAGTTGTTTCAAAAGGTTTATGAACCTGGTAGAGAATCAATTAGATAAGAAAATAAAAGCATTGAGATCCGATCGAGGTCGAGAATATTTATCTGATGAGTTCAGAAAATTATGTGATGAAAAAGGAATAGAAAGATAGTTGTCTATTCCGTACACTCCTCAACAAAATGATGTTGCGGAAAGAAGAAACAGAACCCTACTGGAAATGGTTAAGTCCATGATGGCGCATGCTAACTTGCCTATCACCTTTTGGAGTGATGCATTGTTAACTGCTGCGTATATACTTAACCGTGTGCCTTCCAAATCAGTTGCTTCCACTCCATATGAGTTATGGACGGGTAGAAAACCGGACTTAAGTTTTCTTAAGCCATGGGGTTGTGCTGCCTATACACATGAGTCCTCTCACAAGTTTGGGAAATTGGGTCCCAGAGGAAAGAAGAGTATTTTCATAAAATATTCGAAACACTCAAAAGGGTATGTGTTCATTGGTGAGCAGGAAAGTGGGAGTATAATTGAATTTGAATCACGAGATGTCACATTCTTAGAGGATGAGTTTCCTAAGAAGGGCGAAATAGGGGAAGATCACTCCCTATTTGAAACCTTGGATCAAGATAATGACCTTAGTGGACTTCATCCAAGTGGGAGCACAATGGGAAATGATGTGCAAAGTGTACAATCTCCCATACGGCGAACAAGTCGCCAAAGTATTCCTCGTCGACGTTTTGACATTGAAGGGGAGACTTTTATGGTTGCTCCACAAGATGAGGATGAGCCAAGAAATATCAATGAGGCTCGAATTGCCCTAGTAAGGAAAAGTGGATTCATGCAATGGAAGAGGAAATGGAGTCAATGGTATCAAACCAAGTCCGGGAACCGGTTGATCTTCCAAAAGGACGCAGCTATTGGGAACAAGTGGATTCTCAAAATAAAGCGAAAGGCTGATGGCTCGATTGAAAGGCATAAGGCTCGTCTTTGTGGCGAAGGGGTACAATCAACAGGAAGGAATTGATTATGAAGATACGTTTTCTCCTGTAGTGAGATTTACCTCGATTCGCATTATTCTGGCAATAGTGGCTAGTCTGGATCTTGATTTACATCAAATGGATGTAAAGACTGCTTTCCTCAATGGAGAATTAAAGGAAGAAATATATATAGAACAACCTGCTGGTTTCATAGTGAAAGGCCAAGAAGAAAAAGTATGTCGACTTTTGAGGTCGATATATGGTCTTAAGCAGTCATCAAGACAATGGTATATACGTTTTTATAATGCCATAATGGCATATGATTTTACAATGATTGATGAGGATCATTGTGTATATATCAAAAGATCCAAGGATCAATTTGTGATCATATCATTATATGTTGATGATATACTAATTGCCGGAAGCAATATGGAGTTTGTTAAGACTCGTCAAGAGTTGGTTGTCTTCCAACTTTGAGATGAAGGATATGGGTGAGGCTGCATACATTCTTGGAGTTAAGATTTCGAGAGATCGTTCAAGAGATCGTTGTCTCTTTCGCAAGAAACCTATATAAATAAGGTTCTTGAACGATTTCGTATGCAAGACTCGTAAACCTATAGACACTCCTATTGCAAAAGGTGAAGGATTAAGCCATAGATCGTGTCCAAGGACTCCACAAGAGAAGGAACAAATGAAACATGTTCCTTATGCTAGTGCTGTTGGGAGCTTGATGTATGCTATGATGTGTACAAGACCCGACATATGTTTTGCAGTTGGAATGGTGAGTAGATACCAATCCAATCCAGGTCCAAGACATTGGAAAGCCGTCAAGAGAATACCGAGGTATCTCGAAGGAACCGTTGATTTCAAGTTGAATTACCAAGGAAAGGATCTCGCGACTTGAAGGTTATTCGAGATGCTGATTGGGGAGGAGATTTAGATGAAAGAAAATCTACCTCTGGATTTGCTTTCTTCGAGCAATGGCGCCATATCATGGAGCAAGAAGAAGCAAACGTGTATAGCCTTATCCACGATGGAAGCTGAGTTCGTGGCGTTATCGCAGCAAGGCAAGAAGGAGTTTGGCTTAAGAGATTCTTGGATCATTTAGGTGTTATTGAGAAAGCTGCAAATCCATTGTTGGTTAACTGTGATAGCCAAGCAGCTATAGCATACACCAAAGATCCAAAATATCATGGCAAGACCAAACATATAGATACCAAGTATAACTTTGTCAAGGATATGGTTGCACGAAAGGATGTGAACTTACAGTACATATCTACGCATAGAATGGTAGCAGATCCTGTGACAAAGCCAATACCTAGAGATGTGTTTTGTGGTCATGTAAAATCTCTAGGATTGCGTAGAGTCTGATGTACTAGATTGTAATTTCCCAGATTTGTTCACATTTATGAACTTGTGTTGTTTCATTATTAATGCCTATGAATCTTTGTATGATCTTTATGCATCTTGATGCTCAGTGCATTATTTTAAGTTGAGGAAGTATGTCGGACAGATAAAAGATTAGCCCACTCACATGGGTAATCGCCTATTTACTTGTGTGATAAATAGAAATGAGACTGTTTTTAAGCTTATTATCTAGGTGATAATCGAGAGCTCAAGCTTAAAATACGTATGTCGCCTTAACTCGAGTGTTAAGATGAGGACATAATACTTACTATGTCTGAAAGTAAAATACCCCACATATTTTACTTTATCCGTCTAAGATGCCGATGTGAGTTCGATGAATTTTGTAAAAAGAGTAGATACGTGAACTCAAGTTAGACATTGGGTATGTCTGAACTATCATCTGTACGGTATTGAAAGGTGTAGACATACGCTCTATGGGAAAGGAGTTAATACCGTAATACGTATTTCATACTACGTATGCATGAGACGACCAATAAGAGTGGCAAAAAGTTTGATCTCAACTTTTATGACGTGTGAGACTCTTGAGGAAAAGAGTTCCTCAATTTTTTAAGTCCCCTCATGACTCTTACTTATTCTCAAGATTTCTATTTAGTGTTTGCTATCTTAGGGTGTTGCCAATGGTCATGAGATGATTCGATCTAATGGGGCATTTCTAGAAAAGCAAGCTGGACTGAAATTGAGAGTTTGAAAGAAAGAGGAAGATCGATTTTGGAGAATCACATTGTGATTTTGTATTCACCGGATCGACCAATTATGACTGTCTTTGTGATAATTATAATTGTGAATACAATATATATATCATGTTTAAAAGAGATCAAGGGAGATATAAATGTGATCGATCGATCTAGGGTACTGCATACTAAATCTACTCAAAGTGTGACGCCCAATTATGAGCTGCTACATATTCCTAACAGATGTATAGCAACGAGCTCTTAAAGTATGCTAGTCGCACGGATTATTCACCGGTATGAAAGTTGAAGAGAGGTAAAGAGAATCCTGTTCGGCCCACCATGTGCGAGTGGGAGATGAAGGCTTTATATTATTTGATTTGGGCTTAAGGCCCGTCCGCCCAAGTTGGGCCCGAGAAAGCCCGGCCCACGGGAATAGGGCCCGTGGAAAGAAGGGGGTATAAAAGGGAGGAGAGAGAGAGAGAAAAGGTACCGTTTGATAAAACGACGTACGCTTCTCTTCTTCCCTCTCTCTGTCGCTTTCTTCCAAAGGAAAACAGAGACTCCCGAAGGTGATTTTGCTTCACCGGATCAACAGGACCAAGATTTCTCTTCCTCCATTGGCGTCGGTGTTTAATCTGTGGCTAAAAGGTACGCTCGAATCTGTGGTGTGCTTTAGGATCGGTGATATGTGTTAGAATTCCTGGGCTTGTCTTCCGCTTGAGTTTAGGGGTTCGATTTAGTGTCGAATCCGGTTTTTCGGGGATTAGTCATTCCCAATAGAGACAAATGACATCCTCAAGGTATTTGGACGGATTATCAAGCAAACCTCTCTTGTGAGATGGGCGCTTGGCTTGACACGACCTGTCCCATGTGATGGGAGTTACTATGTGATGGAACTTCCTTAGTCAGTCTTTCATCGCATTCGTCATCTAATGTAAGTTACTATGTGATGGAGCTTCCTTAGTCAGTCTTTCATCGCATTCGTCATCTAATGTTGATCTAATGTTGATCTAAGCAACATGTGTGCTCATTGCAACACTCTAGCAACCCCACTAGTGACTACTACAGAAAACTTTGCAATCAAGAAAATCAAAAGTCTGATCTTTCAAGTCTCTTCTTACAATTGTGCTCTATTATTATGTTGTGGCCTTGACTAGATAGAAATGGCTTTTCTCCCTTATTAAATGAGGTGACGATGATGTTGAGAATGACGAGTTCTTGCCGAACATATTGGTTGAAATCCATTTTTCAACCCTTGTGAATACGGCAACTCTTTATTATCGTATTGCGGGTCCTCTTCCAATGATTCTTAAAAACTCACTCCAATGACAAGGGCATCAAATAGTTTATGTAATCCTTTAGCATAGATAACAAGAATCAAACCCTAAAAAGGAGACATATTTGGTCACAATTTACAATGTATAAGTGACATTGCCGACTTTCTCTCCTCTTATGCAGGACTCTGGATCTTAGAAGTGATTTGTCGCATGAGACGTACTTCATACAAGAGATAGATTATTTCTTCAGTTAAATGTTGACTAGTTTTAGCAACGATGATTTAGCAAAGTGAGGAGCAAGTGACCGAGTGGAGTTGTGCATTAGTCCTTGTTTAGAATTGTTTTTACACATTTCACGAGTCCCTTGTGATCTACCATATTTTATAACTTAGGGACAATGTTACCATCACCCTGCATTTCAATTGGAAAAATAGTAAAGGGAAGTCACATGTTTCTTTCAATCAAAGTTTCTTAAATCGAGAGTCCACAAATAACTCCAAGTCAACTCGACACTATTGCTTGTCACTATCATTATTTCACTTGAAGTTGAAACATGAACAAAGCAAATAGGAGTCACGAGCACCAACACGCACGCACTTTGGTGGGGCTGAACCAACAGCATTATTGTGGAAAAATTTAGGTATGGCCAAGTTTTGCAGTGCAAGACCCGCCAGCACCAAGTCAAAAGTCTTAAGGTCCTTTCAAAAAATGCAAATTCTGAAGTATGTCTAATCAGCCGCTCGCTCAATTACTCGTCATGGAGATTTGATTGTGTAAATTTTACCTGTAGCCCATTATCGGTAACTTTCCTCCTTTGATAAAATGGTGTTTCATGCAATATTTTCTAGTTCTCATCCCTACATAGCAACACACAAGGGTGTAGGCAATAAAATGAAATCAATCAATAATAAAAACAAAAAAAAAAATGGTGGAAGTGATAAGATACTAAACCAATTGGATAATACCATCTTGTTAACACCTAAATTCCTAAATTTTAACTAAATATTTAGGGATAACTTGCATAAAAAAATTAGGGACCAATTTGGCCTACCCAAAAAAATTTACATTGAATAGCACGTCACATTGGCATTAAGATCATTTGCATTAACCAAGTTTTTTCATTTTATTTTTTTCATTTAAAAAAAAAACAAAACAAAACAAAATGGCTTGGGGCTGAGCCTGACGCCAGCCCCTTTTCTTTCCCCTTCGTCTGGGTGGGGCCCATTTCCTTTTAATTTCTCCCCAGCCGAGCCCCTTCTCCGTTCCCCACCTTCCTTCCTTCTTCCTCTCCTGCACCTCTGCGCACGGACACCCTCCGCAGAGCAGCCAAAGGGAGGCCTGGTCGGCCTGCCCAGAACTGGCGGCATGTGAGAGTTTGAGCGAGGGAGGGGAGTTAGAGGGAGAGACTTCCGGCCACCGCGCCAGCATTGCGGCCGACGACCTGCTGCCGGGCCTCCTTTCTAGCGCCGAGGCTCCTGTAAGCTTCGACCCTGTTCTTGGGCATGCCGGGCCGGAACTCGTGGCCGTCCGGCTTACACGAACTCCGGCCCCAACCGTCCCTCGTTTGGCTGTCACGTGGGTCGTTTTTCATTTGGAGAGAGTCTCGGCTCGGGGTTGAGTCTTGGTCGAGCCAAAAACCACTCATTTCAGTAGCGTACCCCGAACGAGATCTGTTCGATAAAATGCCCGAATGAGATCTAGTTTTGTCTCGTCGTTTTGAGCAGAAGTCGAGTCGTCCTGGCATCGACCCGTTGAGTCGAGGCTTGCCTATGATTTCTAGCGTTCCAGGCGTGGCTAACGCCACTCGACCCGCGGCCACCCCCGTGGCGGCCCACGGAGGCTGCGGGTCTCTTTTGTTCCGGCATATGAGCGACGACCATCGTGGCTGTGGCAGAGGTGCCGCTGGACGGACGAGGGCCGAGCACTAGGCTAGGGGTTCTATTTTCGTGCGTCCTCAAAGAGTCCCTTGTGTGTGCGTGTGTGCGCGCGGGGCTAGTTCCTGGAGAAGCCCCATCTTCCCTTCAACGTGCAGCTCCTTTCAAAACACGAAGAAAACCATGGCGGCCGTACTCTAGGGAAAAGAACGTCTTTGGGCATAGTAAAAGAAAAGACCATGGCTCCATTCATTTTACGGGAAAAACAACTACCAGAAAAATATTTTTCAGATTTTTCAGTTTTTGTTTCATGCGAAATGAATTAGTCAAAGAAAACATTTAACGTTATTGGAAAAAAACACCTTCAAAATTAGGAAAAAAGTTTTCCAATTCGAGCTCACCAATCTGCATCTTGGTCGGTCGCCGAGCAAGTAGCCATCGCCTACGCATGCGGTGGTGGAGGAAGGAGGAGCAAGGAAAAAAGAAAAAAAATGCGATTGTTTAAAAATAAATAATAATTAAAATAGTAATTTTTAAAAAATATATATGTAAAAATTAAAATTAAAATTTTTTGGTCAATTAAAAAATTAAAATTCGATTTCTTTGGTAGTTTTTCCCTAAAAATCAAATCAGAATAGTGGAAAATATTTTCTATATAATTTTCAAATTTTAACTGAATACCAAATAATATCTTTATTTTCTTGAAAAATGGCTTTTTAAAGGATATTTTTCACCAAATGAAGCTTATATTCTCCACTGTTTTCTTTTTTTGTCCTTTTCTCTCAAAACTCCCTTGGCCCCACTTTCCTTCCTTTTACACGGGCACAAGGCGAAGAAGCGTGCTCCTCCCTTTTGTCTTTCAGTGGGTGGGAGCCTCTCTTTTTTCTCTGTGCGGTAAATCACTTTGAGGTTAATCTCACAAACAGCTCAAATTCGAGACTTATATTTAATAGTAATTCTATCTACATGCATTTTTTTTTATCTTTTGACGTCTAAAAATTCAGAGGGGAAATGTAACCTAGGAAAGGAATACATGAACATTGGTGGGCAATTTTGTTTACTAATGTCATATTACCCTCAACATGCAATTAGCAGGAAAAGCTTAAATAGGATAAAGTGGAATTGCTAACAAGTTTTGTGACATTGACAAGCAAAATCATATCATGAGTAGAGCTAAGCAACACTAAAATTGCAAAATGACATGATTTGCACTTACCGTGCTGTTGAATCGACGGCTTGCCTAGACAAGCTTGAAACTAAAGAAAATAAAATATTGGCTACTAGTAACTACTCACAAGGAGAAAAAGCCAACCACAAGATGATTGTGCTTAAACAAGAAAGCAAGAACTTCACGAGATCAACAAAGGATTGGACTAATTGATGTAGAGACCGGGCTTGTTATGCTCTTCTCAATCTCCTCCTCAACTCGGCTGCCTTCACTACAATAATCACATAGACCATGTCTGTTTTACGATCCACATAGTTGAAGTAGACGCGTCTCCAATTCTTCTTGTACACCAAAACTCCAATAACTCCCCAAAACCCAGTCGCAAACCCAAGCATTATGACTATGTAGAACATAACCTTTTCAAACTTGCCTTCTTCATCGAGATCTTCTTTTGACACTTGAGGGGCCTCAGCACCAGGGCATTTCTTTTGTAGAGGATCGCCACAAAGTAGAGGATTGTCGGCATAAATAGAAAGATCATCAAGGGTTTGGATTTGATTTCCTTTGGGAATTGGCCCTGTGAAGTTGTTGTGAGACAAGTTCAGTTTGCTCAGTGATTTAAATGCAGAAAAGCTCTGTGGGATTGTTCCTGAAAGGAGATTATTCGAAAGATCAAGTGACTCGAGCAATTCCATGTGTCCAATCATAGTTGGGATGCCTCCAGATAGAAAGTTGTGAGATAAGTTCAAGCCTCGTAATTTGGAGAACAAGGGAAGCTCTTCAGGGATTTGCCCAATCAATTTGTTGCTTGACAGATCCAAATTGACCATATGTCGTAGAGCGACTCTTGAGTAGTCAAGGTCTATCCCCTTCACGACCTGCTCCACATTCTGTTTATTCCAAAAATATGGAAAGAAGGCAGCAGGCATCACCTCATCCATGGAATATTCAGGCTCATAAGTAGGGGAAGACGCATTGCCTTCATCTACGTTTTTGGTCATACTTGTCATATTGCCAAGACAAATTGGAATTGTTCCCATTAGATTATTCACTGCTAGATCCAATATTCGCAGTGCAGAAAGTGAGCATAGTTGTGAAGGAATACTGCCATTGAACATGTTTTCTCGCAGTCTTAGAATCTGTAGAAACTGAAAGCTTTGTCCAAACCAATGTGGAACACTTCCAGAGATTTTGTTCTCACCAAGATCTAAAACTAGCAAGTTCCTGCAATTGTTCATAGTCACAGGAATTTCTCCATGGAGATTGTTGTTGCTCAAGTATATTGACCGAAGCCTAGTTAGATTTCCCAAAGAACTCGGTATGACTCCAGACAACTTGTTGGACGATAGATCAAGGACACTCATAGAATGCACCTTCCAACAATCAGGGATTTTGCCAACTAATTTATTCCTTTTAAGGTGCAACTCGTCCAAAAGTTCTATCTCGCATAATGAGGTTGGTATTGGACCGCTTAAGAGGTTATCATTCAGATTCAAGTCAGTCATATGAGGCATCACCAGGCTAATATCTTGCGGAATAGGTCCTGCGATTAAGTTGTGAGAGAGATCTAACCATTGCAGTTTAGAACGAAATTTCAGCAAAGATCCATTTATTTTGTTGTAAGAGAGATCCAGGGAGGAGAATGACATGAGACCGAGCCAATCAGGGAGAGCTCCTATGATGGATGAGTTGGACAATAGTATGTCTTCTGCATTGACTTGCGTTTTTATCCATTGCGGAAATTCCTTTCTGAAAGTGCAAGATATCATCCCAATATAACTCAGATTGAAGGGTGGTATCCAATCGGAATCCACCTCAAAAGCTAAATAGTTGTTGTTGATATTTAAGTACTCTAGCTTCGAGAGGTTCGCGAAGTGGATTTCGGAAATTGTTCCTCTCAAGGAATTTCCTGAAAGATCTAAATAATAAAGATTTTGAAGTTGCCCGAGACTATGTGGAATGGTGCCATTTAGAAGATTGTTACTTAGATCTAAAGACCGTAAGCCTTGCAATCCTCCTAATGCCTCTGGAATATTCCCTATCAATTTATTAGAAGAAAGAGAAAGTTGTTCCAAGCATAACCAACCGTATGATGGCGGGATGGTTCCATGGAATTGATTAGACGATAGGTCAAGCCATGTCAAGTTTTTCAAGTGCACTAGCCAATCTGGCAAAGCTCCTTGAAGAAAATTCTCTCTCATATCCAATAGCTCCAAGTTTTTCCCGATAAGCCCTGAAAAATTTCCCTCGACTGAAAATAACTCATCGTGAAGTCTGTTATTAATCAATGATAGTGACTCAAGGAATGGTTTGTTCCTTAAGAAACAGAACAACCCTCCTCCAATGCTTTGCAAAAAATTGTTTTCAAGATGGAGATCAACAAGACTTGTCAAGTTATCAAACCACCTTGGTATTGAAGAGTTGAAATAATTCTCTGAAAGATCGAGATGCTGAAGAGAAGTCATGTTTTGAAATATAGTACTTGGGATGGGACCTTGGAAAAAATTCCATGAAAGATCAAGGTATTGAAGAGAAGTCATGTTTTGAAATATAGTGCTTAGGATGGGAACTTGGAAAAAATTCCTTGAAAGATCGAGGTACTGAAGATCAAGATGAGTAGGCAGGTGAAAGTCATGAAGCTCGCAATCTGATAGGCTTAAATGAGATAAAGATGGGAGTATATTGATCACCCGCATGGGGTCTCCATATTTAGTAAAATTCAGGCCGCTCATGTCAAGATACTTTAATGCTTGAAGATGGGAAACCCATTGAATGTCATCAACGGCAGCCACATGATAATCACTATGGAGATCGAGGACTTGCAACTGAGTGAGATTTCCCCATTCACTAGGAAAAGTTGCAAAACCAAAAGAGTTGGATAAATTGAGGTACCTCAATTGCTTCATCGAGCTGATATCATTGAGTATGTTCGCCTTTTTGAAATAGATCCCGCTCAACTCTAGGTAGCTCAAGTATCTCAAGTTCAGCAAAGAAGAGTTCAATTCACTAGCTGTGAAAGAAATATGGTCAAATGGGAAGTCGTATCCTGGCGTGATCTTGAGCATGACGACATGTCCATTTGCTTGGTCGCACTTTACTCCAGTCCATTGGCAACAATCTTCGCTGTTCCACGAAGAAAGGATGTGAGATGTGTTTGAGAGACTTTGTTTGAGTTGGAGTAGAGCATCCCTTTCGTCTTCAAAGCAAATTGAGGATGAGCTTCTATTTCTGCACAAGCATACACACGCATTGTCTAAAATTAACAACAGACTTACTAGTACAAGCACTTTTACACTATCATGTTCCGCCATGAATGATGACGATATTGAAAACAAAAGGAATATGGCACATGAACGCCACTCGATTAGGCTTCAAGTTTTTGGCTTGGGTGTATTGGTCAAATTCTGACGATATTTAACTTATTGTCTATTGCTATAAGCCAAGCAATAGACAAGAAGTTAACGAAGTCGTAGCTCGAAGATGTACGCACTTTGGCGGGGCTGGACTCAACAGCATTATTGCGGAGAAACTTCAGGCATGAACGAGTTTTGCAGTGCAAGACCCGCAAACACCAAGTCAAAGTCTTGAGGTTCATGTTGTCATGCTATGCAACGACTTGGGTCTGTCTACATTCATCTGGTCGCATTTTCCTTTGTATGAGTGCAAATTCTAACACGGTTTTAAGTGCACCTAATTCAAACATTAATCAAATGCTCATCATGGATTATGAGTATGTATTCACATTTCTTTCAAAAAGTAGTTCTATGGGATGTTTATGAAGGAACGATGGAAAATTAGCAAGAGCATAAACTAAAATGCAATACAATATTAATCAATTCTTGTAAATCTCTTTTGGATCGAAAGATCACTCTCTATTGTGACCCTTTAGAGATGAACGACATCTATTAAGTGAACCTCTCTTGCGAGATAGATACTCACACTTGACATGAGCTCTCCCAAGTCCTATCGGTTGCAACATTATTTACACTTGATTGGTTATGACATTTATTCTTGCTGTAAAATTAGCAAGAACCTCACAAATAAATTGAAGTTAAACTTAAAATGAGTGATATGAAGAAATTGAGGAATCTGGCTATGATTAAAGTAGGATTTCACCGGAAAAATATAAGTTGCTATATGATAAAGCCTCCCTAGTCGGAAGAAAGAGAAAAGTCTTTAATTGGATTCGTCATCTAATGTTGATTTGAGCAACACGTGTGTCTATGGCGGTCCTTTGTTGATTCCACTGGTGACTACTACAAAAAACCTTTGCAATTAAGTCTTTCAAGTTTCTTGTTCCAACTGTGCTCTATTATTGTGTTGGGGTCTTCATTTGATAAAAATGGCTTTTCTCACTTATTTATTAAGATGATGATGATGTAGAGAATGATGAGTCCTTGTTGTACATTTTGGTTGAAATCCATTTGTCAACCCTTGTAAATACGGTAATCTCTATTGTTATATTACGGGTGTTGTTCCATTGATTCTTAGAAACTCATGCCAATGATGACGGCATCGAATAGCTAATGTGATCCTTTAACTTAGATAACAAGAGTCAAACCCTCAAAATGCATCTCATTTGGTAACGATTTACTGATGTGTAAGTGACATTACCAACTTTTTATCATCTTATATGGGACTTTTGATCTTATAACTAATCCATCTCATGAGAAGTACTCCGCATGGGAGATGGATTATTTGTTAGATTAGATGTGGACTAATTTCAGCGATGATGATTCAGCAAAAGTCTGAAGAGCAAGTGATCAAGCAGAGTTGTGTAATCACACGAGTGTAGATCTGTTTCTGCACTTTTCACGGGTCCCTTGTGATCTAGTCTATCTTATGAATCAGGGAAAATGTATCCATCATTACTGTGGATTCCATTTATAAAAATAGAATGGGAAGTTACATGCTTCTTTCACTTGATGTTTGGTAAATCGAAAGTCTACGAATAACTCCCGGTCAATCCACGATCATCACTCGTTGCATGGTCTCTTATCTCATCGTCACTATCGTACAGCTTCAAGTTGAAACGGAGCAAGTGCTTGGCTTTTTCCGCCCGCTATAAGCCAAGCAATAGGCGACAGGTAGACGAAGTCATAGCACCAACGGCATTATTGTGGAAAAACTTGGGTATAGCCAAGTCTTGAAGTGCTAGACCCGCAAGCACCAAATCAAAGTCTTGAGGTCCTTGTGGAAAAACTTGGGTATAGCCAAGTTTTGCAGTGCTAGACCCGCAAGCACCAAGTCAAAGTCTTGAGGTCCTTTCAATAAATGCAAATTCTGAAGTATGTCTAATCAGCCACTCACTCAAATACTCATCATCGAGACTCGGTTACGTAAATTTTATCTATAGTACGTTATCGGCACCTTTCCTCCTTTGATAAAACGGTGTTTCATGTAATCTTTTCTAACGTTCATCCCTAAACATGCAAAACTACATGACCACACATAAAGGCGCAAGCAAAAAAATGAAATCAGTCATAACAAAAAAAATAAATGGCTGAAATGATAAGACCCTAAGCCAAATCTGGCAACATTATTCAACGTCATATTATAAAAGCCCTGGGACACGACCTTGTCAACTATACATGAAAGGAGAGTGAATATGCAAATGTGATATGCTATGTAAATAATGTACTAAACAACATATATTCTTAAAATGAGCTAATCGACATGGAAATATTTAACATTGTGCAATAAAAAAAAATGCAATGTAATCATAAATCTAAATTTCATTAAATGCACCCCTAGACATATTTCTGTAAATTGTTTAATGAACATCCAATCAAAAATTACTAGCAAGCAATACATAATTTTTATCTTTTCCAATTTATGACATACGACAAATCGAAAATAAACATGCAAATATAGCAATTAAATGAAACTTCAATTCATGGGAAGTCCCAATTTTTCTAAGATGGGAATTGGGTGCATAGGAATGTCGTGTAAAGCATATGTAATAAGATAGCATGATGCAAAGTCTTACATGGGCATGACATAAGCAACTACTTACGAATGAAAATGAATTCTCCACACGTGCGGTGGGATAACCTAAGCCGTAATCAATGAAGCTTGAAGAGAGTATATGAAGTTGGAATATGCAACTCTTGATTATTCACGAAAGCAGGTTCATATAAATGGTGGTCAAGATTTACGAAAGAGTAATTTTTTGCAGAATTACAAGCATTTGCTTTTAACTAAGAGTGCAAGTGCAACAAAACAAAAAGGCCTCTTGTGATATGAGCAAGCTCGAATTCATCTGTACATTCCTATGCATCTCTCTCTATTCCCCCCAGTTTTCAACAATAAACAGAACTTCTCTCTACCGCCGATCCATTTTATGTGTCGGAAGATATCCGCAACACCTGTCAAAAAGGAAAAGGAAACATTTCTGCTAAAAGAAGCTTCTCTCACAGGACGATGGCAGACAAGAAACACCTTTGCCCGATGCCTCTCACAGACGTTTCAAGCCAACTTTGGCCCTCCTTGTAACATTCAACCTGTGACAATACCAATCGAGGCATAAGCTAAACGATGCTCCAAAAGTAAATCGGATGAGCAGTTGGTTGACAAATTTTGAGGACTCGGGGTCAATCCAATGCCTGGCTGAAAATTATACATGAATCATGACATACAAAATAGAGGGAGGCAGAAAACTCACTGTGTCTACGATGCCTTCATCAGCCTTTACACCTCCGATCGCATATATCGACTCATTAAGGACGGCGGCGGCAGAATACCCTCTAGCGCAATTCATTGGTTCCCCAGCCATCCAGAAATCCAGGCGTGGATCATACACTTCAACACTCGGAACCATTGAATTTCCATCAAAACCACCCAAGGCATATCTATTGTAGGAGTACAGATAAGACACAATGCTCAAGAAAACTGAAACTCGACGTTGAGCAGAGTACAGTAAAGCTAGCTTTAATTAATTTACAGTTGAAACAATGACCAGCTAAATGAACGACTGGAAAAAAAAAAAACTAATTTTGCAGTTCTGTCCTTTAGTTATGTAGCAGAACGGAAGAAGAAGGGAGACTACAAGGAATTTTTTTATTAGACTTACATTGTGAGAAAATACTTAATACACAAGAAGCACAGACGTGAAACAGTATCATGTCCAGGTCAAGGGAGAATACCACATGCTTTTCCAGCATCTATAGGCAAATATCATCAAATAAAATTGAACAGCTGGCATCAAAAGGAACATACGGGTATACTTACAGCTTTTCATTCAGCGAGACCAGTGAATGGCAGCCCCTCTTTGTGGTCAAGCTTCCAATTTTGGCCCAAGAATGTTCTCTGGGGTCAAATCTTTCAGCCGAACTGAAATAAATCAGCAGAGGAAAAATTACCAACTCTCTGCTGTAGCTAACTCTGATGTAAAAGATTTCATATGCCATGCAAGAAATATATAGATTCTTCTCCTTTATTGAGGAGTATTAGGTCTACAAGGGTATTATGGACATAAAAATAACTTGCATTTCACCAGTAAAGGTTTCTTAGGGTAAAATTGCAAAAGCACTAGTGTTCATATGAGGAATGACACTGCCATTTTCCATCAGCTGCAACAACATATGAAGGGTTAATCACACGCCAGATACTTTCACAGGTTGCACAGCAGTTGACAAGAATGCCCCCCAGAAAAGTAAATCAACTCATGTACTCGGATTTATCAGGAAAAAGGATAACAGTCAGTCAAGAGAGTCACAAGAACGATCGACCACTTCAAATCACAAAATAAAAGGTTGATGAAAAATTCGTCTCTTACTTAAGATAATTATTGCCGTCAAAGCCACCAGTAGCATATATTGCCCCATTAAGCTCCACTGCAGCAAGAGCAAATCGCTGGGAGAAAAGGAGAAGCATGCCCAAAAAGTAATTATCAAGTATTTGGTGAGTAAAGCAAAATACAAAACAGCATTGAAAAGGACATGTGAGAACTGACTAATGCTTAATAGTAAAGAGAGGGAAAGGAAGTTCATTTTCCTATCAGAAACAAGAAGATTGCCGGAGAAGAGATTCGTCAGGGTAAAATTTGTACTCAAATTCCTCTTTTTCATTAGTGATGGGAATCCTATTAAAGTACCAGTTGTCCTTTCCACAACTAGAAACAAATGACCACCAGGCACATGGCAGTGAATTCATTAGAAGCAACTTACTTAGATTACACAGACTCATCCCAGGGTCGATATTAAAAATCAAAACATGGCACTACCTTATCGTACTAAACCCTCAAATCAACTTCATATAATATCTATCAGAAAAATTACCAGATCAGTCTTATACCTATAGGACAAATGTCAACTCAATCATAATCCTTTCAATTTGCAACTACAGTCCTCGCCGACGTGCCATGTAGGACGGCCGGCGATAGTTGACTATCACCTCAACATTTTTGAGCAAAAATTGGCCTGAAGGACTATATTGAAATATCCCGTAAAGATTTAGGACTAATTTGCAAAATTGAAAGGATTATGACTAAATTTTGCATTATAACTTTTTACTACAAGGAAAAAAAGGTACTCCATTTAGAGCACTCTGTTGGTGGCACTCTTTGACTAATTGATCATATTCCATAATCTGTCTTTTGTAGCTTCACCAGACAACTTTAAAAGCACACACAAGCTAGGTACTATACCTTTTGTAGCATTGACCGTGTGCAGATCCACTTGCCGATGTCAAAGTCAAGCATCTCAACATCTGAAAGGCAATCTCGTCCATTCCCGCCTCCAAGAGCAAAAAAATTTTCCCCTAAAGCTGCTCCAGCCAGACTTCCTTTTTTAGCATTCAATGATGGTTGCACTGTCCATTTATTTTCAGCTAAACTGTATGATTCGACTGTACAGGAAGATAGTCATCACATTAGGATAACAGGATTACAACAGCAATGGAGATTAGAAAGACACTGATTCTAGTACCTGTGTCATACCAGGATTCCCCATCTCCACCACCAAACACAGAGATCTTCTTTAAACTTTGCAACAGATGCATATGCACGGATAAAGTTCATCGGGGTAAGAGACTTTACTACATTGTGAGAAGGGAAATAGGAATATACGGCAGATAACCATGATGAACCATCGTATCCTCCAACAATAATGATGGAATTCTTAAGATCAAGATCCAGTTCCAATTCCTCAGAAGACTGGATTTCCTCAGGAACAGCATTATGCGATGAAGATTTCAACAAAGAGTCCAACAAGTTACAGTGATCTCTCAGATAACAAATTTCGTTTTCTGCCCAAACCTGAACCAAAAATACAGTGAATGATGCAACAAAACATGAAGAAAATAAGAAAAACAAACTACACAAAATGTGACCCAACAAAGAAAACATAGGAGAAACGCACATCTTTTGTGCACAACAGAGTCAGTAAATCTAAGAGTGCCTTAAAAAAAAAAAAAAAAAATTCGCCCGAGGCTATCTACGAAAGGAAGACCAGTATAAAGGTACCCAAAAAAAAGAAAAAATCCCTAATTCCATCCCTGAGCTAGAGCAATACAAGAATACTCTCTGGTATAGAAAGGAGAGAGAAAAATTCGTGAGCAAGAGGTTTCTCGTATAGAAGAGTGAGAGATTCGAGAGCGAGGAGCCGCATGTGAGAGTCTGAGCGAGGGAGGGTAGTTAGAGGGAGAGACTGCCGGCCACCGCGGCAGCATCTCGGCCGACGACCCACTGCCGGGCCTCCTTTCCAGCGCCGAGGCTCCTGTAAGCTTCGACCCTGTTCTTGGGCATGCCGGGCCGGAGCTCGTAGCCGTTAGGCTTACACGAACTCCGGCCTCGACCGTCCTTCGTTTGGCTGTCGTGTGGGTCGTTTTTCATTTGGCGAGAGTCTCGGCTCGGGTCTAAGTCTTGGTCGAGCCAAAAACTACTCATTTCAGTAGCGTACCCCGAATGGGATCTGTTCGATTAAATGCCCGAATGAGATCTAGTTTTGTCTCGTTGTTTTGAGCAGAAGTCGAGCCGTCCGAGCATCCACCCGTCGAGTCGAGGCTTGCCTGTGATTTCTAGCGTTCCAGGCGTGGCTAACGCCACTCGACCCGCGGCCACCCCCGTGGCGGCCCACGGAGGCTGCGGGTCTCTTTTGTTCCGGCATACGAGCGACGACCGTCGTGGCTGCCGCAGAGGTGCCGCTGGACGGACGACGGCCGAGCGCTAGGCTAGGGGTTCTATTTTCGTGCGTCCTCAAAGAGTCCTTTTGTGTGTGCGTGTGCGCGCTGGAGGAGCCCCATCTTCCCTTCAACGTGCAGCTCCTTTCAAAACACGAAGGAAACCATGGCGGCCGCACTCTAGGGAAAAGAACGTCTTTGGGCATAGTAAAAGAAAAAACTTACTCCGTTCATTTCACAAAAAATAAATACGAGAAAACTGTTTTTCGGATTTTATAGCATTTGTTTTATGGAAAATAAACTAATTAAGAAAAATATTTAATGCTATTAGAAAAAACACTTTCAAAAGTGGGGAAAAAGTTTTCCAATTCGAGCTTGTCGATCCGCATCTTGGTCAATCACCGAGCAAGTAGCCATCACCGACACAGCGGTGGAGGAGGGAGGAGCAAGGAGGAAGGGGAGCAAGGAAATAAGAAAAAATAAAGAAAAATAAAATATTTAAAATATTTAAAATATTTAAAATATTAATTTTATAAAATATATGTAAAAATCAATAAAGGTTAAAATTCAATTTTTTTGGTAATTTTCCCTGAAAATCAAATCAGAATAGTGAAAAAACATTCTCCATATCATTTTCAGGTTTTAACTAGACACCGAAAATATTGTTATTTTCTTGAAAAGTGACTTCTTAAAAAAAAAAAATTCGTTGAACGAACAAAGTCTATATTCTTTTTTTTTTCTTTTCTTTTCTCTCAAAACTCCCTTGGGCTCGCTTGCCTTTCAGTGGGTGGGAACTTCTTCTTTTTCATTGTGCAGTAAATCATTTTGAGGCGGATCTTGCAAACAGCTCAAATTCGAGACATGTATTTAATGGTAATTCTATTTGCAAGCATTTTTTTTTTCTTTTGATGTCTCAAAATTCACAGGGGAAATGTAACCTAGGAAAGGAATATATTGAACATCAGTGGGCACTATGCCATTAACAATTTCGTTTACTAATGTCATATTACCCTCAACATGCAATTAGTAAGAAAAGCTTAAATAGGATAAAGTGGAATTGCTAACATGTTTTGTGACATTGACAAGCAAAATCATATCATGAGCAGAGCTGAGCAACACTAAAATTACAAAATGACATAATTGGCACTTAACGTGCTATTTAATCGACGGCTTGCCTTGACAAGCTTGAAACTGAATGAAACAAAATATTGGCTACTAGTAACTACTCACAAGGAGAAACAAGCCAACCACAAGATGATTATGCTTAAACAAGAAAGCAAGAACTTCACGAGATCAACAAAGGATTGGACTGATTGATGTAGAGAACATACTTGTTATGCTCTTCTCAATCTCCTCCTCAACTCGGCTGCCTTCACTACAATAATCACATAGACCATGTCTGTTTTACGATCCACATAGTTGAAGTAGATGTGTCTCCAATTCTTCTCGTACACCAAAACTCCAATAACTCCCCAAAACCCAGTCGCAAACCCAAGCATTATGACTATGTAGAACATCACCTTTTCAAACTTACCTTCTTCATCGGGATCTTCTTCTGATACTCGAGATCGGCATCTTCTTCTGATACTCGAGGGGTCTCAACACCGGGGCATTTCTTTTGTAGAGGATCACCACAAAGTAAAGGATTGTCGGCATAAATGGAAGGATCATCAAGGGTTTGGATTTGATTTCCTTTGGGAATTGGCCCTGTGAAGTTGTTGTGAGACAAGTTCAGTTTGCTCAGTGATTTAAACGCAGAAAAGCTCTGTGGGGTTGTTCCTAAAAGGTGATTATTCAAAAGATCAAGTGACTCGAGCCATTTCATGTGTCCAATCATAGTTGGGATGCCTCCAGAAAGAAAGTTGTGGGATAAGTTCAAGCCTTGTAATTTGGAGAGCAAGGTAAGCTCTTCAGGGATTGGCCCAATCAATTTGTTGCTTGAGAGATCCAAATTGACCATAAGTCGTAGAACGAGTGTTGTGTAGTCAAGGTCTATCCCCTTCATGACCTACTCCACATGCGGTCTCTTCCAAAAATTTCGACCAAGGCTAGTAGGCATCGAGTCATTCACGGAAGGTTCAGCCTCATAAGCAGGGGAAAGTGCATTGCCTTCTTCTACGTTTTTGGGCAATTTCATACCTGTCATATAGCCAAGACAATTTGGAATCGTTCCCGTTAGATTATTCACTGCTAAGTCCAACATTCACAATGCAGGGAGTGAGCATAGTTGTGAAGGAATACTACCATTGAACACGTTTTCTCGTAGTCTTAGAATATTTAGAAACTGAAAGCTTGTTCCAAACCAATGTGGAACACTTCCAGAGATTTTGTTCTCACCAAGATCCAAAACTAGCAAGTTCCTGCAATAGTTCATAGTCATAGGAATTTCTCCCTAGAGACTATTGTTGCTCAAGTATATTGACCCAAGCATAGTTAGATTTCCCAAAGAACTCGGTATGACTCCAGACAACTTGTTGGACGATAGATCAACGAGACTCATATGGTTCACCTTCCAACAATCAGGTATTTTGCCAACTAATTCATTCCTTTCAAGGTGCAACTCGTACAAAAGTTCCATCTTGCATAATGAGGTTGGTATTGGACCGCTTAAGAGGTTATCGTTCAATTTCAAGGAAGTCATCTGAGGCACGGCTAGGCCAATATCTTGCGGAATAGGTTCTGCAATTAAGTTGTGAGAGAGATCTAACATTTGCAGATAAGAAGGAAATTTCGGCAGAAATCCATTTATTTGGTTGTAAGAGAGATGCAAGTAGTAGATTGACATGAGACCTAGCCAATCAGGGAGAGCTCCTACAATGGATGAGTTGGACAATACTATCTCTTCTACATTGACTTGCGTTTTTATCCATTGTGGAAATTCCTTTTTGAAATCGCAAGACATCATCCCAATGTAAGACAAATTGAAAGGCGGTATCCAATCGGAATCCACCTCGAAAGCTAAATAGTTGTTGCTGATATCTAAGTACTCTAGCTTCGAGAGTTGGCAAAGTGGATTTCGGAAACTATTCCTCTCAAGGAATTTCTTGAAAGATCTAACCTATCAAGATTTTGAAGTTGCCTGAGACTATGTGGAATGGTGCCATTTAGAAGATTGTTGCTAAGATCTAAAGACCGTAAGCCTTGCAATCCTCCTAATGCCTCTGGAATATTCCCTGTCAATTGATTATAAGAAAGAGAAAGTCGGTCCAAGCATAACCAACCGTATGATGGTGGGATGGTTCCATGTAATTGATTAGCTGATAGGTCAAGCCATGTAAAGTTTTTCAAGTGCACCAGCCAATCTGGCAAAGCTCCTCAGAGAAAATTATCACTTATATCCATTCGCTCCAAGTTTTTCCGGATAAGCCCAGAAGAATTTCCCTCGACTGAAAATAACTCATCATGAAGTTTGTTGTCATGCAATGATAGTGACTCGAGGGATGGTTTGTTCCTTAAGAAAGAAAACAACCCTCCTTCAATGCTCTCCAAAAGATTCCATCCAAGATCAAGATTGACAAGACTTCTCAAGTTATCAAACCACCTTGGTACTGAAGAGTTGAAATGATTCCATGAAAGATCGAGATGCCGAAGAGAAGTCATGTTTTGAAATATAGCACTTGGGATAGGACCTTCGAAAAAGTTCATTGAAAGATCAAGATGCCAAAGAGAAGTCATGTTTTGAAATATAGCGAGCGGGATGGGACCTTTGATAAAACACCTTGAAAGACCTAGGTGCCGCAGAGAAGTCATGTTTTGACACATAGTGCTAGGGATGGAACCTCTAAACTTATTCCTCGAAAGATCAAGGTGTTGGAGAGAAGCCATGTTTTGGAATATAGTGCTTGAGATGGGACCTTGGAAAGAATTCGATGAAAGATCAAGGTGCCGAAGAGAAGTCATATTTTGGAATATAGTGCTTGGGATGGGACCTTGGAAAAAATTCTCTGAAAGATCGAGGTACTAAAGATCAAGATGAGTAGGCAGGTGAAAGTCATAAAGCCCGCAATTTGATAGGCTTAAATGAGGTAAAGATGGGAGTATACTAATCACCCGCATGGGGTCTCCATATTTAGTAATATTCAGGCCGCTCATGTCAAGGTACTTTAATGCTTGAAGATGGGAAACCCACTGAATGTCATCAACATCACCCATGTAATAATAACTATTGAGATCGAGGACTTCCAACTAAGTAAGATTTCCCCATTCACTAGCAAAAGTTGCAAAACCAAAAGAGTTGGATAAATTAAGGTACCTCAATTGCTTCATCGAGCCGATATCACTGAGTATGTTCGCCTTTTCGAAATAGATCCAGCTCAACTCCAGGTAGCTCAAGTATCTCAAGTTCAACAAAGAAGAGTTCAATTCACTGGCTGTGAAAGAAATCTGGCGAAATAGGCGAAATGGGAATTTTTATTCTAGCGTGATCTTAAGCATGACGACATGTCCAATTGCTCGGTCGCACTTTACTCCAGTCCATTGGCAACAATCTTTGTTGTTCCACGAAGAAAGGATATGAGATGTGCTTGAGAGACTTTGTTTGAGCTGGAGTAGAGCATCCCTTTCGTCTTCAAAGCAAATCGAGGATGAGCTTCTATTTCTGCAGAAGCATACACACGCATGGTCTAAAATCAACAATAGACTTACTAGTACAAGCACTCTTACACTATCATGTTCCGCCATGAATGATGACGATATTGAAAACAAAAGGTATATGGCACATGAACGCCACTCGATTAGGCTACAAGTTTTTGGCTTGGGTGTATTTTTGTTCAAATTATGAGAAGTTAAGCTCAAGTGGATTCTTAAGAGAAGACAAAAGGAATTTATAGATAGAAAGGGAAGGAATTACAGTGAATGCCACCCATTATTGTTCTATATGGTCGTTTACCATGTATATCATGTGTTTGTAGTTTCATTTACCATCACGGTAAATGTAACCATCAATTATCAATTTTAGTAGTACTTGAAAAGGAAATGGGAAAGCACAAATTCTACTACTCAGAGCTTGTCATTTTAAGGAATATATATATAATATACTGTATGAGCTTGTCTTCTCACACATATTAAAGTGTTCTCCATTAAAAAATTGTCCATCAGCATCCCAATGACTTGACTCCAAGTCGGCCGTCTCCCAAAAAGTCAAAGTTCACATCGGCTCTCTAAAAATTTGTGCATGGACAGATGGGAGTACTTCAAAGATGGTCTTGCACGGTTGCTTTTCATCACCATTTCAGTGAACCGACGGAGTCAAGGCCTACATGAGCAACATGCATATGTCCCAAAATAATTGATGAGGCAGTAAGATGATTTCAAAATCGCATTTTCTAATGTATTAGCTAGATGGAAAGCCCACCATCGCCAATATCGAATATGGTTAGAATGTGTGCAAATTGGTATGGGTAAACATCACGCATAACCTTGAAAAATAAGAAAAAAAATTAGCAAGAACCTCACCAATAAATTAAAGTCAAGCTTAAAACGAGTGATATGAAGAAATTGAGGAATTTGACTGTAATTTAAGTAGGATATCACCAGAAAATGGAAGTTGCCATGTGAAGAAGCTTCCCTAGTTGGAAGAAAAACGTCAGATTCATTGTCTAATGTTGATATGAACAACATGTGTGCCCATGGTGGTCCTCTAGTGACACCTCTAGTGACAACTACAGAAAACTTTGCAATCGGGACACGCATAAGTCTGGTCTTTCAAGTCTCTAGTTCCAATTGGGCACCCTTACTGTGCTATGGGGATTGACTATATAAAATTGGCTTTTCTCGCTCATTTAATAAGGTGACGAATGCGTCGAGAATGACGAGTTCTTCTTTTTCATATTTGTTGAAATCCTTTTTTCATCCTTGCGAATACAGTGGCTCTCTATTATTGTATTGCCGGTCTTGCTTACAATTATATCAAATAGTTAATGTGATCCTTTAGCCTAATACAACAAGAATCAAACCCTCAAAAGAAGTACTCATTTGGTGACAATTTAAGATGTATAAATGACATTACCGACTTTCTCTGGATCTTAGAATCCGGTCTATATTTAGGAAACAGAGCAAGTGCTTGGCTTTGATCCTTGCTATAAGCCAATCAATAGACAACGTGTTAACAAAGTCGTAGCACGAAGATTCTCGGACTATGGTGGGGCTGGAATCAACTGCATTATTGTGGAAAAACATAGGTGATGGATTTATGAGATGGGCTTAAGGCCCGTCCACCCATGCTGGGCCCAAAAAGCCCGGCCCACGAGAATAGGGCCCGTGGATGGGGGAAGGTATAAAAGGGAGGAGAGAGAGAGAGATGGCACTAGTTGAAAAAAACAGACGAACGTACGCTTTTCTCCCGCGCTCTCTCTCTCTCTCTCCAAAAGACAAAAAGAACAGTAAGGCAAACGGCACTTTCTTCTTCCCTTCAAGGCGTCATCGGATCGAACAGGGCCAGATTCTCTTCCTCCTATCGGCGTCGGTGTCTAATCTGTGGCTAACAAGGTACGCTCGAATCCGTGGTGTGCTTTACGATCGGTGATACATGTAATTCCCGGGCTTCGCTTCCGCATTCGTTTTAGGGGTTCGATTTAGTGTCGAATCCAGTTTTCGGGGATCAGTCATTCCCAACATTGGTATTAGAGCCCTAGTTCACGTTTTCCCGACCTATTTGACGTTTTTTCATTGATTTTTCGCAAAAAAATTTTCGGCCGTACGGATCGGGGCGTGAAATCCCGACACCCGAGCGCTGTTCGGCCTTTTTCTGAGTTTTCGTAAGTAGAAATCAAATTCTAATGGCATAGGAAGAAAGGCGACGTCGAGACGAGTCCGGGGACAGGTCGAACGCCGCCGGGCGACGCCACACGCGCCTACACGCGCGGCCGGAAGGCGCTGCGCATGGGCACGACGCGCCCGGAAGCGCTCGCTTCGCCAGCGAGTGCGCTACACGCGCCGGTGACGAACCGGCACGTGCGCGCCGGCGACCGGCGAACCGGCACGTGCTGACATCACCGTGACGTCAGGGTAACCGCCGGAATGACGTCATCAATGACGTCATCACCGGCGACCGTTGGCCGACCGGTCACCGGCTGGCAACCCGATCGGACGGCGAACCGACCCGACCTGACCCGCGCGGACGCCTGGCACGTGCGCGGCACGTGCCGGCTGACGTCTGCGTGACGTCAGCCACCGCATGCGCGCGGCACGTGCGGTCGGTCCATCCGACCCCGTGCCCGTTGACCCGACCCGTTGACCAACCGTTGACCGACCGTTGACCGTTGACTTTGACTGTTGACCCGAAAAAAAAAAAAGAATTTGTTTCTTTTTCATTTATGCCTATGTGGGTTATATGTAATCCATTTTTTATTGTGCATTTGTTGCATGAATCATGGAAAATTATGTATTTTCCCTTATGTACATTATGGATTATAAGTGATCCAATTTTAGTTCTGCATTTGTTGCAGGAACTATGATGCGTTATGCACGGATACCTGCAATCCCGAGAACGGACGAAGGAAGAGCTAGACTGAAAAGGCTGATGAAAGAATTAGCTGATTATCGGTGGCTTGATGGTGATTTAGTATCACACATGGTCACGGTCAATCGGATGATACAAAAATCATCTCGGAATGGTTATCAAATGCCGGATTTTGAGAAGGTACCGGCTTTGATGAACACTCTTCCACCTGAATGGCAAGCAGTGTTAGGTCGGCTATGGGAGGTCAATGTGGTCCCGGGTTATAGGGAGCTAGTGGAAGCTTTTGTAAGAGAGTACTATAGGATTGAGTTGGCCAAAACTTCAACCCTTAGGTTGAGCGCCACATGGCGCGAGTAAATGCGCGCTTGGTGGCGACATGAAAGCTCTCCAAAAGTTTTTCCATGGTTGGCAAATGTGCCTTCAGTTTTCTTAGATGTTTTGACTGATAGATTAGAAGGGATTTTCCCTATTTATTTCTTAGATTAGTTTGAGATTTTTCGGTGTGAATATCTCTTTATATGTTGATATTTCTTTTTGGACATATTCTTAGTGTAATGAATTGTTGTATTATGTGAAAGCATTATTGTTTTATTGGATGTTAGTTATCTTTGCTTTTTTTATTATTCTTGCTGGTTCTTTGTGGGTAATTAGGCGTGGGTAGTTTTAGAAGTTTTTGTAGCTTCATAGAATTGATTTTGCATATAACAATCATATTAATGATAGTTTTAAGTTAGGATTTTTGGAGGATGATTGGAAACATAGTGACCTTTTGATTCTGAAGCCTTACTTGAAATTATTCATTAATATAATGGGTTTATGTAAAAGTGGATGCATAAATGATAGGCATTAATAATTCGTGCATGTATGTCTGATGTGTTCAGATCGATGTTTTCAGCAACTAAGAATATTATTGCTGATATGAACGGCAACAATTGTGAAATATTGAATATGAAGATTCAATATGTGCTGGAAAAGCAAGAAGCACTAGAAACTCTTGACCATATTATGGAAGATCTTGAGGGTGTCGTGCGCCACCTTGAGCTAGCAGAGGACCGCCTAACGGCATTTGAGCCGAAAACAGACATTTGTAATGCTGGTTCTACCTCAGAAAGGGCTTTGTGCTCTAAGCGCAAGCGTATTGATTCGTTCAATATGTGGAAATGCAAAGGATCAAGTCCTTGTTGCAAGAAATCAAGAGTTAACCAACACAAGAGAGGAAAACGTCCTCAAGTGAAGAAAATGTCAAGGGTGAGGTGTTACAATTGTGACAAAAGGGTCACTATGCTCGCGACCCATCGTGAGCCAAAGAAGATAAACACATCTTGCACATTTGAGAACTTTGCTTATGTGTCGAGTTCTGCATTATTGGCTGAATCCAATCCTTTGTGGACTATAGATTCAGGAACGACAGACCATGTAAGGAAGGATAGAGGATCCTTCGTGAAATTCCGACGATACCAACTGGAATTATGTGGATTTATGTGGGAAATAATTTCAGAGTTGAAGTTAAAGGGATTAGCACCTGCCAATTGAACATGCGTGGTGGACGCAACTTGTTCCTACATGATGTTCTAAATGCTCCGGAGATTCGTCGAAATTTAATGTCTGTTTTAGTGTTGGTTAAGCTTGGTTTTTAGTGTGAACTTCCGTAATAGCGATGTAGATTTGTATTTGGATATAAACTACTATGGTTGTGGTCACTTTCTAGATGGTTTTATTGTACTCAATGTTGACTGTGGTGATGTCAATATATGTTATTCCCTTGTTTCACGTCTTCTACTTCATAAGATAATGATGTGAAAGTGTGGCATGCTAGACTTGGTCATATTGGCCAACAACATATGAATAAACTAGCCAAAGCGGGCTTGTTGGGCAACATTGGAAAAGTCGATTTGCCCATATGTGAGCATTGCCTAGTAGGGAAAACGACAAGGAAACCATTTGGAAAAGATAAAAGAGCTGAATTTCCTCTGCATTTAATCCATTCTGACGTCTGTGGTTCAATGAATGTGAGAGGAAGGCATGGGGCTGTTTATTTCATCACCTTTATTAATGATTATACTCGATTCGAATATGTCTATTTGATTTCTCACAAATCTGAAGCAATAAGTTGTTTCAAAAGGTTTATGAACTTGGTTGAAAATCAATTAGACAAGAAAATAAAAGCATTTAGATCCGATCGAGGTCGAGAATATTTATCTGATGAGTTCAGAAAATTATGTGGTGAAAAGGAATAGAAATACAGTTGTCTATTCCATATACTCCTCAATAAAATGGTGTTGCAGAGAGAAGAAACATAACCCTACTGGAAATGGTTAGGTCCATGATGGCGCATGCTAACTTACATATCACTTTTTGGAGTGATGCGTTGTTAACTGCTGCCTATATACTTAACCGGATGCCTTCCAAATCAGTTAGTTCCACTCCATATGAGTCATGGATAGGTAGAAAACCGGACTTAAGTTTACTTAAGCCATGGGGTTATGCTGCCTATACTCATAAGTCCTCTCACAAGTTTGGGAAATTGAGTCCCAGATAAAAGTAGAGTATTTTAATGAGATACTTCGAACACTCGAAAGGGTATGTGTTCATGGTGAGCAGGAAAGAGGGAGAATAACTGAATTTGAATCACGGGATGTCATATTCTTAGTGGATGAATTTCCTAAGAAGGGCGAAATAGGGAAAGATTACTTCCTATTTGAAACCTTGGATCAAGATAATGATATTAATGGAGTTCGTCCAAGTGGGAGTAATATGAGAAGTGATGAATTGAATTCAACTCATTCTGAATTACAACCACATGATGAGATGATATCGTCATTATCTAATCCGTGTGGGAGCATAATGGGGAATGATGTGCTAAGTGTACAATCTCCCATACGGCAAACAAGTCGCCAAATGATTCCCCGTCAACGTTTTGACATTGAAGGGAAAACTTCTAATGATTGCTCCACAAGATGAGGATGAGCCAAGAAATATTAATGAGGCTCTGAATTGCCCTAGTAAGGAAAAATGGATTTATGCAATGAAAGAGGAGATGGAGTCAATGATGTCAAACCAAGTCTGGGAACTGGTTGATTTTCCAAAAGACGCAAAGCCATTGGGAACAAGTGGGTTCTCAAAATAAAGCGAAAGGCTGATGGCTCGATAGAAAGGCATAAGGCTCGCCTTGTGGCGAAGGGGTATAATCAACATGAAGGAATTGATTATGAAGATACATTTTCTTCTGTAGTGAGATTTACCTTGATTCGCATAATTTTGGCAATAGTGTTTGGTATGGATCTTGAGTTACATCAAATGGATGTAAAGACTGCTTTCCTCAATAGAGAATTAGAGGAAGAAATAAATATGTAACAACCTGTTGGTTTCATAGTGAAAGGTCAAGAAGAAAAGGTATGTCGACTTTGGGGGTCGATATATGGGCTTAAGCAGTCGTCAAGACAATGGTATATACGATTTCATAATGACATAATAGCATATGATCTTACAATGATAGATGAGGATCATTATATATATATTAAAAGATCCAATGATCAATTTGTGATCATATCATTATATGTTGATGATATACTAATTGCCGGAAGTAATATGGAGTTTATTCATACTGTCAAAAGTTGGTTGTCTTCCAACTTTGAGATGAATGATATGGGATTGTAAACCTATAAACACTCCTATTGCAAAAGGTGAAGGATTGAGCCATAGACTGTGTCCAAGGACTCCACAAGAAAAGGAACAAATGAAACATGTTCCTTATGCTAGTGCTATTAGAAGCTTATTGTACGCTATGATGTGTACAAGACTTGACATATGTTTTGCAGTTGGAATGGTAAGTATATACCAATCCAATCCAGGTCAAGCACGTCGAAAAGCCATTAAAAGAATACTAAGGTATCTAAAGGGAACTGCTAATTATACGCTGAGTTATTATGGAAAGGATCTGCAACTCAAAGGTTATTCTGATGTTGATTGGGGAGGAGATTTAGATGAAAGAAAATCTACCTCTGGGTTTGTTTTATTACCGAATAATGACACCATATGTTGGAGCAGTAAGAAACAAAGGTGTATAGCCTTGTCCACGATGGAAACTGGTTTCGTGGCATTATCAGCAGCAATATAAGAAGATGTTTGGCTTAAGAGATTTTTTGGATCATTTAGGTGTTATTGGAAGTGCTGCAGATAAATTGTTGGTTAATTATGATAGCCAAGCAGCAAAAGCGTACACCAAAGATACAAAATATCATGGCAAGACTAAACATATAGATACCAAGTATAATTTTTGTCATGAATATGATTGCACGAAAAAAGGTGAACTTAGAGTACATACTGCGCATAGAATGGTAGCAGATCCTATGACAAAGCCATAACCTAGAGATGTGTTTTGTGGCCATGTAAAATCTCTAGGATTGCGTAGAGTCTGATGTACTGGATTGTAATTTCCCTGAAGTGTTCACATTTGATGAATTTGTGTTTTCATCATTAATGCATATGAATCTTTGTTTGATCTTTATGCATCTTAATGCTCAGTGCATTACTTTAAGTTAGGAAAGTATGTCGGACAGATATGAGATTAGCCCACTCACACGGGTAATCGCCTCTATTTGCTATGTGATAAATAGATATGAGACTGTTTTTAAGCTTATTATCTAGGTGATAATCGAGAGCTCAAGCTTAAAACATGTATGTCGCCTTAACTGAGTGTTAAGATGAGGACATAATACTAACTATGTCCGAAAGTAAAATACCCCACATATTTTACTTTATCTGTCTATGATGCCAGATGTGAGTTCTGATGAATTTAGTAAATGAGTAGATACGTGAACTCAAGTTAGACATTGGGTATGTCTGAACTATCATCTGTACGGTATTGAAAGATGTAGACATACGCTCCATGGGAAATGAGTTAATACCGTAATACGTATTTCATACTACGTACGCATGAGACGACCAATAAGAGTGGCAAAAGTTTGATCTCAACTTTTTATGTCGTGTGAGACTCTTGAGGAAAAGAGTTCCTCAATTTTTAGTCCCCTCATGACTCTTACTTATTCTCAAGATTTCTATTTAGTGTTTGCTATCTTAGGATGTTCCCAATGGTCATGAGTTTGATTCGATCTAATGGGGCATTTCTAGAAAAGCAAGCTGAACTGAAATTGAGAGTTTGAAGGAAAGAGGAAGATCGATTTTGGAGAATCACATTATAGTTTTGTATTCACCGGTTAACCAATTATGACTGTTTTTGGGATAATCATAATTGTGAAAGAGATCAAGAGAGATATAAATGTGATCAATCGATCTAGGGTACTGCATACTAAATCTACTCAGAGTGTGACGCCCATTATGAGCTGCTATATATTCCTAACAGATGTATGGCAACGAGCTCTCAAAGTATGCTGGTCGCACGGATTATTCACCGGTATGAATGTTGAAGAGAGGTAAGAGAATTCCGTTCGGCCCACCATGTGCGAGTGGGAGATGATGGATTTATGAGATGGGCTTAAGGCCCGTCCGCCCATGCTGGGCCCAAAAAGCCCGGCCCACGGGAATAGGGCCCGTGGATGGAGGAAGGTATAAAAGGGAGGAGAGAGAGAGAGATGGCACTAGTTGGAAAAAACAGACGAACGTACGCTTTTCTCCCACGCTCTCTCTCTCTCTCCAAAAGACAAAAAGAACAGTAAGGCAAACGGCACTTTCTTCTTCCCTTCAAGGCGTCATCGGATCGAACAGGGCCAGATTCTCTTCCTCCTATCGGCGTCGGTGTCTAATCTGTGGCTAACAAGGTACGCTCGAATCCGTGGTGTGCTTTACAATCGGTGATACGTGTAATTCCCGGGCTTCGCTTCCACATTCGTTTTAGGGGTTCGATTTAGTGTCGAATCCGGTTTTCGGGGATCAGTCATTCCCAATAATAGGTATGGCGAAGTTTTGCAGTGAAAGACCCGCAAGCACCCAATCAAAATGTCTCGATGTCCATGTCGTGACGACTCGGGTCTATCCATATTCATCTGGTTGCATTTTCCTTTGTATAAATGCAAATTCTAACGGGTTTTAAGTACGCCTAATTCAGCCACTACTTAAATGCTCATCATGGACATGGATTCACATTTCGTTTAAGAAGTGTGTCTATGGGATGTTTATTATGAAGGAATGATGAAAATTAGTAAGAGTACAAACTAAAACGCAGTACAATATTAATCAATCCTTGTGGTCTTTGGGTCGAATGTTTGATCTCTTAAATTTTCCTATTGATATCAATTATTCATTGGAGGATGACAATACAATAGGAGAATTTTAAGGGCCAGACAAATTGTGATATTTTGCGAGATCCTTATCAATTGTTTTAAAAATTTAAACTCTTATATGAAAGAGTGGTTTGATAATTAAACATTATTTTACTCGCAGTCGCAATCATTTAAAGACAAATGACATCCTCGAGGCGTTTGGATGGATTATCAAGCAAACCTCTCTTGCGAGATGGGCGATTGTGCTTGACACAACCTGTCCCATGCCCTATCGATCCCAACATTATTTACACTTGATTGATTATGGCATTTATCCTTGCTTTAAAATTAGCAAGAACCTCACAAATAAATTGAAGTTAATCTTTATACGACGAAATTGAGGAATTTGGCCGTCACTAAAGTAGGATTTCACCAAAAAATGTAAGCTACTATGTGATGGAGCTTGCATAGTTAGTCTTTCGTTGCATTCATCATCTAATGTTGATCTGAGGAACATGTGTGCTCATGGCAACACTCTAGCGACACCACTACTGACTACTACACAAACTTTGCATTCAAGAAACGCAAAAGTCTGATCTTTCGAGTCTCTTCTTACAATTGTGCTCTATCATTATATTGTGGGCCTTGACTAGATAGAAATGACTTTTCACGCTTATAAAAATGAGGTGACGATGATGTTGAGAATGACGAGTTTTTGCTGTACATATTGGTTGAAATCCATTTTTCAACCCTCGTGAAGACGGCAACTCTCTATTATTGTATTGCAGTCCTGTTCCAATGATTCTTAGAAACTCACTCCAATGACAAGGGCGTTAAATAATTATTGTATTGCAGTCCTGTTCCAATGATTCTTAGAAACTCACTCCAATGACATGGGCATTAAATAGTTAATGTAATCCTTTAGCGAAGATAACAAGAATCAAACCCTGAAAATGAGACGTATTTGGTGACAATTTACGATGTATAAGTGCCATTGCCGACTTTCTCTCCTCTTATGCAAGACTTGGGATCTTAGAAGTGATCAGTCTCATGAGACGTAATTCGCACTAGAGATAGATTATTTCTTCGATTAAATGTCGACTAGTTTTAGCAATGATGATTTAGCGAAGTGAGAAGAGCAAGTGACCGAGTGGAGTTGTGCATTAGCCCTTGTTTAGAATTGTTTCTACACATTTCACAAGTCCCTTATGATCGAGCCTATTTTATAACTTAGGGAATATGTTACCATCACTCTGCATTTCGTTTGGAAAAATAGTAAAGGGAAGTCACATGTTTCTTTCAATCATAGTTTCTTAAATCGAGAGTCCACAAATAGCTCCAAGTCAACTCAACATTATTGCTCGTCACTATCATTATTTCAATTGAAGTTGAAACATGTACAAAGCAAATAGGAGTCACGAGCACCAACACGCACGCACTTTGGTGGGGCTGAACCAACAGCATTATTGTGGAAAAATTCAGGTATGGCCAAGTTTTGCAGTGCAAGACCCGCGAGCACCAAGTCAAAAGTCTTGAGGTCCTCTCAAAAAATGCAAATTCTAAACTACATCTAATCAGCCACTCACTCAATTACTTGTCATGGAGACTTTTTTTTTTTTGGTCAGAAACGATAAAATTATATAGGAGAAATAAATCCAGTACAACCAACAGCTAAAGCATCCGCACAAATGAGATCAACCAAGTGAAACGGGGGAAACACAGCCCAATTTTGAACAGGGGAAGAGCGGTCGTGGGCCTTGGCGGCCCAATCTGCAGCAGCGTTCGCTTCCCTGCAACAGTGCCCTAGCGACAGATTAGGGAAGAGTGAAAGCAAGGAGGCAGCTTCAAGGAAAAGGGGCCGATCCTCCCATGGCGGCTTGCAGCGGCGTTGCAGTATGTTGACCACCAGGCGGCAATCGGATTCAAGAAGGATCGGGGCTGATGTTAATCCACGGTGTTGCAAATGCTGTAGAGTGAAGGAGACTGCTTGGATCTCGGCTTGGAGTGCAGATGTTGCAGGAAAATGCTTCGAGAAACCATCGGTAAGTCGTCCATGATGATCCCTACATACACATGCCATAGTTCCTTCGATGGATTCTAATCGGTGCGATCCATCAACATTAATTTTCAATTTGCCCGAATCGGGAGGCTGCCAAAGAGATCCCTTGCGCTGGAGCGAGCGGCCTTTGCTGGTCAGAGAGGACACTGTAAGGTGAGCCACATGAGCGTCAGCTAAAGCATCTTCTACCACCCGAAATGGTTGAAGCTTTTCATGCCGGAATATGTAGCCGTTTCGAGCGCGCCAGATCTGCCATAAAACAGAGGCCAGAGTCGCCAAGGCAGGTAAGGAATTTCGACCCTGAACTTGCTGTACAATCCACGCTTCTACTCTAGAAATCTGCATAGGTGATATCTTGATATTTAAGCTAGGATGCGACCATACATTTGTAGTCCATGGACATAATAGGAATAAATGCTCTAGAGTTTCGGGTCGATTTCGATCACAGAGAATACAACAGGGGTTGTCACTGATATGTCGCTGATAGAGATTAAATCTTGTGGCTAAAGCATTCTGACAAATCGACCATAAAAACATTTTAATCTTTGGGGGAGAATGCATCTTCCATATAAGTTTCCATAACCAATCTAGGTGCTGATAAGAAGAGGAAGTCGTACCTATAATCTGATGTTGTGCAGTTGCTCTGAAAGTGTTATAAGCAGATTTAACTGTAAAAGTGCCATCTATGGTAGCAGTCCAAACAAGCTGATCTTTGGCTGAATTCGGTCGCAAAGGGATAGCAGTAATCTGTTCAATGACCGGAATGTCAAAGAACCTATGTAGGAGATTGACATTCCAGGAATTGGTGGACGAATCAATAAGATCAGCCACCCAAACAGGTTCTTCACTAGCTGAAGGGCCACCTAGGATACCAAATGGGAGCCATTTATCACAACGAATTCTAATAGATTTCCCATCCCCTACAGACCAACATAAGTTGGGTAGGATGGCGTCCCGACCTAGCAGAAGACTCTGCTAGCCCCATGAGGGTCGAGAGCCTCTAGCTGCAGTAAAAATAGAGCCAGAATGGAAATAGAGACCCTTAAAAACCTTACTGCAAAGAGATAAAGGTTGACTGAACAAACGCCAAACCTGCTTTGACAACATTGCTCTATTGAAAGTCTGAAGGTCTCTAAAACCTAAACCACCAACACCTTTGCTTGTCTTCAAAACATTCCATTGTCTTCAATGGATTCCAGCTTTATTGATGTTAGTCTGCCACCAAAATCTGGCTATACTTTTTTCTATAGATCGGCAAATAGACACAGGAATCTTGAAAATAGACATTGTGTATTGCGGGATAGCCTGGATAACAGTTTTCAGAAGAATCTCCTTTCCACCCTTTGAAAGCAGAGTAGATTTCCAACTTTCCAACTTTGAATGAACCCTACCCATTAACCACGAGAACATGTCCTTCTTTGAACGTCCCCAATTAGATGGTATTCCTAAATATCTGCCAGATTTATTCAGAATAGGAACCCGCAGCTCAGAAGCCAAATTTTGTTGCAAAAGAGCCGGGCAGTCTTTTCCAAAGTAGATGCCAGATTTATTTCGATTTATGTCCTGCCCTGTTGCTAGACAATACTGTTGTAAAATATTGGAGAGATTTTGACATTCATTGACAGTACCATCAAGAAAGAAAATGGCATCATCCGCAAAAAAGAGGTGCGATAAAGTAGGGCACCACCTGTTTAGTTTAAGTCCTTTAAGATGTTCCATTTCAACAGCTTTCTTAATCATTGTAGATAAAAGGTTTGCCAATAGAATAAAAAGATAGGGGGAAAGAGGATCACCCTGTCGAAGACCTCTGGTAGGGTGGAAATAGCGAAGATGCTGGCCATTCAATTTAACACAGGATGATTGAGTTGAAATACACTGCATAATCCACCCAACCCATAAAGAGTGAAAGCCCAATTTAATAAGATAATCCTGAAGAAAGTCCCATTCAACCCTGTCGTAGGCTTTTCTCATGTCTACTTTCAAGACTGCTTTATATGTACCCCTTCCTCTCTTCACTCGCAGCTGGTGTAAAACTTCCTGGACAAGTAGAATATTGTCCAGAATCTGCCTACCTCCCACAAATGCAGACTGTTCCTCAGAGATAAGGCTCAGTAGAAGAGGCTTTAACCGATTGGCAATAACTTTGGAAATTACCTTATAAGCATAATTACACAAACTAATTGGGCGATATTGTTCCAGACTTTCAGGATGAGGAACCTTTGGAATCAAAGCAATCAGAGTCTTGTTTAGATCTGTGGGCATAACACCAGTAGTAAAAAAGGTACTAACTGCTGCAAATAGATCAAATTTAATAATATCCCAATGCGTCTGATAGAATAAGCCATTAAGGCCATCAGGGCCCGGAGCCTTAGATGCTCCCAGTTGAAAGGTAGCCTGCTGCACCTCTTCAAAAGTAACAAGTGCAGTTAAACCAGTATTCATTTCATGAGTAACTAAAGAAGTACACTGGCCGAGTATTGGCGCATAGTCACGCCGACCAACAGAACTGTAGAGGCATGAAAAGTACCATGTTGCCATCTCCTTTAGTCTTGTAGGATCCCTCACCCAAATATCATCATCGTCTTTAAGCATAGTAATTCGATTTCGTTAACGACGCTGAATTGTTGTAGCATGAAAAAACCGCGTATTCTTATCACCCCATTTAAGCCAATTAAGCCTAGAACGAATAGCCCAATATTGGTACCTTTACTCATTTGATAAAACGGTGTTTCATGAAATCTTTTTTTATTTTCATCCCAAGACATGCAAATCTACATAGCCACAGACAAGGGTGCAGGCAATAAAATGAAATCAATCAATAATAAAAACAAAAAACAAAAAAAAATGGCGGAAATGATAAGACACCGAACCAATTGGACAATAATACCTTGTTGATACCTAAATTTTGATTAAACATTTAGGGATAATTTGCATAAAAAAATTAGAGGCCAATTTGACCCTACCGAAAAATTTACATTGAATAGCACGTCACATTGGCATTAAGATCATTTGCATTAACCAAGTTTTTTCATTTTATTTTTTTATTTAAAAAAAAAAACGAAATGGCTTGTGGCTGGGCCTGACCCCAGCCCCTTTTTTTCCCCTTCGTCTGGGTCGGGTCCATTTCCTTTTAATTTCTCCCTAGCCGGGCCCCTTCTCCGTTCCCCACCTTCCTTCCTTCTTCCTCTCCTGCACCTCTGCGCACGGACACCCTCCGCAGAGGAGCCAAGGAGAGGCCTGGTCGGCGTGCCCAGAACCGGTGGCCAAAACACCTCCGTCGATCGGGCTCCTCGCCTGTAACTACCAGGGACACAAAAGGAGAGAGAAAAATTCGTGAGCAAGAGGTTTCTCGTATAGAAGAGAGAGAGATTGGAGAGAGAGAAGCCGCATGTGAGAGTTTGAGCGAGGGGGGGGAGTTAGAGGGAGAGACTGCCGGCCACCACGCCAGAATCGCCGCCGACGACCCGCTTCCGGGCCTCCTTTCCAGCGCCAAGGCTCCGGTAAGCTTCGACCCTGTTCTTGGGCATGCCGGGCCGGAGCTCGTGGCCGTCCGGCTTACACGAACTCCGGCCCCGACCGTCCTTCGTTTGGCTGTCGCGTGGGTCGGTTTTTCATCTGGCGAGAGTCTCGGCTCGGGTTTGAGTCTTGGTCGAGCCAAAAACCACTCATTTCAGTAGCGTGCCCCGAATGAGATCTGTTCGATAAAATGCCCGAATGAGGTCTAGTTTTGTCTCGTTGTTTTGAGCAGAAGTCGAGTCGTCCGGGCATCGACCCGTTGAGTCGAGGCTTGCCTGTGATTTCTAGCGTTCCAGGCGTAGCTATCGCCACTCGACCTGCGGCCACCCCAGTGGCAGCCCACGGAGGCTGCGCGTCTCTTTTGTTCCGGCATACGAGCGACGATCGTCGTGGCTGTGGCAGAGGTGCCGCCGGACAGACGAGGGTCGAGCACTAGGCTAGGGGTTCTATTTTCGTGCGTCCTCAAAGAGTCGTTTGTGTGTGCGTGTGCGCGCGCGGGGCTAGTTCCTGGAGGAGCCCTATCTTCCCTTCAACGTGCAGCTCCTTTCAAAACACGAAGGAAACCATGGCGGCTGCACTCTTGGGGAAAAGAACGTCTTTGGGCATAGTAAAAGAAAAGACTCTGGCTCCGTTCATTTTACAGGGAATACAACGGCCAGAAATATATTTTTCGGATTTTTCAGTAATTATTTCATGGGAAATGAATTTGTCAAAGAAAAGTTTAACGCTATTGGAAAAAACGCATTCAAAAGTGGGGAGAAAGTTTTCCAATTCGAGCTTACCGAGCCGCATCTTGGTCAGTCGCCAAGTAAGTAGCCACGCCTACGCACACGGTGGTGGAGGAAGGAGGAGTAAGGGAAAAAGAAAGAAAAAAGTTATAAAAAAAATGCGATTGTTTAAAAATAAAAAATAATTAAAATATTAATTTAAAGTATGTAAATGTAAAAAATTAAATTAAAATTTGTTGGTCAATTAAAAAATTTAAATTCAATTTCTTTTTTCCCTGAAAATCAAATCAGAATAGTTGAAAATATTTTCTATATCATTTTCAAATTTTAACTGAACACCAAATAATATCTTTATATTTCTTGAAAAATGGCTTTCTAATGAATATTTTTCGCCAAATGAAGCTTATATTCTCCATTGTTTTCTTTTTTTGTCCTTGTCTCTCAAAACTCCCTTGGGCCCACTTTCCTTTGCTTTTACACGGGCACAAGGCGAAGAAGCGTGCTCCTCCCTTTCATCTTTCAATGGGTGGGAGCCTCTCTTTTTTTTTTTTTTTTCCTCTATGCGGTAAATCACTTTGAGGTGAATCTCCCAGACAACTCAAATTCGAGACCTATATTTAATAGTAATTCTATCTACATGCATCTTTTTTTCTTTTGACGTCTAAAAATTCAAAGGGGAAATATAACCTAGGAAAGGAATACATGAACATTGGTGGGCACTATGCCATTAACAATTTCGTTTACTAATGTCATATTACCCTCAACATGCAATTAGCAGGAAAAGCTTAAATAGGATGAAGTAAAATTGCTAACAAGTTTTGTGACATTGACAAGTAGAATCATATCATGAGTAGTGCTAAGCAACACTAAAATTATAAAATGACATGATTTGCACTTATCGTGCTGTTTAATCGACAGCTTGCCTAGACAAGCTTGAAACTGAAGAAAACAAAATATTGGCTACTAGTAACTACTCACAAGGAGAAACAAGCCAACCACAAGATGATTGTGCTTAAACAAGAAACCAAGAACTTCACGAGATCAACAAAGGATTGGACTGATTGATGTAGAGAACAGGCTTGTTATGCTCTTCTCAATCTCCTCCTCAACTTGGTTGCCTTCACTACAATAATTACATAGACCATGTCTGTTTTACGATCCACATAGTTGAAGTAGACGAGTCTCCAATTCTTCTTGTACACCAAAACTACAATAACTCCCCAAAACCCAGTCGCAAACCCAATCATTATGACTATGTAGAACATCACCTTTTCAAACTTACCTTCTTCATCAGGATCTTCTTCTGACACTCGAGGGGCCTCAGCACCGGGGCATTTCTTTTGTAGAGGATCACCACAAAGTAGAGGATTTTCGGCATAAATAGAAGGATCATCAAGGGTCTGGATTTGATTTCCTTTGGGAATTGGCCCTGTGAAGTTGGTGTGAGACAAGTTTAGTTTGCTCAGTGATTTAAACATAGAAAAGCTCTGTGGGATTGTTCCTGAAAGATGATTATTCGAAAGATCAAGTGACTCAAGCCATTTCATGTGTCCAATCATAGTTGGGATGCCTCCAGAAAGAAAGTTGTGAGATAAGTTCAAGCCTCGTAATTTGGAGAACAAGGTAAGCTCTTTAGGGATTTGCCCAATAAATTTGTTGCTTGATAGATCCAAACTGACCATAAGTCGTAGAGCGAGTCTTGAGTAGTCAAGGTCTATCCCCTTCACAACCTGCTCCACATGTTGTTTATTCCAAAAATAAGGAAAGAAGTCACCACGCCTCAACTCATCCATGGAATATTCAGGCTCATAAGTAGGGGAAAGCGCATTGCCTTCATCTACGTTTCGGGGTAATTTCATACCTGTCATATTGCCAAGACAATTTGGAATCGTTCCCCTTAGATTGTTCACTGCTAGGTCCAATATTCGCAGTGCAGGAAGTGAGCATAGTTGTGAAGGAATACTGCCATTGAACATGTTTTCTCGCAATCTTAGAATCTGTAGAAACTGAAAGCTTGGTCCAAACCAATGTGGAACACTTCCGAAGATTTTGTTCTCACCAAGATCCAAAACTAGCAAGTTCTTGCAATAGTTCATAGTCACAGGAATTTCTCCCTGGAGACTATTGTTGCTCAAGTATATTGACGCAAGCATAGTTAGATTTCCCAAAGAACTCGGTATGACTCCAGACAACTTGTTGGACGATAGATCAAAGAGACTCATAGGGTGCACCTTCCAACAATCAGGGATTTTGCCAACTAATTCATTCCTTTCAAGGTGCAACTCGTCTAAAAATTCCATCTCGCATAAAGAGGTTGGTATTGGACCACTTAAGAGATTATCATTCAAATTCAAGTAAGTCATCTGAGGCATCGCCAGGCCAATATCTTGCGGAATAGGTCCTGAGATTAAGTTGTGGGAGAGATCTAACAAGGATGGGTTAAAAGGAAATTTCGGCAGAGATCCATTTATTTGGTTGTAAGAGAGATCCAGGGAGTCGAATGACATGAGACCTAGCCAATCAGGGAGAGCTCCTATGATGGATGAGTTGGACAGCAGTATCCATTTTGCATTGACTTGCGTTTTTATCCATTGTGGAAATTCCTTTCTGAAATCGCAAGACATCATCACAATGTAAGACAAATTGAAGGGTGGTATCCAATTGGAATCCACCTCGAAAGCTAAATAGTTGTTGCTGATATCTAAGTTCTCTAGCTTCGAGAGGTTGGCGAAGTGGATTTCGGATACTATTCCTCTCAAGGAATTTCTTGATAGATATAACCTACGAAGATTTTGAAGTTGCCCGAGACTATGTGGAATGGTGCCATTTAGAAGATTGTTGCTGAGATCTAAAGACCATAAGACTTGCAATCTTCCTAATGCCTCTGGAATATTCCCTGTCAATTGATTATGAGAAAGAGCAAGGTCTTCCAAGCATAACCAACCATATGGTGGCGGGATGGTTCCATGTAATTGATTAGACGATAGGTCAAGCGATGTCAAGTTTTTCAAGTGCACTAGCCAATCTGGCAAAGCTCCTTGAAGAGAATTATTTCCCATATCCAATAGCTCCAAGTTTATTCCAATAAGCCCTGAAGAATTTCCCTCAAGTGAAAATAACTCATCATGAAGTTGGTTATTCCTCAATGATAGTGACTCGAGGAATGGTTTGCTCCTTAGGAAAGAGAACAAACCTCCCTCAATGCTTTGCAAAAGATTCTCTTGCAGATTGAGATCGACAAGACTTCTCAAGTTATCAAACCACCTTGGTACTGAAGAGTTGAAACGATTGTGTGAAAGATCGAGATGCCGAAGAGAAGTCGTGTTTTGAAATATAGTACTTGGGATGGGACCTTCGAAAGAATTCCATGAAAGATCTAGGTACAAAAGAGAAGTCATGTTTTGAAATATAGTGCTTGGGATGGGACCTCGGAAAAAATTATCTGAAAGATCGAGGTACTGAAGATCAAGATGAGTAGGCAAGTGGAAGTCATAAAGCCAGCAGTATGATAGGCGTAAATGAGATAAAGATGGGAGTATATTGATCACCCACATGGGGTCTCCATAGTTAGTAAAATTCAGGCCGCTCATGTCAAGGTACTTTAATGCTTGAAGATGGGAAACCCACTGAATGTCATCAACAGCACCCACGTGATTATAACTATGAAGATCGAGGACTTCCAACTGAGTGAGATTTCCCCATTCACTAGGAAAAGTTGCAAAACCAAAAGAGTGGGATAAATTAAGGTAACTCAATTGCTTCATCGAGCCAATATCATTGAGTATGTTCACCTTTTGGAAATAAATCCCGCTCAACTCCAGGTAGCTCAAGTATCTCAAGCTCAGCAAAGAAGAGTTCAATTCACTGGCGGCGAAAGAAATTTGGCGAAATGGGAATTTGTATTCTGGCGTGATCTTGAGCATGACGACATGTCCATTTGCTCGGTCGCACTTTACTCCAGTCCATTGGCAACAATCTTCGCTGTTCCACGAAGAAAGGATGTGATCTGTGTTTGAGAGACTTTGTTTTAGCTGGAGTAGAGAATCCCTTTCGTCTTCAAAGCAAATTGAGGATGAGCTTCTATTTCTGCACAAGCATACAAACACATGGTCTAAAATTAACAACAGACTTACTAGTACAAGCATTCTTACACTATCGTGTTCCGCCATGAATGATGACGATATTGAAAACAAAAGGAATATGGCACATGAACGCCACTCGATTAGGCTTCAAGTTTTTGGCTTGGGTGTATTGTTCAAATTCTGACAATATTTAACTTATTGTCTATTGCTATAAGCCAAGCAATAGACAACAAGTTAACGAAGTCGTAGCTCGAAGATGTACGCACTTTGGTGGGGCTGGACTCAACAGCATTATTGCGGAGAAACTTCAGGCATGAACGAGTTTTGCAGTGCAAGACCCGCAAACACTAAGTCAAAGTCTTCAGGTCCATGTCGTCATGCTATGCAACGACTTGGGTCTGTCTACATTCATCTGGTCACATTTTCCTTTGTATGAGTGCAAATTCAACACGGTTTTAAGTGCACCTAATTCAAACACTAGTCAAATGCTCATCATGGATTTTGAGTATGTATTCACATTTCTTTTAAAAAGTACATCTATGGGATGTTTATTATGCAGTAACGATGGAAAATAAGCAAGAGCATAAACTAAAACACAATACAATATTAATCAATTCTTATAAATCTCTTTCAGATCGAAAGATAGCTCTCTTAAATTTTCCTATCGATATCAATTGTTCATTGGACGATGACATGACAGTAGGAGAATTTTAAGGGCCAGACAAACGGTGATATTTTACAAAATTGTTGTCAACTGTTAAAAATTTTAACTAATATATGAAAGCGTGGTTTGATAATAAAATTTTTTATTACTCCCTATCACAATCTTTTGAGACGAATGACATCCTTGAGGCGTTTGGATGGATTATCAAGTGAACTTCTCTTGCGAGATGGACACTTGCGCTTGACACAAATTCTCTCAAGTCCTATAAGTCACAACATTATCTACACTTGATTGATTATGACATTTATTCTTGCTTCAAAATTAGCAACAGCCTCACAAGTAAATTGAAGTTAACTTAAAATGAGTGATATGAAGAACTTGAGGAATTTGATTTTGATTAAGGTAGGATTTCACTAGAAAATGTAAGTTACCATGTGATGAAGCTTCCTTAGTCGGAAGAAAGAGAAAAGTATTTCATCGGATTCATTATCTAATGTTGATCTGAGCAACACGTGTGCCCATGGTGATCCTTTAGGGAGAGCGCTAGTGACTACTACAGAAAACTTTAAAATCAACACGCGCAAAAGTCTGATCTTCAAGTCTCTTGTTTCAATTGTGCTTTATTATTGTGCCGTGAATCTTGACATGATAAAAACAGCTTTTCCCGCTTATTTAATAAGGTGATGACGACGTTAAGAATGACAAGTTCTTCTTGTACACATAGGTTGAAATCCATCTTTCAAACCTCATTAATACGGCAATTCTTTATTATTGCATTTATGGGTGCATGTGACATTATTAACTTTCTCTCATCTTATATGGGAATCTAAATCTTACCAATAATCCGTCTCATGAGGCTTACTTCGCGTGGGAGATATATTATTCGTTAGATTAGATGTGGATTAGTTTCAGCAATGATAATTTAGCTGAATGCAAAGAGCAAGTGACCAAGCAGAGTTGTGTATTAACGTGAGTGTAGTTTTGTTTATGCACTTTCCACGAGTCCCTTGTGATCTCGCCTATCTTATACTTCCTGGAAAATGTAACCATTATCACTGTGGATTTCGATTGAAATGGGAAGTTACATGTTTCTTTGGATCGAAGTCTGATAAATTGAAAGTGTACAAATAACTCCCAATCAACTTAACGATCATTGCTCCACATTTCAATTGGAAAATGTAGAATGGGAAGTCGCATGTTCTTTCAATCAAAGTTTCTAAAATTGGAAGTCCACATATAACTCCAAGTCAACTCGACTTATTGCTCATGGCATGGTCTATTAATCTCATCCAGTGCAAGTAGCCACGGCTCACTATCATTGTTGTGAGTCAGGAGCACCAACACGGACGCACTTTGGTTAGGCTGGACCAACCGCATTATCGTGGAAAAACTTAAGGTATGGCCAAGTTTTGCAGTGCAAAACCCGCAAGCACCAAGTCAGAAAGTCTTGAGGTCCATGTCATCATGCTATGCAACGACTTGGGTCTGTCCAAATTCATCTGGCTGTATTTTCCTTTGTATGAATGCAAATTCAAGCAGGGTTTGAAGTACGCCTAGTTCTTTTTTTTGATCGAAAATGGGATTGCTATTACTTTACTTAGCCAAGAGTTGAGTAAATACATCAAAAGCATCGGTGCATAATAAGTCTAGTAGAGCGGGTGGGGGATTAGACAACCAATTAATGGGGAGATAATTGAAACGACAAGCTTTTGCAAGCCAATCTGCTGGCCGGTTTGCATTTCTATTGCAATGGGCTAGGGAAATATTTCGGAACTCCTGCAGTTTAGCTTGGGCCCGGTCCAGAAGAGGTTGCACTTGCTAGTTCAGTTCAGTCAAAGACATTACCCTTTGCACGAGTGGAAGGCAATCTGAGTGTACTTGCAGAGAGAGTTCTGCTCGGTTAGAAAGGAGATCTTGGGTTTCGAGCAGAGTAAGAGCTTCCGCCTATGTTGCCAAAGAAGCCTCCACAAGTTTCGCAAGGCCATCAACAAGACAGCCTCTGTAATCCCTACAAATGCACGCGATTACAGCTCTGCTTTCGCCCGGACACGTTTCTTCTTCGACATCTACTTCCGCTTCACTGTGTTGGGCAAAAGATGCATCTATATTGATTTTCAGCATATCAGGGCGTGGAGGTTGCCATCGATCAGGTACTACTTCAGTCTCCTTTTCAATTACTTGTAGATGGCTCGAAGATCTAAGATTGTCATAGAGAGCTTTCGCCTGGAATAACGTTTGCTGCGGGTGTAGGGGACGGTGACCGAAGAGATGCTGGTTCCGGTTCTTCCAAATGCTCCAAAGAATAGCAGCGACCTGGTCGAACTTCTTGGTATGGATGGGGTTGGTTTTGAGTTTGTATAACCAGTCGTCGAGCCGTGTTAACCCAAATCTGGATATTTTAATCTGTAGAGGTACGGCACTCCATATCTAAGTTGTCCATGGACAAAGCAGTAGAATGTGTTTAGTGGTTTCAACTTCCTTTTTGCAAATGGAGCATAAGGGATCAAGTATTATCTTCCTCCTGTATAAATTTTCCCTTGTAGGTATAGCGTTGTGACATGCTTGCTAGAGAAAAAATTTGATTTTGGGAAGGGTTTGAGAATATCAAATGTGTTTCTAGAGAGCTAGATTTGCATGATGCGATGAGGTTGCTATTGCTATTGTAGTATGTGTGCTTGTTGGATTATCTCTTGATGTGAAGTAGCCACTTTTCATTGAATAAGTACCAGAGTTAGTATTCATCCAGACCAGCTTGTCTTTTGAATTGGGTGAACCGATAGGGGTAGTGAGTATTTCCCTCACGATTCTGTCATCAAACATCGACTCCACCCTCTATACATTCCATTTTCTAGTCCCTTGTTCTATTAGAACTACCACTTGTACTGGTTCATTTCTTGTTGCTAGGCCGCCTATAGGACCACTCTTTAACCATTTATCCGCTCTTATCGAGAGTTCTTTTCCATTCCCAACTGAGTACATAATATGTGGAAGTATAGAATCTCTACCCTGAGTTATACTTTGCCAACCCCATGAAGGTCGGGAGCCTTTTCCAGCTTTCCAGAAATCACCTTGTGGATAATATAAACCCTTCATCACTTTGCTCAATAGGGACTGAGGATTTTGTGAAATGCGCCACGCTTATTTCCCCAGCATAGCTGTATTGAATGCTATTAAATCTTTAAAGCCTAGGCCCCCCTCATCCTTTCTGAGTTTCAAGGATTCCCATTTCTTCCAGTGTATTCCAGCATTTCTACTATTCGTTTTCCACTAGAAATTAGCAATCCTCCTCTCAATAGCTTTGCATATAGAAATAGGGATCTTGAAGATGGACATAGCATATTGAGGGATAGCATGTACCACTGATTTTATTAAAATCTCTTCCCCGCTTTTGATAACAAATTTTCCTTCCAGCTTTCTAGCTTCCTGTTAACTCTCGCTAGGATCCAAGCAAACATGTATTTCTTCGATGAGCCCCAATCCGAGGGAATCACTAAGTATTTTCCTGTTTTCTCAATTTCTGGAACTCTCAATTCAATGGCATGTTCCTCCTCAAAGTAGTATGGCAGCATTTGCTGAAATATATGCCAAATTTATTGAGATTAATGGCCTGACCAGAAGCGAAGCAATATTCATGTAGGATAGCCGCCAGGTTTTGGCACTCTAGGATTGTGCCACTAAGGAAGAAAATAGAGTCATCCGCAAATAACAAATGTGAGAGAGTGGGGCAACTGTTGTTCATCTTAATTTCTCTAAGTGTGCCATTTTCTACTGCTTTTTTCATCATGGAGGATATGGGGATAGTGGGTCACCTTGTCGAATCCCTCTTATTGGCTTGAAAAAAGGTAGAGACTCCCCATTAAAATTTACACTGAAAGTGACTATTGAAACACCCTACATCACCCAATGTACCCACTGTTCGCAGAATCCCATTTTAGTTAAGCATGATCTTAGGAAATCCCATTCAATCCGGTCATACGCCTTCTGCATATCTAACTTTAAGACCGCTTGAAAATTCTTTTTCCTCTCCCAAGTTCATAGTCTGTGAAGAACTTCTTTTACAATCTATATGTTGTCTTGTATTTGCCTTCCCCCCACAAAAGCATTATGTTCTTCTACAATGAGGTGTGGTAGCAGAGGTTTTAATCTGTTAGTCAGCACTTTAGAGATGATTTTATAAATAAAATTACAAAGGCTAATAGGGCGAAACTATTCCAGCTTTTATGGATTTGGAATTTTGGGAATAAGGGTTATAAGTGTTCTGTTCATGTCGGGATTAAGGTAGCCAGTAGTGAAAAAGTTCTGTATTTTTGTAAAAGATATCCTGACAAATATCTGGCCAATGCTTCCTTAAAAAAAAGTCCATGCATGCCATCTGGTCCAGGAGCTTTATTGGCTCCTAATTGTTGCATAGCTTCCGTGATCTCGAGGCCCCGCTGACTCATAAAGCTTTTTGAAATATGTACTCGTCATCTCTTTCAACTGTTGTTCCTCACGCACCTAGATATCTTCTGAATTTTTCAGCAATGAAATTTGGTTTCTGGTTCTCCTCTGAATGGTTGTGGCATGGAAGAATTTTGTATTTTTATCCCCCATTTTAACCAATTAATTCTGGACCGCATTCCCCAATACATTTCTTCTTGTCACCACAATTGATCAATTTCTTTTGTCAGTTCCTTAGCTGCCTTGCTTTCTTGAGAAACTCCCGTGCTGTTCATTAAGGGTTGCAGTTCACTATTCAACCAAGTAATCCTCTTTTTTAGCATTGGTGAATCTGTTCTGACTCCATTTTAACAACTTTTTTGACACAATCTACAGTTTCTCCACCACATTTAGTTGTTGGAAGTCAGATTCAGCCCAAGTGTCCTTGACAAGATTCACATATTCCTCCTCCTCCGCCCAGAAGGCTTCATATTTAAAGCTCTTCCCCTTCCTTTTTTTTTTTCGGTGGGCTAGTCGAAAGAATGATTAGGGTGTGATCAGAACCAATGGCTGGTAAGGCTATACATTCTGCTGTGGGATAGTTAATACGTCATTCTAAACTGCATAATACTCTATCGAGATGCTTCTTAACCAGATTTTCTCCTTCTCTGTTATTTGTCCAGGTGTAAGCACACCCCTTACATTCCAAATCCAACAAAGAACATTAATGGAGGAAGTCTCTGAAGGCAGCAAGCCGGTAGTTTTCTGCTCTTTTCTTTCCCACTTTTTCCCAATGATATAGGATTTCATTGAAATCGTCCATACACAACCAAGGCAAATGATAGCATAGACTCTCTCTGTGAATATTCTCCCATAATAGAATTCTCTCCTTAAATTCATTAAGAGCATGTATAAATGAGATGTGCATGCGCTGGTTGTTGGCTTGTAGTTGGCATTGGGTGAATATAATGTGTTCCGTAAAAGAATCAATGGATAGGAGTACCTAGTCATCCCAAAAAATTGCTAAACCCCCTGCTATACCTTCCAGATTCACTAAGAAACAATGCTGAAAGTTAAGTCTCCGTCGTAATCTTAACACCTTTTGCTCCTGATTTTTAGTTTCCATAATAAAGATAATATTGGGCATTTCTTGAGTCACTAAGACTCTCAAAGCTTGATCTGTCAAGGGAGTGCCCAGCCCTTGACAATTCTAGCTTAAAATCTTCATGGATGAGTCGGTGGCTTATTAGGGCTAGCCACTAGAGCCCACTGAGCAGAGACTTGTTTGCCACATAGATAAGGTTCTCCACTAGCTGAGTAGTGTCAACCATTGCTGTCTTTGATGTTTGTGCACCATAAGAGTGGAATCTTTTCCTTTTTTTGATGAGGAAAGTTTGGCATTATAGTTTTATCCCTTATTGGACCTTTTCCCCCACTAAATTATCAACCATTTCTGCTTCAACTTCCTTCATCTGTTCCTGATATAGCACCATGACAAATTCATCATCAAGGCAGCTACTTCCTCGTTTCTGGGGGCCCTTCTCTTCCAAGAGTACTAGTGCTTGAGAAGAAAAAGTATGGTTGCATTCCTTTGAGTGTGAGTTTTCTGCATTGCTCAGCTCACCAAGTTGTTGGGTTTGCTGCATAAGCTGGACATGTTGCTGCTGTTCTGTTTCAGGGGCCGGCGGAGTGGGGGTTTCGGGCACACTCTACTCTCCTTCTTACCATAACTCTTGTTTTCCATTAAAAAAAAAAAAATTCCATATAGACTAAGCTCCCACGCTTCCGCTCTTAGCCAATGTCCAAAACAACCTGATAAATTCTCTGTTAGCCCTGACTCCTCATATGGTATTTCTTTACAGAAAGTAGCATAATGCTCAATTCTACCACATGGATAACAATAGTGCATGTGACATCCAGAATTTTCAGTATTGTTTTCTATTAAATTAATCGGGCATTTCATTGACGCGTCTATAGGGTTGTTCTCAGAGCTGATCACTCTCGAGATAACTAGACTAGCTGGGTAAGCCATTAAAGAATATTAAGGCAATAGACTTGAGAATTCGACCAGGAATTGGCTTCTCGACCGTGTTCATCTTTATAGGTCATTACTGCACAGTTAAAGATCGAATTAAGATCAGAGATGGGTCGGTTCGATTGAGATGTGTGGCCGATCGTGGGTGACTCCACTAAATTGGAAAATTCTCGTCGACCGGCACTAATTTGATTTTCTGTCGTTTTGGTACCCTGTGTTGGTAGTCGAGCCCTCGAGATTTTCACGACAATTGAGAGTCGCCAATGTGTCGAGTGGGTTCATTGTGGCTCGAAGAAAATCGACCACGAGTAAATTGCCCTAAAAAGTTCCGAAAACTACCCGGTAGTCTAGGTCACACTAAAAGTACGCCGGAGTGAAATTAACCGTCGATTTGAGTCAGATTTTAGAAATCGAAAGTTCAGTGATGTCACAAGCTATTTTAGGAACGTCAACTCAGTCTCAGAAGATTTTTCGGAGGTCCCGAGATTTTTACGAAAAATGGGTTCGGACGTCGCGAAACTTGGATGGAAATTCATATTGGTTAAATTGATGAGAAATTGGACTTTCAGGCTGAACCTGTGAGTGTCAGAGATTTATAGAAAATTTCTTGGGATTTTTCTACATCGAAATTTGGACCTCAATTTAGAGAGATTGGAATTGAAATTTAGTTGACTTAGTTAAAATCGAATCTTAAGATGAGGGTGTGCAACATTGGTATCAATTCGAATTTTGGTGGATTCTTGAGTGGGGAAAAATGCAGAGACGATCAATGAATGATCAATTGAATTTGTGAAAATCAATTGAGATGAAATCAAGAGGATTTAGAACCAATTGGTAATCTCTCCGATTTCGTAACCCCCTCTAGCATAGCAAGAAAATTGAATGGCACTTTAGGTTATATAGGACATTTGGATGGCCTATTGAAGGCCAAGTATTAATGCATGGCTAAGAATGAGTTTTAGGAGATATTTGTGTGAGAATTAAAAGCCAAAGGGCCCCTCACTCATCCCTATCCATTCTCTCTTTCTCTCACCCCTCTAACCGATTACACTCACTCCCCCATCTCTCCATTTTCCTCGCACGAAGCCAAGAGCAGAGAAGCCGCGCCTGCACACCCATCTCCGCGCACTCGAACTCCAAACTCGTTCGGTCCATCTTCTTGCCGTGAAGTCGCAAGATCCACCGAAGCTGCTCCTCACGTCCGCGTCTTCAACTCGAGCAAACAGCCGCGCCAGCGAAGGCTCCATCTTCGTCCACGAAGCTGCTCCATCTCCACGTTGCCACCTGCCCGCTCCTCTTTCTGCTTCGGTCAACAAACGGACCGCCGAAGCCACTGATTTCCCAGCAGCAACTCCACGTAGACGCTGCAGCCCCAGTTCAACTTGTCTTCAACGGAGTCAACGGAACCAGCAGCTTCTCCTCTTCGGTTGACCGAAGCTGCCAGCGGATGCCCCTTCTCCACTGAGGTTGGTCGGCCACAGAAGCTAGCAAGCTGCCCGGGAATTTCCTCCACCGTTGACTTCATTGAATCCCCGCTTGCTGCCTCGTTCACGTTGCCTCCATTTCTCCTTCGTGTAACTCAATTGCCGAAGCAATTGACTGGCTGAAGTCGCAGCACCCTCCAGCGAAGACCGAAGCAGCCCACGCAAATCTCTTCGTGGATTGCGGCCCAACTCTACAGCCCAGCGAAGCCAAAAATCTTCGGTCCATCTTCAACAGCATCAGCCCAGCAAATTTGGCTTATTTCAGCCCAAAGAGAGCAGCCCATTTTCAGTTTAATTTCAAATGGGCCAGCAATTTCAGTCTTCAAGCCCGCAGGATTGAGGCCCAATTTCAGTCCACAATTTGAAGACCAAGTTAGTTCAGTCCAGAAATTCAGCAGGTCCAGCCCATTCCAGTGCAAGAACAAATCTCAATTGGGCTGAGATTTGTTGGGCCAAGCTTAAGGCCCGGTCCAAGCCCACCGGTGATGTCGAAAATTCGATTTCGGCCGCCGTCGTGTTGCCGTTGCGGTGATTCGATCTCCGCTTTTGTCAAGTGAGTTTTACTCACTAAAGCTTTCTTAGTTTGCTAATTATACTTAAGGTTGGTTAGATTTAATTAAATGCAATTAGGTGGTTAGATTAGTTTAGATCAATTAAATTAGAGACTTAATGATGCATGTTAGGTGGTTAGAAATAGACATTAGCAAGTAGACATGCCATGTTAATTATGGAACGAGTCTCGGTAATTTTCCGGGCTTGTCTCGGTATCCAATTCGGCATTATAAGCCTAAATTGGATTTTTATAATTATTTATTTAAATTTCGAAATTAATTATTTAATTATTTATTTATCCGGAAATTCAACTGGGATGGTCGGTGACCGGAATTTCATGCTGATTGTCGTGGTGCAGTCCGTTTATTTATTTGAGCTTTATTTGGTGCTAAAGTAATTTATGAGTAAATTTAAGATTTATTCCTAAATTGAATCTGGAGAGGGTCGGGTGGGACCGTAAAGCCACTAGTTCTTGAGAGGGTCGGGTAGGACCGTAAAGCCACTAGTTCTTGAAAGGGTCCGACGTCTGAAATCGACTAGGTCTATTTGATCGATCTTGATCGGTGATGTGATTGTTTGAATGCCTATTGAAGCTGTCTTAATATCTGCGATGAAATCGAGCCCAAGGTAAGTCCTCCAACTCGTGCGTGTTTAGGCAGCCTATAGTGTATTGGCTTTCTAATCGAGTCTTAGGGGTAGGACTACGAGACGTGGTCTCATTGGTTATTGAATAACCATTTTAGGACCACGAGGAGAAGTTGAGGAAGAGGAACTGAAGGGAGAAAGACTTTTGAAGAAGAAGATGATCCAGGAGAGTGATCTTGAATATAACCGGATGTGGACTGAGATCCCATCCCTTTTGTAAACCCCTGTCTTAGTATAGATAGGTGTGAGACAAGTATGTTGTGAATAGTATTGTAAATATACTATGAGTTGTCTTTGTTAATGAAAGTGTGGTTATGAATTTCAATATGAAAAATATGGCCTACTTTCCTATCCCATTGTTTTATTGTCTGGGGATTTATAACTGCTTCCGCATGTGCTTAATAAATAGAAAGGGTCGGCGATACATAGTCCTGGGATATCGCATTCTAAAATCGACCAAATAGAAGGATGTACGCCGAGGATCGGGGCGTGACAGTGCAGGAGTCTTTCGTACTTAAACTCTACCCACAATCTTTTGCTATCAAGATTCACAAGAACACCAGTTGTGAGGGGATTTTCCAAATTCAACTTAACTCTGGCCCTACCAATCTTGTAATTACTATTCATTTTTGCTTCTAATTTTACCTCTACTACATCTCCGATTTTGGATGCAATTTCCATGACAACTTCATATGTTACTCTCCCGAAGGGTAGGCCAAAGAAGTTCACCCAGAAATCACAGTGGTTAAATTCATAGCAAATGTCAAGGGTGTCAGGGTCGCACTGCTTTAGAACTAATAAATTACTCGAGAATGACCACGGCCCAAAATCTAACACTATGTTTTTCAACCTCCAATCGCAAAGAAAATGAGAAGTATCCAGGCTCTATCACAGCATAGGTAAAATTTTCATTTCACCAAGCTTTTTTCATCATGCTAACAAATGCATTAAAGTTCACATTAGGTTTATTGAAAAACTTCCCAAACAGTGTTTTCTGGCATGCTTAGATTTTCTTCAGAAATTTCACCTGTAATATCGACCACATTCTTCCTCAGACCATAGATTGCCCAAATTCTTATAGAGGGCTGCCAACCTCCTCTCTTCTTCATACTGATCTGCCATCTTCCTGTCTATAGTAATAAGAACGAAATAGTGAAAGTAAGCTAGCCTGAATGTTTTGGAACCAATTGATATGGGAAAAGGAAATCCAATGTGGTTGAAGGGAGCTCTGGGTCTGCAAGTGAAGACAAAAGGAAGTCGGCACTAGATGGATGATGGTAGTGGGCGAGGCGATTGGGAGTGGTTTTTGCTGAGGATCGGGGTAATAAACTCGCTATGGGAACGATGGTGGGATAATGGATCTTAGGGCTCCTCTTGTAGATAGTAAGAAGATTCTAATTTGGTCGAGTTAGAAAAAGGAATGGGGTTAGGGTTTTTCACCCATCCTTGAACTCTAAATCGGTGGTATTGGGATGGAAGAAAGGTGGAATGAAGGAGGGATGGGTGGCGAGGTTTCAATTCTTGCTGATGCAAGACCTACCCGAAAGGTAGGAGGATGATACTCAGACGGTAGGGAGGAATCTCCATTGTCGAAGAAGATTGCAATTGCTATATTAAAGAAAAGCAAGTACGCCTAGTTCAGCCACCACTCAAATGTTCATAATGGATTAAGTATTCACGTTTCTTTTAAAAAGTGCGCCTATGGGATGTTTATTATGAAAGAACGATGAAAATTAGCAATACAATATTATTTGATTCTTATGAATCTTTTATGGGACGAAAGATCACTCTCTTGAATTTTCCTATTGATATCAATTGTTTACTGGAGGATGACAAGACAGTAAGAGAATTTTAAGAGCCGGACAAATAGTGATATTTTACAAGATCATTGTCAACTGTTATACAAATTCAAACTATTAAATGAAAGTGTGGTTTAATAACTAAATATTCTATTACTCTCTATTGCAACCCTTTAGAGATGAACGACAAACCTGAGGCGTTTGGATGGATTATCAAGTGAACCTCTATTGTGAAATAGGCACTCACACTTGACATGAGCTCTCCCAAGCCCTATCGGTTGCAACATTATTTACACTTGATTGGTTATGACATTTATTCTTGCTTTAAAATTAGCAAGAACCTCACAAATAAATTGAAGTTAAACTTAAAATGAGTGATATGAAGAAATTGAGGAATCTGGCTATGATTAAAGTAGGATTTCACCGGAAAATTATAAGTTGCTACATGATGGAGCTTCCCTAGTCGGAAGAAGAGAAAAGTCTTTAATTGGATTCGTCATCTGATGTTGATCTGAGCAACACATGTGCCTATGGCGGTCCTTCGGTGACTCCACTGGTGACCACTACAAAAAACCTTTGCAATCAAGTCTTTCAAGTTTCTTGTTCCAACTGTGCTCTATTATTGTGTTGGGGGCTCTTCATTTGATAAAAATGGCTTTTCCCACTTATTTATTAAGATTATGATGATGTAGAGAATGATGAGTTCTTGTTGTACATTTTGGTTGAAATTCATTTTTCAACCCTTGTAAATACGGTAACTCTTTATTGTTGTATTACGGGTCTTGTTCCATTGATTCTTAGAAACTCATGCCAATGATGTCGGCATCGAATAGCTAATGTGATCCTTTAGCCTAGATAACAAGAGTCAAACCCTCAAAATGCTTCTCATTTGGTAACGATTTATTGACGTGTAAGTGACATTACCAACTTTTTCTCATCTTATATGGGATTTTTTATCTTATAACTAATCCATCTCATGAGAAACACTTCACATGGGAGATGGATTATTTGTTAGATTAGATGTGGACTAATTTTAGCGATGATGATTCAGCAAAAGTCTGAAGAGCAAGTGATCAAGCAGAGTTGTGTAATCACACAAGTGTAGATTTGTTTCTACACTTTCCACGGGTCCATTGTGATCTTGTCTATATTATGAGTCAAGGAAAATGCATCCATCATCACTGTGGATTCCATTTATAAAAATAGAATGGGAAGTTACATGCTTCTTTCAATTGACGTTTGGTAAATCGAAAGTCTACGAATAAGTCCCTGTCAATCAACGATCATCACTCATTGCATGGTCTCTTATCTCATCGTCACTATCGTACAGCTTCAAGTTGAAACGGAGCAAGTGCTTGGCTTTTTCCCCCGCTATAAGCCAAGCAATAGGTGACACGTTGACGAAGTCGTAGCACCAACGGCATTATTGTGGAAAAACTTGGGTATAGCCAAGTTTTGCAGTGCTAGACCCGCAAGCACCAAGTCAAAGTCTTGAGGTCCTTTCAATAAATGCAAATTCTGAAGTATGTCTAATCAGACACTCACTCAAATACTCATCATCGAGACTTGGTTACGTAAATTTTATCTATAGTACGTTATCGGCACCTTTCCTCCTTTCATAAAACGGTGTTTCATGTAATATTTTATAACGTTCATCCCTAAACATGCAAAACTACATGACCACACATAAAGGCGCAAGCAATAAAATGAAATCAGTCCTAACAAAAAAAAATAAATGGCTGAAATGATAAGACCCTAAGCCAAATCTGGCAACATTATTCAACGTCATATTATAAAAGCCCTGGGACACGATCTTGTCAACTATACATGAAAGGAGAGTGAATATGCAAATGTGATATGCTATGTAAATAATGTACTAAACAACGTATATTCTTAAAATGAGCTAATCGACATGGAAATATTTAACATTGTGCAATAAAAAAAATGCAATGTAATCATAAATCTAAATTTCATTAAATGCACCCCTAGACATATTTCTGTAAATTGTTTAATGAACATCCAATCTAAAATTACTAGCAAGCAATACATAATTTTTATCTTTTCCAATTTATGACGTACGACCTATCGAAAATAAACATGCAAATATAGCAATTAAATGAAACTTCAATTCATGGGAAGTCCCAATTTTTCTAAGATGGGAATTGGGTGCATAGGAATGTCATGTAAAGAATATGTAATAAGATAGCATGATGCAAAGTCTTATATGGGCATGACATGAGCAACTACTTACGAATGAAAATGAATTATCCACACATGCGGTGGGATAACCTAAGCCGTAATCAATGAAGCTTGAAGCGAGTATATGAAGTTAGAATATGCAACTCTTGATTATTAACGAAAGGAGGTTCATATAAATGGTGGTCAACATTTACGAAAGAGTAATTTTTGCAGAATTATAAGCATTTGCCTTTAACTAAGAGTGCAACAAAACAAAACAAAAAGGCCTCTTGTGATATGAGCAAGCTCGAATTCATCTGTACATTCCTATTCATCTCTCTCTATTCCCCCTAGTTTTCAACAATAAACAGAACTTCTCTCTAACACCAATCCATTTTATGTGTCGGAAGATATCTGCAACACCTGTCAAAAAGAAAAAGGAAACATTTCTGCTAAAAGAAGCTTCTCTCACGGGACGATGGCAGACAAGAAACACCTTTGCCCGATGCCTCTCACAGACGTTTCACGCCAACTTTGGCCCTCCTTGTAACATTCAACCTGTGACAATACCAATCGAGGCATAAGCTAAACGATGCTCCAAAAGTAAATCGGATGAGCAGTTAATTGACAAATTTTGAGGACTCGGGGTCAATCCAATGCCTGGCTGAAAATTATACATGAATCATGACATACAAAATGGAGGGAGGCAGAAAACTCACTGTGTCTACGATGCCTTCATCAGCTTTTACACCTCCCATCGCATATATCGACTCATTAAGGACAGCGGCGGCAGAATACCCTCTAGCACAATTCATTGGTTCCCCAGCCATCCAGCAATCCAGGCGTGGATCATACACTTCGACACTCGGAACCATTGAATTTCCATCAAAACCACCCAAGGCATATCTATTGTAGGAGTACAGATAAGACACAACGCTCAAGAAAACTGAAACTCGAAGTTGAGCAGAGTACAGTAAAGCTAGCTTTAATTAATTTACAGTTGAAACAATGACCAGCTAAATGAACAACTGGAAAAAAAAAAAAAAAACTAATTTTGCAGTTCTGTCCTTTAGTTATGTAGCAGAACGGAAGAAGAAGGGAGACTACAAGGAATTGTTTTATTAGACTTACATTGTGAGAAAATACTTAATACACAAGAAGCACAGACGTGAAACAGTATCATGTCCAGGTCAAGGGAGAATACGACATGCTTTTCCAGCATCTATAGGTAAATATCATCATATAAAATTGAACAGCTGGCATCAAAAGGAACATACGGGTATACTTACAGCTTTTCATTCAGCGAGACCAGTGAATGGCAGCCCCTCTTTGTGGTCAAGCTTCCAATTTTGGCCCAAGAATGTTCTCTTGGGTCAAATCTTTCAGCCGAACTGAAATAAATCAGCACAGGAAAAATTACCAACTCTCTGCTGTAGCTAACTCTGATGTAAAAGATTTCATATGCCATGCAAGAAATATATAGATTCTTCTCCTTTATTGTGAGGAATATTAGGTCTACGAGGGTATTTTTGAAGTTCCAGATATGTAAGAGATACGGACATAAAAATAACTTGCATTTCACCAGTAAAGGTTTCTTAGGGTAAAATTGCAAAAGCAATAGTGTTCATATGAGGAATGACACTGCCATTTTCCATCAGCTGCAACAACATATGAAGGGTTAATCACATGCCAGATACTTTCACAGGTTGCATAGCAGTTGACAAGAATGCCCCCCAGAAAAGTAAATCAACTCATGTACTCGGATTTATCAGGAAAAAGGATAACAGTCAGTCAAGAGAGTCACAAGAACGATCGACCACTTCAAATCACAAAATAAAAGGTTGATGAAAAATTCGTCTCTTACTTAAGATAATTATTGCCGTCAAAGCCACCAGTAGCATATATTGCCCCATTAAGCTCCACTGCAGCAAGAGCAAATCGCTGGGAGAAAAGGAGAAGCACGCCCAAAAAGTAATTATCAAGTATTTAGTGAGTAAAGCAAAATACAAAACAGCATTGAAAAGGACATGTGAGAATTGACTAATGCTTAATAGTAAAGAGAGGGAAAGGAAGTTCATTTTCCTATCAGAAACAAGAAGATTGTCAGAAACAAGAAGATTGCCAGAGAAGAGATTCGTTAGGGTAAAATTTGTACTCAAATTCCTCTTTTTCATTAGTGATGGGAATCCTATTAAAGTACCAGTTGTCCTTTCCACAACTAGAAACAAATGACCACCAGGCACATGGCAGTGAATTCAATAGAAGCAACTTACTTAGATTACACAGACTCATCCCAGGGTCGATATTAAAAATCAAAACATGGCACTACCTTATCGTACTGAACCCTCAAATCAACTTCATATAATATCTATCAGAAAAATTACCATATCAGTCTTATACCTATAGGAAAAATGTCAACTCAATCATAATCCTTTCAATTTGCAACTACAGTCCTCACCGACGTGCCATGTAGGACGGCCGGCAATAGTTGACTATCACCTCAACATTTTTGAGCAAAAATTGGCCTGAAGGACTATATTGAAATATCCCGTAAAGATTTAGGACTAAATTTGCAAAATTGAAAGGATTATGACTAAATTTTGCATTATAACTTTTTACTACAAGGAAAAAAAGTACTCCATTTAGAGCACTCTGTTGGTGGCACTCTTTGACTAATTGATCATATTCCATAATCTATCTTTTGTAGCTTCACCAGACAACTTTAAAAGCACACACAAGCTAGGTACTATACCTTTCGTAGCATTGACCGTGTGCAGATCCACTTGCCGATGTCAAAGTCAAGCATCTCAACATCTGAAAGGCAATCTCGTCCATTCCCGCCTCCAAGAGCAAAAATTTTTTCCCCTAAAGCTGCTCCAGCCAGACTTCCTTTTTTAGCATTCAATGATGGTTGCACGGTCCATTTATTTTCAGCTAAACTGTATGATTCGACTGTGCAGGAAGATAGTCATCACATTAGGATAACAGGATTACAACGGCAATGGAGATTAGAAAGACACTGATTCTAGTACCTGTGTCATACCAGGATTCCCCATCTCCACCACCAAACACAAAGAGATCTTCTTTAAACTTTGCAACAGATGCATATGCACGGATAAAGTTCATCGGGGTAAGAGACTTTACTACATTGTGAGAAGGGAAATAGGAATATACGGCAGATAACCATGATGAACCATCGTATCCTCCAACAATAATGATGGAATTCTTAAGATCAAGATCCAGTTCCAATTCCTCAGAAGATTGGATTTCCTCAGGAACAGCATTATGTGATGAAGATTTCAACAAAGAGTCCAACAAGTTACAGTGATCTCTCAGATAACAAATTTCGTTTTCTGCCCAAACCTGAACCAAAAATACAGTGAATGATGCGACAAAACATGTAAAAAATAAGAAAAGAAACTACACAAAATGTGACCCAACAAAGAAAACATAGGAGAAACGCACATGTTTTGTGCACAACAGAGTCAGTAAATCTAAGAGTGCCTCAAAAAAAAAAGTTGCCCGAGGCTATCTATGAAAGGAAGACCAGTATCAATGCACCCAAAAAAAAAATCCTAATTCCATCCCTCAGCTAGAGCCATGCAAGAATACTCTCTGGTATAACTATAATGGTAACGTAGCAGGAGATATCATTACTCAATATAGAGTTTACAGCTAACCATGTGAAACTCAACCTAACCTATATTTTCCTTCAATAAGGAATTAGAGAGGGTTTCCTTAGGGACAAAATTTCCTTTCAAGTATGACCTTTAAAAGCAGCACAAGGAAAGGTATAGATGCAACAAATTATACCCTGAAAATGTTTTCAGTTTGCCTTTCAACCCTGTCTCAAATGACTTAATAAGTTAGTGAAAAACATTGCATAAATTCGAAAGGTTTTACATGCAACATCTTGTAGCACTGGGCCGTATAAGAGTATATGGGATACTTAAAATCCAATAAAATAGTCAACCCTTTCAAACCCAATGGCAGAAGAATCCCCAAAAACAAATCAATAAGTGATTCTAAGTTTAGAGCTAATAAATGAAACAAAGAGGAAAAAAGTACGAACAAAGCTTCATAGTACCAGCTTCTGCTCCAAATCAATCATCTTTTGAGTTTGTTCCTTCTTAAAGACCTTGAGCTCTCCCAATTCTTCAATCAACTACACATAGAGAGGCATCATATAGAATGTTCAGGGAGCACGAGCAGAAGGAAGATTACTAATTATTTTTGCTTGAGATGCTACCTGGGCAATGATATCAGAAGAGGAATGAAGATCCTGTAATTTCTTCTCTTCTAGGTCAACATCGGAATGAAAATCCTGTAATTTCTTGTCCACAGGTGCCTCAATGAAGCTGTTTTCTTCAGATTTTATGCCCTCAGTACTTGAACTACCTTCAGAATAATGATTCAAATGTATATCATGATATTCCTGGCTAAGAGCCAAATCTTTGAGTTTCGTAATTACTGAATCTTTCTCATCTCCTCCATCTTGCTGCATACCTGCATGACCTTCAAATAGCTGATCATCTACTTCAAAAGAAAGGGAAGGATCTGCAGAATCAGATCTCCCACTTGAGTGCTCAAGTTTTTCCATTGAAGTAAAATGCTTCATTTTTTCCCATTCTCCTCTTGTTTCCTCAGAGAGAAGAGGTTGTGAAAGTGTTCTCTTCTGGATTATATACTGGGGAACTGATGGAGCGATGGCTAAAGATGCAAATAGGGATATCAATTTACTTGTTTGAGCATGGTCCAATTCAAACCAGAAATGGTTGCTTGTATGGTAATTGTCCACAATTATTCGCTTGAACTGATCTTCCGGCAGTGGTTGGCATTGCATCCTGATACGAATTTGAACCTTATTGGACAACCAATCAACTCAAAATCATACATTCGGTAATGAAAACTAAGAGACAATACATAACGTGTTGGCAAAATAGATAAGAGATACCTGTGCCGGATATGGAGTCTTCTCTAAAACATCAGTGCTAAAACAATAAGGATCGATATTCATCTGACCACGGCTTGCAGCCTCAAAAATTCCATGAAGTTTTCTGTCCGAGTAGTTGAATAAAAACAGTGGCAAGCCCGGTTCAATATGGTTGACATAAGCAATGTGCGAAGATGGTAAGCCTGTTGATAACATCTCTCATGAGTTTGATTACTTCAAATAAAACTAGTGCAAGTTAAAACAAGGAAGCATACGGCGACGATGGATCAAGCAAAAAGAAGAAGAACAAACTCCATTGTGCATGTTCAACAATTCTACAACCTTAACCAAATGATAAGTAAACGAAAAACTATGAATGTTATAAGTGCTATGCCAATAAATCAAACGTGAACCACCAATAACTCACCAAATATTTGTTTGAATAGGCATTCCTTCATTGTGTTGTCCTTGCAACCAAAAATTACACCGCCAAGATTATTCTTCCCCAAGTTTCTGTGAGCTAAAACACCAATTGGGATATTTTGAGAATAAGATGTGTTCCCAAAGTAGGTGTCCCCATTCTTTATCATCCCCATCCTGTTAGAAATTCCCATCGAATATATATCACGTAACCAAAAAAAAAAAAAACAAGTATTTGCACTTTGAGACTGCCCTCTTCATTGGATGAAGTTGAAGGTGAAGATCTAAACAAGCCAAGCCAACCATTCAGAAGCACATTCAATAGTATGCAAAGGACCAAAGCTCAACAGCAAACGTTTAATCAGTCATCTCAAGACCGAGACAACCAAAGAATTGCAAAACGATACGGTGCTTGCGTAAAACAATACAAGATACCGTAGCTGCATACAAGCGCCCTCCAACGGGCAACGATAGAAAAACAGAGCATAGAGCTCAAGTCCAACAACCCAACGGTTTTCAGTGTTCCCCACCTACGTCCACAAAGCACAAGCCTCGCAGACACGACAGATTTACAGCCCTTGTGTCGAACGATTGACTTCGCCATTCCAAAAATACATCCACCGAGCACCAAGACTCAATCCTATTCCGACACACACACTGAATAAACACTACCAACACCTTCAAATTCAACCGGACCAGCGATGTTCCATTGCCGGGTCCTATCGACAATTCAACAGCGAACAAAGATTGATGTCGGGCAGAAGGCGGGAAACGAAGAACATTCAGCGCTCGTACCGAACGAAATCGCAAACGCGATGAAGGCAACACAAGAACGGCCAATCTACAGAGCCCAAGAGCACAACAAGAATCCTCCTCGCGCCCGTCGGAACCCAAAAGAGAAAAGCCGGAAAAAAATCGAAACTTTACAGCAGCCGAGCTCGCGGTACGGATTCCGGCGGGGCGAGACCGGCAGCACGAGAACCCAAACAACACAGGAAATGAAAGGGTACCCGGCGACAGGGGAATCGGGGAAACGGCGGCGGCGGCTGCGGCGGCGGCTGCGGCTGCGGCGGCGGGGGCGGGGAGGTGGTGGTGGGGGGAGGTGGCGACGGAGACTTGGTGGGGAAGCAAAGGTTTAAGTAGTAATGGCGGATGCTGTTACGGAATCGAATCCTTCATGAGGGGGCTTTATGGAGGATGCATGTCTAGAGAGAGAAAGTAGAGAGAGGAAGTAGAAGCAATTAAAGCATGTCCCATTGGAGGAGCTTCTCTTCTTTTCCGGTTGGATGGATCAAAAGATATTTGTGTTTATAGTATGTATGTTTATGCTTTCATTTTCTCACAAATATATATAAATCGAGTGTAATGGTAGAGGACGGGGATTGAAAAAGCATTTTTTAAAATTAGTATGATTGCCCGAATATCGTAGTAAGATCCGTATATAATTAATGATGGGATGGTATTGAAGTTCATAAATGGGATAATGACGCAAATATTCATTGAATTCTTACTATGTTCTATGAGCTTTTAATTTGTTCATTATTATTTCTAAACTATATGAAAAAGTCAAATATAATCATTGCACTATATAAAATGTTCAATGTAGTCTTTTCATTAATTTAAAATTAATGATAATATTGAATATTTTCATGTAATCCATGCGAAAGGTTTATGAACTATATTGCCCAGTCAGGGGCCACGTAGAACAAAAATCAAGGACCCAATCATTATATTAAGTCAAAATTTAGAAATTATTTGTGTTATTTAAATTTATTTTTTTTAATAAACTATGCACAGGAGCTCAAGCTAAGCATGTCGCTGTTGTGAAATGTCGCGTTCTGCATGAAGATTCTCAAGCTCCGTAGTCTTCAAGTTACTTGATTGGACAGACGAGATAAAGAAGAATCCTTAAAAAACTATATATCATTTTGGGTTTTGAATAAATAAGGTGAAAGCCCGTTTTTTGTTTTTTTCTTTAAAAATACTATTTACATGCTTGGGTTATAATTTTAGAAACCACTTTGTATTCTAACCGACGAAAATGTGGTTTTTCTTTTTTTTGGTCTAAAAATGAGGGGGGTTTAAGGAGGATGCATGTCTAGAGAGAGAGTAGAGAGAGAAGCAATTACAGCATGTCCCATTGGAGGAGCTTCTTTCCTGGTTGGATGGATCAAAAGATATTAATGATTATAGTATATCATGCTTTCATCTTCTCAAAAGCATATGCATCAAGTGTAATGGTAGATGATGTAGGTTTAAAATGCATTTTTTTAATAGTCCAATAATGAGATTTGTATAATTAATGACAGAGATGATATTAGAATTAATAAACAAGATAATGATGCAAAATGCTATATGAAATTTGACCCGATGTGCAATATAATCCTTGAAATTTTAATTTTATTTAATATGTTCCTTAGATATATGAAAAATTTTAATGTAATTCCTCCATTAATTTAAAATTAGTAACATTATTGAATTTTTTATATAGTCTAAATACTAAATTGAACATATATAAAAAATTCATGAATTACATTCAACAAATTAAAATTCATAGACCTGTATTAAACTAAATATCTACAAACCACATTTTACATTGAGTCAAAATTTAAGGATCATTTATGTTATTTAATTTTCTATTCACGAACTTACGCACCAATGCTCGAGCTAAGCATGTCAGTGAAGTGTAAATGGTGTGTTCTGCGTTATGACTCACAAGCTCCGCATTTGGTAGTTTTGAAGTTGTTTGATTGTACAAGACATCGAGATAAAAGAAGGATCCTTAATAAATAAATAAATAATATATATATGTATATAATTGTGGATTTTGATTAAATGAGGTGAAGGCCCATTTTCGTTTATTTTAAAAACATACCGTTCATTTTATCTAATAATCACTTAGATATATCTACAATTAAGAGTACCATATACATGCTCGGGTTAAGCTTTTAGAGACCACTTTGTTTTCTTACCAATAAAAATGTCATATTTTCCCCGAGAATGTCCATTTCCAAATTCTAAACTCCCATGCTCATCCAGACCCTAAATCTAAAACTTGTTTCACAAGGAAGGACAATTTGACCTTTTCAATGGCATTAGATGAATAATTTATAATAAAAACAGGAAATTAGTTATGGCGAAAATCATAAACAATTTCATGCTCAAAGTAACCCCGCCAGTATCGTACGAATGATAATAATTTTTTGACATGACATAAAAACACAAATCCTGAAACGAAATAATAATTTTTTGACATGACATAAAAACACAAATCCTGAAACGAAATGAGATCAACTCTATTTATGACTTACGAGCAATGATTATTGTTGCGAACCAGATTAAATTCTCGCAATCTTCGTAACACTTTCCCTTCTACATTTTTTTTTTTTGGTAGAAGGTAAGAACTTTCCCTTCTACTTTTTATTAGTCAACAAAATCAAAAGTCGCGAGACTGACTTGTACCCAAGAAAGATGTTCAACAAATCCAGTGGTCACGCATTCTTGGTGAATCAGTCCTCGTGGTCCCAGAGATCGGCCACGCTTCTGAACGGCCCTGCCTCTTTGTTCACAAACAATTCTTCTCCATCAAGCACCCTCCTCTGCAAGTCAAATGAGAAAAAGACACTTTGGACAAAATCATAGACATACTCATAACGCAGACTAATCAATCGATCACGATGTCCAAATCGACGTGGGTCCACACGACCCTTTTCAGGTCCCGATCGACTTGGCCCGTCGTGTCGGATGTGATAAGATTCAGCTAATCCCGAAGACTTAACCTTTACCTGATTGGGCATTCTGCAGAACGCCTGGAAGTCTTGCTCCGGGATTTCCCACCCGAAGACTTGCGTGTTCTCCCTGATCCGGTCGGGGTGGGTCGACTTCGGGATGACGCTCGTGCCCCTCTGGACGGCCCATTTCACCAGCACCTGCCCTGCGCTCTTGTTCAGCTTCCTCGCCACTTTCTCCACCGTCCTGTCGTGGATCAAATCTCGGCCCCCTTCGGATGAGCCCAACGGAGAGTATGCCTTCGATGATTCTTCATCACCGTCAGCTTGTTGTGACGCAGTGGCTAAAGATTTTAAATCGAAACTCTTTCGTGCACTCTCTCTTCATAGTTTATATTTACCTTTGCAATTGGATTCTGGGTTTTATAACAACAATCTTTAGTAGTTCTCGTACACGTTGTCTCCCTCCATCATCCTTATCCTCCAACTTCTAAATTGTTATATGAATTGACCTTCATTTTTCACTTTTTGATTAATGAATATTGTAGTGAACGCAATTGGATTCCGGGTTTTATAACAACAAGCTTTAGTAGTTCTCGTACACGTTGGCTCTCTCCACCATCCTTATCCTCCAACTTCTAAATTGTTATATGAATTGACCTTCATATCTTACTTTTTGAACCTGAAGTAGTTGAAACTTCCAAGACATAAAAATATTAACATGTAGACTCTCACATTCATTTTTCATAATTTTCATATAAATTATGAATAAATCGCCTGGAGAAAATGAAGAAGTCATTCCTCATTTTTTTTTTTTGCCAATAAAATATATTTTTTCATAGTTTTCATAATTTTCATACATATATTAATACATAGATAAAAAATTTATCGATAAATTGTGAGATGTTGCAGCACTGTTACTATTTTTTTTATTTACTTGTAGGCCGAACTTTGGTTTAAAACTAAGTGCAAAAATATGTAGTAAGAGAGATAAATGAAGATTTGAACTCAAAACTGGCAATGCCATATGAAAGATGAACGATTTCCAATCCCTAAAAAGAAAAGATATTTACAAAATCGTACCGTAACATGGATGCTGTTTTTCTTGCAGAACTCCAACATCTTATCATTTCGCCATCCCGGATGCATCTCCATCTGAACAAAAGAAAACTCATTCGTTAGTCCAAATTTCAAACTCAATCCGAGCAAGTGATTGAATGATCAGTTAATTAATTAATTAATTAGTGGTTAATTGATCCCTTCGTACCTGACAAACAGAGGGCATTGTTTCCGCAAAACCCAGCAACTTATTGAGCTTCTTGAGGGTGAAATTACAGACTCCAATGTCCCTAACCAAATTATCCTTGACAAGCTTTTCCATTTCCCTCCACACACCTTCCATGTCAAAATCTAAAACCTGGCCGGCCTCCGGAGGCCGGCTGGATCCGTCCTTGAGGCGGAATGGCCAGTGGATCTGCAATACCACAGGTTGTTACACAACAAGCAAGCCAATGCTTAACTTCAATCCAAATTCTTTTTAGCTCCCAGAAAAGAATAGGGAGAGATGAGCATCGAACTACTCTCGTTAGTATTATCATAAGAGTATCATGCTCGTTATGGAAAGTTCAGTTCAAGCAAGGACGAGCCTCTGCTACTCAGCACTACCGAAGTGGGCGAGCTTGTCACCGTGACACCACCGAGGCACTAGAGGTCCACCACCCATTCACCCAACCAAGCCACGAGGCTACCAGGTGCAAGTGCGGTTCAACCCCATGACTTGGAGATGAGAATGTAAGCGCGAGGGCAACTAAGCCACCGCCACCGGTGGTCAAATTCGAACTCTAACTAAGAAATAAGAGAGCACGTTGGAGCTGGACAATGACCAGATAAAGGTCGAGGTAGTCAAGCTGCAATTCTTGGAGGGTGTTCTTCAATGCTGGTCGAACTCTGTCTGGGGACAACTCGGTGCACCTGCACATCAAAATGCAATTTAACTCAACCGCCGTAGATAAGCATAGGACATAATAACCAGAAAAATTTGGAGTTTATGATATGATGATCATTTTCACACTTTACCAAAGTTTTGATGTGATGAACAGATCCTTCCTATCAACTCCTGCTTGCATAGCTGACTGGAGCCCATGCCCAACCTACGAACAAGAGCAGCGAGACAATCATAATTTCCTCGACGTCAAGAACATTCGTTACGAACTAGAGAGCAGATATTGTTAACAAGTGTTCTTAAGAAATTGTTTGGCAAAGTGATAAAATAATAAATATGTTACATTTTGCTATTTATGACCTCTAATCCATGTCTTGGATCTCGAATCCTTCCGTATCTTTTCCTTTTCGGCCGTCTTATTGAGACTCTATAACTATGATAAAAGAAATCTATACCGAAAGCCTCACTTTACATTGTTGCAGAGGCTAATGCAAAATGAAAGCTTCCAAGATCATTAATCAACACTGGCTTTCACAGACCATCAACCCTTTCAAATCAAAATCTCCATTATTCACACTGCATTAATTTCCATTTATAGATAAATCTATAACTATTGCTTTGTTGAATAAGATAATAATTCTTATTAAAGACTTTGAGATATTCGGGAAATGAAAGCTTGAAAAGGTCATACAAAACCTACGCATAACACAAAGGAAAAATATGATATTTCGAAAAGGGTCTTGTTAATGAGTGTTTCGGGACACATGTTAACTATAATTTATAAAGTATTATTTTCATTTAAATACATTGGTTACACTTGATGTGAGAAAGACGGTGCATTTAGTATGTGCGAATCCTTGCAAATATACGAAGACAAATAACCGTTAAGTATATCGCCTATGTTTCATCATCGAAAAATCATATCTAAAATCCGTGCATCAAATGGGCATTATTCTAGTTCAGCACTAGAACGAATGAACCCCACAAGGTGAAGGAGCGAAAAGAGAGACCTCTTCTTGAACTTTGTACTCCCAGGCGGTGTCTATATGCCTGTAACCGGCCTGTACTCATCTCGTCGCGGCCGAAAAAAACTTGTTAAACTCAAAACCAAATGGGCAAGCAAGAACAAAAGAGACGAAAACATGGGGAAGCGTCGAGCTCGATCTAGATAAACTACGACCTCGATGATGGCGGCGTGGACGGCGGAGGAGGCGTCGGAGCCCGATCTCCAAGTGCCCAGTCCGACGGCGGGGATGGCGTGGCCACTCAGTAGTTGGAAGCTCTGGGCCTTGGGATCGACGGCAGGGAGCGTTGCCTGAGCCATTATCACTCTCTTTCTCTCTCTCTTCCTCCTCTGTTCTGTTGATGAAAGGAGAATAACAAGAATGAAAGTAGAATCAATCAAGCGGTGAAATAGGAAGGAAAAATCAAGCGGCGAAGTAGGAAGGGAAGGAGGGAGGAGCGACATGGCTTGTTGCATGGCCAACACGTACATGGTGGTTTTCAGCAAACCTTGAAAGTTGAAAGGTTTTGTAATTCGAAAGAGCCGTGTTTTTAGAATATATTGTTTATGTTCCCAGAAACATTAAGAAATGAGGTTTAACAAATGGCGCTCTTAAAAATTTTCCTTAGTACACTTGAATGTCTTAGACGAAATTAAATTCTCTGTCTCTCTTGCTCTTTCCTATTTTTCTCCCTATCCATCTATTTTTATGTTTTTGCATGTTTATTCCCAACGCAATGTTCTCTCACTTTCATCTCCCTCATTTTGCCCTTGCAACATAAATGAAAAGAGAGAAAAATTATCAAAAACCCTAAATTATATAGGTCATAATATATTTACTTTAAACTTTTGTGACACTAAAAATATTTAATGTATACATGTGTGACATATTCACATTCCGTCAAGGTTTTGTAAATAAATAGTGTTGATATGACGCACACATAATTGAATGAAATAAAAACGATGTCCATTGATTTAGAAAATTATTTCTGATCGAAGGTAAATGTATAACACGGATATAAGTTTGAAGTTTTTGATGTCATGATAAAAAAATTAAGAGTAAATATATTCTCAATGAGTATAATCCGAGATTTTTAATGCCATAAAAAAATTCAAAGTAACTCGGTCACAATTATAGTACGGGGTTTTTTGAGCGTTTTTTCCCATCAAAAGATGTAAGGGCAATTAGGTGCAAAGGGTGAAACATGTACATGTCCCTTGGATTAGTAAATGTCCACATTTAGTTCCCTTGAACTTCGGCTTAAAAAGGCAACTCCCTTGAACGCGACCAGCTTGAAAGGGCGAGGATTCAATGATAAAAATAACAAACATAAAAGTAAATTGGGAACTATTTCTTGTTCAAGAAAAGGGGAAACAAAATAAATTAATTTATTAAATAGCGGGTTTAGCATAACGTGGAGCCCAGTCAGCTGATGATGTTGTATAAGCGCTTTGACAATTCTACTAAAAAAAGAATATTTCAATACAAAAAATAGGTTTTTGGTCTCTTGGATAAATCTCATAGCTCAGGAATTATTATTTTTTATTTATCGAAAGTGTAAATTCTTGAGTTTTTCACAATGTTTATCCTTATTTTCAAATTATCCTTTGAAAGAAGTATATCGAGCGAAAGTGAAATCTTTCAGATTCAAGCATTTTCATTTAGATAATGTTAGTTATCTTTAGCAGCCTAAAACTCTCGGTCAGGGGACAAAAACAACAACAATAATAATTCATCTTACACCAATTTTTTTTTTCAAAATGAGAAAAAAAAAATCTTTTTAATCTCTCCATTTTTCAAAATCTCTCCTCTTATCAATGTTGTTATATCTAACTTCAAATATTCCACACTTCAATAACCAGAAACATCTTGTCCGCTAGAAGATATTGGAATAGTATAATTAAGATCATCTACAAAATCACAAATTTCTATTTATCGGAAAAAAACACACACACAAATATCCAAATATAACCTAAAAAATACATCCTTATTTTTAAGCAAACTCACTCTTGTCTCGCTTACTAGGTATTCCTAATTTATCCTTGTATTAAATAGTCAAAAGACGAAGATAAAATTCACGGTCAATAGTCCCCGCATTCCCTCCAATTCACGTACATCAAATAAGTATACATTTCACAACTGACACCTAAAAACATAAAATTACACCTTTTATTGTAGTTGCTGATATGGCATACACAATCAAGCCCTCACAACCATCACTTCACTAAATTTTATTTAAATGGTATAAATTATCGAGAACTCTAAGGAATTTCAATCCCTCACTTTGGTAATCCGTATCATATGATTTGATTACACTTTTTAAATGGGAAAAGTGCCAAAAAAGTCCTAAACCTTTTGGGTTTGTGCCGATTTAGTCCTAAACCTTTTTTTGGTGCCGATTTAGTCCTAAACCTTTTTACGTTGTGCCAATTCAGTCCTTTCCGGCCAATTTTGGCCGGATTTTGCTGACTGGACGCCGGCCGGCTGACATGGCCTGATCGGCGCGACGATGTACAAATTTTAATAATATTTTAATATTTTTGAATATTTTTTTTAAAATTTTAAATTTTATTTTTATTCTTTTATTTATTCTTTTTATTTTTATTCTTTTCTTTTTTTCTTTTTTCTTCTCATCTTCTTCCTCCAGCCGGTCGCCGGAGCTCGGCGACCGGCCGAGGCGCGACGGCCGGCGAGGTCGACCTCGCCGGCCACCTCGCCGGTGGCCGCGAGGGCGGCCTCGCGCCGGGCGGGCGAGGCTCGCCCTCGCCGGATCCGGGGCGAGGTCGAGCCTCGCCGAGGCTCGCCCGCCGGCGCGAGGCCGCCCTCGCGGCTCGGGTGGCGAGGCTCGCCCTCGCCGGATATGGCGAGGGTCGAGCCTCGCTCATGGCCGGCGAGGGTCGAGCCCCGCCGGCTCGGCGCGAGGCCCCGGATCGCTCCCCGGCTCCGTTCTCCGATCCCAATCTCGCCCTAGAAATTTCCTCCCTCCTCCGCTCGTCGTCGTCGTCGTCTCTAGGGTTTACGGGAGCTCGGGGTTTCTTCGGCCGCGCGGCTCCGGCCCCGGATTTTCACCGTTTCTCCGCGGCGGCGATCCGTCGGGGGGGGCTTTGTGATTCCCGGGGTTCTCCGAGGCAGGCCGGCCTCGCCCTCGCCGGCCATGGGCGAGGCTCGACCCTCGCCGATCCGGCGAGGGCGAGCCTCGCCACCCGTGCCGCGAGGCCCGCCCGCGCCGGCGGGCGAGGCCGCCACCCGGCCACGAGGCGAGGTGGCCGGCGAGGCGACCTCGCGCCGCGGGTGGCCGGCGAGGTCGACCTCGCCCGGCCGGCCTCGCCGCCGAGCTCCGGCGACCGGCCGGAGGAAGAAGATGAGAAGAAAAAAAAAAAAGAAAAAAAGAAAAAGAAAAAAAGAAAAAGAAAAAAGAAAAGAATAAAAATAAAAATAAATAAAAAATATTCAAAAATATTAAAATATCATTAAAAATTGTACACGCGCCGATCGGCCACGTCACCGGCGGCGTCCAGTCAGCAAAATCCGGTCAAAATTGGCCGGAAAGGACTAAATTGGCACAACGTAAAAAGGTTTAGGACTAAATCGCACACCAAAAAGGTTTAGATTAAATCGACAAACCCAAAAGGTTTAGGACTTTTTTGGACTTTTCCCCTTTTTAAATATATATATATATTTTTCAAGAGTTTGATTACATCAATTAAAAAGATTCAAAATAAATTCGATTGCGTTTTTAACACAAGGTTGAGAATTCTTCACTCATTCTCCTATGCCATGCCTCGAATCTTCTGATATCCACGATTGTAATGTCATTCGGGTGTCATGTTGAAACTTTACGAACCATCATTTCTCTAGATGAATGGTGGAAATGGATGTCAGATGTCTGCCTGTCACTGTTTCGAGGTATCAACATTGAAATTGCTCTAAGTTCATCATCAAAGATCTATTTAAATTCATGGTATAAAGCACGTGCTATACACCTTTCAATCTTGGATTATCTATAGCTACTTAATATTCGAGATGAACGCGTCTTCGTGCGCAACCTGTCTACTAGACGTACGTGTTTGACGAAACCGCGACGCGAAACAAGAATGATCAGCCCTATTCCTGTCTTCAAAACTACCAGAAGCATCAAACCAGACATCAACATGGAGTCAAGAGTAACCAGAACAGGGGAAGCAAAGAACAAATCAAAAATCCTGCGATGTGGGTGGTGGGTTTCTCCTAAAAGTTTCCAAACCAGTGCATTGCATTTCTATCAGCCAGCTGATTCTCCTGACCTCCTCAAGTTCTCCTGGTGTATGAAGAAACGTATTGATCTCGCAGGACCGAAACGATTTTCTCTTCCACTCGTGTTTTACAGAACTAGCAGTTCATCTTCAGCTGTGGACCAGACGATCCTCTCGAGCTTCCACGAGAACAAAAATCAAGACCTAAGGGACTTCAATTTGTTTAGGCTTCTTAGCCGAATTCCGCCGACTCAAAGCAGCAGCCTTTGGACGAGGAACTCTGATGAGAGAATCGACCCTGCTCACGCCGTCGACTGTAGAGGACTCCTCCGCGTCATCTGTAATTGCAGCAAGCACGGTGTCCGGGTTTGCCTCGCTTTCGTTGGACCCGGATTTTTGACCAACTGCATTGTCTTGCCGGCCTGGGTTGCCACCTGAAGTATTGTTGACGACGGATTGGCTCCGAGGTCGACCATTCTTGAGGAACAAGCATACGACCGCACAGTCATCGATCTTACATCCTGGATACTTGGTCTTCCACGCTAGAACAGCATGAGCAACCAATAATTTAGCAGCCATGGATCTCTTCCTCGTTGATGCAACAATCCTCACGACCTCTGCATTGCTTAATGCATCCCACACCTTGAAAAAGAAAGGAAAAAAATTGAAGAGTCTAGTATCAAAGATAATAAACAATATCATCGTCTCGACACCGTGTACCGCTAATTTGCAATCAAAGCAACAACAGTAATCAAGAAATCTACACGATTATGCAACACGCAGTATAATCGGTGCACCGCTCCGGATTGAATTACTTTACTCTTACCCCATCGGTGGCTAGAACCACGAATTCATCATCTGGTGTAAGCTTTCTATAGGACACTTCAGGGGTGGATATCAGGCCGTAATCTTTCAAGCAGAAATCTCCGAAAGCCCGAGCCATTGCAAGACCGGGGCAATTCTCGTCGGGCAACCATACTCTGAGCACTTCTGGCTCTTCATCCATGGCAAAGACTCTGCCTTTGCATTTCTTGATTCTATCCGCTTCACCTGATCAAAATGTTGAATGGAAGCAAAATTGCAGAAGATTAGGATGAGATAGCTACTTGCTTTGAGAACGAACGAGGAGATAAAACACACTTTTGATATTTGGTTTCAGATCGACGGTGAGTTGGATGGGAACAGGCTGATTTTTCTGGCCTCTTGTGCACAGAACCGCTCGGGAATCTCCCAAATTGGCAATAACAAGATGATCTCCCTGAAAATTTTTGAAATGACACATTAGTGGATGTGACGATTACGCTCATCAACAATCTTCTACTTACAATTCTTCGTCATAGCCATCGCATCTCTGTTTCATACCTGCTTAATCATGGTTACTGCAGTTGAGCCGCTGCAGAAGCTGTCAATGGAGGAGTCAAGGCTAAGCTCTTCATCGATTTCTTTGAAGGATTTGACAAAACTAGCCTCCCATGAGGAGAGAAGCATGTCATGACCAAAATCCTCCTCCCAACTATCTCGCACATCATCGCTTCTTTCTTTCTCCCCATTTTCTTGGCCGCTGTCATCTTTATCCACGAGGTCAAGGTCCCCAGGATTGCTGCCCCTTCTTTCTTTCTCCCCATTTTCTTGGCCGTCGTCATCTTTATCCACGAGATCGAGGTCCCTGCGACTGCCCCTGTTCTGCAAGGATTGGATCACTGAAGAGAGCTTCGACGGCAATTGGTCACGCACGTGCTGCGCGACTCTATGACCCGCTGGACCATGGCCATCGAACACCCCGCAAAAGAATGCACCTTTTTCACCATTGAAGTCCTGAAAGATTATTCGAGTTTTCGTCACGGTGCAATTGTCACGAAACAAAACGCTTCGGTGTAATTTCCCAAGGTTCCAATGAAAACCATATGGCAGCATGAATCTACAGAGTAGATGGATTTATGCGTTCAAATTTTGAATATCTTTGCCTTAAAAGATGCAACTTTTCGTGTGTAGATTATGATCATATTTGCACCTTCCCCACCATAAGCTACATGCCCCAAAACATTTCACTTTGTCTGGCAAGTAGTTTAAAACCTCAAAACAGGGGAAAAGGAAATACCAAAAGAAAAGACACAAAGATCATATACGATCATAACAGGACAATATATTCAATTATCAAGAACATGACCCATCTGCTCCAGAAAAGGAGATAGAGAATTGAACCCAGAAAATCATACGCCTTGCAGAAAAAGCAAAGCATTCCCAAAAGCAATATCCAACAGGGAGAGAGAGGCCAGCCCAGAAGATTCTCAGAAGAACACGACAAAAACAGAGACCAACGAGGGAAAGATTCCCCTTGAAAATCTTACCTCCCACACGGTCAAGGTGTCTTGATTGATGCCTTTCCTTCCCCGTTTGCAGAACATGGAGCAAGAATCGTTGGCGCCCCTCAGCCTCACCCGCGCCCCGTGATCTCCTTCCCTCACCACCCCTCCTTCCTCGACCCCCTCCACCTCGTCATCCCCCTCCTCGTTCACCATCCCCACCCAGTCCCGACCCGCCTCGTGGCTCGAGCTGCAACACGCCCCCATCTTCCACAATCCACACCAAAGCAACGCAAAAGAAAACAAAAGCGAAAACAAAAACAAAAAAAAACAAAAAAAATCGAATCTTTTTGCGGGAAAAAGAACGAAACTTTTCACAGCAAACGAGCACCCAGCAGCAGAAACTCCACCACCACCACCACCACCACCACCACCCTCATTGGCGCGAGGGAACGACGGGAAAGAGACCGCGAGAGGGAGGTGAATCCGAGGCAGCGGTGGCCAGCGTGCCTTTCGAACGTTTGCATGCGGTTCTCTTTCCAAGAAATTCAAGAACGAGACATACGTGAAACTAAAGAACATGGGCAAGAAAGACAAGAAATGGCCCGACAATATCCGTGAAAGCTATAAAACAAGAACAAGAAGCGGGCGTGCTCCTCGTTCTTTTATGTTTCCTGGGAAGATTTCCTGTTTCTTTTTCCACCCCCCCTCCTCTGAATAATTTTCCTTTTCTTTTTTTTTTCTTTATTTCAGGTCAAAGCCTCATAATTCACGGCTCCTGAGAGAGATTTTGCGGGAGATTTGGTGAATGACAAAAATTATAATTATTTTTTCTTGATTTTTTCTCTCTCTTTTTTTTTTTTTTTTTTTTTGCCTTTCCAATTTTGGTGGGGGAAATAGAGAAATAAATATGACAACTCACTTTATCGCAATCTTAAAAAAGAGGAACAGAAATTTAGCTTAATCGGGGAGACTCTTTCCTCGTTTGAAGCCGACTCCAGTCCTATCGATTTGATTTGGTTCGGTCTCGAACATCGAATCCCTTTTCGTATCTTGGATTACTATTTGGGAGGCTTACTAATTCTAAGCTTCTAGAGAAAATAAGAACTCACTATTTTCTTTTCTATTATTAAACGTGCTATACTTGTCCTAGAATAGTATAATCTCGACTCCATCATGCCGTTTTATATTTCCCTATAGAATTGAGCGAATTATGTCGACCTTTAGTCGAGTTATCATGACTTAACGATATTAACAGAAAATTCATAAAATCAATCATGTTGCTAAATTTACAGTAATCTCTATGGAATTAATTTTGTACGTGCTACTAATCAAATGGCATGCCATTAAGTTCTGCATATCCTTATAATTTAGAAATAATTAATTTTTTTGATTGGGGGAAAATTTGGCAAAGATTCTTATTCCTTCTTCGTAGATTTATTGCATTTTTGGGAAAATAGTGTATGAGATACTAAAGAATCGACAAAATAAGGAATCATGCACACTTATCCTTTTTCTGTCTAGATTTAGAGACACCACATACAATGTCACTTTATCTTCTTTTAAACGGGAAAGTAAATTCCATATGAATTTTATTTCCATTTGTAATGCTAAAAATGAAATTGGGATTTGTTATTTAAAGAAATGAGATTTTACATCTTAAATTTTGAAAAGTATCTAACTATGAGTTCCGATAAAACGATAAGATGTGTTATCCGAGGCGGCTAGCAACTCCAAAGATTGGAAAAAGTCATCTCCCAAACAAGTGTCAAGCAGGAATTGGAAAATGAGAACTAGGAGCAGGCATGTGGATTGGGTAATTGACCTTTAATTAATTTATAGTAGGGGATTAAGTCTTTTGGACTTGAATTACAGAGACTCAAACAAATTAAATATGATTCATTATTTCATCATGCAATTGGTCATCATCTAACATGATTATTAGCACTTGTCGGCGCTGCCTAATTCAATCATTTACCAAGTCAATCGTGAGTTCATTCAAAGGTCATTGTTATCACCAACCTTCTTGCACTCTATGGTACCTCACCGATGTTGTTAAGATCACTGTAATTTCACGATTATATTCACCAAACCTTTGTTATTCTACTATACCGATATCTTCAAGATCCAATTTAGAATTTAGATAGCACAACATTAATGAGGCAAAAAGAAATTTGATTGAGTCAATCGCTCAGGGCTTACTTGTCCATTTGCCTATCAAGGCTAAAAATTCCTCGCAGGGTTTAGAATATGATTTACCAATCTAAATTGCGTCTTGTATTGGGACTTCAGCTTTCTGATTTTCCAAAGTGCCAATAATTGACTTAGTCGCAATAGGGTGAAACACATTCAGTGCATCTAATTGGATCAGAGCCACACTTGCCAAAGCAATAGGCTGAGCCATCGGCTCTACGTCATCAAGAGTGAGAATCGTCGCATAAGGTCATTCATGATCAGTGAAGAAGGAAAATCCTTAAATCCACCTAAAATTAGGTCTGGCTAGGAGAACCCAGATGGATCTACCAAGTTTGGGCAGGTCCTGGAAATGGACATCTCTTGTGCAAGCCAGTCTATGCCCTGAATAGTACTCAAAGTCGCTCGGTTTGGGTAAACCTCAAGGGTCTAAAATCATCACCCGAACCTGTCCATGCCCGTGATCGAAGATCCTTCGCGGCTGAGCGGGGAAGCTTACTTGTGGAATGCATCCTGAATTCAGGTCGGCAAACTCACTCCAGAGCCTCCTTGGTGATGCTTGTTGTCGGGAACATACCAAAAGAAACTTCTCTAAGCTTCAACCCAACTGTTCACAAAAGACCCAATTAAAATATGAGTTCATCAAGGTAAATATGAGAAACTCACCAAATCAGATAGTACACTGTTGCCCTGAAGATATCGATCCGACTTGCACTTATGCAAAAAAGCAAAAAAATGTGTTATTCACGAGTGTCTCGAGATGCTTATTGAACATGCTTAACAGGGAAAGATTTGGTTTTTAAGTATTGATTCTGCACATATTGATACAGTCGATGCATTAAGAATTACGACATTGCTTTACTTGGTTGCTTCTCGAGTCACTTTCCGACATAGTCCATAGAAGAATATATTGATGAAACCCCTCCATGGCAAAAGAGGCTGCAAAATGGGCCCCCTCGAAAGAGCAAAGGATGCGAAACTGCAGGCCAACCGGAATAACAGATTACATCGCAATCAATGGAAAAGAGGAACACAGCATGACATGACAGACAGCGGGACACACCAGAGATGCCCTTAACTCTCAGGCAAAACAAGCCAAAAGAGCCCCGCCCCACTGGAGTCTGTACTTTCATCAAGTTAGTACATATAATGAATTCAATCCAAACCGTCAGATTTGACGAGACTCGCCATCTTGTATGGTACAGATCCCAATTTAGCATACGCCCGACATTAATATGATTATTTCTAGTGCCCTCCACTTTTGACAAAACAGCACAACCATACTTTTTTGAATGCCCAGCTTCCTCGTGTATCATCCAGTTGGTGTAGGGCCCTCCATGCCCTTAAATGTCCAAAACTCAACCAAACCTAGAAACCTAAAGCTTAGAGAGAGAGAGAGAGGGAGAGGGAGAGGGAGAGGGGAAACTTGGTCCTCAACGGCTACTTGCAATTAGCAGCAAACGTGATGAGCTAATGGCAACTAAAGGTTGAGGGGGAAAGGGGAAGGATAATATTTCACTGTTTTATCCTAAAGAATGAACACGACTACCCACTCCCACATGTGGTCCTCAATTCGCGAAAAGGACATAAAGCAAGTGCGGTAAGTGGCAACGAATCCATGGAACCAAGCTTCAATGGCAAGGTAGCAACAGCTAAAGCCACAGAATCTATATGCCTAACCAGTTCAGAAGCTAAGGAGAAGCTGCAAAATGAACAGGACGAGTGCCACATTCGATTCGATCGCAAGAGGAGAAAACCATCAATTCGTCGTGTTTCATTCGAGGTATTTCACTACAGGACTTCATACAATGAGTAATATCCAGGACAAAAGCCTAAACTGAAGCAGTACAATGTAACAGTAAGAGGAGAAACACAGCATCAAAAAAGAGAACACATAGTGAGCACTGGCAATGATGTTGCTTGTTTCCAAAGAGTTACTACCACCATTGATGAACAAGAACTCCACTCTGTCTCAGGGATGTGAAGAGGTCCAGGCATTGCCCATACGTTTTCTCGTACTTGGAGCTTCTCTCGCCGGGACAGCATCTCTGCCATCTGTTGTAATGGCACTCGAGAAACAGTTCGTCGATCAAACAGATAGCCCCAGTCTCGATCAGCCTCGGGATCAAATCGAACTCGGTCCCCTCCACATCCATCTTCATCACCACGAAATCCTTCTCCGAAACTGTGTTCTTCAACCATTCCGCGAAATCGAATCCCTGGATCTTAGCCACCTCTCCATTGCTCGAGGACTGAACCGGCTGAATCCTGCCCATCCCTCTACCTTTGTCCTCGGATTTCTGACCCGGGTCTCGGTTTATTTCGAAGGACAGAGTCTCGTTCTTCACCCAAGCAGCATACGGCAGCAAAGTGACATGCTTTTTCGACTCGTATTCCTTATAGAAATGCTCGTCGGCCTCGATAGCATACACTTCGAAGGTCTTGTTCTGTTTCGGGTATTGCTTTCTAAACCAACTGACTATACTAGAGCCGTAACCCCGAGCTCCGACATCTACATAAACATACCTATTCCTGAAACTGATATCGACCATGGACGGCAGATACTTTATGTTCTTGATATTCCTCTTCAGTGTAATCCATGGCTTCAATGGCTCCTCTACAATCAATGGCTCCGCGTCCCGGATCAATTTCCGCCTACTATCCGAGACCGAGCACTTATTCACCGAATCGCCACCCGAATTCTTCACCGGGTGGCTAAGAATGCTAAAATTGCTAACTTTCTTCAGAACAATCTCTCGTATCTTAGGCAATGAAGTATCGAAACCGGCCAAATCGCGCCATCTCACTAGCCGGCAGCAATTGAACAAATCAATGAACGAATCGAAACTGTACGTATCGTTAGCCCTCACATGGAAAACCGCATACCCTTCGGGCTTCAGCGTCCGGGAGATCTCGGCGGCGGCGTCCAGCGGCCGCGGCACCCCGTCGAACCGCCCCCCGCCGGCGAACACGAAGTCGAAGGCGCCGTCCCGGAACGGCAGCCGATGCGGCCGGCCGGTGATCACCAGCGGCCGGGCGGCCTTCCTCGAGACCCCGACCGCGTCCGCCACGCCGATCTCCTTCAGGGCGAGCACGTCCTGCCCGCTCCCGGACTCGACGCACAGGGCCGCGGCGCCCCGCCGCAGGAACCCCTCCGACGCCAAATCCTGGAACGCGGCGCCGTAGAACCCGACGGCCGAGGCCCAATCCTCCCCGCCGCTACCGCCGGCGATGCGGCGCGGGGGGCTGGCGGCAGCGGACCGGACGGCGTTGGCGTTGGCGTTGGCGTTGGCGTTGGCGTTGGCGGAGATGACGAGGTTGAGGTCGTCGGGCGGGGAGAGGAAGCAGAAGTCGGCGAGGCGGCAGGACTCGCCGGCGGTGGTGACGACGTAGGCGAAGCGGAGGAGGAAGAGGAGGACGCCGGCGAGGAGGGCACGGACGAGGACGCTCCTGACGGAGGAAGGGGAGCCGGGCTTGGCCGGGAGCGGCTCCATCTCGGGTACGTAATTCACGTATTAATATACACAAAAAAAATATAAATAAAAAGGAAAGGAAATCAGCCGGCGAGATTGGCAGAGAGAGGTGGGGCGGCGGAGGGGGATTTAGCGGGAGCAGAAGCGGGCGGAGGTGTGGTTGGCGCCGACGAGGGGGGCGGCGGGCGGCGGCGGAGGGCGGCGGAGGTGGGAGAGGGGCGAATCGGGAAATCATGGTTTTTTTTTTTTTTTTGGCAAGAGGGGAGATTATGGCGTGGTGGACATTGCAGAGCGCGAGGTTCTAGAGAGAGAAAGAGGGAGAGATAGATAGAGAGAGAGAGAGTGGTGGTTTTTGGAGTCGTGCATGGTGGAGGGGAAGATTAAGAGGAGGTTGACGCGGCGGGGTGACCGGGTGACCGGGCTGGCCGGTCATACGCGGGGAATACGGGTGGAATTTTTTGGTGGTGGGCGAGAGAGACATGATGTCAAGCGCGTTGTTTTAATTATGATTTCTGGGAAAAAAAAAAAAGAATTTTGTAATTGGGTCTTTATTGTTATTATTAAGGATAGGGGGGAAACCGCACAAAGTGCCCCTAAATTTTAGGCCGCGATTTGATCTCTAAATTTTTAATTTGTTAGATATGATTTTTAGACTTTTGGTACACATCTAACATAGTCCTCAAATTATATGAAAATGTTTAATGTCGTCCTTTTGTTAATTCAAGTTCATGAATAAAATTGAGAGAGTTTTTATTTAGTGAAAGGATTAAATTGAACATGTATTGAAAGTCCGAGGCCATGTTATATATTGAACTAAAGTTTAATGATTATATTAAACAAATCGAAAGTTTAAAGATCGTATTACAAATTAAGCCGAAATTGAGGAACCGACTACGTCAATTTCTTTTAGAGGTTCATCATTGGTGCATAGAAAACTTACACAAACTCGAATAAACTAGGATTCAGATTTGGAATTTGTCGAATGCTCCTAGAGGTCAATTTAGCATATACTTTGATCAAAGTGAAGGATATGAAATCCACGATTCTTAAATCAAATGATGATTCGAACTCCGTGAGATTTCATGGGCTCGGGCCTATTTGGGCAGATCGAACCCTTCTGAGCGGCGATGAAGCGGCTCGGCCATATGGGACTCAAGGAAGAGCCGTGGCCGGTGGTGATTCCGGCGGGGGGTAGGCGCCAGGCGGGTCGGATTTATTGCGTCCGCCGAAAGGGCAAAAAAAAGCCAAAAAGGGCCTAACTGGATACGACCGTTTACGTTGGCGGAAACGAACCACCAAATTTTTTTAATGCCATTTTCTGTCCGCCAACTGTCCCATGCACCAAGAATTTTTCCCTTTTATTATTATATTATTATTATCGTTTTTTTTTCCATTATTAATAATAGGGGTCCACTGATTTTCTCATTTGGGGCGATTTTTTTAAAGATAAATATATTCTTTCTTCTGTTCTGTTCTATTCTGTTCTCTTCTCCTTCTCTTTCCTTGTTTTGGGATGATTAGAATCTGACGACGCTCCTGATCTTGTCATCGTCATCTTCATGATAAGACTATCAAAGTACAATAAAAGAAAAAAGTTAGAATCAGATGTCAGATGGATTCATCCTTGCCTCATCTCTTTTCCATTTTTTTGTTTTTTTCCCCTTTTTCGCTGAATATTGAGAACGAAAGTTATCGATTAGGATTCCGTAAATATTCCATCCTAATGGTGAAGATTTCAAACCGAATGAATTTTTCTTTTTTAAGATTGGACTCAGTTACTAATTCACAGTACACCATGTACTGAAGTTCATTTGATTATTTGTGTATTAATATCAACTTATTGTGGAATTACATCGATAGCCTCAACTTATCTTTTAATTTATTTGTGAGATTATGATTTAAAGTAATGATAGTCTCGCTTGATAATATTTTTTCATTGTGAAATTTTGAAAGGTTTCACATCTCATCTAATCCACTTTTAAAGTATGTTGAGATTCAAATCCCATCTAAAAGTATAATAAATTTCATAAATTTAGATAATAATAAAATATGACCGACCCAATTCCCTATCCAATATATTTAATACGGAGTTCAAAGCGGATGAAATTTTTATAATATTCCATTCTAATGGTAAGAAGTCAAAACGAATGATTTTCTTTCTTTTTCGATGATTGGATTTAATTACTAATTTAAGATATGCATTTACCGAAGTACATTTGATTAGTCATGTGGATGCCAAGCAGTTGTGGAATTTTAGTATAGCCTTAACTTATCTTTCAATTCATATGTGAAATTATGATTTAAAATAGCAACCGTCTCACTTGGTAATATTTTCTTTTAGTATTTGGCTTTTGTCATTGTGAAATTTCAAAAGTTTGATATAAGTGCGATTATGAATTCCATCTAATTCACATCTTCCTTTAAAAAAAAAAAAATCGTCTAATCCACTTTTAAAGTATATTGAGATTCAAATCCCATCTACAAATATAATAAATTTCATAAATTTACATAATGAAAAAAAAATGTGACTGGCCCAATTCCCTATCCGATATATTTGTTCACCAAGAGGGACTTTTATCTACCTCTTCAGAGATACTCTTATCTGTCGGGGCACGTTTGAAAAGTTTGATCAGGTGGTTAAAACTTTGACATTTCAAAATATCCAGTGCGCTTAATATAAAGCTAGATCTTATTGGCTTGTTGATAAAACTGAAAAAGTTAGTGCTCAAAGTTTAAGTTATAAGTTATAATTGTTGATAATATTAGACGCTGAGAATTGAAATTGAAAAAGTTGTTTGCTATTGAATGAAAATTCGTCAATAATAACGATTAATTTCTTCCAAATGGTACAATTGGGAGATTCTAATTGCTATCGGTTATTGTTTAGCATAACGAATGAAGGGTATGTTTATGTTGAAAAATTTCACGATAAAGGAATATATTTTTTTTGGAAATCATTTTTCAAAAAAATATATTCCCCTTTTTAATTTAGGAAATTTATTTTTTTAATTTTAAGCATGTATATGTTTTTATTTTTTACTTGCAGATGGTTTTCATTATTTCAAATAATCAAACACATAAAAGTCCAGCAAATAAATTCGTGAAAATTCAACTACTCAAACAAATATGCTCTAAGCAACTAATTCACTACTAATCAGATTAAGTGGATTTTTTTATTACATAAATGAATTATTAAGTAGGTGAAAAGCATAATAATTTTTTTAACTTATAACACAAGTACATCTAATTCTAAAACTCTCAAATAGTGTGCAGCAAAGTCATAAATTTTATCAAAAAGTGCAACCGAATCTAAAGTAACATATTTTATCGTCTTTGTTTGGAAACAAGTGAAACTACCGGCCTTTGCCTATAGCCAGTTTGGAGACACCATATATATATATATTATTTTATTTATATATATTACTAATGCATGTGACCCTTTTGGCGTGTTGCTGGAATACATCCTAAGTCAAATTTACCGCATTATAGTACACCTCCTCGGTTCAATCAATCGATGTGCGATTTCTGCTTCGGAATCTTATTACCAGCATATCTAATCTCTTGAGATCACACCCGTGAATACAAATTAAATAACGATCAAGGCACTATTTTTAAATCTGTGAGATGCCGTAGGATCTACACATTTTGGTCATCGTTGTACGTTCGCAGCTGTGGATCCAACTAATGTACATTGTCAACTCAAAATTAACTAATGTACATTGTCAACTCAAAATTAAAAAAAAAAAAGAAATAAAAAAAAACCCTAACTAAGTACAGTAGATAAACCACTGGGGGTTCGCCCAGTGGCCACCCTTCCAACATGGAAGGGGGAGGTGAGGGGTTCAAATCCCTACCTCCTCAGGGGATGGGGGTAGAGACGCGTAAGTTTCGAGAGAGGGTTGCGACTCCCATGCCCTGCAGGAGGCAAGGTACAAGTCTGCGAGTGAATGTAGAGTAAGAATAGAGTAGGACTGACAAAAAAAAAAAAGTACAGTAGATTTTAAATGCAAGTAACCTTTGCTCGAATATCTATGGATCAGATATACTTCTTGATAATTGTATTATAATCTTTATTATTATTATTATTATTATTATTATTATTATTATTATTATTATAGGCACCATTTTTAAATCTGTGAGATGCCGTAGGATCTACACAATTTGGTCATCGTTGTACTTTCGCAGCTGTGGATCCAACTAAAGTACATTGTCAACTCAAAAATAAAAAGAAAAAGAATTAAAAACCCTAACTAGGTACAGTAGATATTAAATGCAAGTAACCTTGCTCGCATATCTATGGATCAGATATACTTCTTGATAATTGTATTATAATCTTTATGATTGTTAATGTTATTATTATTATTATTTATTGGAGTGATAAGTTGACGTATTGCCGAGGGACAATTTTCTTGGATCTGTGACCCCGACCCGTGCAAAAAGTCTCGGCAATCGCGGGAGAATAATGCCCAGTTCCACAACCACGCATGCCGCCGCGAGAACCGCCGGACTCGACGGCTGCTTTAATTTGAGCCCCTGCTTTTGCCCCCCTTTTCCTTCAAGATCCGGTGGAGCTGTTAGCTCGGCGTTCCGTGATTGATTGACTGGCCGGCCGGGCAGGCGGGCCGGGGGGCGAATGTTGTGGAATTTCATGAGCTCTAAGAAAGATTTAGAGCTTGTAATTTTAATGTCGTGTCTGTGTCTTTGTTGGTGGGTGGATCATAAGTTAAGATATGCACGTCATCATCTGAGTGTAAAATTAAGGAATTACATACATTATAAGTAATGAAATTTATTGAGAAAATGTAATTGAGTTCGAAAATTTTTAAAAGTTACAGCTGAATTCTAAAACTTATTAAATTGATGCAATCAAATCATTTTATTAATAGATATTGATGTTGCCTTTTTTTTTAATTAACTTTTTCTCTCCTACTTGCCATCCTCCGCCGTGCTAAAGTTAATTAAAGCACTAAAGTGATGTCAATTTGGTCCAAATCCTAATTCTCTTTACACCAAAATCTCACCTAAATTAGGTTAAAAAAATTTCAATTTTTTTTTAAAGAAAAAATACAAAATATAAAACTAGAAATAAAAAAAAAAAAATTACAAGCAAGAAAGGGGGCGTCTCTGCCTCGCCATAGGAAAGGACTAGCGAGGCATAGGTGATGCCAGGTGGGACCGACAATGCCCTCACGTGTATCTAGTGATGGTCACCGGCCATAGACGACGCCCCACCAATCTTTCCGATGATGGCAATCACCCAAAGGAAGAGGGTATTTTTTTTTTTTTTTTTGTGGGGAAAACCTTTATTTTTTTAAACTTCATCTAATTAATTTTGGTGTAAAAAAATAGGATTTCGTACTAAAACGACGTCGTTTAGTGCTTTAATTTAACAATAATGCCATCCGGGATGTCACATATGAGAAAGAAGGTAGTGAAAAACTACATCGACATTTTTCGTTATTCCGAATGAAGTTATAATGGAAAGGCTTAATTTGACCAAGTTGGTAAGTTTTACAACTTAATTGTACTTTCTTAAAATTTTAATATTTAAATGCATTTTCCCGGCAAAATTTAGGACCTGTAGTGCCCTAAAATTTAATGCGGGTTACTTTTGTAGCTATATTCACCGATCAAAAGATTAATTAGAGGAAGTTTTCTACAATTAGGAATGAGGGGAAATAAAACCCGAAAATTCTATCCCCCAATGTGGTCTCAGTTAGTCTATCACTAGATTTGAAATTAAATACAGGATTTCACACATTGAATTTGATGGGCAATCGACTAAATTAATTTCTTCAAGCCATAGACAAACCAAATCGAACAACAAATCATATAATATAATTTTCGTATTATCGAGGCGATTAGAATCAGTACAATCTTTGTATAGTTCCATTGTATTGCACGTGTCCTCAATTGGAACATCAATCAAACAGCTTAAACCTCTTAATCATAACTCCAATTGATAACCCGAATGCATTTACATGCGACAAAATCGCTTAATTTTTATATTTCGAACCTTCGTTACGATGTCTAATCTACATGTTGCTTGGCAGGTCGTGGCGTAAAATCGAGATGATAAAAAGAGAGCCAGAAGATAGATGTGACTTCACATGGAAATTATATGAACACCAAGTCCTGCGTCACACGTTAGTTAGGCGTGGGCTGGGCAACATTATGACAGGAGGGTGGCAACGATGCAACATCGGTCCTTTTGCTATCTCCTAGGTTGGCCCACTCAATGTGGTGGCCTAACCAGTGAAAAATTATCTTCAAAGCTAGAGATATGTTGTCCAAATTGGAAAGATAGGCCATTAACTACTAAAAAAAATGATACTATGTATGAGACCGGTCCGAGATAAATGCAACGAGCATGGCAATCGATCGATACGTATGCACGGAATAATGACCTAAAATCGAAATATTTAATGTCTTCGACACCCAAGTTAGCTGGGAAAGAAAGTCAATTCGGGCTGGGTGCTTGAAAGTCAATTTGCCCATGACTCGACTCCAAATTCACACTCGTTTAGATTTCGAAGAAAATAAATGATTTGAAAATATTTTCTAAAAAATGATAATTTATATCGCCTATAAAAATGTGTGCATGAAAAGACATACATTATTATTGATAATGATAACATTTTTCATAGGCTAATTATCTCAAGCAACATATATGATTATTTTAAGGAAAATATTTTTCAAATCATTCATTATCCAAAAAAAAAAAAAAAATACTATAAAGTTGCAGCCGATATATGTGATGATGACTGGATGTGGAACTCTCCAGCCTTGTTACCGAGTGGCATAGAATGGTGAGGGAGGTCATCACACACGGCTTTGCGGTTCTAAATAGATTGCAGAACATTGGAGAGGCTTAAGAAGCTGGGTTTCTGTTGATGGAGACTCGGTCGCACCCGAATCCAGGCTGCCTTTGTTCGTCGATCGCCGCTTCTCTAAATTGGTACGGAAGTCCTTGTTACCGACTCGTGGTTATTCTCGATCGACCCGCGGTCGGTATGTCGAGCTGCCCTGGATTCTGCAGAACTCGAGGGGGAAGTCTTTTCCTGGAACTCTTATAAAGCTTCGTCTTTCAATGGTACAGTACAATCTATTTTTGTGTAGAAACCTGGAAATGTGTTCCCTCCTCAACCCCAGCATGTTGCGAAGGCGAAAGAGCTCGATTTCGGAGTAGAGATCGCTCAGTTGGTTCATGACAGGAAGCTGATAATATCTGATGCTGCTAAGCAAGTTATGTGAGACTGGGGAATGGTTGGTATTGTGCTTTTGTTGGCTTTCCTTCGGCTCATTGGGATATGCTTGTATGGTCGTTTTAGTTTTTGGGGGCTGGTTGTAGGTAGGCCCGTTAAATGAATGGATCGGGTCGGATTGAGTTTGGGTTAAGTCATAAATAATCCAATCCAAATTGACATGCTAACATGTTTATAACCAATTTATTAGTAATGTAAATTTATTGACCCATACCCCGATCTGATGCGACCCATGCCAACCCATACTTGACTCGACTCATATTGTTAAAATACTTTTATATTTAACCAAATCTAGAAAAAATTGTTTATTATAATTTTAAAAATAACAATATTAAAACACTTCCATACAATTACAAAATTAATGGATAACTTTTTTTTTTCAATTGAGGCTTCATGTATTTCATGAAAAACATGGTATTTTTGAAAATGATAATATTTTTCAATGTTTGGTTGAAACTTAAAATAAAATTCTACTTAGCATAGAAAATCCCCAATTTGATTTTCTGTGTACTCCTCTTAAGTATTTTTAATTTATTTTTAATTTATGTTAAAAATAGAATTTTTAATTATGTTTTTCTTTTTTACTCCTTTTAAGTATTTTTATTTTTATTTTTTAAATATAATTTTTAATTATTTTTTCTTTATTTTTCCTCATTCTTCACCTGATCACTAGTCAAGCAAGCTCCAACCTCACCATAGGCCCCATGAGTTGCACCTTGCCAACCTTGGGCGAAGCTCCACCTCATTAGATTCGGCAAGGCTCGAGCCTTGGCCTCACCCAAGGTCGGTGAGCTCGAGTCTCGCTAGCATCGAGGCCAATACGCTCAGCTCAACAGAGGTTGACGAGGCATTGGCCTCATCTCGATCGTGAGCTCAAGGCTCGCCGATGTGATTAGGTGAGGGCCACGAACCTTGCCCCATGGCAACTTCATAGGGGACAAAGCGTAAAAGAATAAAAGAATAAAAGAATAAAAAAATTGAAAATTTTAAAAAATAAAAATTTTAAAATTTTTTCGAAGAGGATTATATATTCTTAATGGGTTGACTCAACTAATAACCTTTATAAGTTAAATAGTTTTAAAGACAAACTTATTTACAACTCATGTATTATTAGACTTACATACAACCCAAACCCACTTATTAAAACTTAACTAACTCATCTATGATCCATCTCATTGAAAATGTATTCAACCCATTTTGACACCTCTAGTTGTAGGTGTTGCTTGCTCTCATCTTTAGAGTGTTGAGCAATTGAAAAGAAAAAATAAGTGAAAATCGTTATGTTATCTTATATTGTGTGCATAATTAAATAAAAACATTTGCATGTATATTATTTAGGGATGATTAGTTTCAAGCTGGATAGTTTTTAGAGCAATAACAAGGCGATGGTTCCACAATTGGCCTAGACTTGAGTCTGACATGTATTGTAACTACTTTTTTTTTTTGGAAAAAAAAAAACGTATGCATAATTTGTTGGAGTGAGCAGTCCCAAATTCATTACATGTTTTACTTGGAACCTAAAACCTATCTATCAGTACAAGTTTCTCATTTTTTGGAATTTGGAAGTTACCTATTGATACAGTTTTTCATTTTTTGGAATTTGAAACCTTACCCATTGGAATCTCGAACCTGAAACCTAAAATCTACCTTGTCAAAGGTTTCATGGTCAGTTCTAGGGTCTAATAGTTTCTATTTTTTTTTGCTTCATTTATAGTTAATCAAAATGAAAGTGAATGTAATAACACAAATGAAAGCTTCCCATTTTTCAATAGCAACAATCTATAAAAGTGTTGGAAAATCTCCTATTATCCTCTCCCAAATCTTTTGGGATATTATGTGATATTATTTGATTTGATTATGTGACCTGACTTTGTTAGCTGTAAATTAGCTACTGACATAGATTAGGTCCTCTATTCTTGATTTTCTCACCTTATTTAGATCATCTATTCCTGTATATATATACCGTGTAATCTCTCGATGATGATATGAGAAAATACAGATTCCTTTCTACATGGTATCCGAGCCTAGTTTTCTGATTTGTATTCCCTGCCTCTGTTTCTTTTCCACTATTGCTGCTTCATTGTAGCCTTTTTTTCAGCCTTGTCACTACTGTTCTATTTTAGCTTTATTGCTGACTTAACCAGCCTTTTTGCTGGCCTTCAATTGTGTGATAACCACTCTTGTCTCTCGATCCCTTCTTAGTCTCCTCCTATAATATGTCCTTAAAGTTGTAGGAATGGAAGATTCAGGGAAGGCTATCTTCGACCAAACTGGGTCCTTTGTTCAGAATCAATCCAACTCATCGATTGGAGATTTTCCCAACATGAAGGAGTACCAATTGGATGGAAAAAATTATCTTCAGTGGGTACAAGTTGTGAGGACATTTCTTAAAGGAAAAAGGGAAGCTCAGTCATCTAGAAGGCACTAGTCCAAGACAAGGTGATCCCAAGTTTTAGACATGAGATGAAGAAGATTCCGCAATTATGTCATGGTTGTGGAGCTCAATCTAACCTGAAATCAACAAACACTACATGTTTCTCCCTATTGCCAAGGACATATGGGAGGATGTTCGTCATATCCTATTCAAAAGTCCAAGATGTAGTAGTAATATATGAACTCAAGATGAAGGCTTCAACAACTAAACAAAGTAATCATTTGGTTATGGAATATTACAATCTCATGAGAGGTCTTTGGCTTGAAATAGATCACAATCTGAATATCCAAATGAGGTGTCCTGAAGACACTAACACTCTTTGAAACCATATGGAGAGAGATAGGATCTTTGAGTTTTTGGCAGGTCTGAATGCAAACTTTGACCAGATTCAAGTTCAGATTCTCAAAAAGAAGCGGCTGCCATCCTTGAATGAAGTTTTTTCTATTGTAAGAGGAGAAGAAAGCCGACGAACTGTAATGCTTGAAGACCAACACACCGAAGGATCCGCCATGAAAGCAATTAAGGAGGAAACAAATCCTTCCAAAAACAAGAGACCGGATTCGATTAAGACAACGGGCAATGAAGGTTTATGGTGCAGTTTTTGCAAGAAACCACGCCATACAAGAGAAAATTGTGTCAAGCTTCATGGAAGAACACGGGTGCTTAGTAGAGCTAAAAGACAGCCGCAAGCGCACATAACCAATAAAGGTGAAGCTGCCTCTATGGTCCAATGCAAAGCTGTCAATGAGAAGATATTTAACATAGAAGAAGTTGGTAAAAATAGAGCTCTCATTGACTCTCTATCTAAGTCTTCTAATATGAGTTCATTAGTCCAGTCAAATGTGTGTCTAATTTTCGAAAACTCAACAGCTTATCAGTACCCTAATTCATGGATTCTTGATTCAGGAGCAACCAACCATATGACACATGATTCCACTAAATTCGAAACTTATAAACCATCACCATAATATAGGAGTATTACCATAGCAGATGGATCTCCTATTACTGTAGCTGGCCAATGAACTATAATTCTAAATCCCTTACTTAAACTTAATAATGTCTTAATGTTCCTAAGTTGTCCACCAATCTCCTTTCCATTTATCAACTTACCAAAAATCTAAATTGTAAGGTGCTTTTCTCTATTGATCATTGCATTTTGCAGGACTTGAAAATGGGGAGGACGATTGGATTTGCTAAGGAACGGAATGGGCTCTACTACCTTGAGGATTCGAGCAGAAGTGGTTGGTCTCTTACAACTCTTGTAATCCTATCAACTTATCTCAGATTTGGCTTCACCATTTTTGATTAGGACATCCACCGTTTAGTCTTCTTAGGACTATGTTTCCTTCCATTTTTAAAGATGTTGTTGTTGAAAATCTTCATTGTGAAGTTTATGAACTTGCAAAATATCATCGTGTTTCATTTCCTTTGAATAATAATGCTAGAGTTTCAACACTATTCTCTCTTATCCATACTAATGTGTGGGGTCCATCTAGAATTACTAATTTTACCAGAGCTAAGTGGTTTGTCTCTTTTATTGATGATTGTACTCGAACTACATGGCTATATCTTATGAAAGACAAATCTAATGTTCAATCTATTTTTCAAAACTTTCATAAAATGATAGTCAATCAATTTGGGGTGCCAATTAGGAGACTTAGGTCTAATAATGGGAAATAATATTTCGATAAGTATCTTGACCATTTTTTTTCCAAACTCAGGGTATTATTCATGAGTCTTCCTATGTTGATACCCCTCAACAAATGGAGTAGGCGAAAGGAAAAATAGACACCTCCTAAATGTTACTCGGGCTCTTCTTTTTCAAATGTCTGTTCCAAAGCATTTTTGGGGGAAGGCTGTTTTAGTTTCAACATATCTTATTGATTGGATTCCTTCCAAAACCTCAGGAAATAGAAATCCCTTACAGTTCTTGTCTACCTTTTATCCTGATGTCTTTCATAAATATCACATTTCCCCTTGTCTCTTTGGCTATGTTGCATTTGTACATATTCATAATCACAATCGAAACAAACTCGACCCTCGTGCTCTAAAGTACGTCTTTATTGGGTACTCTAATACTTAAAAAGGTTATAAATGTTATGACCCTTTAACACGTCAAGTTTTTATCTCTATGGATGTTACTTGTAATGAAAACCAATCGTTTTTTTACTTCCCACCACTATCTTTAGGGGGAGACTCCTAATGAAGATAGTGGGTTTGATGAAGATAGTAGGTTTGAGCCACTACCGTCACTACCTAGTGCGTCGCTCAATCCTACTTCGTCCAGTCCAACTTCATCTCTTTCACCATTTCTATCAAGCCATAGCTCTCTTAGTCCACCTAGTTCTTCATCAAGTTCATTGAGCCCTCTGATCGGTCCTAGTTCCCTGTCAAGTCCTCTGCCTAGTTCATCATCATCTTCATCTAGTCCTCTTAAGAATGAACCAACCAAACTGCAAGTTTACTCAAGAAGGATGAAGCTCAATCCGGAATTGAATTAAGTCTCGTTATCTGAACTGTTATCAGGTAATGAAATCACTCACCCTTCTTCTAATGAACTTGAGTTAAGTGATTTGGATTTACCCATTGCCTTGAGAAAAGCTATCAGGAAATGTACCAAACATCTTATCTTCCATATGTGTCATACCATAGACTATCTACTAAATACAAAGCCTTTATTACTGCTCTTGATTCAATTACTATTTCTAACTTGGAACATGAAGCTTTTGAGGATAGGAATTGGATACAAGCTATGACGGAGGAAATGAATGCATTGAAGAAGAATGATACATGGGAAGTTGCAACTTTACCCAAAGGCAAGCAACCAATGGGATGTAAATGGGTTAAAGTTGATGGCACCTTAGAGAGGTATAAAGTGATGGCACCTTGGAGAGGTAAAAAGCAAGGTTGGTTGCAAAGGGAGGGGTATACCTAAACTTATGGGGTGGATTATCAGGAAACCTTCACACCAGTAGCAAAGATGAACATAGTACGGATACTACTTTCTCTTGCAGCTAATTTTGGTTGGTCTTTATAGCAATTTGATGTGAAGAACGCGTTTCTACATGGAGATTTGGAGGAGGAAGTCTTTATGGAGACTTCCCCAGGTTTTGACAAGGGTTTTGAAAACAATCAAGTGTGTCAACTTAAAAAGGCTATATATGGTCTCAAACAATCCCCAAGAGCTTGGTTTGAAAGGTTCACGAAGGCAATGCTTGAGATGGGATACAAGCAGAGTAGATGGGATCACACCCTATTCATCAAACATTCAAATGAACGTATGCTCACAACTCTACTTGTATATGTAGATGATATAATTGTGACCGGTAATGATGACGCTGAACAAAAGTCTCTTAAGAGTAATCTTGCTCAACGGTTTGAGATCAAGGACCTTGGAAAGTTGAGATACTTCCTTGGAATTGAGGCAGCCTACTCTAAGAAAGGTATTTTTATATCCCAAAGGAAGTATGTACTTGATCTTCTCAAGGAAACATGATGTCTCAATAGCAAGGCGGTGAGCACTCCTATTGATGCAAACCATAAAATGGATGGACACGGAGAGAGTGGCATTGTTGATAAAGGGAGATATCAAAGGTTAGTAGAAAGGCTTATTTATCTATCTCATACTAGGCCAGACATAGCCTATGTTGTGGGAGTTGTAAGTCAATTCATGCATGATCCTAAAGAAGAACATATGCAAGCTGTCTACCGGATTCTTCACTACCACAAAGCTACCCCTGGAAAATGTATTTTGTTTAAAAAGGGTGACAAGTTGAATCTTGAAGTCTATACTGATGCATACTATGCTTGGTCAAAGGTCCACATCTGGCTATAGCACTTTTCTAGGAGGAAATCTTGTCACTTGGAGGAGTAAAAAACAAAATGTGGTTGCTAAATTGAGTGCTAAAGTTGAATTTAGGGCAATGGCAAATGGGATATGTGAACTTTTGTGGCTCAGGAGTATCATTGAAGACTTCAAAGTGGAACATGAAGGAACTATGAAACTTTATTGTGATAATAAATCAGCAATCAACATTGCTCACAATTCAGTTCAGCATGGTCAAACCAAGCATATTGAGATATATAGGCATTTTATAAAGGAGAAGCTTGAATTTGGTTTGATCAGTATTCCTTACACTCCTAGCAAAAATCAGCTAGTAGATGTACTAGCCAAAAGTCTACCAGTGTCAAGATTTCAGGAGATTATTAGCAAATTGGGCATAGAAAATATTCACTCACCAACTTGAGAAGGAGTATTGGAAAATCTCCTATAATCTCTCCCAAATCATTTGTGATATTATGTGATATTATTTGATTTGATTTGATTATGTGACTTGATTTTGTTAGCTGTAAATTAGTTACTGATAGAGATTAGGTAATCTATTCTTGATTTTCTCACCTAATTTAGATCCTTTATTCATGTATATATATACCGTGTAATCTCTCAACGATGATATGAGAAAATACAGATTCTTTTCTACAAAAAGATTAACACATAAAATAAGTAATAATAAAAGGTTCAAAAGACATAACATAAAATCTAAATTATAGAACTTCAGTCCTCAATCATCCATGACAAATTGTTTCAAATTCTAACCACCTAAAATCAAAAGAAACAACAATCATAGTTAATCACTTAATAATAATGTTAAATTTAAAATTAATATTCACAAAACTAAAATAATTATTGGAAAGCTTCACCACAAATGTTTATTTTGCTTCAACGGATAAACTCTATTATCAATGATGATATCCTCATTAAGATAATTCATATCTTTGGAAAAAAAAAAAAAAAGAGAGAGAGATTAAATAAAGCATTCACCATTTATATAAAAATATAAACATCACTTTAGGTTCCGATTCATGATCAAAATTAGGAATTTTACTTAATGTTCCTAGTTTGATTCTGGTTCAGTTCCTATGGGAACTGAGAACCGATGGTGCCTATAAAGGTGGAACTGGAAACTGAACTAGCTCTCCCTAAAATCTAAAGCCAAATCAATTTCCACTGGTCTGGTTCTCGATTCTACCTCGAAATCATGCTCATCTCTATAATTTGTGGCATAGTAGTTAAGGTATTAATGGATTTCCTAAGTTTTCGAGGTTTGACACTAATCTCCAAAGTATCTTTTTTTTTTTTTAAAGGGAAAAAAAAAAGCTACCCAACATAATACTATTAACCAAAACGGTCAAGGTAGGTTTCCTCAATTCTTAGCCAGGATCCTACTCGGTCCCATGTGAATCAATTTGGACTAATCATAGTGTTGGACTAATCTCAATAATTTACAAGCATGGCGTTGGACTAATGATTTAATCAGTCTCTCATATTCACCATAGTGTTGGACTAATCTCAATAATTGACAAGCATGGCGTTCACTGATTTTCTTTTTTCCTCATCAAAACTTGAAATTGATCGAGCTTTTTCTGGTGGTAGAATTCTATCCACATCAGAAAATATGAACATTTATACAATTCACGAGACGGCGGTCCGGCTCTCTCGTCATTACTCTATTAGTAATTCCGTCTACGCATTCTTCAATCATTTGCTCGATGGAATTACGTCGATTTCTTTTTTAATATTTAATGTGTAAGGACTAACGTACACGTCACGTATACCATTTTCTTCTTAATTTATTTGTTTTTATAACCTTTAAGTCTTTATAGAAGAACGATTGCTCAAACGTAGAAGGAAGTATCATTTTCGCTGTCTTTATCTTGGATTGGGAATCCAATCATGTGACTTCACCTGGTCGAATTAGACAACGTCCGGATCAAGACGAAAGAACAGTAAGTGACGAAAAGAAGTCTATATATTTCACGAAAAACAAATAACTTTAAAAACATCCTTCTAAAAATGATTGTCTTGGATTGCTTACAAAAATGAACCAACGAAATATTTTTTCATGGCCCATGAAAATGTAGACTTAAATTATTGTCGATAATAAAAATATTGTTTATTGATTAATTATTTCAAACGATATAAACAATCACTTTTAATAAATATTTTTCAAATCAATTATTTTTCAATAAACAAATGGAGTCTATACATAGAAGCGCCTTCATATATCATTGACTTGAGAGAGCAAATAATTTTTTTTTTTTTTTTATGACTCGGGAACTGCCGTACAGCCGGTGGCGTAAACTCGGGGCGATCAGAGGAAACCCACCTCTCCTGGATCGCGGGTGAGTCGCACAAGCGACCGCGGGGATTCGAATACGCTCAGCACAAACTACGTGACCACCAATGGGATGGGTGAGAGAGCAAATAATTTTAATCCTCAAGTGAAGGATAAATAAGGCCGCATGGTCTATTTTGCTACTTTCCTTTCACCATTGATAAAGAGTGAGAAAGGTTGTCCAACTTTAATACTTCATGTGACGGCGACACCACGAGACGTGTAACCGTCATGTAGAATGCTTTCAAGTCTCATGCACATACCAAACACATAATCTGAGTCATGGTCACTCGACATCATCTTAAACCATATAAGGTTCGACATCAAAGCATCCCGTTACAATCTCATCAACACATTAATGATCCATAGATAGAACTCTCGAGCCCTGACACTGCTTTATAATCTCGTGGAAATTGACTTGAAAAGGCCATGATCGAGGTAATCATACTTGGTGTTAGAGTAAAATATTAAACCAAGCCTTCATTTTTTAATTTAAACTTTTAAAATCATTGGCAGTTATTCCATAAAATTTCACTTGGTATCAAAATAGGAGATTCTAAGTTCATATCTTCAAAATCCAATCTACACGTGAGTTGAGATGTTAGAGTAATTAAACATTAAATCACGTCTTCATTTAATAGTTTAAGTTATTATAATAGTCAGAATCGGATCGAAACGAGTCGTTTGCCCCACTCGATTAATAACACGATTTACTAATTGATCATTGTTTACACGGCATTATATCTTAAGAGTCAATATAATCAATTAAATAATCAATTAATCAAAAGCCCTTAGGACGATTCTTGAAAACTCTGTCATCTCCGAAGCCAAACCGAAGTTAGTTAGCCGGTCCCGCAGGGGCCGCGGCACCAATCCGCTGTCCCACGGTAACCTCCGAACCGTCTTACGTGGCCGACAGGGACGCGAACCAGACCACCCCCGCGGGGCCCACCGAATCTCCCGCGGTGAGCTGTCGGCAGGCTATTGGCCCAGTACCCTCGCGTCCCGGTGCGCTCGGCCGTACCCGATACCAAGCGCGCACACGAATACCGAGATCGAGCTGTCAGAAAGGAAGAGGCTTTCGTTCTCTCCGCAGCCGAAGAAACAGCTCACGAACTTCTCCCTTCTTCTTCCTCCTTCTGCAGAAGCGTGTCGCGCGTACCTTAACGATGTCGGGCGCAGAAGACGGCCAGAAGCACGCCCCGCCGCAGCCCACGGCGCCGCCGTTCGCCCCTCCGGCGGCGGCGGCGGCAGCGGACTTCGAGAGCCCGGTCCCTCCGCCGCCGGCTGCGGGGGCGGGGTCGGGGATGGGGGTGCCGGCCATCGTGAGGCGGTGGAGGAGGGACGATCTGGTCCGGAAGGGCTCCCTGGTGCTCCGGGGGCTGGCGCTGCTGTTCTCGCTGCTCGCCTTCATCATCATGGCGAGCAACAAGCACGGCGACTGGAAGGACTTCGACAGATACGAGGAATTCAGGTTCGACTTCGACGTCTTTGTCTCTGTCTTTCTTTCTTCTGTCGCTCTCTCTCTCTCTCTCGATCGATCGATTTGCGGATGTGGGTTGTTGGTGTTTTGTTGAAATTTTTGGTTTTTAGAAGTGGGCATCAATTCTTGAGCTTGGCGATGATCGCTTGTAGAAATTTTAGCGGTTTGAATGATGGATTGAAAGGAATTCAGGACTGCGCTGCGGCACGGAAGTTTTAGGATTCGCAGAACACTTTTTCGCCGGATTCTAGGAAAGTTTTTTTTGGGATTGAGCTGGAGATTTTGGCGCAGGTATCTGTTGGCGATATCGATCCTGGCGACCCTGTACACCGGAGTGCAGGCGTTGCGGCACGTCCACCAGATTTCTACCGGGCAGGATCTGGTCAAGCGCCAGACGTCGGCACTGATCGACTTCGCCGGCGACCAGGTGGGTCATCCGTCCTTGTCATGCTTTCATTTCGTGTTCTAGACATTTTTACTATCGCTGTTGTTGGAACGTGGCGAAGACAAAGTCACTTTCTATCATCCGGGTCGTTTTCCCTAAACAGTAACAGTAGTATCCTATGAAAAACCTTATCTGCTTTTCTAGGAATGACAGATTTTCTGAGATGTTCGAATAAAGAGGGTGAAGAAGAGAAACAGCACATATTTGCCATTCAAGTATCCGAAAGCTTGCGAAAATTAGAAGAAAGATGTGGGTAATGACGCTTTCGATAGTGAGAGATGAATCGCTTTGAAATTCATCGATTACTCGTCGTGTGCCTTTTTCCTGGCCAACTTTCTATCCGTTTCGACCGAGGTCACAAAAGTCCCCTTTCTTTTGTTCAAAAGTCTTCAATTCAACCTGAGTTACATCATCGTCAGCATTCGAGAACATGGGACCCAAATTCCATCTGTAAAAGCCAGACCTTTTCGTTGCACAATTAGTCAATTAGACAAGAACAGATCACATGGAATGTCTAAGCTCTGTCTTAATCATTGGGTTTCCCATTCATTTTGCTGGCCCCAAACATACTCTTTGTGTGGTCCTCATTTAGAAGAGAAATTTAGATTTATAGTACTGGGTTATAGCAATCACTTGCCAGAGGAGGTGGGATGGAGTTGACCAAAAAGGATCCAGAGCCCATAGGTTCCCAGCAGGGCATTTCAATCTTAAACCATGATCTCATCTGATAGATTGGCCTTCAACATAGCAGCAATCTGACAATTTCTACATAATACTGGAATAGGGGATCATGCTTTGCCTCCTCATATAATTCGATTGTTGCATTTTAGCCTCAACAATGGTCTCGCAATTTCACGTGCCCACATGTTCACCTCTCTATGAGACTATATATCATTTCACAATTGTAATGAATCTATGGGATAATGCTGTTTCGATGTATTGACTGCAATTTAATTATCTTGGGTTGCATCAGGTTGTGGCATACCTCCTAATATCGGCAGCATCTACGGCCGTGCCCATGACCAACAAGATGAGAAACAATGTCGATAACCTGTTCACCGACTGCTTAGCGGCTTCAATAAGCATGGCCTTCTTTGGCTTCCTCACGTTGGCTTTGTCTGCACTTATTTCCGGATACAAACTCTCAACCCAGTCCTACATTTAGTTTTGAGTTCGTTCAGCTCACATGTCTATTGTTTGTACTGCTGTTATACCTTCATTCTTTTTATGCACGGGGTTCGATTATCTTTGTAAATTTCGATGGTTTCGTGGAAGGAGTGGTGTGTTTCGGCTTGCCTCTGTATTTTAGTTTTTGGGTGTTTCGATCGGTAAATATGTACGATGAAGAAGGTTTAGAAAGTCGGTTGGTCTCTCTCCAATTCTCTGGCTACGATGAAGAGATTCTACTCGACCATTTATAAACCAAATCATCCCCAGACGAGAAGCAGGACCAGTGTAATCTGTCCATGAGCATTCATTAACAGTTGTTTTTTTTTTTTTTTAATGGTTGAAAATACGATTACTATTGATTTAGTTGGGCAAGTTTGGAGCAAATACATTAAAAGCATCGGCGCATAATAATAAATCAAAGAGGGTAGTCGGGGGATTAGCTACCTAATTACTAGGAAGGCTTAGGCAAGTTTGGAACAAATACATCAAAAGCATCAGCGCATAATAATAAATCAAAGAGTGGCAGTCGGGGGATTAGCTACCTAATTACTAGGAAGGCTTAGGCAAGTTTGGAGTAAATACATCAAAAGCATCGGCGCATAATAATAAATCAAATACTACCTAATTACTAGGAAGGCAATTAGCTCATTGGGCTTTTGTAAGCCAATCTGCTGTTTTATTGGATTCTCTGCTGCAATGGGCTAGAGAGAAGCCTGGAAATTCCTTTAGCTTTGTCCATGAGCATTCATTAACAGTTAAAAGACAGATAAATTGCAGGTTCTGTTGTTCGTTGTCTTAAATATGCGAAAACTGTCTCTTTGCATAAGGAAACAACACAAGTTTAATAACATGCATGATAATAATTCTATTTTGTTTCAGAACCATTTTTCTATTTTAGAAAGAAGTTTAGAATAGAAATTCGTTTGATAATGCATTGTTATCTTCCTATTTCTAAAACAAATTTTTGGTCCAAAAATTGGTTTGAAAAATAAATAAAAAGTAAATATTTTCTCCTTCTCTATTTTTGGAACATATATGATAAATAAATTTTTTTCTCATCACTCGCCATTGCTACTAGTTGGTCGCCCACCCACCACCGCTTGCCGTCTGCCACCGGCCATTGCTCACTGCCTACCTGCCGCCCATCATCCACCGTCCATCGTTTGCCAGTGCCCAGTAGGGAGAAATTTTGTGTCGTTATCAAATGAATTTTTATCCCAAAAATATAAATTTTGTGTCGTTATCAAACATGTTTTTTTTCTTAGAAACTCATCCACAAATAGAAATAGAATAATCTATTTTTATTCTATAAATCAATTTTTGGCCATTATTATCAAACATGTATTTTTCCTCAAAAACTCACCCACAAATAGAAATAGAAAAAATCAATTTCTATTCCATAAATCAATTTCTGATCAGAATAGTTATCATTCACGCTCTAACTGAGAGGATTTGGCAAATGCAGAAGCAGCATTTTCGTGTTTGAAACACATCCTAAAATAGAGTTGCAGTTTTCATCTCTCAATCTTATTAAAATCTTGATAGTTGAAGTTGCCATATTTATCTAACTGCAGAGGATTCTTACCTGTGATCTAGCTCTATAGGTTCCTGCAGATTATCCTAAAACAGCACAGAATATATAAAAGTTTGCTCGTGCACTTTAACTCGGACAACTTTCCGAAGGCCGTCTCATCAACCGACTGCCCAGCTGAGCGATCTTTTCAAAATGAATGAGATGCTTGCGCACGCGATAAAGATGCGAAGTATACAGAATCGCCGACAGCGTAACCGCTAGAAAAGATAACAGCATCAGCTTCCAGAAGTCCTGATGCAATAACCACAATTTGAGAAGTTAGATCCTGAAGCAAAAGATGCCTAGACTTGAGAGGGGGAAAAAGAAAAAACAGAGTTCACAGACGGTGCATCATCCATTTAATTGAAGCAGCACTCAGAATCAATCACCTGTGGATTCGAGATGAATAGTCCCATAACATAAGCCATCAAATCCAGAAAGGACTGGAGTGAGTTCTGAACGCCTCCAACGACGCATCGGTCGGATTCTGGCACCTCGTCCTGCCAAAAAGCCAACGAGAGAAATGAGGAAAGACAACAAAAGTCTCCAGCCCAGGCAATGAACAAGTGCTCCAACTGTGTTTGGTTAGGAAAGAATAGATCAGGAATTATGCTGGTGAGACTGTCCATAAAATCAGCCACTTATACTGTCATTTTGGAGACTAGAACTTCTGAAATCAAAGTAAATAACCTGCATTTGTTGAATAACAGCTAAATCGAACATCCACAGTCCCAGTCGAGATGCTGCCACTCCTCCCATCAGCATGTAGGCAGCTGCTAAGCCATTTTGAACCCATATCGAGCCGACACATACAAGCAGGAAGACCCACTGCGATAGATTTTAAGAATATATCCATGTCATGCTTTAAAAAATCTACTGACTAAAAATCCCTAGAAAGTAAGAACTCGTCACCGTACTTGGGACCAACAAGACCAGAGCCCTGTTCTTAGTGTAGAAATGCGGGATTGTAAGACTGGATAAACCAGAGTGGCTGCAATGCCAATTGTCGCACTTATGCCGCGTGCTATTCCGATGAGAAATGCCGGTACACCTTCCCACTCCAATGTAGCCGTCATCAAACTTCCGAAGCTGTGGAATTTGAAACCAAAACAATTAAATTCTTCTACTTGAAAAAGCAATCGAATTAGAGCAACAAAGACCTGAGATAACTTTCACACTGCCTTGATGATTGAGAAGCAGTGATAAATGCCTTCTCATAGATAGCACGAGAAAATGACAATAACATTGAGATAGCCTCAAATTTGATGCGAGCACGAATTTATCATACACATTTTCCACAAAAGATGAGTTTTCTAGACAAAATAGTATAACTGGGCCGAAGAAAAATGAATATTTGTGGGCAGATCGGTCTTTCTACGGGAAGGGAAATTGCAAGTTACATGACTAGTTCTAGATATATAATTGCAGAGTGAATTTCTAGTACATCACCTGAGGACTGTAAAATACAACAAAGCCAGGGATACTCCAGGAATCACAACTTCTTGCTCTAGGTACAATTTCCAAGCGCCAACGAAGGGAATCTTTGAAATTTTCTCCCCGAAATTTTGCTTTTGGCTGTTCTCTGCTGATTCTGAATCACCATTTTGAATTAGTGAGCTCTCTAACAGATCAACCGGAGGTCTCCAAGTTCTTCTCAGGTTTCTCTCCACAAGAGCCGGAATACCCTTATATACAGACATGAAAAACCAGTACTCCAGCCAAACACATGTTGTGTTCAATATGGCTAAAGTCATAGCAGATACTTTTAGTGAAATAAAGCTGATTATGAAGCCGGAAACAACTGGAGCAAATAATTTGCAGATCAGATCGATCCTTCTGATGACCGAGTTCATCTGGGTCAGAAGTCCTGGAGGTTGGCCTTCTGACATCACCACCACCCTGCATTTAGAGGCATAATTATGAGGCAAAATAAATTAAAACAAGAGTTTGTAGCAAAAAGATACCAGAAAACTGTTCTCTACTCAATTCACCAAAAGACTAAAGGCATACTACGTGCAACAGACTCTAACTATGGTTCTAAACCCTGCATTACCATTCTCTTTCAATCAAAATTGTTCCAGCCAAAGTAGAAAGCATGCCCATGGCTCCCGAAAGATTGGTCACGACGATGAACACAATGAACACTCCAGGATTTGTTGATTTCAGATCTGGATAGGCCAGCATACCAAAGACCGTGGCTCCAGCCACCACGAATGAGAAGTTTTGTGTCACGAGCCAGAGGCGTAGAACCTGCAACAAGTATGTGATATTACAAAAACAATTCGAACTCATCCTAGTATTCTGAGCAATTATTTTCTCTCTGAAAAATGCTTGTTTAGTTCCAACTTCGGTTGCGGCATTTGGACCTAAAGTGCCATCCAATATCTTTTGTTCTGTTCCTGAATTGAGAACTTTGAGAATTGAAGTTTATCGGACCTTGACATAACCCAGCTTATCTACCCACTCTCCAATGGTTGGACCAAGCAAGAATATGGAGCCAGATTCTACCACTCCGTAGACAGCGGCCAATAGCAAAGAGTCTGGCCAAATACTGATCATGTACAAACCTACCGAGAATTCCCACATCCTGCAAGACAAGAAGACATTATATTATATGGACAGGTGACACATCCAGTTGCCTCCTTTCCGTTTCATTCAAGTTAGATCTAAATGAACCGTGGCCTTACCAAGGATTGATTTTTCTAAAGAATTGCACATACCAAAATTTCCGGAACTACTGAATAGGTTGGGTCAAGGTTTTATTTCACCAAGAACTGTGTAAAGGATATGTACGCATGCCTAAACAAAAGAAGACAAGGGCTGTTTGATTGCTTACTCTTTTACATGATCCTGCTATATGCATCTGGCATACTGCTGAAAGGCACAAGCTTTTCCTTTTGCTATTTATTTTTTCCATTTTCCTTATTACCTGATAAATTGAAGCTAGTCAATCCATCCCGCACAGCAGCTACTGGAACAACTGCCTTTTTTTGCTAGATAGAACTAGTAAACATCAGTTTGCGACTCATTTTCAAGTTTTGGCCATGGAAGGGAAAGAAATTACTCTTTGGCTGAGATAATTGAATTATGTTGTTGAAACTATCTTCTCAATTCAAAAACTGTGATGTTGAAGTGATAATAGCAAATCAGCCTTTCTAAGCAATGAGAGGAAAATGGAAGAATGAAAAGTTAAAGCTTGCCAAATTTAAAAACATCTCAAGCTTGAATTGTATGAAGAGTACTATGCTGAACTGTGCTCCATGAAGAACATGTTCTCTTTCACATTATTAGCAAGTGTTCTTTATGATGGGTGAATCTGAACTATTGCCAAAGTTGAAGCAAAATGAAAAGTGTAACCTGGCACCCCATCTGGCCAAGAAGTGGCCCAAGTACAAATATTTGGTGAGGAACGACGGAAAAGATGGCTGTTGAGCTCCCGATTTGCGATCAAGGAGCGGCTCCCTCATCATGTTATGTCGCTGCGCTGACTTCTTGAATGATACCAAGTCGTTCCTCTTCTTCTTCTCCCAGTGAATTGTGGATGGGATGAACGATTGGGATGCGGATCTCTACTTTATATTGTGACCGCTCACTGCATCCAAAATGATGATAGGCTTTAAGTTGTACTATACGGTTGTGACGATTGCCCTGTTTTTTGGTGTGAATGATGAAAGTGATGCAAATGGTATCAAGAAAGTCGGTCCCTTATATTGCACACTTGGTTTCACCAAAAATAAATAAATAAATAAAGAAAACAAGATTAAATCCTGAAAACTGAGAAGAAAACGGATAAAGAAATCAAAACTATGGGGGTTAGGTGCACATGGCTACTCAGATATTGTCTACAAGCTGTCAGCTGTCTGACTGCTGATCTCTGTTTTTTTCCATGCGAGCAAGAAACAAAGAAAACCTCAAAAACAATGTTCAAATCCTTGTATTCAGTAGGATCCGAATATGGTGGGACCTTTGTCCAGAGAGCAAGTAAACGGCTTCAATAAGAAAAGTGGGCCTAAGAGCAATGGTCAAACCTTTGGATTACAAAATGCCAAATGCCTAATGTTGGAAAAGGTAACACGGAGCGTTCCACTGTAAGATAATTCACGTGGGTTTGTCTTTTCTGTCAAAGGGTTAGGATCCAAGAACAGCGAAACATATGTTTGTGTCTCATCCCTAACACCAGCTGCCACGAGGATCCAAGGTCTGAATCAGATCGGGACAGTGGAAGATAGAATAGTTCACTTCTTTTTTGATTTTTTCTTACTCCATTTTTCCTGTCAGAGAGCTAAATTATTTCCTTTCCTTCTCCAGAAGCACATCTAATTTGGACTCCTTTGAGCCTGCCATGCCCAGATAGATAAGCCTGGTGACACCCCTTTGTTGCAAGGAAAGAAGCCCAGCTTGAGAGGGCAGAACTTCTGGGGAATACTGGAGAAGAAGTTGCAATATCAATTCGCTGATTGTGGATACTGACGAAGCAAGAGTTGCTCATTTCTAAGACTTGGGCATTAGATAATGTTGATCGAAAAATAAAAGAATAGATAGAACGAGGAATAATGGATTTATGTAGTTCAATTGGAATGACCTACGACATGGAGAGAGCAGAGAGCAATACAAGATTCTACTATAGATCAAATGGTATTATAAAAATTAAAATCACAGTCGACTTGAGTTATTCTTTCTTTCAACTACTCATGCTCATCTCTTGAATGCAATCCAGGAAGAAGCCCATTCTTACAATTGAGAAAACACCTATTATTTATTGAGGGACTAGGACACTAAGCTAGAAAACATGGGAAATATTAAACTAAGAAACATAAAATTAGGAAATTTTAAACTAGGAAACTTGGAATTAGAAAACATTTAGGAAACCAACTTTAATAGGAAACCTTTGACTCACAAAGGAAACCAAATTGCAAACTAGGAAACGTAAAATTAGAAAATCTTTGAAAAAGGAATGTGTTTATTCTTCAACCCTCTTGAAAATCCTTCTGGAATACTTTTTCCTTATTAGACCTTTGTGCTCTCACATAATCTATATGTAAGAAACTTGGGATGCAAAATAGAAAATCTCAACCAAAAGTCAATTTCTATTAGGTTTTTTTATGGATTTAAATTCGAGAAATATTTCCAACAGATGATTACCGAAAATAAAAAGAAGAAGAAGAAGAAGAAGAAGAAAAGGAGCTAGCAGATGATGAATTTATGACATTCATCTCCTAGTTTCTCCTGCACAAATTCATCGGTAGCAAGAAACCATTTGGACGAGACCCTGTTCAATTACGGCAGATCATCTTCATATCCAAAAAAAATGTAGCACGAAGAACATGGAGACGTCTGGATATGACACTACGCCCGGCATAATGATCATCTCGATCGCGAAAAGAAAAGGAAATGCTACAAAGTCAGACAGTCATTTATCAGAACCTGTAAGAAACAGTCACATCCATATCATTGTAGCTCGATCATGATGCAGCCGATCGACCTTCCTCAGGATTCAACTGCCTTATCGTCTCAATCAATGGGAGCTGATTGGCGCCCGGATTGTTGTCGTGGAGGAATCTCTTCCTCGGGGCCGAACTTCGCGGGTCTAACATTCAGGATGAGCGGTAACTAGCATCCGATAAAGCCGCCATCATAAAAGAAAGACTGCAGATGGATATCAAATAGGAGCAAGTAAAACATACGTAACATGATAAAGACATCCAGGAACAGTTTGCATATGATAGTCATCTGAGTGTTCCGGCATATTCTGCATTAATGTATGCGCGATGACCTTTCCAGGATATCGTTTCTTACCATGCTGTCCTTATTTTTAATGCACGAACCTCTCGTTTGCGGAGTTTTTGGGCCCTGGATGCCCGGTTTACCTTTCTTTGGCTCTGCTCTTCGAACGCTTTTGAAACTTCTTCTGCGTGTGCTTGGACGACAATGACCTGACTTTAGAACCAGAAAAGAAATACGAGGTTGGCAAGTGCTTTTTTCCCGTTCACAAAATAATGCCAAAGCTAGCAGATCTTGCGGTTCAAATCTAACACAAGACCAAAAAAAAAATAAAAAAAAATTATCATAAGAGTCAACGTGAAATGATCAAGAGCACCGGAAATTTAATTGATTTGGTCCGAGTGTTGCTACTTGCAACCCATTGGGAGAGCCAGTCATAAAAAAACTCACTATCAATCCAAGAGTTACAAAGTTCAGAACAATCATCCAAAAAATCATAAATTTATTGTACGGCAATCAATTCAATTCTAAACATTGGTAAGTTTAACCCTAAATTTTTAGACAATTTGACAATTTAGTCATTCCAATTAATTTTGGTTTGAGAAAACTAACGCGAATGGTTTTGCAATTTTTTTCTCTTCTTTTTCCTATTTCCCTCTGTCAATTGCTAAGTATCACCGATGGCCAACGGTGGTTGTCAGCCACAAGCTAGGGCCAACAAGGTTTGGGACACCCTCGTTGGCAATAGTCCTCACCAGATTTGGGTAAGGGGTGGCTGGTGAGGGTGGCCCTCGCCAGATCCGATGAAGGTAACCCTTGCCTATGGCCGGCAACCAATGGAAGGAATAAAAAAAATTGAACGAAAAGAAAAGAAAATTTTCAAAACATAAAAAGATTGTAAAAATCCTCTATATTAGCACTGGCCATGTCATGTAGGACTGCTGGCACTGATTGGATCGTTACGTTAGTAACTTCAAGCCAAGATTAGTTTGAATGATTAAATTGACAAATCGTCAAAAAGTTTAGGACTATATTAATTAGATTTAAAAATTTAGGATTTAATTGGCCGCATTCTAGTAAGTTTATAACTTTTTGGACAACTTTTCTTATAGTCACAATCAATCACTCAAGCTCTCGTGTGTCTCCAATAGTCCAATATAGAATCCTCACAAGCCTAGTAATTACCACACCAAGTTTCGCAAGAAACTAAGAAAAAAACCTCCACCGTGTTCGTGTTCTCAAAAAGAAAAAGGTCAAAATCAGACTTTTAAACCCGAGTTCACGTCCATACTGGATGACCAGTAGCGAAATTAGTAGGCTAGGTGCTGCTCAGGGCGGGCAACTCGGCCGCAAGCTGGCCGACCGCCTGGCCCATGCCTAGTAAATTTCAGCCACTAGGCTTAACCCGACCGCCATCCCCGGCCTTTCGGTCTATGTGCCAAGTCCCTTCTTTTATCGTGCCACGAACGCCTTCTAACTTGTCATGGACCTAACTCAATCTTCAGGCTCCAATGTAAACTCCGACTCAGCAAGAATTTGAGCCACAAGCTCGACAGACCGGATGTCTAGGTTCAGATCATGTCCGGTTAATTCAGTTAAATGAACAGTGAAAGCAGTTTCCTTCCTGTTCCAACCAACCCTGTCCCGCTCATTTTTGTCCTGATGATCTTCATGGACGATACCAGGCAAGCGTTTTGCGGCTAGATTGCATGGCTTGTCCTTTCCAGGAGCTTCGGTCCAAACCCCCCCTCGATGATCAGATCCATCCAGCGGTCCAAGCGTTCATGCGAAACCACTACTTGCTAACAAAATCACAGAAAATTTTGTTGATCGACAATATGGGCGAATGCAGGAGATTTCGATTGGAAATGGTGTAAATCTGCAATGCAATTAATGCAATGGATTTCGCCAAAGCTCAGCTCATTATGCATTAGGAATTCAAGTTGAATGACTTCGTTATCTCAGGTTGCAGGAAACTGAAGTTCAGCAGAACTCAAAAGTGTGGTAACTGGAAGTGTAATTTTTTTCCGTATTGCATCTTAAGCATGTGAAAAAATCACTCTGCAGGGCGTATAAGAAAGCATGTAAAACAAACAGATGAATTTTGCAAATGTGAAAGCACCAGCCCATATTCCTATAAACATACCGAAGTCCTTGATTGTATTTCTCAATCCGATATCAAAATCCTGTTAGGACAGTCTGCACTCTCATCGTTTTCTATTTTACACAGAATTGCCAGGCGTCACAGCATCAGTGGCTCATCATGGAATACAATATCAGTCGACAAATATAACAAGATTCTTAAAATGTCCTAGAATAGCACTAAATGAAGTTCACACGTTCTGACTCTGGTGGGTGTCGGGAGACCGTACGATTGACCAACTTCTCAGCAAAATGAGCTTCTCAAAATGGATCAGGTGCTTGCGGACACGGTACACATGGAAAGTATATAAAGATGCCGATAGGGTAGTGGACAGAAATGATAACAAAATCAACTTCCAGAAATCCTGATGCAGTAGCCACAAATCAATATTCAGTTAGATTGTAAATCAAAAGTTTGACCAACTTTAGATAATTAGCACACATGATACAAGTAACATATTATCCATACTGCCATAGGAAGTAGAAGCAATGGTGATCACCTGTGGATTTGAGATGATTATTCCCATACCATAAGCCATCATATACAAGGTGGACTGAAGTGAACTTTGGGCACCTCCAACAATGCAACGATCAGATTCTGGAACCTTATCCTGCCAAAAATGAGAAAAGGGCCAGAACAGAAAGTGATATTTCAGGTATGAGAATTTGTGAACCACTGCAAGAAACTGTTTTTGTGTAGAACAGCATCGAAGTATCCCACCAAAAGTTAAAGCTAGTAAATGTTAATGAAACCATTTGAAGAACGCACAAGGAGCTGAAGAATGAGGAAGAAGATGAACAAGGAATAAACCCATACGACGATATACTAAATGGTGAGTGAAGATAACGAGTTGTGGGTTTGATACCAATTAAAAGGATCCAAGCCAAAAGCTTAAACAAGTAGGTGAAAGAGATCAAGCTAAACCTCAACCACAGATACATCAAGAATGCTTGTGATATGTCTAGGCAATGAGCGACTGGTGCTATTCTTTTGAGTTATAATTGAAACGGAAGTAGATAACCTGCATCTGTTGAATGACAGCTAAATCGAACATCCACAATCCCAGTCGAGATGCCGCCACTCCACCCATCAGCATATAGGCAGCTATTATGCTGTTTTGGACCCATATTGACCCAACACATAGAAGCAGGAAAGTCCACTGCAATAGTTTCTCATAATGCAGAGTTCAGTTGTTTTTCACTAATCAGTATACCCAAAAAAGTCCCATACAAGTTGGTACTCGAAAAATATACCTGGGACCAGCTGGACCAGAGCCCAGTTCGGAGTGTGGAAATATGAGAATGTAGCACTGGATAAACCAGAGTCGCAGCAACACCGATTGTTGCGCTTATTCCGCGTGCTATCCCGATGACAAATGCAGGTATACCTTCCCACTCTAATGTAGCCGTCATCAAACTTCCGAAGCTGTAAATCCATACAACAATCCTCAAATTGTCAAAGCATTCGAATCAGAGCAAGAAAGACTTGAGACAGACAAAATTTTGCACAGTTCCTGATGATGCAGCAGTGCAGTAGTAACTGTATAGCTGATAAATACCAGAAACAACCTAACAATTAAGATGACCTTAGTCTTTGATGCATAGGTAAGTTTCCACATTATAACATATCAAGAACTTCGATTGATCACCCCTTTTTTAACCCTTTTAGAGGAAAGCTAAACGTCAATAGTAGTAGATTATAGGTAAGTCCTGTAAACTAATGTGAAAGAAATGAACTTCGAGGGTCCATCAGTTTCCAGTATGTTACCTGAGAACTGTAAAATACAACAAAGCTAGCGCGATTCCAGAAAGCACAACTTCTTGCTCAAAGTACACTCTCCAAGCACTTACTAGGGGCAGATTTGCAATTTTCTCACCAACACTTCTCTTTTGGCTTTTTTCTGCATTTGCTGGATGATCATCATCTGGAACAGACAAGCTCTCTGTCAGCTCAGCAGGAAAAGGTTTCCGGGTTCTTTGTTGGTTTCGCTCAGCTAAAGCAGGAATCCCCTGATATACTGACATGAAAAACCAGTACTCCAGCCAAACACTGATGGTGCTCAAAACTGCCAAAGTCATAGCAGATGCTTTTAGTGAAGCAAAGCTGATTATGAAGCCTGATACGACAGGGGCAAACAACTTGCAGATCAGATCAATCCGTCTTATAACTGAATTCATCCGAGTAAGGAGTGTAGGGGCTTGGCCTTCCGACATCACCACCACCCTGCATTTAGAGGCACATTAAAAGCAAATTTGAAAAGAAAAAAAAAAACAAAAAAAAGAAAAGAAAAAGAGAACAGTATGACTTTGGGATGCCGGTATTCAAGCTCAATACTATTACCACTCTCTTTCAATCAAGATTGTTCCAGCAAGAGTGGAAAGCACGCCAACAGCTCCAGAAACATTGGTCAAAAGGACAAGCAAGACAAAAGCTTGAACACTTGTGGACTTCAAATCTGGGTAGGCTAGCAAACCGAGAACCGTGCCTCCAGCAACTATGAACGAAAGGTTCTGTGTCACGAGCCAAAGCTGGAGAACCTGCAACAAATATTTGCTCCTTCATGAATGTAAAATCGCACAGTTATCATATTTAAATAAACTGGTATACTGTAAAATTCAGAGCTAAAGTCCCGTTCAATGTTTTCTTAGGTGCCATAGTACATGAAGAATTGTAAGTTCATCAGACCTTGACATAACTCAGTCTATCCACCCACTTTCCGATGATCGGGCCGAACAAGGCAGTGGAGGCATTTTCCACCACTCCATAGACAGCGGCCAACAGTAAAGAGTCTGGCCAAATGTTGATCATGTATAAGGCTACAGAGAAATCCCACATCCTGCAAGACAAGCAGGCATGAAAGATACTTCATTTCCAAATGGAGAGGTATCAAGAGGGAAGATCATCTGAGAATAAAGCCGTTAGTTCATTGAGAATTGCCACACTTATATGGTCAATTCAAGTAAAAGACTGAAATGAAATTTAATCAGCCATGGGACTGATTTTCCTAATATGAACGGCATAAGACAGAGCTTTCACTGTTTGTTGATGAATTGGGGCAAATTGATGTTTCCACTAACAATCATGTACCAGTTATGAATCGGTGTATAGCAGAAAACAAGAGATGTTATCCTGTAACGCGAGTACTACTGAAAGGAAGCTAGGATGTTCTCTTCACCATTCTTCCTATCACTGTTTACCAGATAAGTTGAGGATTCGTACCCAGAATTGGCAATTTTTTGTTGGAAAGTTTTATACATCCCATCAACACTTACTACAACTAGGACAACAAACTTGTGTATTTTCCCACTAAACAGGGAGTAACCTCTCGTTTGGCGACTAGAAAGCATTTCTTTGGTTGAAGTGATTAGGCTACATAGTCTAAACAGCAAAACCTTCGATCAAATCCAAAAATTCTGATGTTCCAGTGACATATTATATCAGGTACGGACGAGAAGGATGGATAAGTCAAGACACCAATTGGGACAATTTGAAATGATGGAGATGTTTTATTATATCCAAAATAAGAATGATACAGAGAGCACGCAAACACGCTCGTATAAAAGACTGAGAAGAGCAAATCATCATATCCTAAGGAGATCATACTCAGAACAGCAACAGGACTTTTAGGAGAGTTGAACCAAAGTAAATAGCACAGAACCTGGCACCCCATCTGGCCAGGAAGTGGCCCGAGTACAGATATTTGGTGAGGTGCGATGGGAAAGGAGGCTGTGGAGAAGACGTTTCATGGTCGAGGAGCGGCTCCCTCATCATCTCTATGGTAGGTTAAGTGAATTCTTGAATCTTAGCAAGCAACTCCTCCTCTTCTTCTTCTTCCTCCTATTCTTCTTCTTCTTCTTTGTTGCAATGAAATCAGAACTGATCGAATAAAATAGCTGAAGCGTTGATCTTGACTTTTACAGGCGCATGAATATGATGCTAACTGGTGTAGGTTGTCTCTCCAAGCCTTTACAAGCGTCGGAAGTGTCAACTGATTTTGTCCTTTCCCGGTGAGGAAGACAGAACCCTAGAAAAGTCAATTAGAGAGTTGGTGTTTTGAAAGGGTCATGTAGGTTACATCCATGGAATTGTAATTGGAATTGTAATTATAAAAACTAAGATTGCATTTGGTCGTATGAATCTCATTTGTAAATATGATATGATTGGATAGGATAAGATATAAAATTTAAAAAAAAAAATTGCTATATCATCTCTATTGTTTAGTGAATTGCAATAATAAAACTGGATATTTACATAACCCATCATGTTCATTATTTAGTAAATCGCAGTAATAAAATCGGATATTTATATATCTCATCATGTCCATTATTTGGTAAGAATGGCATATTTATATAAATGAATCTAAAAATTACATAAACGAAGACAATGAGAATTCATTACGATTTTCTTGCTTTTCCATTTCTATTTGCTTATTTTTCCCTCTCTTTTCTTCTTTAATTTTTTTGCCCCTTCCGTTATTCTCAAATAAAATTTAATTAAATAGTAAACTATACTAATATACCTAAAATAAGTAATAAATATAAATGCTAAATATATATTGCATATGCATTATAAAATAGAAAGAAATTCAAATACATGAATAAGATAGGAATAAATAAAAACAAATTTGTTGTTATTTATTATTATTTGAATTTTTTATAGTCAACTATTATTTTAATTATTAATTTAAGAAATTCTTTATTTGAGAAAGATAACTTTTATATGATGAATATTTGAAATTCTATCAATCTTTATCCCACCTCTCACATGAGATAATTTTTATTTGAACTATATAATTCTTATATCCGACTTTATCCTATTTTAGACAGAAACCAAACACAAGATAGGACAAATGTTATCCCGACTACTAAATGTAACCTAACTCTTCCCCTTGACTTTTCCAATTTTTGACTACAATACAATAGACATTTATTAGGAGTGCTAGACACCTGGAGTTAGGGGTGTCAGAAATCGAACCGAAAAATTTAGTTTTTTCGGTTCGGTTCGTATTCGGTTTAGTTCTCATTAAAAACCACAAATTTTTCTTTTATCGGTTAACCGAACCGACAAACCGATAAAATCAAACCATTAACCAAACCCTATTTTTTATTCTCTCTCGTCTCCTCTGAGTCCTCTCGTCTTGGTCGATTTGGAGGTACAATGGGGACGGCGACTGTGACGGCGACGGCGACCGATTGAGGGACGGAGGCAGCGATTGAGGGCTAAGCCCTCGCCGTTGTCGGGAAGGGCTGACAACAGTGGGGGGAGCGTCGGCCAGGGTCGCCGACTCCTGGCCATGGCCCGGCGACCCCAGCCGACCGGCGGCTAGGGGGTGGCGGCCCTTAGCCCGGCCGAGCGAGGGCTGCCGACCCTTGCCGGATTTGGGGGAGGGCCGCGACCCTCGCCCCAGATCTGGGCGAGGGCTCGCAAGCCCTCACCGTCGGTCAACTGGGGTCGCTAGGCCACGGCCGGGACCGCGACCCCGGCCGACGCTCCCCCACCGTCGCCGACCCTTCTCGGCGATAGTGGCGGCGAGGGCTTAGCCCTCAATCGCTGCCTCCTCTCTCTCGCTCCCCTTTTCTTTTTTAAATATAAATTTTAAATAATTATTATTTATTTTTATAATTTAATTAAATTAATTTTTATATTAAAATTCAAATCCGCTAAAAAATGACGTTGTTTTTGCCTTCTTTTTTTTTTTTTGTTGAGTCAGTACTCCGATGAGCCACGTAAACGAAAAAAATAATAAAAAATTATCACCTAGAATTTCTAGTGGGATTCTCCGAAGAGGCACTTAAGTGTCTCACTTTTCAAAAAAAGTGGCACTTAAGTGTTACTTTCCTAACTTTTGACGCTTAAGTGTCAAGTTTTGACACTTGGGGTGTACTTCTCCCTATTTATCAGCTCTCTCTTTCTGCTTTATGGATTTCTTTCTGCGCCATAACATTACACTTTTAGCTTCGTGAACAGAGCACTATGCAGATATCTAGAAATAATAGCTATCACATAATATCTTTAATGGGAAAAACATAAGAATGTTTTTGCTATCGAAGAATGTGCTTTGTTATTGCCATAAGCCTCTTTCCTCACAATTGAACTTCTGGGACAAATAGCCTGTCCAATAGAAGTTTTCGTTGTCTCACTCCACTAGAGCCGATCGGCTCCTTGATCATCATGCATCACGGATTGACAAGGGCAGACCTTCTCTCGGATGCTTTTAGTCGAGGGCTTTGAATGGCTGTTAATTAGCATCTCAATAAGCTAATATCATCAACAAAACTGCAGCAAATAGTAATCAAATCAGAGTCAATAGAACTTCTACATCATGGCAAGTACATCCCTGAATTTGCATATCATGATCCAACAACTACTCCTAGATATTCTGAGTTAAGACATGTACAAGGGTCTTCCAAGTTCCAACTATGTAGTTTTTCCGGAACTGCTGTTAATATGTACATTTTTTAAACGGCATGATAACTTAATCCATCAAGTTTGGGCTCTCAGAATTTAAAGAAATCCTTCATTAAAAAAAAAAAAAAAAAAAAAAAAACTCCGATTGACTAGCTTCTTTTATATCAATCCTTTCGACCTTCGCTCCTCACGAGGATTTGCTGGACCATTTGACCATAATCAATAGCTTCTCCAAATGAACAAGGTGCTTCCGGACACGGTAGACGTGCACACAGTAGAGAATTGCAGCTGATGTTACCACCAGAAAAGATAGCAATGACAACTTCCAGAAATCCTATAGCCAAAAAAGAAGTGAGCATAGCTGAAGATAGGTCCAAATGGGCTTTATTTGAGAAAAGAGAATAATTCCAAATGTAATATGTTAAACTAATCTCCTTTGACAAATATCATCAATTATAAAACCATATTAACCACAAAACAGATGTGTGACGTGTACACATCGCACACCTCTCTCTCTCTGTTTATATAATACAAGAGCAGACAGGGAATTTTACCCGCGGATCAGATATTATTATTCCCATGACGCTGGACATCAAATCCAGAGCAGACTGAAGAGAGTTCTGAACTCCTCCAACAGCACCACGATCACATTCAGGAACATTGTCCTATTCAAATTTAAGAAAAATGCTGAGCATGCCGATTCGATTATTATTCATGGTAGAAAATGTCTCCACTTTATCAGACGGATTAAGCTAGATTGATGCATGGAGTCCTCACCTGCATCAATTGTGTCACGGACAAGTCGAACATCCACAATCCTAATCGTGATGTCGCCACACCCCCCATCAACATGGACACTGACAGATGCTTGTTTTGAACCCAGATAGACGCAATGCACATGATCAGGAAGGTCCACTGTGTCATCATCATCATGCAATATCAGACAATTTAACTCTGTGTCTAAACCTAAATCAAAAGTTGCAATGCCAAGCTGAAAGTGGTGCAAGTACCTGGCACCAAATAGACCAAAGTCCAGTACGAAGTGTCGAAATGCGAGAATGCAAGAAGGGGTATATAAGAGTCGCTGCGATTCCGATTGTGGCGCTTATTCCACGGCCTATACCAATAATATAAGCAGGTATTCCTTCCCACTTCAGGTCTGCCATCATCAAAGTCCCAAAACTGCACTGAGAAAATTAATAAGATAACAACACTTAAAACGGGACTCGAGCCACAACCACAAGGAAATGATTGCTTAAAGGAATCCCAATCAACCATGATCTCAAAGCAAGAGAAAATGGACCATGCCAAGCTAGCCAAGCTGAGCACATTACTCAGTTTGCCTAGTAAGATATTCATATTCGGTCTTCCAAAGTAGATACTACATACTGCACAATTTGTTCTAAGAGGTAAACCCACGTTAACTAGTTAAAAATCATGTTGCGCATGCAAGCTACAATTGCCAGCAGAATTTTCAAATTGCAGACTTTGAAATTGCTGTTACCTGAGAACTGTAAAATACAATAAGGCAAGAGCTATGCCAGGGAGTACCACCTCCTGCCTTAAGTATGTCCTCCACGAAACCATGAAAGCACTATTCATGACTAGATTCATTTTCCTCCTCATCAAGCTATTTTCTTCTGTCCCATGAACACTTGCCTCATCACGAAGCGCCCCACCTTCTAATGTTGCTACTCTGCCTTCAGTACCATCCGAAGGAATTTTCTGTCTTCTCCTCCGGTTGTTCTCTCTCAGTGCGGGAATGCCACTGTATACGGAACTCATAAGCCAATACTGTAACCAAACAGATGCAAAATTCCAGAGTGCAAAAGCCACGGCAGAAGCCTTCAGTGATGCAAAGCTGACAAAGAAGCCCGACACTACCGGAGCAAATAGTTTGCAGATTAGGTCGATCCTTCTGACAACTGAGTTCATCTGTGTCAATGTTTCTGGTGGATGCCCTTCTGATATCACAACCACCCTGCAAACTGTCTTTCATCAGGTTTCTTAGATAAGAACTTTTGCATTTTATGGTGACCGAGTATTTTATGGTTAGACCATGCTTGTTACTTGCTACATGAGGGAACAAGAAAGCTGTAAATTCTTAGTTTCCAGGGTCATGACCCCTAAACCACATTCAATGGAACTTTTGATGGTATGACAAAAAAGCATGTTTAGAACTCAAAAATTGCACAGTAATGGTTAGATAGAATCACCATTCCCTTTCAATCATAATGGAACCGGCAAGAGCAGACAGAACACCAATGGCTCCAGAGAAGCATATTAATATTACTAGAGAGATAAAAGCCACGAAGTTTGTCGACTTCAAATTCGAGTGAAATAGCAGCTCCAGCACCGTTCCCCCAGCAATAAAAAAAGAGAAGTTCTGGGTCAACAACCAAATTCGTAGAACCTGCAAATAATTGAAGGCATAATATTGTTGCCAGCATTTGTGCCAAAACCGATAACCCAAACCGCTAAAAAGAAAGGGAAAAACTGCTCGAATCAGATTAGAATGCAAACTCAGACTTTGGACCATTATGTGCATACTTTATCATTCAAAAGAATTGCTCCCAAGTTGCCATGAGTTGGTGAAAACATGGATATCTTAAACGACGCTGATCAAGTTCTCCAGGTTATTTGTCAGGTGTGAGAGATGTCAGTATGTGGCCAAGGCTCGTCGTAAGTAATGCTAATCTTGCATTAAAATATTATAAGATGCTTACGCTATGAGGGGTCGCAATGGTATATAGAAATTCAGAAAATACTAAATAGTCAATAAGTTATTCAGTCTCGATATCACATGTATTTTTTAACGAAGCATATCTGCAATTGTAACGAGCAACCTTTGCAAACCTTTGTATAAGTCGATGTATCCATCCATTTCCCAACAACTGCCCCAAAGAGTGCTGTAGAGGCTGACTCCACTGTACCATAAATAGCAGCGAAAAGAAAAGAACTTGGCCAAAGACTGATGAAGTATAAAGCGACGGAGAATTCCCACATCCTGCAACCAAATGACTAGTGTCAATGAGCATGGAAGACAAGCCGCACAACCTCCTGATAATCGGACTATCCTTCTATCTAAAGTTATGACAAAATAATGGAATTTAAGAACATCAAACTGCTAAGACATTCCAAAAACTTACCACCGCCTAGGGCTGAGCATGGTTCCCGGGTTACCCGGGAACCGGAACCGAACCGGGGGAGGGTCCGGTTCGGTTCCCGGTTCCTAGGGGACCGGTTCCGGTTCCGGTTCCTTTTTTCTAGGAACCGGGAGTTCCGGTTCCGGTTCCAGGTTCCCATTGGAACCGGAACCGGAACCGGAACCGTAACCGGAACCGGTTGCGGAACCGGAACCGGTTGCGGAACCGGTTTAGGGCTCCAAAGAATCTCCAGTCCACAGCTCTTCATTCAGATTTCAGTCTTCAAAGTTCAGACCTCGCACTCACACAGTCACGACTCATGCCGCTCTGAGTCGCGCCGCCGGACGCCGCTCGCCCTCGAGGAGGCCGCCGCCGCCGGACCCCGCTGGACGCCAGTCGCCGATGCCTCTCGCCCAATCCCTCGCCGCTCGACGCCAGTCGCTGCCCAAATCCGTGAGTCACGCTACTGGACGCCGCTTTGAGTCTCGCCACCGGACGCCGCTTTGAGTCTCGCCGCCGGACGCCGCTCACCTTTGAGGCCGCCGCCGCCGGACGCCGCTGGACGCCAGTCGCCGACGCGGCTCGCCCGAACCCTCGCCGCTCGACGCCGCTCGCCCAAACCCTCGCCACTCGACGCCAGTCGCCAACGCCGCTCGCCCAGACCCATATGTGCCTTTTCGATCTCGCTGAGACTCGACTGCTTCTGGTCAAAAGATCGACCGCCCTCCATTGCTGGTCACGTGGGCTTCCCGTTTCTTGATTCCGGTTAGATTCTGGGCTCGTCCGTTTCTCTGTGTTTCGTGGGTCGTGCGCTGTTTCGATGAATTTTTCGGTTTTGGGTCTGTGGGAATTGTGGGATGGTTTCTTGGGTTCGATGAGTTCCGTGGAAAGGATGGTGTTGTGGGTTCGTCGGCCTTTCTTTTCTTTTGATCGAATTCACGATGCGTTTTTCGCTAAACTTCGTCGGCCTTTCAGGTAAATATGGTCTTCAGTCAGCTTGTGAAGATGCCACAAGACAAGTTAAGTATTGATGGTTAAATCTTTTGCTATATATTTCCTTATGTAGGTGGTAGTTGCTCCAATTCTCTTAGGATCTTATGTTCCTGTTGATGCCATTAAACTGTCGATCAGCACCTTGCAGGTAAATATGGTCTTCAGTTAGCTCGTGAAGATGCCAAGCTTTCCTCTCTTGTACATCTTCAGCGATGCTTATTTTTTCAAATTACTATTTCTTGCTTTAGGCGAAGTGGTAGGTTGCCCTGTTAGAAATAGTTGCTCTTTGATATTCTAAAGTGTGTGTTGTAACTACATTTCGAGCAAAGCTTTTGATCTATTCCCTGGATGTGTAGTACAGTAAATTTAGCGAGCATCCACAAGTTATTGAAATTCATTTTGAGATAAGTGAATTTGTCATGTAGGATTGATTTTCACAAAGAAAAAGGATTTTTTGGGCCCTGTGCTACGCCATAATCTTCCTTAATTTGAGTGAGCAATGACACTTGTGTCTGTTCTTTTGCATTAATTTCATTGTCATCATCATTTGAACATGCAAGTTTTGAGTTGTCGCAATGATTCCATTTTCTCTAATCCATTCTTATGTACCTTCTCTTTTGCAGCATTAACCCATTTAGGCCCATTGGGTTCGGACTTTCAGTATGGACTTCAGCTGCTTCTCATATAAGACCTTTTTAAATGCAAGCTTTGCTCCTATTCAATCAAAAGAAAGACCGTCAGACATAGAGACGCCTTCCTGTGAAACTCAAGGTTCTTCTTGTTATGTTTTACTTTTGGAGACATATCACTATGTTTATGTCTGCTTATTATGTCAACTGATATCTCATAGAGCAATGGCAAGATTTTAGTATGATTGTTTGCAATCTATTACTGAACAAAAGACCTCGTCCTTCAAGTTACCGTAGAGTATGCGTGTACGTTATAATTCAAATTTGAAAATGAAAAAAAAAAAAAAAGAACCTGTGGAACCTGGAACCGACCCCGGAACCTGTGACAGGGTAGGTTCCAGGTTCTTGGTTTTGAAGGGTAGGTTCCAGGTTCCAAATTTTTTGGAACCTGTACCCGAGGGTAGGTTCCAGGTTCCAGACGGAACCGAACCGGAACCTGGAACCGCTCACCCCTACCACCGCCTGTTAAAAGTTACCAAATCACAGATATTCAGCTCGTGGAAAGTTAGAAGTTTTGTGCTGTTATATAATGGGAAAATTGTCCAAAAAGTCCTAAACCTATTGCACTTTTACCAATTTAATCATAAACCTTTTAATTTTGCTAATTCAGTTCTAAACCTTTTCACTTTTTGTCAAGTGAGTCAATTTGGCCAATTTTGATTGGAAAATGCTGACGTAGATGCCGGTGGTGCCACGTAAGACCGCCGACATTGACATGGACAATTTTTAATAATATTTTAATATTTTTTTGAATTATTATAATTATTTATGTTTTTTCCCTTTCTTTTTTTTTTCCTTTTCTTTCTTTTCTTTTTGGCTTTCCTCGCCTAGGCAAGTGTTAGCCTTGCCCAAACCAGATCTGGCGAGACCGGCCCTCGCTCAGGCCAAGGCAGCCTTACTGAGCATCAGTCGAGTGACGGTGACGCCAAGCGAGGCCGGCCTAGCCTAGGCGAGGGTCGGCCTCACCTAGGCCAAGGCAACCTCGGCGAGCGTCTATCAAGCGACGATGATGTCAGGTGAGGCTGCCCTGACTTGGGCACAAATCAACCTCACCTAGGTGACCCTTGCTAGGTCGCGCTTGGGCGAGGGCTCCCCTCCCCGGGGCTAGCCCTTGCCAAGTCGGGCCTCGCTTGCGGCGGGCGAGGCCAATTGGCTAGTTGTGGCCGGTGATCGACCATTGCCTGTGGTCGGCCAACCATCTGAAAAGGCAAAAGAAAAAAGCCAAAAAGAAAAGAAAGAAAAGAAAGGAAAAAAGGGAAAAAAACAGTAAAAATAATAAAATTTTATTAAAAATTGTCCACGTTAATCCAAAGGTCCTATGTGGCACCATTGGCATCCACGTCAGCATTTTTCGGTCAAAGTTGGTCGGATTGACTTAATTGGCAAGAAGTGAAATGTTTAGAATTGAATTAGCAAAATTAAAAAATTTAGACAATTTTCCCATATATAATAGATTCCCTAATTTTCATCGCGTGCTATTTGCTGCTTTAATTTAATGTAACCTACCACATGTTTGCTACGGACTATAAACAAGAAGATAATTCGACGTTTGCTATATAACATGTACGACAAAAATAATATGCCGGCCATGAATATGGCAAAACTCCTGTTTGTGAAATGTGGTCATCTCGCTTGTTCTTCTTGGTCATCATCTTATACCAGAAACTGATGACGTGATCTATGACTGAACCCCGAACATTTTCTAATAAACCACAGGCAGAGAATGGCAAGGAAAGGATAGATACGAAACAAAACACTGAAAGACTGATTTGAGAAACTTGTGCATGATGTAGATACCCTCTCAGCTAAAGAAAGCAATCTGGTGCATCTCGCAACTCAACGTGACTCCATCTGTTGTGCGTCGAGAAATCTCTCATCCCACATTACACTTGTCTAGTTGCACCAGTAGACAGGCCTCACCCAACGTCAAATTAAAAAAAAAAAAAATGCAATTTGAAGCCATAAAGGGCACGGGTGAGTCAAGACCAAAGCGAGCAATCTGGTGTTAGCGACACACTAGGGCTTTGGCTGCCTATGGTACTATTAGATTGATATTAGGCATCACATACATCTCCATTCCCACAACAACATCATCTACAACAACAGAACCTAGTCAAAGCAAAACCAGAGAATCAGAATCGATAGTTTGTACTCGAAATGTCAATTTCTTTTTCCCTTTATAAGTTAGAGAGAGATAAAAACCTGGCACCCCATCTGGCCAAGAAATGGCCTATGTACAAGTATCTAATGAGAAGTCTAGGAGGTGGAGCGACTCTTTCTTGACTCCCCATCATTTCTCGCTCTGGGTCTTGTTGATCGACAACATCGAACTCTCTAATCCCCACATCTCCCCCTGTTTCAACTCCACTTTCAGTGCCCCCGGAAGCCGAACTCTGAGGAATTGTACTAGCAATTGTGTTGCTCGGTTGAATTGCACGATCTTGATCGCTACCTGATTTCTCCATCTCCATTCTGAGAATTGAGAAACTGCACACAAAACACAGAAATAGGTCACTAATACACGTGACGGGTGAACCTAAAACAACCCCCTTTCTTTCCACTTGTACGTTGTGATCACCATGAGAGCCTTCACGTGTACCCAGTTGAACCATATCATAAAGAACCAATGGAAACGAGGGAAATAGCAGAAAAGGTGGCCGCGGCAATATTTTATTGTTGACTTGTGGTGGTGAATGAATATTTTAAACACTTTTGGAAATAAAATAATCCACGCGCATGTCAATGAACTGCATATAGAATCAAATCTAAAACCAAAAGAAGATAGAACTAGAGATAAACGAAATACCGGCGGCAGTCAGAAGATCACACAACGAGATCCTGCAGAAGTAACTCGCCTCGTCTTCCTGCTAAGCTGCCAACAGGACAAAAGTAGTGAACGAGAAGCCCCGGACTTCAGAAGATCAAAAAGCAGACGCTCCAAGTTGCAGACAATATATGGACAAGAAAACAGAACAAAAAGTGGGGCACGGTTCTTTTGCTGATGCTGTCATATGCTAAAAAATTTTGATTAGAATAGATTAATACCACAAAAATCTTAAATTAGTATAATAAATTTACTTCATATTAATTTTTTGACCATAAAAAATCTCAAATTTGTATACTTATGACAAATTTATTATATATTTTTTTTGTTAAATTTTACCATTAAACTGCTGAGGTAAATGACACATGGCAGTTGACATATGTAATAGGTGTACTAATTTGTAATTGTTCGTGATATTAATCTAATTTAATAGAAACTAACGAAAAGTAAATTTATCATAAATATATCAGTTTAAGGTTAATTTGTCACAGGTATACCAATTTGTGATTTTTTGTATTATTAACCCAATTGATAACTATTGAATATTTTTTGTTAAAAAAATATGCGACCAAGGAATTGTTCTTAAATGATTACATTATATAATTATTTATGACGTATTACACTAAATTAAGACGAAACATCATATGCCTTTCGAAAATGTCATAAATTATTGAAAAATAAGATATTAATGCATAACAACGAAACATAGTAAACCCCTGAAGAACTTCGTAAATTTACAGAAATTGTGATATTTATATACCTACGACATTTTGCACTAGATTATAGCAAAACATTGCAAGCCTTTATAAAACGTTGAGAAAAATTAATAATTGGGATTTAAATATTTGCGACGTTTTGCATTAGAATACGGCAAAATGTTGGAATGCTTTGTTATTAGCCGTAAAATGAATAATATATCATTTAAATATTGACGACTTTATTTATTAATTACGACAAGCCATAGTAAGCTTTATAAAATCACCTACAATATTATACTTTGAAATATCTAAATATTTACCACCTTTGTGATTAGCGTTAAAAATGTTGCTAAATACAAGATGGCTTTCTATTCAGTACGTTTTAAATCCAACTGCTCTTTTTTCTTTTTTTTTGAATTTAATGGTTAATTTAAGTAGAGTACAGCATGTCGATAGTACATGAGCGTCATCCCAATAACTTAATGTTTATTCACGTAGCTTACTGACATTTCAAATTCGCAACTCTTACATTGAATTACCGACCTTAATTTAAGCGATTTACCCATTTTTTTCCAATTAAGTTACCAACTAATCCGGTATTAACAGTTCAAGTGAATTTCGTGAAAAAGTTAAGTTTGATCTCAAGATTATAAGTAACTGAATCTCTTGTTCACCGAGGCATGTGGCCCTACTAGTAAAGAGGTTGGAGGATGAGGCCGGAAAGTACCAGGTTTGGGATTCGATTCCTGTGAACATTGCACGCATATATAGAAGAGATGAAAAAAAACAAAAATAAAAATAAAAAATTCTCCTGTTCGTCCTACAGTTTTTCCTGTGCTTATGATATGACGGGGGCTTAGGTTTGAACAGTTTTAAAAGTCGGTATTACTCGGACTTTCATTCGAGCTCGAAGAGATTTTGTGGCGGGTTCGTGTCCGCTTTCAAGACTTCACAATCAAGCGGTCCCCGCAGAACCCAGAGTGTCAGAAGTACTACCACCATCCATTCCACTGATCGAGACTAGACGCATTCGCGTAAGTGTGGAATCGAATCGCTTTCTCCTTTTGCTGTCGAAAGCGTCCTATCCTCTGGATTCAAGTATAATCCGAGATGCTAAGTCGCCACGGTCCATTCGTTTCGAATTGAGCTTGATGCGATGTCAAGGAGCACTTCGACAACCCTGTATCCCGGTTCACCATGGACCCTATAACCATGGGTGAATGACCTCTAAGCCCCAAGTAGAGCCCATAAAAATCAATGGTTGTGACGTGACTCGGGTCAATGGAGGACCCAATTTCAGGCAAAGCAAATCCCTCCCATGAAAAGAGTCAACCGTGCTTCCAAGTGCATCAAAATCCAAATTTGCAGAACCAAAGAGCATTTCTGCATTTGGTGCACTCAATGCAAGGTACAGACTAAAGCGAGCTTATTGCACTCGCACAACGAAATGAAGCCCGTCATCTCGTCACCAACCAGCCTTGCTAACGCCCCAAGAAAAAGCAGCAGCTTCTCCCTTCTAGCCCCCTCTCATTTAAGCCCCCCAGATTCAGATACTTCACAGCAAAACCAGGTACTAATTTTTATTGAGATGATGACAAATTTAGTAAAAACTGTTCACATCATCCACCCAGCTTGAGTCTAACACAAAGTAACTTCACAAAGAATAGAATCATCTTTCCCACAAGCTGTTCAAATATATCAAGGAATGGAGAAGTGAAATTGCATAGCTGCCACAGTGGGCAGGAGAGGTGGGCAGATATGGTCAGGAATCCCAAGTTGCTGACCTCCAAAGAGGGAAAAATATCGTAGCACTGGATGAAAGGTATACAATATACACAAAGCAATTCTCTGAATGGACACCGGTTTGCCGGTGCAGCTCAATGGCTAATCGTAACTCTGAGATTCTGACTCCATCGAGTATATACCCCCAACACAGTAAGCTAAAAACGAAAAATAAGTGAAAAAAAGAAGCCCCCAAACCAACCTCTCACTTGATCTTCAGCCAAAAGGCTGAAAAGGTTATCCCAACCAAACTCTGTGCAAATGTTAAACCAGATAAAGTGAAGTAAAATACACCTTCCTTGACTAAAACAATTGGAGTAAGACTGATTACATGGTAGATGAAGGGGAAAAAGTTAACAGAAAGGGAAGCTGAAGGTGCCACACAGACGTGCACCCCCAAGTAGTCCCTCGTAACCTGCAGCAAGCAACATTACGAGATTAGACAAAAAAGGGCAAAATGCCCAGTTCCTCAAAATCATAAAAAAGAATACGTCCCCAGACAAAATAATTCACAATCTATTGAACATGATTAAATCAACAACAGAAACGAACAGCAGACAATCAGCTTGACAATCATTTAAGTAACCAGGCAGAAAAGTAATCTCTCAACCAGGTTAAATTCATAATCTGGCTAACAAAGGATGCCCAAGCAGCCTCGATCATGATATCAAAATTTCTCACATAATATTACAGCCAACTTTCCTCACCACGAAAGGACATCAACTCAAAGTAAAATCAGTCATTACTTATTAGATGCACAAGTGTCTCAACTCAATAAAAAGGTACGTATATGGGACTCTGCTTCCCATTAGCTTCAGCAAATGATTGCGTTAAACAAAGAAGACAATGGGTCCTTCATTCCTTCTGCCCAATCTCAGACAACAGGTGATTTGAGAGAAGTTGAGAATACTCTCATGCTACAAATGTCTCCCACAATATAAGATCAAAACTTTCATCTAACCCGGAAATAAAACTTGACTTACAGCAGAATAATAATTGACTTTGTAAAAATTGGTTACAAACCCAAAAGGAAAAAGGTCCAAGCCTGAACAAGACCAATGCAAGATGCAAAGCCCAAAAAGACATTTAATCAGTGCATCATCCATCATAGCGAAAATCTTTGGGCCAAGAGATCCAATCTTTTAACATTTTCTAGGGTTAGTCATATAAGAGTCTCCTGGAATAGGAAAGCCATCAAATCAAGTTCGGAAGTATCTATCAAAGGCTACAGGTGAAACAAAATCAAATTCTGGTCGGATGATTGGATGAATTTGAGTTCTTTAGAATCCAATCCATCATGCCCTGTTTACTGTAGAAAACTTGGCCATGCAGATAGCTTTTCATGCATTGTCAGTAAAAGTAGCTGCTCTCAAACATCTAAATCAATACAAAAGCCAGTTCTTCTGGCAATAAATTTTTCTCTTTAAGCAAACTCACAGTTTCACGCGGAATATGTCATATGGACTGACAATCATGCACATAAATTCTAATCCAATCATCGTGAGTTAGATTTATATGAAGAAACAAATGATTTGGCAAGGGAGATATAAAGGGGTTGTGACATTTTTGGTGTCATGGCTAATTGACAAAAATTACTTAAGAGGAGAGATCAACCCTAATACTTATGTATACGCAATATAACTCCTTAATCTAGAAATCAAGCACAGCAAAGAGCTGAAGATTCTAGCACAAAATGGTAATTTCTCCACTCCCCTTCAATTCCAATTAAAGCTGAAACCTTGTCACCAGTACCATAAAGACATGAGCCTAACTTCTTGACAAATGATCAACTATGTGAGTTATAAACCCCAGCAGTAGCAAATCAGCAATGTCATTACACAAGAATTAGAGAATCTACCAACAAGCAGTGACTACATCATGTAGGCAAGAAAGGGCACATGGTGAAAGAAGAAGTATTCAGCTTTCAGCTTAAAATATAAACGCAACACCATTGCTGACATAGATGCTAAAAGAAGACAAAGAATTCTGTGAAAGAAAAAGTCTCAGGATAAAATCAAAGACAAATTTCACAAATTCCTTGCAAAAGACCAGGTTAATGTAAACTGAAAAAATGAGAGGCTAAGAAATGAAATTACCAACAATTGTCATGAGTGCTTCGACCCCTCAGAATTGTCTTTTATCTCATCTGAATCCGAGTCACTGGCATTATACCCTGACAATATGACCACAGTACCAAACAAAAGCACCAGAATTAACCATTAATTGCATCGAAAACCAGGAAAGTACCATGTACAACCAATGACTGCAAACAAAATTAGGTCTGAATCATACAAATGTGAATGAAATCAACCTGGACGCTTATCGCTAACTTTCCATACAGAAGAGCGAATCCTTGATGCCTTGGTAATCCAAATTCTTCCCTAAACTCTCACAACAAAATTGAAAGTTAGAATCACTCTTCATGACAAATACATATAAAACAATCAAAATCAACATAGAAATAAATATGCAAATCTGGACCTGGAAAAACAATATGAATAGTGAAAGCCTACATTTTGCATCCCATAAAGCAGACATAATTACAGTTAGGATCTGCATTTCCAAGAAAACCATTCTTCTTTCTCTTATTATTGATACTTGAAGACATCCAGAATCAGATAGATGAAGAGAATAAAGGAAACAGTGTGTGTGACAGAATACAAGAGTGGAGAAATAGAGGAACTGAGCAAGCACATCAGTTGGTTTCCCAACATAAGAAATTGTTGTTGTTGTCCACAAGACAAATTTAGTTCTACGACTGTAACAGCACTGTAGGGCATTTTGCAGTAGCACAGCTGAACTCAGGATGTAAAACATCAGTCACTACACAAACATCAAGCCACAAAGTGTATATTTTTAAAAACACGGATGAAAATTGTAATTCATAAAACCATGGATGAATGCATAATTACATGAAACAAACAATTAACTTGATTTTGCAAGGTTCCCTTAAGACTGAGCAACCATAGACGTTCAGAACTTAAGGCATCATTTGGTCTACGAGGGAGGGTCAGGTCAGCCATCACTTCTCAGATTTCTTGCAACTTCAGGCCTAAAAAAGACTTCTTTTGCATATAAATGGTAAAATTTCTGTATCTTGCTTTTCCCTTTCCCTCATTTTGTTGTCCCTGACTCCCTATAACATGTGTCTGAAACTGATTCTTTGAAACTATGATTACCTTCATTCTAATATCAGTTTTCTTTCTCAGTAACCAAGACTAGCGATCAATGACAATGAGAATTTGGAATTTGAACAATGGCAGACAAAACAACAAATTCTACAAGTCCCCATCAAAATAAACACATCAGAAATCTGCCCAGCTAATCACAAATAGGAAAAAGGGTTGAAGGGCAATCTTCATATTCTCTCCCTTGATACCCTTTTGTCCAAGGCTCATGAATCAAAACGCAGCGAAAACCCTCTTAACAAGCAGCCTAATTTAACATCGAGAACCATACCCCAACACACTAGCGGTTCAGTTGCACAGAAAGAACAGGAATTCAACAACAAAGCCGATACCTTCTGAGCATCCCGGGGGACTCCATACCCGCTGTAATACATCTGACCCACCAAGACCTGCATATTCACGTCCCCGGCCTTCGCCTCCTTAAGAGTGTCCTTGAACCACCGCTTCACGCAGTCGGACACCACCTCCGACAGCGGCACCCGCGCGCCGCCCTCCTTCTCCCCGCTGGTCTCCACCTCCATCGCCGCCGCCCTCGCACCACTCCTCCTCCTCCGGTCCCCCGATCTCCGATCGCCGCCCGGCGCCGATCCTAGGGTTCTGGCTAGCTGGCGCAACCTCGTCGCAGAGGGGAGGAATTTCCCCATAAAAAGAGCTCTTTCAGGAGAGGGAACCCATCACGCAAAAAGGGAGATCGAACCCATCTGTACCGCATCAAGCTCACCTGTTTCGCAGGCTCTATCTGGGGTCGGCGAGCTCGACCTCCTCCGCCGCCGTCGCCGCCGTCGCCGTCGCCGTCTTCTTCCTCCTGCCGGCGGCGATGCTTATCTGGACGTCGCGGTCGTGCGGCCTTTTTGAGGAAGGGGACGGCAGGGAGATTGAAAACGAAAGGATTAAGGAGGGTTTACGGCTGGAGCGGAATTTAGCGGCCGCAGGCGATCCTTATCTCGTTAAAAAAATTTTGAAATTAGATAGCGCCATGAAGAAAATGTGATTTTTTTTTTTTTGTTATTTAAAAATTCTGGGTCATGTTAGCCTTTTTAGGGGTAGTGATGCCAATTTAAAAATCACTTATTTTTTGACCTCATAAAAAATTCCAAACCTATGCTGACAAGGCCTTCATCCTAAATTAATTTTCAAGCCTCGAGTCGCTGCCCCCATGGTCGCATTTATCCCTAATTTTAAAAATCACAAGTTGGTACTCCATATCTATCATTCTTAAGATGCTTATGTGTTACGACACGTTGATTTTTCGCTTCAGATATGTCGTTCTATATGTCAATCCATCTTTCAGTCGTTTGCGTTGATATATATGCATCTTAGCAATAAATACTAAATGGAATGCTAGCGGATGGTAGATTTAGGTTAGAATTACCAACTAGGGTTTTCTTGTAAGAAGAAAATTAGTTCACAGTAAATTAGTAGTTTGGTACTTTTTAAGAGAAATAATAATTTACAATAAATTTGTCATATGGTACCTTTTTTTTTTTACGAGATAAAAAATAACCAAGTGGTGCTATTTCTACACCCACATAACTAAATCCACCCAATTTTTACCAAAAAAAACAAAATTGTCCTCAATCATTCCGTTACAATTTAAAGTGGTGATCTCAAATTTATTTACTTTCTTCATTTTTTAGTTTTTCTATATTTTTGTAGAATTTACTTATCATAATTAAGAACTTTAAATGTTTAGTTTTTGTTTACTGTAGATTTCCCATTTATATTGAAGACAACGTGTGTTTTTTTTTTTTTTTCTAAAATTGTTAGATAATACTTCCCTGAAAGTTCATTTTGTCGAAAAGATAAATCCTCAAGAAAGTTACTTCTTATTTACGTTGTCGAGCAAATTCATTAAATAAATTATGAAGTAGAGTATGGAACAAATTTAAAATAGGCGACTTTTTAACACATTGGCTTGTTTACATATTTTCACTCTTGTTGTGTATATCACCATCAAAACCCTTCTTATCGATTTTATTATATATAGTTATAATAGGATGATCACATAAAAAAAAAAAAAAAACTCTTCAAAGATTTTCCAAAATAAAATCACAGGACATTTTCCAACATGAAACTTCAAAAAATAAAATTTAATTAAATCAAAACATTACATAAATTAAGATTAAAAAAATAGTGAAATATCATTATCTGGATCAAACTATTTATACAAAAAATGGTTTTCTTTCTTTTTTTTTGTAAAAGTAAGATTATATTGAGCTAAGGAAAATGTATAAAAGATCGCCAAAAACTTACATTCTAAAAGCTAAGAGCAAAAAGAGTGAAAGGGAGCCGATGTAAGAAGCTTAAGGCAAAACACGAAAGCAACAAAGCTGACAACAGCCCAAAGAAGGCAATAGAAACACGATAGCTACAATCACCCCGGCAAACCTTGACGTGCATCTAAAGGAAGGGATGAAGAACGAAAAGCCGAAGTAGTGGGAACAAAAGCTCAGAAGACAACAGTAAACACGAGTGGTCCTAGGAAGATGAAGGACGACCAATGAAAATCGAGGGGTCAAAACCCCACCCTCTTTGGAGCCTCCTGTTCCTTGAGGAGTTCGGAACATATGAAAAAGGTAACGCTTTATCCTTTACAACCTTGATAAAATGATTTTTCATCGCAAAAACCACAAAGGCTTCCCCCCTGAAGATGATGTTATTCCTCTTCTTCCAGATAAGGTGACATAGAGCGCCAAATGAGAATCGAGCAATGGAATGGTAGAAGTCTTTACCTTTTAAAAATTTCAAGGCCCAAGAGAGGTTGTCGTTCCAAGATTTATTGCGCCAAGGAAGATTACACCCGGTTGCCCAAAACTAACAAGTGTTGCCGATGTAGAACAATCGAAGAACAGATGGTCAGTATGGCACAACCCCGCAGAAAGTGCAGACTTCATAATCAATCCTTCCATAAGAGAGGAGAAGCATCTGGGTAGGAAGGCGATTCTTAGAGATTAACCAAAGGTTGAATTGGAATCTAGGGGCGAGAGCATTATCCCAAACAAGAGTCGCCCAAGGAACACGGTCCTTCTTGGTCCTGATAATATTCCAAGCCGAAGCCACCGAGAAGGAACCGAAGGAGTCACCACGCTAGGAAAACCGGTCACGGGATGAGGAGATAGTTGGGAGGTTGAGCCCCCAATTTTCCAAAAGAGATCTAAGTGCACGGCCCCTTGGAGAGAAGAGATCCGTTACCACCGAAAAGCTAGGAAGATCCAAACTATCCATGAGCGAAGTCAGGACGAAAGAGTCCAATGGGCCACAAAGAAGCCAGTGATCATGCCATAAGGAAACTGAGAGTCCATTTCCAATTTCCCAAAGGAAGGAAAGACAGAAGTCTCTTTTAAGTTGCAAGATTTTCTTCCAAGCCCATGAACAAATAGCGGGATGGGAAGAAATCAAGAAGTTTACCTTCTTTAAGAAGTTTGTATGGATCTAACGACACCACAAGGATTCTTTATCCGTGAAGAGAATCTAGATGTATTTAAGCATAGCCGCCCTATTGCAATCCTTCAACTTACGAAGGCCTAACCCGCCTTCTTCCTTTTGGAAACAAATGTCATCCCAGGAGACCTTAGCACCACCACGCCCAAGAGAAGAGCCATTCCAAAGAAATTGTCTCAAAATGCATTCAATGCCCTCTAAAACCGAGGTAAGCAAGGTAAAAATGTTGGCCCAGAAGGCTTGAATAGAATATAAGACTGATCTTATGAGTTGAAGTCTTCCAGCAAAAGACAAAAACCAGTGCGCCCAAGACTGGACCCTTGCCGTGATATGATCTATCTACCCTCATTAATAAAGGAATTGGAGACCAAACCCTCAAAAGCATCAAATTAAACACCACATGTCCCACTTTGTCCCATGACCCTCTTTCCTAATGGCCAATGCTCTATCTACCCTCATTAATAAAGGAATTGAAGACCAAACCCTCAAAGGCATCAAATTAAACACCACCCATCCCACTTTGTCCCATGACCCTCTTTCCTAATGGCCAATGCTCTATCTACCCTCATTAATAAAGGAATTGAAGACCAAACCCTCAAAGGCATCAAATTAAACACCACCTGTCCCACTTTGTCCCATCTCCTATTTGCTGACGATTTTATTTTCTTCCTCAATGGTACAATTACTGAAGCCCAAAACCTGGCCAACATCCTAAACCAATACTGTTTTGCCTCTGGTCAAGCCATCAATCTTAACAAGTCAGGGATTTTCTTTGGTAAGGGCTGCCCACAACTCTTGAAAACCAACCTAGTAGTTGAACTAAGAGTTCCTCTCATAGAAAAAAACAGGGAGATATCTTGGAATACCTTTAGATTGGGGCCAAACCAAAAAACAAATGTTTTCTTGGGTCCTCTCTTGAGTAGAAAGGAAATTAGAGGGCTGGAAAGAAAAACTAATATCCAAGGCGGGGAAAGAGATCCTTATCAAGACAGTGGTTCAAGCTTTACCGCAATATGCTATGTCTCTGTTCAAAATCCCAATATCTATTTGTCGTGCTATAGAGCAGCGCATTTCCAACTTCTAGTGGAAACAAAGTTCAACAAAGAAAGGTGTTCACTGGAGAAATTGGGATCTTTTGAAAACTCAAAAGGATGGAGGAGGCCTTGGTTTCCGAGACCTTGTGGATTTCAACAAAGCGCTATTAGGAAAATAAGCCTGGAGACTAACTCAAACACCAAATGCCCTATGGAGCAAAACTTTAAAGAGCCTATACTTTCCAAATGATATCTTCTGGAGTGCACAAAAAGGTTATAGACCATCTTGGGGATGGCAGAGTCTCTTAATGGCCAGGGAAGTGCTAGAACCTGCTACTAAATGAGAGGTAGGAGATGGACAGAAAATCAGAAGCAAAGAGGATCGATGGTTAACTTGGGGGAAGATCTATGGACCGCCAAACAGAAATGATCCACAAAGAGTGGCTGAATTGATAGACCATACTACCAGAGAATGGAATGTGCAGAAAGTACACATAATCTTTGGGGAGAATGTGGCAAAAGAAATACTAGTGACTCCACTTAGCTTAACTCTTGAACCTGATAAACTTATTTGGATGGCAAACAGATCAGGATCCTACACAGTTAAAAGTGGCTACAACAGGCTCAGAGCTCAAGAAAGGGACTCGTTGATAACGCAACCTTCCACTTCCTACCAGACTCCCAAATCACTATGGCATGAAGTTTGGAAGCTCCAAATTTGCCCCAAAGTTAGATTTTTAGTATGGAGTATATGTAACAATGCCCTCCCTACCAAAGAAAATCTATTCGAAAGGAAGATGATACCTGATTTGAGCTGCTCCATCTGCAATCAGCATCCAAAGACGGTAGAGCATCTATTCGCCTTATGCAGCTGGACAAAAGCTATATGGTCAAACCCAAGACTGCAGATCGACACCTTCCCGAAGAACATAACCCGTATAGATAAATGGATCCACGCCATACTCACCTCTGTTAGGGAAATCCCTTATGATATTTTGAAGATGACAAAATAAATCAAAGGCTACTAACATGTTTGATGGTTGAGTAATAGACCATGCAGATGTTAGAACATGTAGAGGATATTATCAAAGTCAGAAGACGGCCAGAAAACTGAACGTAACATATGTCCGAGTATATTTTGAAGATTTCCGGACTTACGTGTCAAAGTCGAAGACCGCGGACTCAAGACTCAAAGTCGAAGACTGCCGGACTTTAGTATCAAAGTCTGTTCTACATCGAAGTCTGTCAACTCGACTAATTCCGGCGATCGAACGTGAATCTTTGAACCGGAAGATAGACTCTATCTTTGAAGCCGAACTGAAGGAAAGGCAGACTCTATGCTAAAGTTTGAACCGGGTATAGACCTTAAAGCTAAATGCATTCGAAGCGATACGTTCGGACCCAGTTGTAAAGTCTACAGACCCATTGTAAAGTCTACGAGACTCGATTGTAAAGTCTATGGCTATCAAACTTTACATCCAGATTCGATGAATCGTAACTCAAGCCCAATCATATAACGGCTAGTGATCTGGTTTGGATTCCACATTAAGATTGATTTGATTAATTCAATCTATTTGATTGACAATTGGATGTTAAAGACAAGATCTTTCTATACGAAGAAGCTTTACTTATGGAAACCAAGATTTCATTTGTATGGGCGATCGGAATCAATTTGGGATTTTACCTTTGTCACTCAACGGCTACCAAATCTTCTAGATACAAAGCTGTCCAATGGGTATATTGGAAGACGATTCTCCGGGATGCTGTCCAACGGCTAGTTTGGAAGTGGAGAAGTATTTAAGGAGATGAAGGACCGATGAGCAAGTAAGAGACAGCGTAGAATTTATAATTCCAAAGTCTGAACGTCTTTCGATCATATACTTGTCTCTTGAGAGCTTAAACGTTTGTAATCGTGAGAGAAATACCAAAAGAGTGACTTAGTGAGATAGTGTGATCTACTAAGTGTTTGCACTCGAAGTTGTAATCTCTTGTTGATTGCATAGTGGAATCCGACCAAGAAGGTCATTTAGCGTGGGAGAGTGGACGTAGACTTGGATTAAGCTGAACCACTATAATTTTTGTGTTATTATTCTCTTCCCTAACTCCTTTATTTTTGTTCATACTAGCACTCTCAACCTCGACACCTAATCCTTAAGCAAAGGCACTTTTTGCTAGAACTGTATGGCAAATCTGGAAAGCAATGAATGCCCTGATTTTCCAAGCTCGTCGGCCAAACCTCAGGTTGATTCTTGAAGACTCGGCCTCCATGACCCTCCTGTCCAAGTACACGCCCCTGCACAGCAAAATCCAGCAACTCAAAAACAACCCAGAACCGAGAAACAGCAACCTAGAATAGAGAAACAGCAACCCAGAACCGAGAAACAGCAGCTTAGAACAGAGAAACAGTAACCCATAACAGAGAAACAGCAACCCAAAACCGAGAAACAGCAATCCCAGAAAACCACCAACCTGTAAACTTAGTGTGGACAGTGCCTAGAGCAGCTTCACGGCGTTGGGCTCAATTGCATGGGTCCTTCGCAATAGCAAGGGACTGCTACTCGATGGCTTCATGAAACCCATCTGTGCATCCTCTGTCCTCCTTGCCGAAACCCTAGCGGTGCAGGAGGCTCTAATTTGGCTGAGAAGCTTCGAATAGGAGAAAAGTGCACGAACTGGTCTGTACTTGGAAGAAGAACAGGAGCTTTAGATCACTTCTGACAATCTAGAAGTGGTCCAGTGCATTCTAGGCCAAAAAGAAGCCGCATGGGCCGTTCAACCAATTACAGAAGACTGTCGGTGCCTATTAAATCAAATGCCCAAAGTCAAATTAGCCCATGAGCCTAGAGAAGCCAACCGAGCAGCGGACTAGGCCGCAAGAGCCCACAAAGCAGGTGAACTCCCACTTAATTGGACTATCTACCCACCCTACTCTCTTTTGTTAATTTTATGCTCGGATGTAGAGACCTTGCGTTTTTCGAATGTTGGTTAAATAATGAAATCTACATATTTCCTACCATAAAAAAAAAGTAACACAATTCGTTTTGCTAAGCCTAGAAGATATTATAGGAACGCCCAAGTACCGGACCAGAAGCTTTCCTTCATTAAAGCCAAAAGCCAGCAAGATATTGCTACGGAGGGACAGAGATCCACCGGAAAGAAAATTTTCACTTTTGTTTTTGTTAAGTAACAGCTCACTCCAAAAGGAAAATATTTCCAATCCTCTCTTAAGTAAAGCCACCGAGGCCCAATCAACCTGGCAAAAAAGAAAGACGTTATCGGCAAAGAAAACGTAAGAAAGTTTAACCGCTTTGCACCTCCAAAAAAAATTGAAGTCCTTAGCCGAAGTCCGATCAATAAGAATCCACGAGAACACTTCCATCACAAGAGTAAAAAGGTAGGGAGACATTAGGTCTCCTTGTCGCAAGCCACGTCCACCCGAAAAGAAACCATGGAGCTCTCTATTAATGGAGATTGAGTATTTCGGCATCCGAGCACATATCATAATAAGTCGAGTAAACCAATGAGGGAAACCAAAAGCTAGTGGAGTAAGCTCGAGGAAGTCCTAATCTACAGTATCATAAGCCTTTTGAAAGTCTATCTTAATAGCACACTTGGGTAAGTAAGGGTCGAGATGGAAGCCGACAAACAGTTCTTGGGCCATAAGAATATTGTCTCTAATTCTTCTACTCTTGACAAAAGCGTTCTGAGATGGATCTCTCGAGTCTTTCAATACTCCAGCCAAACGATTACCCAAAATCTTTGTAATGACCTTGTAAATGGTATTACAACACGCTATGAGCCTATAATCCGAAACAGCTGAAGTGTTAAGGACTTTAGGCACCGGGGTAAGGATTGTATTGTTTACTTCTTTTAGAAGCCGACCCGAGGAGAAGAATTCTTTGACCACTTCCAGCACCAACAAACCCACAATGTCCCAATTAATTTTAAAAAACTTAGTAGTGAAGCCATCTGGACCCGGGGCTTTGCCCCTAGCGAGAAAGAAAAGAGTAATCTTAATTTAAGAATCATAGACCAGCCTAGAAAAGGAACATACCTGATCATCCATAAGAGGATGTCAAACAAATTGTTTTAGCTCATGCAAAGAGGGCTTAGAGAGTACCGTATGAGGTGAGAGGAGATCTGAAAAGAAGGAAACGAAGACTTGTGGCACCAAGTCAGGGTCTATGATCACAGAGCCCGAAGGGTCCTTAACCAAGAGGATCCTATTTCTGAGTTGTCTCCTTTTAATTGAATGGTGAAAGAATTTAGAGTTTTGATCACCTTCCTTGAGCCATCTAACTTTAGATTTTTGTCTAAAGAAAGATTCTTCTTGACCATGAAGGTCTACAAAAGTCCATCGCTACTCATTCTCAAGCTTAGCAAGAGTGATATTCATAGGATCAAGCTGAATACCAACCTGGGTGGAGCGTAAGGCGTCCCTAGCTTCCGTTGTCCTTTGAGAGATATTAGAAAATGCCTCACAGTTAAGGAGCTTGAGCCGACTCTTCAAAGTCTTGAGCTTGGAAACCAGTCTAAACATAGGTACCCCTCTCACTGGGCTATTCGTAGCCTGACGAACTATGGAGGGGAAGTTCGGAGGATAAAACCAAAAGTCAAAATATTTGAAAGGCTTCCTTTTATAAAACCGAGTTTAGCATTCTCACAATCATAGGGGTGTGATATGAGATACCAGGGTTTAAGAACGAAGCTTCCAAGAACGAGAAATTCAATTTCTACCTCGTATTTACCAAGACCCGATCAATTTTCCTCATTTTTCTTTTATCACCAACCGAGGTGGACCAAGTAAAACAAAGGCCTACATATTTTAGAACCTCCAGTTCATTCTGAGCTAAGCACTACTTAAATTTATCAAAATTAGGGATCCAAGCATTCAAACTCCAAACTTGATCCAAGGGATCCTTAATAGCGTTGAAATCCCCCGCCACGATCTAGGTGGAATCCTACAGGAGTGCATTTACACGGAGGAGGTCCTCCCACAAAGGCTAATGTCGGATATAAATGTGTTCACCATAGATAACAGAAACACAACACACCAAACCAGAATGGTTGAATTTGATGCGACCATGCGCAGCTTGATCATTCATAGACAAAACTTCGAAGCTTATAAACTCAGGGTTCCAACCAACCCAAATTCTACCTCGAGAGGAAAAGTCATAGTTTGCAACCCACTTCCAATCTTTAAACAAAAGAGAGAATATAGGAAAAAAAAAAAAAGATTCTCCGAAACTTTAGTCTCAATAAGGCTGATTAAAGAAATGTTATTAGAGGTAATAAGTCTCCTGACTTCAGCCCTTCTGATAGGGTTGAGCATGCTCCTAACATTCCAAAACTCAAAATGCATATTTACAAAGAGGAAGAAGGAGGTTACCTCTTTTTGGTTGCCCTGCGCTGGTTTGGGGCCAAGGCAGGCAAGACCGAAGGAGGGGGGTCAGGAAGCAACTTTACCAATTTATTATGTAAAGATTTAGTACCAACAAGGAGAGGCAACACTCTTGGAGATGAGGGACATGTAGATAATAGATCATCTTCATCAGAACCAGCATAGACAATGGATTCAGCAATCTCATCTTTCGAACTTGCATGAAGCACAATAGAGCTGGGAGGATCGACCATAACCACCGCTTAGGAAGAACAAGCATCATCTTTTTTAGAAGCCTTGGATCTTTCAAGAGTCTTCCGAACAGATGGAGCAACCTGGAGTTTATCAGTAGCAATGTCTTTCAATTTTTGGGAATGCCCTCATTCGGAAGGTGGGGCCAAAGTAAAAGATGCAGCAACATTTGAAGAAGGAGGCTTTTCCTTTTTTGTTTTAACCTTCTTCCATCCAGAGTCGGAAGCTGGCTTGGAAGGGGCAGCAGCTGGAGCAGCCTCTAAGGCAAGCAGGTGATCTTGGGATCCACCAGCTCCAGAGCACTTTTCGCCAATTGTTTGAGTTAAGCCATTAATAGGATCTGCTGTACGAAGCTTAGCGGTCTGAATACTAGAATTTGAGGGACCATCGTTTGACCTGTTAACCAACAAGGGGGAATCAACTGTCCAAGCCACCACTTTGCTTGGCTAGACGTCCACAACATCAAGGGCCAGAGACGGGGCATGAAGAACATGGGGAGAGGTCGTGTTCTAAGGAGCAAGTACCGTAACCTGGTTAGTAGCATTAGATGTAGGGGAACGAGCCGGAGCAATGGGGCATTTATGACTGAAAATACCACAATCAGAACACGCCACAGGTCTCCATTTGTATTCAACTTCTACAAGAGAAGACACACCATTGTCGGACACTTCAATAACATCGCAAGTAGGATGTTTCGCTGTAATTTCGACACATACTCTTGCAAACGTGACCATCTTCATCTGTTCTGTCCTTTGATCAACATAGAGTGGCTTGCCCACTGCACTAGCAATCTTGCCTATCCCTTGAGTAGACTAGAAAGTAGGTGGGAGGTATTTAAGCCTAATCCATACAAGGGCAGTTAGGTGAGTGTCTTTCTTGGGTTCCAGGCTCGGTTTCCACTACTGCAACACCAGCGAAATCCTGGACACCAAAATAGGACCCCCTTCCAGCAACTTCCTTCGAAAATCTGTATTAGGTATGTGAAAAAAAAAAAAAAAAGAACCTTTATCCATTGGACATAACTTCAGCAAGATTAGGTCCCCAGGCATTCTTGAGCGCCGCTTTAGTAACTTTGAAGGGTATTCTCCTTCTAATGTGATAACCCACAAGACACTCATGCAACTTGGGATCAACCACTTCAATGATATCCTCAGTTAATTCAACAATCGGCCTATTGTTAACATAGGTAGGAGAAAAATATTCCAAAGCGTAACCTTTAGTAGCAACCTTGGCTACACTAGCCCAAGTTCGAACATCTTGTTTTTTTGGGGTCATCTCTCCTTGGCTAAGGGCGCTTAGATCGTGATTTGCCTTAGCTTCTATCCCTATAACCCATAGAAGCACGAGGAGAAAACAGCTGCCGGTTTCTTTTGCGCGAATCAACAATGGACGAGGAAGCTCATCTCAGGTTCTCATCTACACCCACCCGAGTTGAATGATCAAGAATAGGGGGGGGGGAGGATACCAACGTTGGTCCTTTCCTCATAATTTGGGCTGGAACCAAGTTAGAATCCATCGCAAGCAGAGAATATGAGCAGCACACCAGAGAACGCAGAAACCCTACCCCATTTCGAACAAAACGGCTCAAGAAGAGAAGTGTACCAGGCCAAGCACTGTGGGGGTTCGAAAGAGGGCTAGAAGGCGCCCCTGACCACCAAAAGTTGGCCCCAACCAATGATCAACACTCTCGGAATCAACCACAAACAGCTCGTGAGAAATAGTGCACGATTGCCTGGACTTTATACAAAAAAATGGTTAATAACTTGAAAAACCCTAAATTGGTGCACTTATAACAAATTTACCCTAAACTAATTTTTTAACCACAAAAAACTCTAAACTTGTACACATTTGACAAATTTACCTCAAATTAGTATATTTATGATAAATTTATTCTTTATTAGTTTTCGTTAAATTTTATTGTCAAATTACTAAGTTGGATGATATGTGATAGTTGACTAGTGTACTAGTTTGAGATTTACTTAGAACCAGGGAAAATAGAGTCAGTTTTTTGCAGGTATGCCTTTCCACTGTAGGTGAATCTCTCTCATTCAAGCCCTTCAAGGATAGCCTTTTAGCAGAAAACCACTTTGACCACAATTGTATCATTTTTGTGATTTTTTGTATTATTAATCTAATTTAACAAAGGGTATATTTGTCACAAATAGATTAATTTGGGGTTTGTGGTAGTTGAATGAGGTAAATTTATCACAAATGTACTAGTTTGTAATTTTTTATGATTACTTGTGGTAAATAATTTATTACAAGTGTACAAGCTTGGGGTTTTGATAAGTTTTATAAGATCAATGATAAACAAGAGAATTTTTATTTTTTACTAAATAAGAGAATGCCTTTTACGTACATCTTGTAAGATGTTGTAGGAATATCTAAAAATGCACTTTTTCTTTGATATACTAAAGATAAAATATGTGAAATAGTTAATTATGGTAATCCTGAATAGAAAAAAAAATAGAAAAAAAAAAGGAGGAATAGGGCCATCACTTTAAATTGCAATTGAAAAGTAAGGGTAATTCTGTCTTTTTATTGTAAAATGGGTGGATTTAATCATTTATGGGGTGGAATTCAAAAGTAGTAGTGACCAAATAATTTAGGGCAAATGTGGCTGTGGGTGCCGCTTTTGGATATTTAATGGTATTAACATAAGTTTATATATTTTCGTGACCCTAAATAAACTTTAAAAAGTATATAATATAGATCATAACAATCTAAATAGTAAAATATAGTTTAATGTGATTTTGCAATTAGTAGTAAGATTTGCTCACATTTTGGTATGAGGGCTGTGTGGATCTTAAAAGGATAGAGGATATTACAACCGATTAAAATTTCCATTTTTTAAATTCGTGAAAAGCTCCTGGCTGAGTCAATTAAAAATATTAACCTTCTAATTTCTTTAAGACATCAAGTTGAGGAATGCCACGAATTTCCATTTTTTAAAATTCGTGAAAAGCTCCTGGTCGAGTCAACTAAAAATTTTGACCTTCTAATTTCTTTAAGACATCAAGTTGAGGAATGCCACGAATTGCAATCGTTTACTTATTTAAATTAGAATTGTAAATATATTAAAGTTGACAATTTGACTCATTAACAAATCAAGTGGCTTGAGTAGTCTAATCAATTTGATTTCTTGTATACATCTTTGACATGTCGTAATTAAATAATACAAAATGAGCTTTGTTTAGTGTGGTTATGTGTTTCCTTATAGACTTACCTCCACTGTCACGTCGAAATCATATTCCATATATATTGGCCCAAGATTGATGGATAACTTGGAAGAATAATTATTTTTAGGGTTAATACCGTCAAATCCCCAAATTAATATCTCCACACCATATTTATCTCAAATTAATTTTCTTATCACAAAAAATCTCAAATCAATACATTTGTGCAACATTTATCCAAATTAATTTCTATGTGACAAAAAATTTCAGACTAGTACATTATGCCACATTTTATCCCAATTTATATTTGATGTCACAAAAAAATCTTAAATCACCAAAATCTTAAATTGGAAAATCTGCTAAGAGCTCCTTTAAGTTTAAAAAATCTACTAAAATCCCTAAGAAAATTTGTTTGGCTTAAATCTACTAAAATCAAGAAAATTAGTTTGGCTTAAATGTGACTTGGATATATCAGTTTTGGATTTTTCTTCTTATCGGGAAATTAGTTTGGAAATTAGTTTGAGGAGGGTTAGCGTCCTCACAATGCTCTTTTGATGTTGCACTTTTTAATTAAGTCCTTTGAATGCCATCATCAAATAGTTTCCTAAACTTATTAATAGATTCTGGTTTTTCCGAAGGTGTAATCACGGAAATTCCTTTGTCATTTTTTGTCCCGGCATGACTCCGGGTGCCATGCGCGTTGGTGCCTTAAAAGTATGCAAGGAGTAATAAAAATATCCGTGAGTCTCCATTCGTCACATGCATGCATATGCAATTGACAAAATATGCATAATTAGGTGATACTTGCTTAGTTTTAAAATTGACGAAGCCATGATATTACTAGCCTGTTTAGACAAAGACATTTTGTCCTTTTGACCATATATAATGCGGGATTCACAAGACGAAAGTAATTTTAGGGAAAATGACCCTAATCCATTTCATAGTTAATCTGAAAAATCATAACATGCGTGGGGTCTCGATTTACGATCTGAGGGGCCTTACCTCTCTAGCCTTCGACTTTTCCCAAACCGGTTCTCTCGAGTATTTCAACTCATGAGTTGGCTTCCAGCAATGTGTTTTCTGAAGCAAATTTTTAAAGAAGTAAAACAACAACCTCGGAAATTTTTTTCATATGGATGTCCTGCAAACTATGTCACTCGAACTTCAGCCATACTCAAAGCAATATGAGATTTTTTTTCCACTAGGTGGTAGCTCTGGATTTATTTTGAAAGGGTGTCTACGTCTTTTTACATTGGTAATATACATGAAAGTTTATTTGGTGGGTTTATGCATTTTCAAACATTAGCCTCATGATAAGAGTTCCAGTACAAACTAGATTCGGAAGCTACAAACAGTTCACCTTTTTGACATGTCTCTGCAGGCCGTGTGCGACTTTATCACCCCGCCAAAGTGGCCTAATTCATTGGTTGAGAAAAAAAAGTTTGCTGCAAAGTTGACACTGATGTTTAATCTCTCTAATTGTTCTTCTACGAACAGAAAGGAAATTGTTCAAGTGTACATGTTTTAGAGCTCAGAGTAGTTGTTGATTAACTAAATTCAATATAGCTTAGACTTTTGACATTTGAGTGAAGGTGACTTTGATAAGATATGTCCATAGACTCAAATTTGAAAGATAAAGTGTGTATTAGTATTTGGACTCGATAGGGAATCTCATTAATCATTGCAATTACCAAATTTGCTATCATGGTTTCTGCAGGAAGAAGACTCTGCGGGGGGAAGACCACTGGAGAAGACGTGTGGACATGTGTCACCGAAAAGTCAACAAAATACCTTTTGGAATATGGATGGACTGATTAGTACAAAAAGCAGCGAAAGATCCTTTGTTGATTTTGAATAGGGAGGTAAATGACAAGAAAATTAAAAGTACGGAGACCGGAGGCAATTGCTGCGAAGTTGCAAGAAACGTAGCACAAGATACAGATAAACAACTTTGAATTTTGTGATTGATTGAAGGACTTTATTTGCTAAGGGTACACTTTGCTATTATAACCCATAGGTTACTACAACTCCCTTGCTTGATTCCACTACTTGACAGATATACCAACGATTAATCGACTCTACTATTCAATATTTACGTTAATGATTAGATCGACATCATTACCTTGATGGTTACTGAGAGTTACGTTGACTCCTTTCTTCCAATACTTAGCCAATGCATTTTTACATTTCTGTCGATAAGAATTGGGTCTTATTGTCAACTGACTGCACTTTACTAATTGATTAGTCCCAACACTTAGCTATTTTTCGCTTCTCTAGTCATTCTAGCAAGCCCATGTCAACCAAGTCGTCAACTACAACGTCTGGGACATTTTTTGGTGTCAATAGGACCGAGATTTGCATCGAGACTTGTTGGTGTGGCACAATACTTCACTTGGATTAAGAGGGAGGAGATGAGTGTGGTGGGCTCATAGGGAAGAAGAATGGCGAGCGCACTTGCGGTGTGAAAAATATGGACGTCGATGTCTGGTTAGTTATTTGATATACCTGATTGACCCTTTATTCAATAGCGTAAGCTTTTTTAAGCAAATGTTGCCCAATTAGGTATATTGTAGCTCAAGTTTTGGGCTTCCTCTTGGATCTACCTATAATAAATGTGTTGGACTTCTATTAAACTTCCACACTAAAATGAGGTAGAATTGGTTTTGGAACACGCAATATAAATATGAAGAGATTACCATAAGGGAGCTTCAATCCGAGCCCATTAATAGATTCAATTGAGCTCACATCTACTCAAAAACCTAACCTAATAAGTCATTCATCAATTATGAAATATATTAACTGGTCTGTACAATACCAATCTCTGATGTTGTACTTTTTCTACCGCATTTCGATATGCTAGGATGCTTAATTGACCTACTTTCATACTAGTCAAATTTCGTGTAATGTTTATGGCTTAAAATATTTATAAATAAAATCCTAACATCCACATAAATTGTACTTCTCGGACTATTTCTGTCTTCTAGTTGTGGCAGAACTTAGAGGTTATATTTAGTTGAATTTGCATGGAAGGGGTTAATTGAGTGTCAAATGTGCCAAATCCCATATCGAATCACAAGTCTTGTACTTAAAATAATCCCTTAAATGAATGCTTGCCACCCTATTAGGGAATCTTATCTATTCACATCAACCGGATGTTTTGCATCCATAAAAAAAAATTAGTCGAACCAAATATTCGGACAGATTTGATCACTAAAATATAAGAAATTATAATCACTCATCGACCTACCAAAAGGACAATCTAATAAGTCACTTTCACCCAGTATTTCGTTAAAACAATACCAAAACCACGTCGAATCAGAGTATCCTGTCAACCTCCGTTCAATTACAAGGTTCTTACCTTTGACTTTATAAAAATATGGGTGGTTGGGTCGATGAGAATTGACTTGATCGAAAGTTGTGAAAGCACTCAAATCAAAAAACAGGTTGAAATGTCAATTGTCCCCTGGGATAGACCAATAGTATGAACAAGGAACGACCCGCGACTGACCGACCGTGTGAATCCGAGGTTTGATGGTCCCGGATTTGACCCGCACCACACAGCTCCTTCGGGTCTCCAATCGGTCATTATTTAAGGCCGAAACGGATATCCATGCAATGTAATTTTGTCTATTTTTATAATAAATAAGCATATTATAATATATTTTATCGAATATCTCATGGACTATAGTAAGACAAAGACTTCCGGACGGTGTCCCAATCAATAAATTACGTGGACTGGAAGATACAGTGTGAAAGTTCGAGAGGAAGGAATTGACCAATTAATTGACTGGATTTGAAATTGCAAAAACTTATTATTTTTGTACCTAGAATTAGGTACATGGAGTGAATGTGTTTCAACTTGGAACTACGGTCATCTTCTACGGGTGTGACTACATATTTTATAACGCAAAGTATATGTTCCATCGAATCATCAATATCGATAGATTATGAATTAAACGTGTCATTCCAATGTTAACTAATTTGACTCATTCCTATTTCCTCATAACTAACCATTTACTATTGGAAAAATATTAGATAATATGAAAATAATAATAATTTTTAGACATTTATTGAAAAAGATGAGACAATATGATCAATTGTTTGATGTGTGCAAACATTGTTTCTAAGAATAATTCTATTTCTCAGAGTACAAAACTCGATACCTAAAGCTCTCTATCAACTATTCTCCCAAGATATAATAAACCTTTTTTTATACTACACATTGAATATTAGAAGTAACTAAAAGAAAAGGAAAAATTATGAGAATTCAATGTATTTTCAAAGATATTTGAAGTTTAATTTTTATTCAAACAAGAGAGAAAGAGAGCCCCTCAAAAACCGTTATTACTCCGTTGTAAAGTGATTATATGAAGAAATAAGTCAAGTGTTATAAATTCGTGACATGATCGTTATATAATCATTTATATGAAATTATAAAAAAGTTACAAAACTGCTTTATATTAATGGCGAACAAAAACAGTTATATATTGATGACCGTAAAAAACCGTTACAAAATTAATAACTTTTCATATTTCAAAATTATCAAATTAACCAAACATTTACTATAGGCATAGTACATTGACCTTGATTACCTCTTTGACCAATGACCGGGAAGCCGATCATGGAGCTTGTTCCTATCGGCACAACGACTATTGCCGGCTCGAGTTTATCTTTACGTGCACTTTGCATCTCCTATCTTCAAAACACATGCATCGCATCGAATTTGCCTCTCGCCACCATGGACCACACCTTAAAGCCTAACCAAAGTCGCCCATAGGGGAAAATGAGATTTTATTTTCTTGGTAATTAAACCTATTGCTGGGTTTTCTAGAATAAATTGAGTAAAGTATTATCCGACATTAGTAATGTATTTCATAGACCTAGATGACGTCGCGTTAGAAAAGAGAGCCACCCTTGTCATCACGTGATAGGTCCTCTCGCAAAATTCAATCGAATGCAATGTTCATCGAAAGAACAAGACATCAGTCGTGGAGCATCACATCATATAAATGTGTACGGACAATCCGACCACATTCGTTTCTCTTTCCACTAGAGAGAGCCCTAGGTTTATTTTTGAAACGCGCACACGAGTGGGGAGCGGATCGATATGTGTACTTGCGTCTATATATGTTAATATATATGTATGTCACTGCTGGTACCTGTAGCATTCCAGCTAGGTTTAGTTTTGTGAATGACAGCTTTTAGATGATTAAGATACATTAAAGTATTCGGTAACACTTTGCCATTGCTGAGCACCAACAACCCCCAAAGATTCAGACTTTGCCATTAAGATTTTGACTAGGGTTTCGTTTATAGTTCCTCAATTGCATGGACATCGTTGCTGTTCAAACCATGTTTAAATCAACAAGTCAATCCCTAGACTATTACGATCCGACGATATGACCATACGCGTGATTTTCTCATATGATGATTTCGCTATTGCATGCATTCCGTTTGTCTGAGGTGGGCTAGTAAATTGGACGATCACGGTCCAATGATCCATTGGATTTATGAAATTCACGTAATAAGGCAGATCTCATCCAATCGAAATTGGTTTAAGTGCTCAAATGGGATTTATGAGGTTCACGTAGAGGACACGTTTGGTGGACGTGGTCCACGAGGAAGAACAGTTCTTCCAAAAGGGTCCTTATTTAAATCTTCAATGAAGGCCTTGCCGTGCAAGTGGAGAGACTAAAAAGTCAAGGTCAGCTTCGTGGAAGACGCCACGAAAGGAGGGAAGAAACACAGTCCATTCACGTCTCCACCTCCTATAAAATCCTTCCGCTTCTCCAATCAAATCTATCAATTTCTCTCTTGGAGGTCTCTCTCTCTCTCTCTCTCTCTCTCCACACCATGACGGCTCACGTTTTGCCAGAGAAGGTTGTCCAGGAACTCAATCTGATGCTGGGAAATGAAAATACTACTCCTGGCCCTAGAAGGTAAAGAGGTCATCGATGCATTATTTCATACAATATTCTGGCAAGATTGCACTAGCTCGCATTGATTTTTCGCAAGCTATGTACTTACCACAGTAGTATACTGTTCATGTCATCTTTTGAATGCAGAATTGCATAAGAGCAACTTTTCTTTTGCACTAGTCTCAACCCTAATGAATGCAGTACTTTTCTTATGTAGGTTGGAAGGGAAAATAGCTATAGTAACCGGCGGAGTTAAAGGGATTGGAGAGGCCACGGTTCGACTTTTCGCGAGGCACGGGGCAAAAGTCGTTATCGCCGATATTGAGGATCTTCTTGGGACCGCACTCGCTAATTCGCTATCTCCTTCTGTTACCTATGTGCACTGCGACGTTAGCTCGGAAGAGGACGTCGAGAACTTGGTGACCTCCACGGTCTCCCGCTATGGACGCCTCGACGTCATGTTCAACAATGCCGGGTTGCTTGGGAACCAATCGAAGCGCAAGAGCATCATGGATTTCGATGTGGGGGAGTTCGAAAGCGTGATGAGCATTAACGTGAAAGGCTCAGCACTCGGGATAAAGCACGCGGCCCGTGTCATGGCGCCGAGGAGGAGCGGGTGCATAATCTCCACGGCGAGTGTGGCTGGGGTCATGGGAGGGCTCGGCCCTCATGCCTACACGGCTTCGAAGCATGCCATCGTGGGGCTCACCAAGAACGCGGCGTGCGAGCTTGGTAGGTATGGGATCAGGGTCAACTGCATATCGCCGTTCGGCGTGGCGACATCGATGCTCATCAACGCGTGGCGGAGCAGCGACGGGGAGGAGGAAGACGAAGGCATGAGTTTTGGGGTGCCCAGTGAGGGAGAGGTGGAGAAGATGGAGGAGTTTGTGAGAGGACTTGCCAACTTGAAAGGAGCAACATTGAGGGCTAAGGACATTGCCGAGGCTGCTTTGTATCTTGCAAGTGATGAGTCCAAGTATGTTAGTGGGCACAACCTTGCTGTGGATGGTGGGGTAACAACCTCAAGAAATTGTGTTGGCCTGTAAAAAGTAGCCTTTCCTCCTCACGGTTCTCTGCTTCTGAGTGTTCACTTTTCCTCTCATAAATTAGGTTGCAGCATTCTTTTATTTGGCTCTCTAAGGGAGATCTATTTATATCTATATTTATATCCCTTGTATGTCTCTCTTAAATATATATTAATAAATTATGAATTGAGAAAATCAAGATCATCGAATAGAGCATCTTATTCCGCTATATGCTTTGTCATCATTGTAATTAATTTTATTAGTAGACGAATCGTGTAACGATTATTGTCATATGTGATATAAAAATAATCATTGGTCTCCATGGGAATTCATGTCACGACAGTCAAAGGATTGGTATTCGAATCCCGTAAAGAAGGGGAAAAGTCGTATGTCAATTTTGGACCGGCACACTAGTTGTACTCGACGACATGGTTCCATTCAAATAATGTGAGGATACGACCGAAATAAAAATAATAACGTAAAGTACAAAAAAGTAAAAGTCAGTGCATTATTACCAATAAAATATAGTTCCATTCAATAATGCAAGTACAAAAAAGTTAAGGTCGGTTCTCTCTCTCTCTCAACTTCAAGTTATTAGGTGAAGCCTAAGTATTTGAGAGTAGTGGTGACATCTATGGTTTTGAGTAAATGAAACCCTAACTCATGGACAAAGTTTATGAATCAAGATTTTTTATCATGCAATTGACACATGAACTTGTTTAAGGTCAAGTGCTTGCTAGGATTATCGATTACTTGTTCCTACACACATGACTACTTGCTTACCAAGAAAGAGTTTCAAGTGATTATTTCAAAGCATATAACTCTACCGGATAGGCCATTTAACAAGTTTTGAAAGAACACATTAGGAACTTACCAGTTCCAATCAATTTCTCTCACGACCCTTGAGACTATGGTGATTCTAATATTAGGCATGTAAACATGACCAAATCTCATCCCAAGACTAGAGGCCGACATACAAGACAGGTGGAAACCAGATCCTAGAGTTCATAATTCTACGATTCCTTGATAAAAAAAATACTATCAGTTTCTTTAATTCTATAATGATTTTCTCAATATATAACTTTTCAAATGAATACAGAACTTGGAAAGAAATTATGGAAAAATTAATTTTTATCGATGTTAATGACGAATCTCAAGGGATACTTGTCTAGAAAAGGCAGCCCATACATTTGTCAGCCTTACAAGCATCTAAATCTTGTCCTGCAATCTTTTTGCTTTTTTACAAACTTAGGAAAGTCCGTCCACCCAAAATTTTCAGGATAAAAAATTAGGGAGGCCATGCCTTGGTCCAGCTTTATGCTTTGAAGAAATGAATATTCAAAGAGACAGAAGAGAAAAAGATAAAAATAGGAGACGTGTATCCGAGCTGTCCTCGGATTTTACCCTCCCGAAATCCTTGAATTGACCTGAGATTATGAGCTGGGCATATATATATATATGCGTAGTTGGAGCGGGAACCACACATTCAAAAGTTAATTTAGTTCAAGGAAAATTCGCCTTAGACAGGCATAGAAAGGAGCCAAAAGGAGGCCGAATTTCAAGAACCAAAAGTGGCCACTGACTGGCAACTTTCAAACATTGTGGCTATCTTTTCCCAATTTCTTTGAATTCTTTTATGGGCTTTATTTATAGGTGTCATTATAGCACTAGGTAGATTAATTTGACTATACATTCTAGGGAAGTTACTTCCTTCAAAGTGATTTCGCTTTATATTATTAAGGATTAAACATCACCAAAAATCTTAAATTGATGCACTTGTACCATATTTATTTTAAACTAATTTTCATGTCATTAAAAATCTATTTACCCCAATCATGTCTTAAGATTTTGGTAGATTTGTAGTGAGTGTACCAATTTGAAATTTTTGGTGACACGAAAATTAGTTCGGAATAAATGTGGCACGAATATATCAGTTTGAGATTTTTAATGATATAAGTCTTATTTAAAAAAATATATGAGAAGGAAATATGACAGGGGAAACTACCCATTAACGTGACTCTCGTGGTATTTATACCAAATCTTGCTTCGGAAACTTTGATGACTATCCACACCGAAAGGATTCAATGTTTAGTCAATGTTTCCCATTGATTGAGGCTGCCTCCCTTTCAAGGAGATCTGTTCTTCTTCTTTTTTTATCTCTCTCTCTCTCTCTCTTTTACCAGTCAAAGGTTTGGGTGGTGTGCAATTGATATATATATATACTTGGCTAATGCAAGTTGATCAAGTCTTAAATTTTAAATTACACAGATATTCGACTTATCATGAATGCGCCAGATGCACAGGACTTTCCTTTGCTGGAATGAGGAGAAAGTAGATGAAGGGACCATGGCGGACTTTTCAATTTGGGCTAAGCCCACTACTAAAAGGAATACAAATTTTTTAGTTTTTGACCAGCCCGGAAAGTATCTCCAGCCTTACTGGACTTTTCAATTTGGAACATATTTCATATATTATGTTGATTCTACAATATGCATAGCATCTCGTGCGATTGCATAAATTATTAAAGGTTATTTTATTGAAATCGTGCATGTGCCCTCTTTATCATATGGGTTCATTTTTGCTCGTGTCTTTATGATCACATAATCTTCTACTTAATGTTTTTTCGTGTGATGCCGGAGAATTCCTTGAGACATCAATTCTGCAAAAGAGTTGCCAAGTTAGTGGACAAGATGTCAATTTCATCGTTATCAATTGACTACCTAGTTGTCGATTCACAAGTGTATTGTTGATTCCAAGTCTATTCTAATCACTTCATGTCTGCGGGCTCTTCGCATTCCTTAAGGGTCATTAATTCAATAACTTTGGAACTAGTAAAACCTGGAGACCTACAACCAACTGCATTTATTTTCTCATATTTTCAAGATCTAGTAAATGCCGTCTTTATATAATTATAGTTGTGTTCTAGCAAAATAATTTGTCTTTTCTATGAGTTTTTTTTTTTTTTTGGTCTTTTCAATGAGTCTTGGTAATTACTCATGCTTAGAGGATTGTTCCAAGGTCATCAATTTGGGTTAAGCCCATCATTCTAAAAAGGAGTACAGAATTTTTAGCTTTTGGGCTTGGGAGACCAGCAAGGGAAGTCTCCAGCCTTCCTGGACTTTTCATGTCGGGACAATTTTCGGATATTACGTTGATTATTTAATATGCATAGCATCTCTTGCGACTGCATGAATTAAAAAGGGTTATTTCATTGTAATCATGCACGTCCCCTCTTTATCATATGGGTTCATTTTTGCTTGTGTCTTTATAATCACATAGTATTTTTTTTTTAATATGCCGGAGTTTTCCTTAAAGACGTCAATTTTGCAAAAAAGTTGTTGATTAGTGGGCAAGACATTGATTTCATTGTTATCGATTGACTTTCTAATTGTTGATTCATAAGCCTATTGTCCGAGTCTAATTAGATCACTTCGCGTTTGGAGGCTGTTTGCATTTCTTGAAGGCTATTAATTCAATAACTTTGGAATTATTAAAACTTGGAGACCTATAACCAACTACATTTAGCTTAAGAAGAAGAAGGATTTCTTAATTTGCTCTAATCCCTTTAGTGAATTCTCATGGGTGGCAAGTGATGTATTAATTTATGTTTTCACTAATGTTACTTCCTACTTATCTACACTCTCTCTAGGTGTCAAGTTGGTAAACAAGCACACGGTTCTATGGTTGGTTGTCATTGACATGGACCAAACGTTGAGTCTTCTCCAACTCGAGAAAGAGTCCTATGAGACGTTAAGATGGATGATTTAAGGAGACAAGCACAACAATTGCAAGAGCGTTTGCAATGCATCAAACTTTTGGGATGCGATGATTGGCATCATGATAAAAAACAGTGTTATCACTGACGAAGAAGACGTCAACCCTTTCACTGGTACTCAAAGTCATGATTCAAGTGAGGAAGGACTTCCTCGACATCAGTATTGAAGGTTCCATGGAATAGAGCAAGATGCTTATGTAAAGGTTGATATTCCTGAATTCGAAGGGAAGATGCAACCGAAGAATTTATGGAATAGTTGCAGGCTGTATAAAGAGTCTTTGGCTACAAAAAAAATATCAAATGATTGAAATGTGAAGCTAGTTGCCATGAAGCTCAAAAAGCATGCTTCTATTTGGTGGGAGCACTTGAAGAAACAAAGAGCTTGTGAAGGAAGAAGCCGTATGGTTACTTGGGAGAAGATGAAGAAAGAATTGAAGTTCTTATTGGCAAACTACCATCAAGATAATTTCATTCAATTTCACAATTTCTAACAAAAGAAATATTTTTTTAAGAATATACATCAAAATTGGATCACCTCATGATGCTTTGTGTCGTCTCTGAAGTAGAAGAGCAAACTATTGTCCGCTACCTTGGTGAACTTCAAATTGAAATCGGTAATAATGTCCAACTTCAAACTTATTAGGCTAACAATGATATTTGTCAACTTACAGTTAAGGTGGAGCAGCAATTTAAAGAAGCTCGTGGTACCAGCTCTCGGTATTGGAACAAAGAAGGCTATTCCAAAGGCGAGAGTACCTCTACTCCTAAGATTATGGTGACTGCTTCAAAGTTGTCTCCTAAGAATGATGGAGCATCAAGTTCCAAGCATCGTAAAGTGTTTCAAGTGCCAAGGGTTGGGACATATCGCATCTAATTGTCCAAATCAATGATTGTCTCTCCAATAGAAGAAAAGCTTGAAGAAGAGCAACATGAAGACTCACTGATTCTAATGAACGATTGGAAGAGGGAAATGAAGTTACCTATGGAGATCAAGTAGTCTTTAATCCTTCATCAAATCTTGAATGCTACTCTTAGTGAAGATGTTATGTGGTTTTACAACAACATTTTTCACACTAGATGCACTTCTCATGAAAGGTGTGTAATGTCATCATCAATGGAGGAAGCCGCGAGAACATAGTGGTTACAACAATGGTGGATAAGTTGCACCTCAAGATGGAGAAATGCCCACCACCTTACAAGCTCTCTTCGCTTCACAAAGGGAATGAGGTAAGAGTTGATAAGCGATGTATTATTCTATTCTCCACTAGAAATACATACATACATACATACATACATACATACATACATACATAATTGATCTTCGAAGTGGATATCATTAAATTCGAATGAGAGCTAGAGATGAGTGGAAAACTACCTTCAAGACGAGATTGCCTCTATGGATGGTCATGCCTTTCAGCCTCTTTAATGCTCCTAGTACATTTATGCCCCTTATGAATCATATCACCAAATCATTTATTGGTAGTCTTGTTGTTGTTTATTTTAATAACATTCTTGTTTATAGTTCTATTCAATAGCAACACTTGGTTATGGTGGTCGTTGATTGGTTCTCCAAAATGGCACGATTGTACAATGTAACAATACTTTGAATGCTACTCCTGTGGCGAATCTTTACCTTCAATAGATCATGAAACTTCATGGTATTTCAAAGACGATGACATCTAGTTGGGATTTAAAGTTTATCAGTCATTTTTGGCTCAAAGTTTAACAGGTCATTTTTGGCTCATACTTTGGAAGAAGCTGGGCACGACACTTCAATTTAGCTCCTCCCATCATCCTAAAACTAATGGGTAAACTAAAATTGTTAATCGGCATTTGGGAAATCTTATAAGGAGCTTTATTGGAAGTAACCTACGTTAGTGGAACCTCACCACCTTGGCTCAAGCTGAAATTGCTTGCAATCGGTCTCCAAGCCAAACAACTAGAAAAAGTCCTTTTGAGGTCATGTATGGGAAAAACCCTCTTAGTCCATTGGACTTAGCTCCAATTTTCATCTCTCAACATTTTAGTGGATATGATGAGAAACATCCAACTATCTAAAGAAGTTTTATGAATTGATTTGCGAAAGGATCATAAAACACAATGCGAAGTATCAAAAAGAGCAAACAAACATTGAAAGCATGTAGCTTTTAAAGAAAGAGATTTGGTTTGACTTCATCTTAGAAAATAGATATCTCCTACGTGCCGTCACGGGAAGTTAATGAATGAAAAGGCAAGACTTGATTGATTTATAACTTAATTGAGCTTTTGGCTTGAAAATAAGAATAATTTATTGTTTTACTCTTATGCCTTATGTGGATTATGGGTGGTGAGTGATTTATCCATTTAAATTTTCACTTGGGTTACCTTCTACTTTTCTATACTCTTTCCCGACGTCATTTTGTCAAGAGAATAATAACATACGAACCAGCACTTTCTAGTACACTGACAAAATTGTTTTGTTAAGCACTAGGTGCACATCGAACTCAGCGCAATCAAATTTGCTAATTGCATGATAGAGCCGTGTTCTCGTGCCACGGTGTACCTGTGCGATAGTCTCTCGCAAAAACTTGAGTTGGATGATGCCAATGAAAGAGGAGGGAACTCCCACATACATGCGAGCTCCTCAAATAACGACCGTACCTTTCCGTCCAATCTAATGCCGAGATTCCATCTCCCCATTGGCCCAAACTACCCCAGAAATCACAGAAGTCTCCACTTATAATTCAAGAGTGACATAAAAACCCTAATCATGACGCTAGGCTTGGATCACCGTGGCCACTTTGTTTGTCAATCATACATTAGAGAGTCTCCGGTACGTTGTTCCAGGACATGGAAATGCTCGTGTGTCAGAACTCAGAGAGAAGCACACGGAAGATCCTTTGAAACTGTCGATTGCATGTCTCGAAGGGAATCGGGTCAAAACGGCAATGCGTGGATTCTTGCGCAGCAAAATCCAAAAGTGCCCACATTACTATGCTCTCTTCTTGCACCCCCAGCCACGAACCCAGCAGGGCTTGTAGCTTCTTCATCTGGGGTTTCAAAAACGCCACTCAATATCATATTGTAATAGATAATCTGGATTTCATCCGATACTTTAAAGTAAAACAACTTTGCTCAAGATTTTCTTGTAATATTTCTTATTTTGGCTTATACTCTAGACTGGATACTCTCTCTGCTGGCTAAGGCAGTCACATCAGCTTGTCTCGTGCCTGAGATCTGGAGCAGCCATCTTGTTGAAACCGTGGATCTCATAGGACCACTCTCGTTTCAAAATTAGTATGAAAAACAATACCTTTTTCCCCCTTCTTGCAAAGAGAGTTCACTCGGGCAGGCAACCCCTGCTCTTTGGAACTTGCTTCTGCAACAGTTTTCGGAGGTCACTAAGTGTCTGTCCTCCGTCACCAGTCTCACTGATTGAGAAGATCAGCTTTCTAATAAATTTGTCTACAAGTTACTTTCTCCATGCGGGAAAATGTCCATTTTGTATAATACGACGCTGAATCACTTGGCATCGTGTATAATGTTGTTTTCGAGAGTATGTGTTGATATTGTCGACTAAAATTTACATCAATATTGTCCTTCGTTGTGGCTTGCTGTTGCGTTGCCACTCACTATTGCAATTACAGTTGAGGTCGTGACATTAGATTGAAGGCTGCTACCCTCGAACGACCCAGATTAGAGAGTGAGGTAGGTGACCTCCTGTTGTAAAGAATGGCTTTGAAATTGGGTAGAACAATGAAATCGGATCGAGTAAAACAACTCGGATTTTGAGGCATGATATCACTTTCTTTAAGGATTTATTTGCCCCACAACGTTGCTAATGGTCACCGGCAAAAATCCTCCAGGATACAACAAAGTCTCGGATGAGAATACTTGATAGCAATTCAAGTATTTCTCCAGGGTCTCTCTAAGAAATAATCGAAAAATTGGCTGCAGTTTTCTGAAAGAAGACTCGAAAATGACTACACACTTCTTTCCAAAGAAAAAATGACAGGTATATATATGAAACAGTCTTGCAACTCTTCGTAAAATTGCAAACAAACACGTCTTTAGAAAATTGTTCAGATTAACAAACGCGACTCTAAGAAGTCGAAAACGAAAAATTGCAACCCTTTGGGAAAGTTAAAACCGAATTAGTAATTTTCCAAAGGTTGTCTTGAAAAGACATAAATAAAATTCGGATTTTTTTAAAATAGAATTTCGAATTTTCATTTATATTTTATTTCCGAAAATTCTCAAATTAAAAAGGCAACCTTTGAATTAAAAAAAATAAAAAATAAATAAATAGCAAGGGATTAATGCTAATTAAACCACGGGTGCGCAGGTATTCGCGCACCCGCACGCTGGTATGGTGGGGTCTATCCCCACCCAATCATTCCTTTAACCACAAAAGGAAATCCCACACTTTTAAACTGACCCACTTGCTCTCACCTTTTCTATGTGGGACAAAGTAAAAAGCACCCATTTTGTTTTAACAAACAAAATTCCAACACCTCCCGGTGGCGAAGAATTCTCCTGCGGTTGCTAGCTATGCTCTTTTCGCACCCAGGTCTATCAACTTCATTAGACGTATTCTCCGTTATTTACAGGGGATTTCGTCACTGGGACCAATGTCGTATTGATTTCAAAAGGTACATCTAACCATCCCATGGCAGAGACGAGGAGACATGGATCGACTCTTGAGATAAAATAGGTAAATGAATGATTTTTTATCCCCCATAGGAGGGAATAGACGTGTCTTCTAGCGGTGGATGGCAATTAAACGACGTTTTTGCATGTGCAGATTCTTGCTAGTCGTGCTGCGTAAGGACCTGTACTGATTGTAGCCTGATCATGGAAATTAAATCGAAACCCTAGTCTAACTCTCCTTTGTAAGACGTGAAATCTTATCCATAAGATTGAAATGAACTGATCCGTCCACGGTGATCCTTCAAGTAATTTTCATCGTTTTGTTTACTTGTGAGCACTGTAAGAAGTTTTCATCAGACAAAGATTCATAGTCCGACAGACGCATGATTTAAACATTCACATAATTGACACTTCATTGACTACAACTCTTTCCCACTTTCCTCCAACTTGACATGAGCGCTCCAAATTCTCTTATCAAACTTATTAAACACACGGACACACGCACCACCCAAAATTTTCATTCCCAACCACCTGAATGCATGCCCAATGTTCGTCATATCGCGAGCAAAAGCCCTGGCAAAGACTGCTCGAAGTGGTCCCTTGGCTGGCTCTGCCACAGTGTATAACTTGCCCGTGCAGCCTCCCGCCTCGGTGATGACACGTCTCTCACGATGAGCCACGTGTTGAAATACTCCCTGAACTGCGCGATCAGCCCGTTCTTCAGCGTCCAAACATGGACCCAATATGCCTGCGCCCCTTCCCACCCCTCGGCAATCACATAGTCGGTGCCTATAGCTGTTATGCTACGTGGATGGAATGGAAAGGCTGAGAAGTCCGATTTGCCCGTGAGCGTCCGCATCATGTGCTGGCAACCGGGTGGTCCGTGGAACCACCATTCGAGATCACTGGCCAGGAGCTCGGCCACCTTGTTGGATTCACCCAGAGCCAATGCCGCATAAAGGGCCTTGATGGTCGCTTTGTTCTTGTCGGATTCCGGTGAGGTAGGCTTAAGGTCGTTGGTTGCCATTTTGGGTTATAAATGAAGAAACACAATGCGATAGAGAATGGTCTATAAGCTAAAAGACCAGTGGGATGGATTTTGTATGCTTGTTTTCTTTGCTTGTGAGCGTTGGTCTTGGTATTGCATTATCGGCCTAGTGGTGAACCTATTTATAGCATGACATTGGGAGAGGAAGAAGAGAATGGGACCCACTCTGCTGATTAGTCAGAGATCAACGTTGGTGAATCGTGGTGGTGATGACGTGGAAGATCAGATGGCCAATACTTGCTCCAAAGATGGGGATGTCCTTTGTGCCACACTAAATGCCAAGCAAGAGCTCATGGCTCCCACGATAATACAACTCTAAATTCAATGCTCTTCTAGGGACAATCGATGGGCGACTGTACATCGATTGTCCCGGAACCAGATCAATCCAAAAACCATAATCAAACATTGCTCCGACCACTCTACTTCTTGCAGGATTGATCTATCCGGTCACACCTTAGTTCTCTTCCTTGTGGACATAAAATTCATTTTCGATTGGCAACCCCGAATTCATAAAGTAAGTCGTTAATTTTACAAACTAGGAGCGAGGCAAAGTTCACGTTGGTAACTATAAAATAAAGTCATTTACACTTGGTGAGGTATGAGAAGTCAAAATGTTAAGGTTTTTATGATGCGCATAATCCATCCAAATATTTTTGGTGCATAATCTCTAGACAATTCAAGGGAATATTGTTGAGTGCATGGGATGCATATGAGTCCAATGTACCTTGTAAATTTTTGTAAGGGCATTGCTAACTGTCTTAAAAAAACTTAAATTTTTAAATGTAGGCATGGTTTAATTCCCCCTCATGCGTATGTTGGACTTTGGCCCAAGATTAAGTGTGAAAATACATAATAATGAGACCAGATATGAGGCTTGGAAGGATTTGAATTCAAGACCTCGTAGTTTGTTATCATACAAAATTTTACGGGATCACTTTTAATTGTCCAAAAGTTTAAATTGTTCGATGAAAACATCGTTCAATATTTTAGCACACGTTACGTGGGATCCATCAAAATCAAAGGGTGTAATAGATCGAACTCACATACATTATCGGCATATAAGAATTATTCCCCTAAAAAAGTTTGGTCACTAGTCAATTTTCTTGTTCTATTCCATCCTAAATGGCCATGCATAGATAGAGGTGATATGCTAGTTTGCATATTCCTTTATTCTTCAGGTATCTACTCACCGTGTAAGGCTGCTTAGCAAGAGAGATAGCGAAATGGCGTGTTCCTGTTTTTGTCCGGGTTAAACTCTACGATTCTGCATGCTCCCACACTTGAGGAGAGTGCAAAGAGAACATTCCACTCTTTATCTCGTTGACAATTGAGTTTGTTCGCTCTTTATTGAAAAGTTTTACTGAATTTAGAGTTAAGACAACGATGGTGATGATCATGTGAGCATTCATAGAAAGTTGACATCAATAAAAAGTTAGCGGATGGACTTCTCAGATTTGTTCTTTGGATTCTCATCCATGAAATTGACAACGAATTGTCCTTTATGATGAGAACATTAATGACAGATATGGAGCGTTAGCTTTCCTCCACTCCAAGAAGATGCGTGCTGGCTAGACGAATGGCCTGGAAGGTTTTCAAATGTTGTCTAAAAGCCTTGGCTTTATTAGGAGAATAGTTTCTGAGCGGCAACGGAAAATTTGCTTGACCTCTCCTTTTGGTCATTAGTTATTTACACATGACTAGAAACTTAAAGCTGCATTTGTTTCACAGAAAATGAATGTTTTCAAAAACCTTTTCCTAAAAATGATCACTTATATCACTCACAAAGAAAAAAAAAAATGAATGAACGAAAAAATATTCAGACAAATTATTATCTATATTGAAAGTATTTTCCATTCATTTTCCGTGAAACAAATGGAGCCTTAGATGCCACTTAAAAAATAATCATAAGATAGATGATGAATAGGAAGTTAGCTATCCAAGAATTTAACTTCATTGCCATATAATAGATGAACTAGTTTGCAAAATGCGAGCTAAAGTCCGGGCGGATTGCTCAAGTATAGACCTGTTTGCACTTGGTGCATACCAAACTGGACCTATATCGTGTGTTTAATCTACACATAAAAGTTTGTACCTTAACCACTAGATTGATATGGATTTTTTTTTTTCAGTTTCTATATCTCTATTTAAGCAAGTTGATTTGTAATCATAGCTACACCCATATGTCATTTTGCTTATAAATGGAATGACATTATAGCTTATTTTGCCCTATTTTAAGTGAAAAGTTACTTATTGACTTTTTCGCCAAAACTTACAATATTATTTAAATAGTAAAAAACTATGAAAAACATTATACATGAGTTCACTTGTTAATATTTGTATGATTTGAAAGGTTTATGGTACTTCAAGTTCAACTAAAAGTCATAAAGCGTGAGTCAAAATGAGTCAAAATGTATTAAAAGTTAATAAAAAGTTTAAAGAAAAGTCACTTATAATTTAGGTGTTTACTTAGATGGTTAACACTTACTCACATGTGATTCATTGTACATCCTACTGCATTTTTAAGAGATAAGTATATTACAAGTACCAAAAGTTTCACACAGTGCTCACTTTACTACAAAAAGTTTTTAGCTAACTCACTTAAGTGTCAAAATAGAGAAAAATACGACATTTTAAGTGCCTTTGCTAAGAAATTTTGACAAAAAAATTACGAGACTTTTCTAAATAAAAGTTTTATGTGAGGTGACGTTTTTTTAATAAAAAGCTAGTCCACGTGGATAGATAAAACGATGGTGCACAATCCAATGTGGTTGGGTTGTGTAAGATGACTTCGCTTGCTCCGAAGTTGTTTCGCCGTTCTCTCTTCGCTACATTCTCTGTCTTCTTCTCCTCCTTCGCCCTCATCTCACTGTCGCCTATGGAGCCACCACCCGCCACACCAAACACCACCACCTCCTCCACTACCTAGACAAGTTCGACGACCGCGACAAGAGTGTCGCTGTTGACCCATCCAATCTCCTTCAAAAACCCCTGCCCCCGCAACGCCTATGTTGCCCTTCAAGCCCTCAAGCAGGCCATCATCATTTCTAAACCCTAACAACTTCATTGCCAATTGGGTCGACCCCTCCATTTGTGATTACTCCTGAGTCTTCTGCTCCCCCGCCCCAACGACCACAGCGTCAGCACCATCACGGGCATTGGCCTCAACCATGGCGACATTTCTGGGTATCTTTTGAAGGAGCTTGGCCTACTTGCTGACTTCGACTTCTTCCACCTCAACTCTAATTGCTTTTGCGGTAGTGTGTCGTAGAAGTTTTGGAACTTGGAGCGGTTCTTCAAGCTGATTTTGAGCAACAATTGGTTCGCCAACAAGTTCCCGAGGATCATATTGTAGCTCCTAGTGCTCAAGTGACAGAGATGACAAAAGAACTTCGGAGTTGGATATCTGCATTGGTCCACTGTGTTGTCCATCTACATTGGGGGCAAATCGAATAGGGTTCCTATTTGGGGTTGTGGTCAATTTAGGGTTTTCAATTTGGGAATTTCCTTGTAAGTCGTGATTTAGGGTTTATATTTTGGGGTAAAATATGTATACAGCATCATTTTGGCTTATATATGCTATTGGCTATGTCGATGAGTCACACCAAATGGAGAAATTAATAAGAAATGGCCAAGTCTGATTTTCGGCAACCCAAATTGGAGTTAGCACTTAAGTAATTATTTTTCTTTTTAAAAAGTGGCATTTAAGAGACTTTAAATAACTTTTGGTACCAAAATGAATGTTGTACGAAATTTTCGACATACTATGTACTTATCCTGCTTTTCTACTTACAATGTACATAAAGATAATTAACCAAAGAGCTTAATTTGAATAAAACTTGATTTCAAGGTGCTAAATTCAAAGCAATTAATTTGAATAATTGACCAAAACGATTACTTGCAATATACTAACACCCAATTGAATTTGAGGCGCTAAAGAAAATTATATTCTTCTTCAATTATGGAATATTTCCTACTTCAACAATACCCTCTTGTGGGCAGAAGAACAGCCCAAGTGCTATAACTTAGCACTGGGGACACTTAAGTGCCATAACTTCAAAACGGTACACTTAAGTGCCACTTTCTATTTCTAGTGGGACACTTAAGTGCCACCTCCGGCGACCCTTGTCAAAAATCCTAAGTGGCAATATATATATATATATATATATATATATATATATATATATATATATTTTTTTTTTTTTTGGCCTACGTGGCTCGCCGGAGAGCTGAGTCGGCTCTAACTCACCAGAAACGACATCGTCTGCATAATAAAAGCCCCAAATCTTCCAAAAACGACGTTGTCTCCCCAAATGCCCCAAATCTAAAACCCTAAATTTGGCCAAAATCCCCATTGAAGTGCTCGAATCCAAGTCTCGAACCCTAATTTTCATTTGCCCAAAATTCCTTTATCGAATCTTGGAAATGGAGAGTAGGACTCATAGCAGCGCCTCAATTTCCTCTCACCGAAGCGAAGGAGAAGACCAGCGTTTCTGTTTTTGTGGGTTACCAAGTCCAAGAAGAACATCGTGGACTCAAATCAATCATGGGAGAAGATTTTATGGATGCGCCCGATATAAAGAAGCGTCGAAGTGCAAATACTTCAAATGGATCGATGCGAAGTTCTCTGACCGAGCCATAGAGGTGATATTGGATCTGCTTCATAAAAGACAGCAATCTCCATCTGTGTTCGTGGACGACTTGGACGATGTTGACTCAATGCAAGCTCAAGCGTCTTCAATTAAACTTTTCAAGAATGAAGTCTCAATGCATGCTCAAGCATCTTCAACTAAACCTTTCAAGAATGAAGTTTCAATGATGAAAATTGAACGAAAGTGTTACCAAGCGTTTATTATGGTGTTGTTTTGTTGTCTATTGTACTCTATGATGAAATGTAAAATACTTGAAAATGAGAAAAAGTTTCTCCGACTACCATAGTTAAAAATGGGTTGTTATGGATTAAATGTAGGTTTTTTTCTTTTTGAAAGATGCGAAGAAGTTTGTGTTATTCCACAAGATCATTGTGGCTTTGTTGTTGTTTGTGATGTCATATGGAGTTGCCATAAGTTAAATTACCATCATCTTCTCTATTTTGATGCAGAATCATCTTCTCTGTTTTGATGTAGACCAATATATATACAAGACAAACACGAGTGATTAGCCGAGTGCCATAAGTTGTATTTAGTTGCGATGAAAAAAGGATCACTTAAGTGTCAAGTTATTATTAAAGTGATCGGTTAAGTGTCACTTGTAGTTAAAAGTGAACAGTTAAGTGCCAAGTTTTTTAGAATATGACCAGTTAAGTGCCAATTTTTTGTGGGTTTTCTCTAAAATTTGCGCTAGCCACCACCACCGGCTGCACCACCAACCATCACCACTAGCCACACTACACACTAGGCACTCCAGCCACCACCATGTTGGTGGTGTTGCTGCACAAGGTAAGTTAAGCTTTGCACTAGCTTGCACCAGTACACATGGTGTAAGATGTGCAAACTACACACTTGTACCAGGTGTAGGTGCAGCTACTTAAGCCTATAACCCCCACTAGAAACCCATAATCACCGAGCATCACCACCAGCCACACCAGCACCCCAGTCACCACATTAGCACCCCAGCCACCACATTAGCACCCCAACAACAAACTCACTACCACCAAACATCACCATCCACCACCACCAGATACACCAATACTCCAGCTATCACCATAGAACACCAACAGCAGCAGCAGCAAGTAAAAGCAGAATCCATGACAAACAACAACAACATAAATTGACAAGCAGCGCAAGATCATTTCATTGATATTGAAATTAAGTCTGACAACATCAATGAATGACAAACTAAAGAAAAAAAAAAGATAACCATCCATAGTAAGTCTGACAACATCAACGTTTACATAACTGTTTTGACTCCTAAGCTTCACAAATCTTATCACATCTCATCTCATCAATCAATATGCACGACACCCCTTGTTCGTGCTATTTTCGATGGGCCTTTCACTTGATTCATAATTCTTGCACTCTTTCTAACTGGACGTGCAACTTCTTCTTCAACCTTCTCAGTATCCACTGACTCAAATGGAGCTGCAAATGTCCTAGGCCGAATTGATTCAAAAGGAGCTGGAGCTGGGTTCTTTCTCTTCTTTCTTGTTGGCACAATTGATGTTTTCTTTTTTGTTGGTGCAGCCGTTGATTCTTGAGTTAGGCTTGAGATAAGAACCTCTGAACTTCTCCCAAGCTACATAAAAAAAAAAAAAACAATAAATTGTTAGCAAAAGTTTATAGCATAAATTAAATTAAATGCAGCCAATAAAACTTATATTGAGAATAACTGTTCCAGTACGCTCATCTATATAAAGGCCATAGCCATATTGTCTTAACCTCTTCCCAAGTGCTCCTCTTGTTTGAATAGGGGCGTCACTTTCAGGAACTTGTGATTTGTTGGCTCTTTTTCTTGCTTTCTTGGGCCCTTCAGCTACAACCGGGGCTTCTTCGACCAATTCTTCATTTGGGCGTCTTCTAGATGGCCTTTGTGTAGCTGCCCCTTCACTTGGCCTTGTTCAAGTTGACCTTCTATGTAGCCCTTCAACTTTAGTGACACCTCCTTCTGTTGGGCCTTCTGGTGGTACTAGTGGTGGTACTTGTGGTGCCCCTTGCAGTGATTCTCTTGGTGGCCCCTGTGATGATCCTTGAGGTGGCTCTTGTGATGGCCCTTCAGTTGGCAGTTGAGTTCCAACTTGCTTTCTTCGAACTTGAGAAAGATGCCAAAAGATGCCATAAATATAATATCGAGACATATAATAATATAAAGAAAATGAAAAACTGAATACAAATGGTTGAATTTACCACTGGGTATTTCTTTCGTTGCTGAAGAACAGTCGACTGCACTGGCTGTGATGCTGCTTGGGCTAATCCTTCAGCTGGTCGTGATGTTGCTTGGGTTAATCCTTCAGCTGGCCGTGATGCTGCTTGGGCTAATCCTTCAGCTGGTCGTGATGTTGCTTGGGTTAATCCTTCAGCTGGCCGTGATGCTGCTTGGGCCAATCCTTCACCTGGCTGTCTTCTACCTTGCCTTCTTCGAACAGGCTGTTCAGTTTCATGACTTACTGAGGTTCTTCTTGTGACCTAACAAACACATTACATACAAGACCAAATAGGATATTATGTACATTTTTATGATAAATGACAAAGCAACATAAACATAAAATAAATTTCATGACTTACCGGGTTCTACTTGTTGACTAAAGAACAGTTGACTCACTTGGCCCTGCTGTGTGCATTTCTCTAACTGTCTTTTCACTAGGCCCTTCACCTTGCCTCAATGATTGTTGTTGCTTCCTCAATTGACAACCTTTAATATTGTGGCCTGCTAGGCAATAATAAGAGCACGTTATCTTTGCACCCTGCCTGCTCATTCTTTGCTGACCCGAGACCTCTCCCTCTGCCATTTTTCGTCTTCGTTTTGTCCATCCAATTTTCTTCTTCAGTGGCAAAGGTTGAGATGTTTCATGATCCGTGGGCTCCCAAAACTTGCTACTTCTAATTGGCTGCGGCATGAACTGATAGGAAGCAAGATATTTTGATTTATGATACCAATCATTGATGTAATCATCTGTATTGTCGCCCTTCAACTGGATGGCACATATAGCATGTGCACATGGAATTCCACTTACTTGCCATGCTCTGCATGAACATTTCCTACTTCCTAGATTGACAACATACTTATAAGCACTCTTCATTATCTCATATCCGTCATCTCCATTCCAAATGGGATGACAATGCCTACTTACAGCCAAGTTCTCATCCAATTTCTTGGCAATCCTAGGACCATATTGTCTTGTCCACTTTGCAGCCTCATCTCTTTGTTTCTGCAGCCGAGTCATAACCGCAACTCGTATATCTTCAAGCATTGAGATGACTGGTTTGCATTTGGCATCTATTATCTTTGAATTAAATACTTCACAAATATTGTTATCGACGTTATCGCACTTGAACTCCTCACTGAAGAATGCCCTGCACCAATACTTCGGTTCTAGTTGAAATAAGGTAGCACAATCTTCCTTTGTCAACTGAAGCAGTCCTTCTTTGGCTATTCTAAAGTCAGCCATGTCTGCATTCTTTGCTAATTTTCAAAATTGCAATTGCAACTTATCCCCTTTGTAGGTCTTTGCCCAATTTCCGTATATGTGCCGCGCACACATTCGATGTTCAACATGGGGCAACAACTCGGCTACTGTTGGAACCAATCCCTGCAATAATTCAAAGTTAAGAAATACTAGAGCAAATTACATGTTCATATTACAAAGCAAACTATTGACTAAATTTTTCAAAAAGCAAGCATTACCTTTTGTTGGTCGCTCATGAATGCCCACCCTTCCCCGTTTGTTATCTCCAAGTTAGCCATCAGATTTTTCAAGAAGCATGACCAATTGTCATTGTTCTCAATCTTTACAATAGCCCAAGCTAGTGGGAACATTTGGTTATTCGCATATCTTCCAATCGCTGCCAACAATTCTCTCTTGCACAAGCCCTTCAAGAAACAGCCGTCCAATCCTATAATCCGTCTACAACCAACTAAAAATCCTCCTCTGCATACATCAAAGCACACATAGAACTTATCGAACTTGGTCCCATGATCAGGAAGCGGTCTCTCAACCACCTCTACATACACTCTACTTATAGGGTTTTGCAGCCTACACTCCCAAGCATACTCCCACACCTGCCCATATTCCTTAGCATACTGACCAATAAGTATCTTTATCACCTTTTGCTTTGCTCTTTTGTACTGATTCCTAGATACATTGATGCCTACACACTCCTTCACTAGCATCCTAAAGTTAGAAATTTTCATCTCTGGCATCAGCTTGATCAGATTGAAGAAGTGCTTGGACAACCATGCACTTGTTACCCTTTTGTTTTGAAAATTAATGGAACAAGTGTGTTCCTCTTGGTATGCTCTAATCTGGAAAGACTCACTCTTCTTAACAAACGCACCGTAAATCTTCCATGGACAGTTTTGCTGTGAACATCTAGCTCTTACAAATTTCTTGGTATTTCTAATGAAATCAATATTTCTTTGTGCAGCAATGGAATTCTTTAGTATAGCTTCCTTAAATTGTATCGCATCATGGAATTTCATACCTACTGACAAAGTAGGAGAGGCAACAGATGGATCATAGGAAAAAAACTTACTTTTCCTTCTACGCACAGCTCGTTGATCTTCTTCAACTTCGTCCTAGGAAGTTGCGGTGTCGATGCTTTCTTCATAATCTGTCTCTAGGATCTGGCCAGCAATACCAACATTTGCAGGGCCTTCGTCTCTATTTGTAACTTCATTAGCTACATGCAAAGTTGCAAATCTATCTGACAAAAAGTCCCTTTGTTTTTTCCTTGATTGTGTAAGCTCCTCATTGTCGGTGTCACTTAAGATTAATAAATTTTCAGCTTCAGCAGCCAACCCTTCATCGTCATCGTCATCATCACCGTCACTGGATTCAACTACTTCCCAATCTAATTCAGTGATGGTGACATCACCTATGTCAAATCGCTCTGGTGAACAGCATCTGCGCCCCTCTTTTCCCCATCCTGTCCATCATGCCCTACTTCATCCCTAACCTCAATACTAGCTTGAATACCATCTCCTCCTTCTCCTACTTGGGTGTTATCTCTATCATCATCTTCGTCCTCACTATCACTACTGTTTTCATAAATACTTTCGCCTCTTCGCCATGAAGATAATGATATAAGACATCCCTAAAACCATTATCATCTTCCAAAACTCTCAAACCATCTCTCAAGCATTTCCCAGGAACACAGTATAGTAACTTTTGTACTTTACAAGGCAAAAATGTCACTATATCCCTAACAAATCCAATATAAGATGCATTCTTTATATCTACAAAGATAGTACCCTCATTCCCCCCCTCATACTCCCACTCATCTTCCCCAATCACAAAATCCCCACCGTAGTAAACGATGACAGCAACATAGTCTTTATCATGCGTCATTTCTGCAACAAAAGAGGACAAATATATAATTAACTTTTGGGACCACATTCACAAAGGACAGACAATTGCAAGTGGAGGTCCCTACACTCTTTATTAAAGAAAAGAAGAAAGAGAGGGAATAGGCATAGGTCAGACGACAGCTGCAGTTGAAAAGAGGCCTCAGGACAAGGACAAATAAAGATGGGACCCGACAACTACTTTGATTATGCCATCATATTCCTTTAAGATATGGAGAGATTCCTCAGCATGGGTCCTCAACAATGCAATTTATTAAAAAAATACCCAGAAGTCCCCATCCCCACAACCTTCGATTCGAACATGTCCAAAGTCTAATACTCTGAACCCTAACAATCACCAATCACCATCGCACATTTCACATCCGACCACTACAAATTACTGTTGCAAATCACAATTCAATACCCTGAATGAATCACACATCACAGTGGATGAGGCGACGTCGAGCCCTACACCGAGCCCTAATTTCCCCCCCGCCGAGCCCTACACCGAGCCTACATTTCAAGGCCGTTCCTAAATTGTCAATTCGAACTCCCCAATAGGATTGTAGCATCGCATCTGAGCCATAAATCTCACACCAAGCTTGAGCTTTCCCAGCCGACCCCCATATTTCAAGTCCGAGCCCTAATAAACGAGTCAGAGCTCTAATTTCACCACAGGGGAGAGGAAGAAGAGAAAAAACCTGACCAAATCGATGATGGCGAGCAAGGACGGTGAGCGACGACGGCAAGTGACGACCTGCGAACGGCGACTTGCGAATGGCGAGCTGTGAACGGCGATGGAGAGGATGTTAGACCTGATGTGAACTGACGAAATGTTAAAATCCAAATAAGCAAAACGACGTCGTTTAGCACTAAGGAAAAACGACATCGTTTAGTTTGGCCAAATGCATAGTGGATGGGGCGACGTCGTTTTCCTCCTTCACGTATGCTTTTTTTTTATTATTTAAAAAATTGTCACATCGGTTAAGCATGTCGTCGGAAAATGCCACGTCTGCATTTTGGCCGGTTTTTGGCCGAATTGGCACTTAAGTGTTCCATTTTACTCCGATATTGGCACTTAAGTGTACCATTTCAAAGTTATGGCACTTAAGTGTCCCTCCGTGCCAAGTTATGGCACTCCAGGTGTCCCAACCTCTCCTCTTGTGTTTTGATTCTAACATCATGAACATCCCACTCGATGTTATTCCCCAATTGTGCATGCATTGATAAGTAGTAAACCAATTTCTATTTGTATAGTGTGAAACAAACAACTAGAATCCATAATCCATCCATCAAACAATGAATCCTCAATGATATATAAGACATAATCAACACTATTTGAATTACAATTAACTATATCGTCAACATTATCAGTAGACTCAACTCTAATTTCCCTACCCTTTTTGGTTTTTTAGCTTAGGGAAATCTCTTTTAAGATGTCTATTCTTGCCACAACTCTAACAGGCAACACCATTAATCCTAGGCTAACTATGTCCATTCAAGTTTATACTACTACTAACATGAGTATTGATTCTTCCTCTACTTTCATCTACTAAAGCAGTATATATAGGTTACCAAATTCTTTTATATGGACGTCTTCACTTAGAATTATATCATGAACCAAAAGTCCAACTTATCAACCTAAAGAAATTACCGATAGTAGTAAAAATAGTATCTCAACTATCATAACATGAGAATAACATAATTAACACATGTATTTTATCTTCAAAGTCAATCTCAATTGAACTTAATGAACTAATGATCATATTGAATTCATTGATATGATTAACAATCAACACACAATCGACTATCTTTAAGTTAAACAAACGTTGCATTAAATAGTCTTTATCAATTGCAGATGGCTTCTCGTACATGTCTGGTAAGGCCTTTATCAAACTCACAATGGTCTTCTCTTTCATGATGTTGAATGCGGCGTTATGAGAAAACGTCAATTGAATAACAGCAAACGCTTGTTTATCCATCAATTCTTATTCAGCTTATTTCATCCACTTTGGTCTCTTCCCAAATAGGAGTAAGTGCAAATTCCCTCGATAGAGATAATTATCAATTCTCACTTTCCTTCTTTTGTCGCCATTAATTTGCTCTAACTCGGTCAAGTCTAGTTTTGGTATTAATTATTGGAGAAGCAAGTGATCGAATGATAAAATAGACAGAATAAGAAAATACATGGAGTATCAGATTTATGTGGTTTAGTTGATGTGATTTATGTCTATGGTGAGAATGGAAAAAAAAATCAATTATAGATCAAGTGATGCAATAGAAATTACAATTACACTCGAGTCACAAATATTCTCAATGTTTTCCAGCCTTCCAATTACACTCAATAATTCACATGGTGTTTAGCCATACAATTCCTCACGAATAATCACTCAATCTCACGAGAAAATTCACAAATCTTACTCACAAGATTTAATTGGCTTCAAACACGTGAGATGTAATTCACAAACAAAAGCTCATCTTTGATTCTCTTCCTAGAGAACATCCACTTCTTATATATAAGTAAGAATTAGATCCAAAATAGGAAACGTTTTTTTAAGAAACCTTCTCTGAGTATGAAACCTTTCAATTAAGAAAATTTCCTTTATGAGCACAAACTCGAGATATATTTTCAACGAGATAATCTTTTCTCCTACTATGTCTTGGGTTTTGAAATGATTCCAATCGAAAGGAGCAATTTCAAGAGTAGAAATTGGTGATGAATGTGCCTTATAACTTAACGAGAAAGTAACGTATCTGCTATATGAATTATGGGTGATATAAGGTTCAATGTTCCACATCACCATGTGCCAGTGATCTCATGTTTGGGCCACTTTATGCAAAATCTTTGCTTAATACATTTAAAGATGGGTTAGTGGAGAAAGTGAGTTTATATTGATATTAGGCATCTATAGCAAGTAAACAAGTTCATTGAACTGTAAATCGTGCTCTATTTATACAATATGATGATGTGAAGAAACCCATCGGAAAAAATGTAAAAATGATGGATATAGTACATTCGAAACTCCGAGATGTTATTATCTGCACTTGAAATAGTCGACACGTTATATGCAAATCACTGATGCCCTGAGTTTACATGCTGTGGGAGTAGAACAATGTCATTTCCTGGAAAATTCTTGCATGATGCCGGCCTAGCGGCTTCTTTGACTACTTTGACTCGTTTTATTCATTTTTTTTCCTTTTTGGATAGCATCCAAAAAGGTCTTTTTCAGCGTGCGAGACAGCATGTGATTTTCCTAAATACTCCCCTGATCCGGACAGATTAGGATTCCTGGATTAGCATGAGTCACAGCTGCATTGACATGACAATTGAACATTGAACAGGTTGGCACGCGATTTGCGATCCCCTTCCATTAGGTAAGATATCAATTGTCAATTAAATTAATCCCGACATGTCTGTGTCTGTATTCCATCCGATGTCGATTGATTTCTCCAAGACACTATCTTCCAAGGTATGAGAAATTGAAAAGAAACTTGTATAAGGCAACAATTGGTAAAAAGAATACGATTTTGGCAACTTATATATATATATATATATATATATATATATATATATATATATATATATATATATATATATATATATATATATATGATACGTGAAATCTTAACATGTTTCCCAACCTAAGGTGATTCTATTTATAACAATGTCAAGGAATTAATACCGTGGGTTTTTTTCAATTAAAAAGAACAGCAGTACAAATCAACAATTCCAACACTTCCTGTAGCTCTTCCAGTAGGGTATATTATAATAATATTGCTGATTCAAATAACATTTCCCTATATCATATCCCGATGGTAATTAGGAATTTTTAAATCGTTATCAAGTCCCTTTATTTTATGTTAATATTACATAATTAAGTAAGAATACCAGCTTCATTTTGTTCAAAAGAGAAAGATTCATATAAAATACGATACAATTTAACAGATTACAAATAATAGATACATATTTTAACTTATAGAAATGAAAAATTGACATCCATGTTACTAGTTTACGATTATTATGAAGATTGAATTGACATAAATGGATAAGGAATAAAAAAGCAGTTGACGGTGAGTGTTTGAGGAAATAATTGAGGAATTAAAACTTCACTATCTTTGTTAGGCAACTCACGACAAATCGACTTTACTTGCTCCCTTGGGGACGAGGAAACGCGGATGCCCATGTGGACGAGTGAAATCGCATGCAACACTACAATTCGGGTCAATTATAGGGTAGCAATCTTTCCCGCCACTGATTATCCTCACTAAGAATTATTAGGGATGTCCCGTCCCCGCTTTGTTGAGGTCCTAACAAAAGAATTAGGAACAATCATAAAAAAAAAAAAAAATCTGCTCTAACGTAGTCATTGACAACTAATTGCCCCGTTTTATCCCCTCTCTACAAATGTCACTGATATAACCTGGCGAAAGAAAAAAAATTACAATCATTAATTAAAAATGAGGAAAATTACCAAGAAAGCCATAAACTTGTTGTAATTATGTTAATTTAGTCTTATACCTTTTTTTTTTTTATCAATTGAGTTTTAAACTTTTTGTACTTATGTTAATTCAATCAATCCGGCCAATTTTGGCTGGTTAATGCTGAAGTGGATACCAACCGTCCTACGTGAGTGACTGACCTTGATGTAGATTTTTAAAATATTTTAATATTATTTTTAGATTTTATTTTTTTCCCTTCCTTTCCTTCTTCCTCCAACCGGTTATTAGATCGATAATCGGTTAGAGGTGAGGGCCGATGAGGCCTAAGCCTAGCTAGCCTAGCTCAAGGCAATCCTTGAGGTCGGGTGAGCCTTGCCAACCTAGTGTAAGGCCGCCCTCATGGTTGTTAGGGGCTTGGTGAGGCCTAGCCATGGCAAGCCTCGCCTTTGTAGTCGCTAGTGAGGGCAACACTTGCTAGTGGCTAGTGAGAGGCGCCTTTGGCCGATTGCCAAGGTTTAGTGACTAGCTGAAGGAAGAAGAAAGGGAAAGGAAAAAGAAAAGAAAGAAAAAGAAAAAAAAAAGGAAAAGTAAAAAAAATAAAAATTGCCAAAAATTCAGTAAAATGTTATTAAAAATTGTTTGTATCAATGTTGGCTGTGTCATGTAGGATGGTCGACGTCCACATCGAGGTTAGTCGATTAAAATTGAGCAAATGGATTCATTTAGTAAAAAATGGTTTAGGACTGAATTTATATAATTACAATAAATTTGAAACTTTTTTTTAGTAATTTTCTCATTAAAAATGTTTCATTTGAAAAAACATAAATGATTATAACATCAATTTTATTTAGTGAAACAAGAATTTACTCAATTACAACAAAACCCTTGGAGTATAACTCCTTTTCTAGCCATAAAAACTTTGGCAGCTGTTAATGGTCATATTGAATCATAATACTTGTCGTCCAAAATAATTGTCCGTTATATCATTTGGTAAAGGTGTTCCATAAACTTGTAATTTTGCAAACTTAGTGAGATTGGTGAGGAACTAAAGTTATGCGGGAGCAAGTGATCAAAAGTAAAATAGATAGAAAAAGAAATTAAATTGAACATCATAACTACGTGATTCAATTAATGTGACCTATGTTTACGGGGAAAGCACCAAGAATTTCATCATAAATCAAGCGATACAATAAAGATTATAATTTTATATGAGTAACTCAAATACTCTCAGTGTTTTCTGGCCCCTAAGTACACTCAATCACTCTTACATTGTTTAGTCCCATAATCACCCACTAAATAATCTCTCAATCCCACGAAAGAATTCACAAATCTTACTCATAATATTTAATTGCTTCAACACTAAAAAGCTCTCCGATTGTAATTCACGAAGAAGCCTCTTCCTGGATGCTCTTCACAATGAATACACTTCTTATTATATACAAGAGTTGGATCCAAAATACAAAACCTACTCAAATAGGAAACCAACTCCAATTAAGAAAACTACTTGAATTACGAAATTTTTCTTTTTAGGCTCAAACTTGTGACATATCCTAACAAAAGTAACACATGTTATTGACCAGAGGTTCTTGAGGCAGAAAAGACCAAAGATAGCTGAGATAACCAAGCTTGTCTCGACACTCCTAGAAGTCAAGGATTTTCTTGAATTGTAAAGTGTTCTTAGAGTAATTATGGGAATTTTACACTTGTTGTCATGCCCCGATCCTCAAGTGCACGCACATCCCTCTTTGGTCGATAAAAATTTTGCGACTTCCAAGATGAGTCGCCGACCCTTTCTTTTTATTGCATATGTGGAAGTGAATAATAAATCCCCTGACAGTAATCATCTCGGGATAGAAAAGCAAGACAACAGATTTTCAAATAAACATATTTTTAAATACACACCAAGTCAAATACAAAAGTCTACAACTATAAGACTTCAAATGATTGACTCGTAAAAGGGAATTGTCCTATGGCATACTAGTCGAACACATACGCCAATCCTTTGGACTCCACCTCCATAGACTCCAGGGCTTCCAGTCCTTCGCCAACACCACCTAAGGACCTGAAATGGTTATTCAATAACCAGTGAGACAATATCTCAGCAAGTCCACCCTCTAAACCCTGATTAGGAGGGTAACACACCTAAGATGTCTTAACCACACAATCATACAATCATAGAGGCTTACCTTGGCCTTAGTTCCTCTTTGCAGGTTAGCACAGTTTATATCACAACCATGTGTATATAGTAAATTCACACACCAATTTGGAACGTTCAAACCAATCATTACTCACACGAGCAAGAATCACAATTTATTTACTGCTCACATGGGCAAGAAATACCGGTATACATCGAAGCAATATTTATAATTAAATCACTGCTCACACGAGCAAGAACCACTCATACACATCAAAGTAAGAATTATAATTAAATCACTGCTCATATGAGCAAGAACTACTCTTACACATCAAAGCAAGAATTATCGACATACGCTGATCCATCAATTCAACTCAACACGTGTTCCGATTAATTAACTATTACTACCCACATGAGCAGTTTTATCCGACACGCACCGGTAAAGATAAATAATTACCAGCACACGCTGGGAACGACTAATAACTACTGACACATGCTGTGAAAGATAATAATTATCGACACACGCTGGGGTTAGGTAATATCCACAAACATACGCCGGGGTTAAATAATATTGACCGACACACGCCGGGGTTAAATAATAACTACTAACGTCCACCAACACACGCTGAGGACGGATTCTCTTAACTTTCACATCATCATCAAACATAATCTCTAGGCATGTCACAAACCGACCTTATATCATCCATTATGCACTTTTCAACAATCAAAACCTCAAGAACCATCACCAAGTCATAACTGGCCCTAACCGGCAGAATAGACCCATTTGCATGTCTCCAAGTTTAAATCCAGAAACCCAATGAAACGAGTTCGGAAAATTCCCAAATTTGAATATGTGGCATCCGGAAATTTCGACGACCCTCAAATATGCAACGACCGTGAGTAATTGACGGGAGTATCATCGGTACAACATTTGGCCTAGTTTCATCGTCCCTCGATGTCCCGAAACATTTACTTTTGGAGAAAAAGAAATTCTTCTTTGAATGGCCATATGAACAATCTCACCAACGGCCACGTTATTTTTATCTCTCGGACCGATCAACTGTGCACCAAGAGAGGTCTTTGGACTTTGATCGATTGAAAAATTTCTTAGTGAGCTGAAGGAAGAAAATTTGGCTATGCATGGAGAGGAAAGACCATGCACGTCCAATGCCGCTCGAGTCCTTCCCCATTTGGTCGACACTAGGGTCAACTAAGAAAGGGAATTGTTGACCGAGGGGCACTCAGCAACAGCCACGTTGCTCTTCATTCGGTGGCCAGCGCAGGAGGAGAAATTGAGCAAAGGAGAGACACGCCCTCCACTAGCTGTCTTCGGTTCTTGCTGCCACCGAAAGATTTACATGCAGTTGACTAATTAGTCAACTAACTGAGGAACAAAACGGGCGGATTAGTCGAGAAGGAAGAGAGAGAGTGACCGAATAAAAATCTCAAGTAGTGAGAGAGAGTGAGCAGCGGCAAGCGAAAGAGAGAACGAGCTAGAGGGTAAACGGAATGAGGAAGGAGGAGGTTGCCCTTTGCCGAGCACGGTGCTGCTACCGTCGACGTCGCTAGCCTTCGCTGCCGTTGGGCCGCATCGCCGAATCGAACTCCCTAGCTGTTGAACCGAAGGACTTGAGGTAAGTGAAAGTCCATTGATCTATATAATTTAATGTTGTTATTGTTTGGTGTAGTGCAATAGACTAGGAAATAATTGAGTTCTAAAGGTTGGATGTTGAATTTTGGGTGATTGAGGTACAACGAAACCATGAGATTGAGGAATTACTTTGATTTCTATATGTATTTTCGAACCTGTTGATCTATGGTTGAAAGACCGGCTTTTGATAGACTTGTGGAAGTGAGATGGTCACAGTGTGAGTGTGGGATCTTACTAAATTCACTCTACCCAATACAATTCATGTGTAGTTCCGCAACTTTTAAAATCTCTATGGAGAGTTCCAATATGAATTTGATCCCGATTGCTTCATGGAAGTTGTGAGGAATTGTATAAACTAGAGTAAATATTGTTATCAGAATTTTTCGGAATCAATATAGTGGCATAAACTTCTTTTAATATGCAATGCTTTTTGCCGAATTTCATTTTGGGATAAAAGAAATCTGAATTGAGTTGTGTGAATTACTGCTCTTTATGCATGACGAATCTAGCTTAGTGTCCTTCATGAAATTCTTTCCTTTAGATCTCATCTATAACATACCAAAATTTTAGAATTTTCTGAGTTCGTTTAAGGATTATACCAAAATTTTTACTAAAACTATGCATTCTGATTTTTGGACTATTTTGTGCCGAATTTGCTTAATTTATCTCAAGGGTGGATGCATTTTGATTCATGGATTGACATGATAATATTGACATTCAGCGTATCATTCAATGTTGAGATTTGATGAAGACTCATGGGACATATTGTCATTGCATTGAAAAGTGTTTTTGATATTAAGATGTTAATGTTGCCGTTGGACCTTCAGGTCGACGATGCCTTGGGAGTCGGGAGGCCCAAAGGATCGAATGAGTCGATGCCTTGTGGATGCCTAGGGACTGTAGTGCCCTAAAGGTTTTCCTCGGGAGCATCGGGATGCCCGGTGGTATGTTGATACGTAATTCCGGAGGGTAGGGGTAACTATTTTCATGATGAGCCCCGGAGATTCATCGTGACGCTAGGTGGGGTGCGAGATGCCTAAGAGGTGTAACGAAACATGCTCTAGATGCCCGGTGGCCTAGGGCTAAATGCCAGAGGCTTTCGTGACGCTAGGTTGGGTGCGAAATCCTAGAAGGACGCAAACATTGGTCCTCTAGAGGGATAAAACCTTTTGAATGTTAAAACTGATGGTTATACTAAGTGTGAGTGTGGTCTGGTTATGAGACTAAATTGTATGGCATAGAATAGGACGTGTCATAACAGTTTGGCCATATGATCGGGACTTGTGTGACTAAACATTATGCATCTGGTTTGTTGGAACTGTACTGGTCATTACACTAAAGAGTTTTATGGTGTCGATGCATACTCATTCCTTGATGAACTGTTTTGTCTATCTTGCATAAAACTAGATCTTGATGGCATGTATAGTATAGTTTAATGGACATTTTGCTGCTGAGTGGTTGTACTCACCCCATTTGAGGACTAACATTTCGGACTAGAAGATATGCCTCTGCTACCAGTCACTCCCGACACATTTTATGGTATTTCGGTCGACCTTCAATATGAGTGTTCGGAGCATCATCATCCTGAGATACGAGGATTGGTTTTTGTTCGAGTGCGGGTACTAATCCTGTTTGACATTGGTTCTCCCGCCGACCCAGTGATGCAGGAGTTTTTGACTGTGTTCGTCCGCCGTGATGGGAGTACGCTGGGGCCGTTACCACCGTCGCCAGCTGATGGACCGGATTGGGTGTGACCGAGAGTGATGGTCAGCATATGAAGCATTTTTGGACCGCCGACACTTATTGATGGGCCTATGTACATGGTTGTTAGAGAGTCAAGTACCTTTTGAGAATAGCCGAGTTTAGAACAATCTTGGCATTTTGATGTACTAACTAAAGATGTCCATCAAATTCATGTAAATAAAAATGTCTGGTTTTTACCTATAAAAATGTGTAGTTAGTGTGCATCGTTTTTGAATATGAGATATGGAGATGTTGAATATGCTTCCTCTATATTTCTGTGCAGGGACCGATGTAAGAATTATAAACCCCCATGACTCATGGACTTCTTGAAAATTTCATGGTATTAGAGTAATAGACCTTTAGGTAGAGAGAAAGCAAGTGATCTGTGGCGACCCCAGTGGATCGGGAGCTGGATTGGGGGTCGTTTAGGGGGTGCCACATAATATATTGTAATAGACACATAAACAAACATTTTTAATGAAGACACCTTAACCCAAATCCTTCTAGATTTGGCCCAATAAACCGTTCAATCCAGTACAAAAACTGTGTCTGTTTCCAGAAAGTCTGTTTTCCAAAATCGGTTTTGTTCAAATTCTAAAACATATCCATTTGATCTGAAATTTGACTATGTTAAATTAAAAGATATGAAATATAACTTTTGTGAAGAAACCATTTTGAAATTCGAACCCTAATTGTTGATAAAAACTCTTAGAATCCTAAAATGTCACCAATTCCAGCGAAAATTGAGGTTCTGTTTGAAAATGACATAGTTGATATATCCTTATTTTAGATTCCTAAAAATTTTGTGAAAAAATATATGTTGTAGTTTAGGATGTCTAGAACATTTCTCAAGAATATACTAATCTCAAATTCATAACTCATTTCAGTCCACAAAAATGGCAAATGACGAGGGTCCAGAGATCCGAACTACATGAATTCTACTAGATTCAACTAATCCATCATCAATTGTACAAATCTCACTAATTAAGTTATACTAATATATTCTAAGGCTAATCTAACCATCCTAGCTTATCAATAATCCATACTTTAACTAACCTAAACAACCATTAAACATAATTAACCTACTAAGTAAGGTTTAGTGAACAAACTCACTTGTTCGCCGAGCTGGTCGGTTCAATTCAAATGCAACGGGGGCCAACTTTCTCCAAAGCGTGCCTAGGTTTTGAGGTTCACAAACACCTCAAAATGGGCCTAGAAGCCGCTACAAAACCCTCTATGTTTCTATTTTGATCTTGCTGAAACAGAGGCCAATAAGTTCGGTTTAAAGCAGGAAAGGACCGAGGAGGATGGAAAGGGCCAAACCGGGCCATGGCGAGGCTTACTGGCGGCGAAATGATGGAGCACAACTTCGGTTGAGCCTGCTGGACAGCGAGGCGACTGGACGGTGCGGCTGGAGGTGGAGACACGCGCGCGCGCGAGAGGCGGACGTTCGTGGTAGCCCGCGTTGGCGGCGAGGCACGCGGACGGCGGCGAGGCGACAATGGGCGGTCCTGGCTTGCTGCTGTGGCTTCAGCTTCTTTCCTTGGGTTGCTGGTTCGAAAATGGCAGGGGATGGAGAGAGAGAGGCTAGCCGGTTGAGGAAGGAGGGAGAGAGGATAGAGATGAGGGAACCAAGGGCTCCACAAGCCTTATTTTTCCACACCATGGTCTCCCTTGACCATTCCTAGCCAAGTGTGCATCCTTGGCTCACAATGAGCCACCAATGCTCATCCAAGGACACTTGAATTGTTCCAAAATGGCTAGGAGGAGGGGGAGCTACGAAATTCCAATCAAATGGCTTCAATTGGATACTTACTGGTTCTCAAATCAATATCATTTGGCTTCAATAAATTCAATCCACCTACCATCGGTCATATCGATATTTTTCCTCACCTATATACCCATCATGCTTCCCAAATTTTCAATCAAAACGATCTCTAACCCTTTTTCTGCACAAAACGGCCCTGTGATAACTTTTTCCCAAAAAGTCTCGGGTTTCAAAAAAATCTTCTGAGACCAAGTCAATGTTCCTAAAATGATTTGTGACATGACAAAAACTTCAATTCTGAAATTGGACTCAAATTCGTGGTTAATTTCCATTCGTCGTAATTTACGTGACCTAGACTATCGGGTAGCTTTCAGAACTTTTCAGAGCAAATGATCCGTGGTCGATTTTCTTCAAGTCACAATTAATCTATTCGATACATTGGTGACTCTCGGTTGTCGTAAAAGTCTCGAGATTTCAAATACGGACACATGGTACCAAAGTAATAGAAAAATTAGTCTAGTGTCGGTTGATTAGAATTTTGCAGTTTAGTGGGATTACCCACATTTAACCACTCATCTAAATCGAACCGACTTATCTCTGATCTCTAATGGATTTATATCTGTGCTGTAATGATCTCGGCTGATGAGCACAGTCAAGTGGCCGATTCCTAGTTGAATCCTCAAGTCTATTGCATTAAAATCTCTTATTGGCTTTACCAGATAGTGTAGTTATCTCATGAGTGACCATCTCAGAGAAAAGCACTATAGACGCGTCGATGAAAGGCCCAACTTATCCAATCAAAATCAAAACCTGAAAAATCAGAATATCACACTTGTCTTCTAAAGCATTCTTGTAGTCAATGAAAGTAGTTGGTAGATGTAAAGATTGTATCTCTATTATAAAATCAAGCGGACATCTACGGTTTTAATTTGTGACGCTCCTCTCTCCCCCTCCCCCTCCACAATACAAGGGGCCAAGTGACTAAAGTAAGGAGTGAACTAGTCAAGGGCATTTAAGTAGCACACAATTGGGAAAAATTACCAAGAGAGTCCTAAAATTATTGCATTTATGCCAATTTAGTCCTTAATATTTCAATTTGGCCGATTTAGTCCTAAGTCCTTTGATGATTTGCCAATGTAGTCATTTCAGCCACTTTTGGTTGGAAATTTGACATAGCACGACCAGTGCTGATGTTGACAAATTTTGTTCCTTTTCACTAGTGGCCGATTGTTCTCACCTATGTGAGGGTCAGCCTCATCAGGCAATGGCAAGGGCCCCCCTCGCGAGATTAGGTGAGGTCAACCCTCGACTAGGCTAGGGCGGCCTCACCTAGGTGAGGGTGAGAGTCACCCTCGCCAAATCTAATGAGGTTGACCCTCGAGGCTCGGGAAACTTCATTGAGCTTGGCTTGGCCTTTGCTTGGGTGAGGCTGACCATCGCCTATGGTGGGCAAGGGGGGCTCTCATCAACGTTTGCCCACGTGAAGGTGAGGCCCTATTAGACCAACCCTCGCTTGTGGCCCGGGAGGGTGGTGACCCTTGCTTAAGCAAGACAAATCCTCGTTGGCCATCGCTTGTGGCCAACTACTAACATACATAATAGGGGGAAAAAGAAAGGAAAAACAACGAACAAGGTGAAATAAATTTTAAATAAAATTAAAAAATAATTCATGTCAACATTGATCGTACTATTTAAGACAATTGGTGTCCATGTTAGGGATTTTTGGAGAAAATTGGGTAGATGACTACATTGGCAAATTGCTAAAAAATTTAGGACTAAATTGGTTAAATTAAAATATTTATAACTAAATTGGTACAAGTGTAATGAGTTTTGAGCTTCTCTCTACACGATCATGATCTCTTAAGTGTCAGCTTATAGTAATCACGTGTCTGCTCATTGTAATGTCAAATTATCTATAGAATCAAGCAAGGGCCTTTTTCACTGATCAGTTCTTAGATTTACCAAATAGAAATCAAATTAAATCCGCCAATTTGGAAAGAAGCCCAAGGAATTGCAAGTTGTGGAGGACCATAGAAAGCCCACATGAAGACGACGAAGACAACTCTTTCTTGCCATATAAAAATCATGAAGGGGCTCGCTCAGACTCTTTAAGCCATTAATGCATAGTTCCTTTTTTCGACACTATTCGGTGTTCCGCAAAAACCTTTTAAAGTTTGGTGATGACCACGAACTAATACCTATTAATTGGTGAAAAAATTATCCAATGAGTCTTTAAATAGTAAAAAATATTAAACAATCAAGTGAGCACCGTAAAAATATTATGACATTTATGGTGTCCTTATTCTAAAATTTTTGTATTTGACTGGACTTGGAACGAGGATAATCGCTAGGGACAAAAATAGCTATTGCCAAAAGGCATCATCAAGGATGACTTCGCTGCCCGTTCTTAAATAGCCGTCGCCTGTTGTCTATTTTTTCGTAGTTGTATATAATTATTAATTAGACCAGCTTTCTGATGGGGCTAGTGGTCGGTGCCTTCATATCTCAATCGTGTCGTTTTCTCTTATATACACGTATAAAAGTATGTTTTCATGCATACTAATTTGTTCGAATATTTCTAGAACTTGTCATGTTGACACAAGTCTGCCGAACTTTTTGCTTCAAACACTCCCAAAAATGCACATTAACCGCCCTACCGACGCTCATAGCATAAGACTCCTCCCAAAGTACTAGGGAATGCCTCCCAATGTTAATATGAATTAGAAACATCTTGATTTCAATACAGAGTCTCCTCGTCAAGTTCCCCGATGCGTAGGATTCATCCTTAATACATAGTCAAGATTCTATATTAACATACTAATAATTCTAAAACAAAGTACATGCATTGTTGCTACATAGTCACATCCTTTGACCAGCCAATAAAGCCAGCAATTAAGACTACCAACAGTTGGATCCAACCCGGGGGCGCTCGTGTGCTCGGAACATACATCCTCAAAAGACATGAATCTACACGGATGAGAGCGAATAATTGACTCCGTACAATCATCTGCAAACCCGAATGCGTGGGGCTCCTCATTATTGTGTTTCGATCCACTTGTCTTGCGTCCCCAATTTCCGATTCCAACATGAAAGCGTCGATCCATTGCACATGGACCATGAGATAATGAATGATACCTAACCTTTTCACAGAGAGAGAGAGAGAGAGAGAGAGAGAGAGAGAGAGAGATCTTCTTGGTAGGAGGTAGATCGCTTTCGTTCTTATCACCGTGATATAAATGCACTAGGGGTAAAAGTTCTTACATACCCTGTACTTTCTTTTACTTCATTTTGGGAATGATCCAACTAAAACTCTCATGTTATTCAATGGATATGGACACACGCATGTGTAAAATGAGAACAAGCCCGCGAAGACCTAATCGAAAAAAGAGTTATATATCGTATATTGATTTAACAGCGATATTCAAGAGGGCAACAAATGGCAATACAACTTCAAGAAAATCGATCGGGCCTTGAGAAAACTTTTCGAATTTAAAGTCTTTCGACACGTAGGGAAGGCGAAAGGAGGATCAAACGGACAGCTGACACATTACGCCATACTATTTTGACAACGTGAAAAACAGATACCGCAAAGCCAGGCACGTCCGGTTCCGAGCCGCATTGCTGTCCGGTTCCGAGGGGCGTTCGAGAGAATCGTCGTTCGATCTGCTGACCGGATGCGATTTGACGGATGGTACCCAAAAAACATGACAACCGCGGAACACACAGAGACCACAAAAACTGAGACTAATTCAGGCCTTTCCGTGCAGAAACTCTTGGACTCAAAACATGGGTCGGGGAGAGAGAGAGAGAGATGAATGGATTGTATGTTAGGTGATGAATGGCAATCCTCTGACGGTGAAGTCACGACAGCTTGCAAATCAATTCATGTTCATTCCTTTCTGTCGACATGTTCATTTGGAAAATCAGAAGATGGTCCACTGACATGAGTGTCCATTTTTCTCTTTTGGTTATATATGGCACAAAAGTGTCAATCGACATGAGACCTACGTCCGATTGATTAGACACTAGTATTCCAAACTGCATATGTAGCTAGACGTCTTCCAGTCCTCATATTTTATTTATCTTATTTATCAATGGAAGTAATTTTTATTGCTTGAGTACTTATGCAAGGGTGTTTAGTACATGTTAGTAAAATTGAAAAGATCATATGCAAAACGTTTTTATGGAAGAGAAAAGATACAAATAATATGCACTAGACTTATCTAGAGTAACCAAATTTCGGGACTTATGAATCTTTAGTTCACAAGAGTAAGATGTAGCTCTTGCTTCTTACTCAATCCTTGAATTGGAAGCGACTCTTAAATTTAAAATTAAATGAATAATTGTATGAGAAAATCAAGTTGCCATCATAAGGCTTGGGTGGGCCCGTGCTAATTATAAGTGTCATTTTGTAAGTAGTCATTCATGCTTGCTTAGTAACCTGCTAGATTCCCTCAAGTTTACCTTGGGAAGGTCGCGGCAATGTTTACATTAGCCACGTCTTAGAATGACATGTGGTAACAATGGATATCAATAGGTATGCATTACAAAGTACATGTGTGTGCACCTGTATTTATTAAAATCTCTTTTTCTTTTATAACCTAGGGGCATGAACGCAAAGGCTAAATTACTTGAAATTCCATAAGATATCTTGTAAGCTCATGAACTTGCTAAATTCAGACATTTGGCCTATGTAGGATGTCTTAAAATAGAGCAATTTACATGTAGTTGATAAAATTTGAAAAAGTGACCACTTATTAATAAGCTTGTCCCATAACGTGCCAACCAAGTTAATCCTTGAAGGTTTGTATATCAAGACCCCGAACCTGTACAAAAGTACAAACTCTGGTTTGAGTTCCATCCTATACGATGGAGATTAATCTGCCCCTACTAGCCTGCATTTGGCTTTTTTTGTAATGTTTAAGAAGCATGGCTCCGGATTGGGACCTTCTATGTAATGAATTTACTTTCCTAATTTAACTCTTTAAGAGAAGGTTACATCGACACATTCAATTGATATCAATGACTAACACTACCTGCTAGGGGTAATTAGAAGCGAAGAGAAATGGTTCTAAAGTCACAATCGCGTTTGGATGGGAAGAAAAGAACAAATAGAGTGAAAAGATTTAAGAGGGATTGGTATGGTCAACATTTTTAATCCCTCCGAAATTTTCTAAATAAGAAGGAATTTGGATGAATTTGTGTATTAATAAAGAACCCTATTCTTCTTTCTCTCTTATACCATTTTACATTTATTTATTAATACATACAATGATATTCATATTATTATAAGTTATTTACCTTTCTTTTCCCATCCGAGCATCCAAACGACGTCATAACTCAATTTCTTTAATTTTTTCAATTCCTTATAATTATTTAAATTCTTTCTCTTCCTTTCTAATCACTGCATCCAAACTGGGTATAATGTTCCCTTTTCTTCACCACCCTCTCTCTCTCTTCGCGCGCACGCAAGATCTATTTGCAATTACAGTTGATAGTCGTGACCTCAGATCAAACATCACTATCCTCAAGCGATCCAAATCAGAGGTTGGTGACCTCCTACATGCGTGGAATTCTCCTAGGTTTCACCATCCCGTGATCTAGAAATGCCCTTCTCACACCTTGGTTTATGAACTTCTCATACCATATTCTCTGTTACGAATGTTATGTATATGAAAGCTCGACACTGACCAATGTGGTTTGAACCTTTTTTTTTTTTTTTTTTTTTTTTTTTTTATCAAAAGAAATTTCCATTAATTACCAAAATGATATGTGACAGAAAATCTCAGAATTCATAGTACAAAACAAGCCCATAAAACTCCAAAACAATCCAAAAACTAGGAATTAGGGGATATCATCACAGCATGGTTGGCAGAGATAATCATGGGCTTGTCCTTCAATGACAAATTTGCTATTGCATCCAAGAAAAATGATTGGTGGCTGATCACCGAATCACACAGCAACATCAATGATAAGCACATGTTAGGATCTTCATCTATAGTTACAGCTTTGCTTTCTCCAACACCGTCACCGTATGAAGACAACATAAACATGTCGAAGAAGCTCAAATGTGACACCTATGAGAACGAGTCCTATATCCAATAAGAAGTGTCAAAGTTTTTAATAAAAACACATTGAACGAGCACAGATTTGACATCAAAATTGCTGTGAACACCATTGAAATTGGAGGTGGAGTACTTATTCATTAAAACTCTAAAATCTATAATTAGACTGAAGAGAAAAATCTCCCTGATAAAAGATTGAGAGAGCAAAGCTCCTAGATCTAAAGTTACATCGGGAGAGTAAGGAAAGAAATATAAGGAAATAAAAAGGAAAAACAACTAGGAGGGGAGGAGAAGATCTAGGTTAAATCCCTCCCCTTCAGAAGTGGAAGAGACTAAGAAAGGTTCAAAAAGGGAGAGAGAAAGACAGAAAGGGAGAGAGGGGGTTGTGAGGAAAGGTTTTTGCGCTTAATGTGGTTTTGATTTCAAAAGGTATATTTTGTCATCCCATGTAAGAGACTTGGAGCCATGGAATTTGTCTTAAGATACAAGAAGACGATAAATGATTTTTATTTCAGTAAAAGGAGATAGACATGCCTTCTAACAGAGGATGGCATTCTTTTGCATGTTCAGGTTCTTGATAATCGTAGCCTGATCATTAAACTCTCCTTCGTAAGATGTGAAAGCTTATCGATAAAATTGAAATTAATCGATCGACCGGTGGTGGTCCTTCAAGTAATTTCCATCATTTTGCTTACGTGTGAGCCCTGTAGGAAGTGTACATCGGAAAAAGATTCATAGTCCGACACATCCCATGATTTTAACATTCACGTAATGGACCATTGACTACAATTCTTTCACCATCTTCCAACTTGTCATTAGTGGTCCTGATTTTCCTATCAAACATAGAGGACAGACAGACACACGCACCATCCCCCAAATTGTCATTCCCAACCACCTGAATGGATGCTTAACCCCCCTCATATGGCGAGCAAAAGCCCCGGCAACGACAGGTCAAAGAGCTCTCTTTTCCGGCTCTGCCATAGGGTATGGCTTGCCCGCCTTACCTCCCAACGCGGCGACGACACTTCTCTCACGGTGAGCCACGTGTTGAAATACTCCCTGAACTGCGTGATCAGCCCGTTCTTCATCGTCCATGCATGGACCCAATATGACTGCGCCCCTTCCCACCCCTCGGCGATCACACAGTCGTCGCCTATAGCCGTTATGCTACGCGGATGGAATGTGAACTCGGAGTGGTCTGATTCCCCAGTGAGCACCCGCATCATGTGTTGGCAACGGGGCGGCCCATGGAACCACCATTCGAGATCGCTAGCCAGGAGCTTGGCAACCACGTCGGAGTCGCTGAGAGCCAATGCCGAGTAAAGGGCCTCGACGGTTGCTTTGTTTTTGTTGGATGCCGGCGTGGTAGGTTTAAGGTCATCGGTTGCCATTTTGGGTTATAAATGAAGAAACGTAATGCGATAGAGAATGGTCTACAAGCTAAAAGACCAGTGGGATGGATTTTGTAGGGATTGTGGCTTGTTTTCTTTGCTTGTGAGCGTTGGTCTTGGTATTGCACTATAGGCCTAGCGGTGAACCTACTTATAGCATGAAACTGGGAGAGGAAGAGGAGATTGGGACCCACTCTGCTGATTAGTCAGAGATCAACGGTGGTGATTCGTGGTGGTGATGACGTGGAAGATCAGTCCGTCACTTCTTGCTCCAAAGATGAGGATGTCCTTTGTGCCACACTTGATGCCAAGCAAGAGCTCATGGCTCCCCCAATAATACAACTACTCTGAATTCAATGCCCTACTGGGGACCATCGATGGGTATTGCACCAGAACCAGATGGACCCTAAAACATAATTAGTCATTTCTCGAGGAAATGACCATTCTACCGCTTGTAGGGTTTCTTGACATCGGTCTCTCTCCCCGCGCCGCCCCTCCCCCCCCCAAAAAAAATTTGTCTTCATTGTGGCAGAAAATTCACTCAAGATATGGCGGTCCCGATTCATATAGTTGAAGCGACTAAAAGTATCATCTACAGAAGGTTGAACAGGTGATTTGAAAGGAACTTGACAAAATATTAAGAAATTAAAAGGTGTCAAGTAGATAAAAGTGTGACTGAAAGATGGAGTGATGATATGAGCATGTTTATAGTGGTTCGACTTAGGGTAATCCTATTTCCACTCTCCCAATTAACATCCTATTGGCTGGTTTCCACTAGATAATTATAGAGAAGTTAGAGTAGTTTGTGCTATTTATATACAGACACTTATCCTCAAAGCTGCTGCCGCTAATATCCAAATAGATGGAACTCACTATTTTACATCTAAGCATAGATTTTCACATTGTTGACACTTCTCTAAAAATTACAATATTCAACTCTTAGAAGACAATTCAAAATAGATTTAAAGCTCTATCGATATATGGAATTTTGAATTCTTGATCTATCTCTCATTTTGGAGCCTAGGTCTTCTTTTGTACTCCTCAATGTCCAAGCTTCTCGTCGGACAATCTTCAGGAGGATCATTATCCAAACTAGCTGTTGGACAATAGTTGAGAAGATCAGTTAGCTGTTGAAGTCGATCAATTGGAATTCTCATAGATTTGGTCACACATACAATTAGGTGTTGAAGTCGATCAATTGAAATTCTCATAGATTTGGTCACACATACAATCAAATTTTGGTTTCCAAAAATATAGTAGCTTGTCTATGGAATATATCTTGCCTTGGGATGATAATTAATCGAGATATCAAGCATGATTGTTTATTTTCATGTAGATAATCTTGAGCAATCAAAATCTTCTAGATTAGGAATCTTTACTAGATCACAATTTGTTAGGGGACAAAATATTTCAAAGATAATATTTATAATAAAAGTTGTCAGCGTAGGTGTATACATCCACTGGTTATATTTACAATCATTGCTTATATCTAGCTACTAATTTCCAGTGTAGACTCTACTAACTCTACTGATATCCAATTAGTAATCTGCTTATATTTAGACAGTGCTCTACCCATATCCACCTAGTATACTGTGGATTAATATACAAATATTACCCTGTTGATATTTAAGCCATATACACACCTAGCTTCCTGAAAATAGTCAACCGTTCCTCTGGATATACTTAGATTACGATATTGATGAAGATCATGTAGACTCAATAATTTGGTGTATACAAAATTAAGTGTAATCCACATATGTTATTTAAGTCCATCAGAATCCTTTTACCAATTATGTCAAAGTCCTTTTTCCAATGCAGATATAACCTGAAAAACAAGCAACTTGCATTTATCAAGGTGGACATAACCCATGGATAGTTCTGTTATTTTTAAAACACAATCGGGGTTTGTTCAACAAAAGTAACTCGTTAATTTCACAAACTAGATACAAAGTGAGCCAAAATCCAAGTGGGTAACTCTAATATCGAGTTGTTTATACTTGGTGCTGCATGCGAAATTGAACTGTTATGCTTTTTGTAATGTGCGAAATCCGCTCAACATGTTTGGTGTTTAATCTCTGGCCAACTCAATTTAATAATGTCGAGTACACGACTACATATGAGTCAAGTGCATCTTAATCCTTAGTCCACATGGGATCCATCAGAATTAAAAGTTAAGATGCATTAAACTCACATGCATCGTTTGTGAGCATGTAAGAATTATTCTACTTCAAAATGGTTGGTCACTAGTCAATTTTCTTGCTCTTTTCTTTCTGACGTGGCCATGCATAGACAGAGGTAATTTACTAGCTTCTATATTCCTTTATTCCTCCCGTCTACTCACCATCTAGGGCTGCTTAGCAAGAGAGAAAGCGAAATGGGGTGTTTCTATTTTTGTCTGGAATGAACTTAATGATTTTGCATGCTCCCAAACCTGATGAATGTGCAAAGAGAACATTCCACTCCATATCTTGTCGGCTATTGAGTTTGTTCACTCTTTATTTACACGTCATACTAAATGTACAAGTAAGACAATGCCAACGACGATCATGTCGGTATTCAGTGACATATACAAAAGGATAGTGGGTGGATTTCCAAGATTTGTTTTTCTTGATCTTTTCACTCAAGAAATTGACAACAAATTTACCTCTATTATTATAACCTTCATGACTAGGATCAAGCGTTCGGTTTCATCCACTACAAGAAGATGAGTACCGGCAAGACGAATGGCCTTGGAATGTTTACTATTCAAATGTTGTCTAGTAAGTCTTGGCTTTATTAGGAGAATTGTTTCTGAGCGGCAGCGACAAAAGGTTGCTTGACCACTCCTTTTGGTCATTAGAGATTATCACCATGACTAGAAACTTAATTAAAATCGGGGATGCCCCTTGGAAAATCATCGTAGTATTAGATGATAAATAAGAAACTTGTTATCCTATTCGTTAACCATATTGTCATTATATTTGCTCCAGACCGTTTTAATAGTCAAAAGGGTAATCTATTCAGAACTTCTTCTTTCCTTCATGACGAGAAGCTTGTTTAGATAAAGAACCTTGGGTACATGAAATTTTCCCACTTATCAATTGATTAGCTTGTAGGATGTGAGGTAAAGCCCAAGCATGGGCGACGCAAATATAAACTTGTCATCACTAGACGCTAGACTTGTCAAATGAATGGGCTAGGTTGAGTGAAAAATACTCCGATCCAAATTGACCAATTTTGACCGATTTTCACACAATACAAGTCTAGTGATCCATGCTCGACCTAGCCAATACACAAGCCATACTCATAGTTGACCTGACCCAACCCGACTCATATTGCTAAAATAATTACATATTTAACTCAATTTAGGAAAACTCATATCTAGACTGAGGAAAGAGCGTGAGAATGAGTGAGAGCAAGAAAGAGCGAAGAGAAAACCATAGATGTAGGTTGAATGTAAGTAAGTTCTGAACTCATTTAATATCCATATTATTTAGGGCTTCATCATTATAAACTCGTTCATGACCCATTTACTAAATATAACACATAACAACTTGGCCATCAAATATGAGGTAAGAAATAGATCTATGTTCTATTTTGACAAGTGTACTCAATGCATAAACCAAACCTAAACGTGCATTTGATCCACATAGAGAAAAAATTTGGGAAAAACATTGTACGCAAATTCACTTGTCAATGTTTGTATAATTTGAAAGGTTTCTGGTGTTTCACATTAATTAATAGTCAAATTGAGGAGTCAAATGTTTTTAAAGATAATAAAAAGTTTTAAAAAAAAGTCACTTATGATCTAGGTGTTTGCTTAGATGGTTAAGACTTACTCCTATGTGGATTGGAGTCACCCAATCATGTCCTCAAATCTTTCAATCGTCTCTCAATCTCATAAATGGATAACTCTTATGAGATGTTGGTGCAGCTTATGCCAGATGTATTATAACTCTTCATCTATTCCAAATTTCATCCAGTGTAGTCTATTAGGTCTGATATTTTTTTACATGATATAAAGTATCATCAAGATGTAATTCGTCCCGTCCAATTCACAGGCAAAGAATTTATCATCCTTATAGGATTAAATCCAGAGTTATATCCACATAAGTAAATAATGAAATTATGAAAGTAAATATTCTCACACTTATTGGTACTGCACATTCTAAGTTCTACTGCCCTTTTACTTATAGTATACGTAAAAATAGTTAATCAAAGTGATCAATTCAAATTAAACTCAAGTTCTTTCCTTAGTCAATGATCGAAGAAATAGAAGAAATCAAAAGGATTTTAATCTTGCGTCTTAATTGAAATGAGTGGTTTAATTCTCTGAGACTTGACACTATGCTATTCAATCACTCGTTCACATTACTCCAGTTTTCTGCTGGGGTTTAATCTGTGGATCTATTCAAATTAGATTGATGAAAGGTTTCTAGGTTCCATCGGGCTTACCCTTTCTAACTTGCTTTCGAAGAGTTAGGCAGGGAAGTGCTAAGTATGGAATTAAGCACACCAAGAAAAGAGCTAGACAATGAAACTAGACATAATCACCATTCTAGGCTCAACCCAGTCGGATAGGCAGGTCAACTCAAATGCAACTGGTATAAGCTAAGTCAAAATGTTGATCAATTATTGAAGATCCTAATTCTAAGGTACTTGACTCGATGACGGTTGAAGTTGGGCTTGCTCAAACAAGCAATGGCTGTGGCAATGTTCAGGGAATGGCCGATCCCTCCCTCTTCTACGTCAAAAACGTATATAGGAGAGTAAAGAATCCAAGTTAGTACCTATTTGATATAGTGACAGCATCAAGTCCTCAAATCATCCAATCATGGAATTTCCTTAATCAGGTGTAATAAGTTGCGAGTTTAGAACTTTTTATGTGTTGAGAAAACCTTCTAATATATATCTCAAGTTTCTCCCTACAATCTAGTATATAGGAGGAGGTGAAGCTTAGGCAAACCAAGTAAGAGATTAACAGGTCAAAGGGGCCAAGTGCCGCATGGTCGCAATCTCAAGTAATGGTTCTTGTTAGTTAGGCATCTACATGTTATAATAATTAGTTATCTATTGTGGCGACCTAGACCTGGAGCAGTATGGAGAGACAGACTAAGATCGTCTCAAAAGTATGTGGGCGAGGCTAAATGCATGTCTCCTGTCCCACATCGTTTAGGAGGGAGTCTTGGGTTAGCTTATAGGGTTTGGGTTCCCCTAACTATATACACACATTTTCCTAAGGTAATATGGACGGCCCTAAGAAGAACAAAACTGTGAGGGCTTAGTATTTAAAGCAGATTATATGTGTACCCTGGAGACCCAGGGCCTTACATCTACATAATCAAGCATGGACTTTTTTCGCTGATCCGTTTCTCGCATTCACCAGATAGAGATCAAATTGAATCCTCCAAGATCAGATAGGCCGGTTAATAATAGTTCCCTAGCTATCTTTTTAATTTGGGAAATAGTCCAAGAAATTTTCAATTATAATAGTCATATTTTGGCCAAGTTGGATACATCCATTTATAAGTTGTGGACGACCGCCGAGAGCCCACACGGAGACGCTTTTATGAAGACAACTTTCTCTTGCGATTTAAAAATCATGAAGGGGCTCACTTACATATTCCAAGCTAATAATGCATTGTATGGTTTTTTGTCATTATTTGGTGGTCCAAAGTGTTTTGGTGCATGATCAAAATAGGAAAAAATTACCAAAAAAATCATAAATCTATTGCATATGTACCAATTGAGTTATAGACCTTTAAATTTTATCAATTGACCCTTAAACCTTTTGCCAATTTACCATTATAGTTATTTTGGCTAATTTTGGCGATAATGTGGACGTTGGCTATCCTAAATAGCACAACCGCACTGATATGGATCAGTAATACATACTCGCAAGTGCTAAGTATGTTATATACTTCCATCCCTCAGGGTGAGATTCATCCGTAATACATACTCGCAAGTGCTAATGATTCAAAAACAAATTACATGCATAACTGTTACATCTACATAGTATTGCAAGACCAGTCACATCCTGCGACAAGCCAATAAAGCCAGCGTTCGAGAACACCAAACAGCTGGATCCAACCAGGAGGCGCTCGGGTGCCTGGGACGTCAAGAAAATCGGCCTTTAAGTTCCACAGAAGTAAAAACCCTAGTCGGTTTCTCTCCTCGCCCACCTCTCTTTAGTACTCTTTTATCTTCCACTTCAAGATTTTTCGACTAAGAAATAACTCCAGATCGAGGGAGGCTCAATCTTCTCAATTCAAATTGAGATTTTCAACTCCGACCTGATTTGAGAGTATTTTATTTTTATCTAGTTTTGTTTTGTCCTTTTCTTTGCTTACTATTGATTTTTTTCTCTACTCGCTATCTTTGGGTTCCATCGTTAGGAATCAAACCGCTGCTTTAGATCCTCCAAATTAAGAAGTCCAATGGGATCAATGAGGAATACGATGAGTTTATACTATACTGGAAGCGGTTGTTCAATTTTATCAAGTTTTGAAAGCTCTCATATCTTTATCTAGATTTAGATTTGGGAGCACTTGTCTACTGATCTAGATTTAGATCTAGGAGTTCCTTAGGGGTATTTCTATGGTTATTCAATCTCTTTTTATCGAGATCTAAATGGGAGCCTGTTCAAATTGTTTTGATGTCTTCGTACAGCGATAGTATTGAGAATGCTGAACTTCAGTGTGCAATACTCATTGGGCAAGCCGTATTTATTAAAAAAGTGATTACGGTGGGTGCCCATCACTTATGATAATGTGAGATCTGGTGATTCGTCGCCGATTGTTCTGTTTTGATGCTAAGACATATTTGTTCGGATGAGATGGAAGTGTGCTTATCACTGCTCCTTGTGCTTTCTTGTTCTAATATGCGGCTTGGGTTTTGCTTTTTTTTTTTTTTTGACCAAAGAAAAGAAAAAAACTTGAAGATAATCGGCTTAGCCTTCAGAAAACTTTTCTTGTTCAAAGTCTTCGGACACAGAAGGAAGGTGAAAGGAGGATCATACAAACACGAAAAAAAAGATGCAACAAAGCCAAGCACATTCGATTTGTTGTCCGGAAATAATTTAACGTGAATTACCCAAAAACATGACAAGCCACGGAACACGCAGAGACCACAAAAACTAGGGCTGGTTTAGTCTCTTTCCGTATAGAAACTCTTGGACTCAAAACATTGGCCAGAGAGATAGAAAGACAGATCTGAATGATTGCATGTCAGGTGATGCATGGCAGTCGTCTGATGGTGAAGGCCCAACAGCTTGCAGATCAATTCATGCTCAACTTGTTCACTTCGAAAATCAGAAGATGTTTCACTGAGGTTTGCTTTGTCGGGTGGCGCCGACTCCTTGACAAGACTCAACCCAAGAGATTTCCATGGCTCGTGTGCTTCTTCTTTTTCACCACTTAAATTTGTTCAATAAGGGCCCCCCACATTTGATGCTTTTGCCAATCAACTCCCCACGATGACATGAACTTCTTCGAATAATTTCGTTAGGTCAGAAAGTTTTTGAAATTATATTCTGACCTAGAATCTATTAGGGGAAAAAAAGAAAAAAAATGCTCCACACGTTTCTTACGTGCATTTACTCAGGATATGATCTTTCATACTTATTACGGTAACCCAATCTTCTCATTCCGCTCCAAAGTTTGAATCACAAAGATTGTGCCTTAATTTCGCTCATAAGATGATAAACCGCAAAGCACCATCAGTCGTTGTTGATGATTAAGAGAAACTTCATGGTTTCAACTTTAGTACGATGTCTCACTTATTCATGATAATTCACCTTTTCATTTTGCTCCAATCTCAACTCAATGTCCTCTATCATTCATTCCGTCAGTTAAATTGCCAAAGATGTAGTTGTCTAGATTGTACATAATCGCCTATCCACATGAAAACGATGCTCTTATAAAAAAAGAAGATTTCACCAAATGGCTAACTAAATGCTTTCTCTATTTTTCTGAACCTCGAATATAAGTGCATAAATATATCTATCTAATGCCTCTAATTCAATAGATTAGATTATAACATAATCATAAATAACGCTTCTATGATAACCCTTTCCTTCAACAGCCGGAAGAAGCGATGGACGAAATTAAGAATGGATTTGGAATACGCCTGAATCAATTCTATAGGTATAAGTTTAAGGTACCCAGCAAGGAAAATGAAATCGACCCCGTGTCTCCTGATCAATATCAAATAACAAGTGAAAGTTATTGTTGGGATTATCGGATTTCCAAAAACCAGATTCGACACTAAATCGAACCCCTAAAACGAATGCGGAAGACGAAGCCCGGGAAATTCACATGTATCACCGATCCTAAAGCATACCACAGAATCGAGCGTACCTTGTTAGCCACAGATTAAACACCAATGCGCCGATAAGAGGAAGAGAAAACCGATCTTGTTCAATCCGATCACGTCGATTGGCCTTGAAGGGAAGACGGCGTCGCCTTAAGCTTTTGGTTTTCTTTTGGAGGGAGAGAAAAGTGATGAACGTATGTTGAAAAATGCCAAAAGGTGCGTCCTCTCTCTCTTTCCTCCCTTATATACGTCCCCTCCAAAATAGAAACGTACCCCTTCATCGTATCCCTCCATCCATGGGCCGTAATCTTGTGGGCCGGGTTTTTAGGCCCAACATGGGCGGACGGGCCAACTTAGGCCCATGCCCATCACATAAAACCATCATCTCCCACTCGTACATGGTGGGTCGAATAGGATTCCCTTTACCTCTCTTCAACATTCATACCGGTGAATAATCCGTGCTATCAGCATACTTTGAAAGCTCATTGCCATACATCTGTTAGGAATATATAGTAGCTCATAATGGGCATCATACTCTGAGTAGATTTAGTATGCAGTACCCTAGATCGATCGATCACATTTATATCTCTCTTGATCTCTTTTAAACAATGATATATATATATATATATATATATATATATTGTATTCACAATTATGATTATCCCAAAGACAGTCATAATTGGTTAACCAGTGAATACAAAACTACAATGTGATTCTCAAAATTCGATATTCCTCTTTCCTTCAAACTCTCAATTTCAGTTCAGCTTGCTTTTTTAGAAATGTCCCATTAGATCGAATCAACTCATGACCATTGGCAACATCCTAAGATAGCAAAAACTAAATAGAAATCTTGAGAATGGGTAAAAGTCATGAGGGCACTAAAATTGAGGAACTCTTTTTCTCAAGAGTTTCACACGATATAAAAGTTGAGATCAAACTTTTGCCACTTTTATTGGTCGTCTCATGCATACGTAGTATGGAATACGTATTACGGTATTAAATCCTTTCCCATGGAGCGTATGTCTACACCTTCAATACCGTACAAATGATAGTTCAGACATACCCAATGTCTAATTTGAGTTCACGTATCCACTTATTCACAAAATTCATCAGAACTCACATCTAGCATCATAGACAAATAAAGTAAAATATGTGTGTTATTTTACTTTCGGACATAGTAAGTATTATGTCCTCATCTTAACACTCAGTTAAGGCGACATACGTATTTTAAGTTTTAGCTCTCAATTATCACCTAGATAATAAGCTTAAAAAACAGTATCATCTCTATTTATCACACAGTAAATAGAGACGGTTACCTGTGTGAGTGGGCTAATCTTATATCTATCCGACATACTTTCTCAACTTAAAATAATACATTAAGCATTAAGATGCATAAAGATCAAACAAAGATTCATAGGCATTAATGATGAAAAACGCAAATTCATCAAATGTAAACACTTCAGGGAAATCACAATCCAGTACATCAGACTCTACGCAATCTTAGAGATTTCATATGGTCACAAAATACATCTCTAGGTATTGGCTTTATCATAGGATCTGCTACCATTCTATGCGTAATATGTATTGTAAGTTCACATCCTTTTGTGCAATCATATCTATGACAAAATTATACTTGGTATCTATATGTTTGGTTTTGCCATGATATTTTGGATCTTTGGTGTACGCTTTTGCTGCTTGGCTATCACAGTTAACCAACAATGAATCTGCAGCACTTCCAATAACACCTAAATGATCAAATAATCTCTTAAGCCAAACATCTTCTTATATTGCTGCTGATAATGCCACGAACTCAGTTTCCATCATGGACAAGGCTATACACTTTTGTTTCTTACTGCTCCAACATATGATGCCATTATTCGGTAAGAAAACAAACCCAGAGGTAGATTTTCTTTCATCTAAATCTCCTCTCCAATCAGCATCAGAATAGCCTTAGAGTCGCAGATCCTTTCCATAATAACTCAGCGTATAATCAGCAGTCCCATTTAGATACCTTAGTATTCATTAACGGCTTTCCAACGTGCTTGACCTGGATTGGAATGGTATCTACTCACCATTTCAACTGCAAAATATATGTCAGGTCTTGTACACATCATAGCGTACATCAAGCTCCCAACGGCACTATTATAAGGAACATGTTTCATTTGTTCCTTCTCTTGTGGAGTCCTTGGACACATTCTATGGCTCAATTCTTCACCTTTTGCAATATGAGTGTCTATGGGTTTACAATCTTGTATACGAAATCGTTCAAGAACCTTGTTTATATATGTTTCTTGCGAAAGAGATAACGATCACTTCGAGCGATCTCTTGAAATCTTAATTCCAAGAATGTATGCAGCCTCACCCATATCCTTCATCTCAAAGTTGGAAGACAACCAACTCTTGACAGTATGAACAAATTCCATATTACTTCCGGCAATTAGTATATCATCAACATATAATGATATGATCACAAATTGATTATTGGATCTTTTGATATATACACAATGATCCTCATTTATCATTGTAAAGTCATATGCCTTTATGGCATTATGAAAACGTATATACCATTGTCTCGATAACTGCTTAAGGCCGTACATTGATCTCAAAAGTCAACATACATTTTCTTCTTGGCCTTTTACTATGAAACCAGCAGGTTGTTCCATATATATATTTCTTTCTCTAATTCTCCATAGAGGAAAGCAGTCTTTACATCAATTTGATGTAACTCAAGATCCATACTAGCCATTATTGCCAGAATTATGCGAATCGAGGTAAATCTCACTACAGGAGAAAATGTATCTTCATAATCAATTCATTCCTGTTGATTATACCCCTTCGCCACAAGGCGAGCCTTATGCCTTTCTATCGAGCCATCAGATTTTCGCTTTATTTTGAGAACTCACTTGTTCCCAATAGCTTTGCGTCCTTTTGGAAGATTAACCAGTTCCAAACTTGGTTTGACTTCATTGACTCAATTTCCTCTTTCATTGCATAAATTCATTTCTCCTTACTAAGGCAATTCATAGCCTCATTAATATTTCTTGGCTCATCCTCATCTTGCGGAGCAATCATAAAAGTTTCCCCTTCAATGTCAAAACGTCGACGGGGAATACTTTGGCGACTTGTTCGCCGCATGAGAGATTTTACACTTTGCACATCATTCCCCATTATGCTCCCACTAGGATTAGATAATGATAACGTTGTCTCATTATGTGGTTACAATTGAAAATGAGTTGAATTCAATTCATCACTTCTCATATTACTCCCACTTGGACGAACTACACTAATATCATTATCTTGATCCAAGGTTTCAAATAGGGAGTAATCTTCACATATTTCGTCATTCTTAGGAAATTCATCCTCTAAGAATGTGACATCCCGTGATTCAAATTCAGTTATACTCCCACTTTCTTGGTTACCTATGAACACATACCATTTCGAGTGTTCGGAGTATCTCATTAAAATATTCTTCTTTACTCTGGGATCCCAATTTCCCAAACTTGTGATATGACTCATGAGTATAGGCAGCATAACCCCATGGCTTAAGAAAACTTAAGTCTGATTTTCTACCTGTCCATAACTCATATGGAGTGGAACTAACTGATTTGGAAGGCACCCGGTTAAGTATATAGGCAACAGTTAACAACGCATCACTCCAAAAAGTGATATGTAAGTTAGCATTCGCCATCATGGACCTAACCATCTCCAGTAGGGTTCTGTTTCTCCTCTCTGTAACACCATTTTGTTGAGAAGTATATGGAATAGACAACTGTCTTTATATTCCTTTTTCACCACATAATTTTCTGAACTCATCAGATAAATATTCTCGACCTCGATCGGATCTCAATACTTTTATTTTCTTGTTTAATTGATTTTCTTCCAAGTTCATAAACCTTTTGAAACAACTTAATACTTCAGATTTATGAGAAATCAAATAGACATATCCGAATCGAGTATAATCGTCTATAAAAGTGATGAAATAAACAGCCACATGCCTTCCTTTCACATTCATTGCACCACAGACGTCAAAATGGATTAAATGCAAGGAAATTCAGCTTTTTTACCTTTTCCAAATGGTTTCCTTGTCGTTTTCCCTACTAGGCAATGCTTACATATGGGCAAATCGACTTTTTCAATGTTGCCCAACAAGCCCTCTTTGGCTAGTCTATTCATACGTTCTTGGCCAATATGACCAACTCTAGCATGCCACACATTCACATCATTATCAAATTAATTAGGAGATGTGAGAAGGGAATAACAAACATTTGCATTAACATAGTCAATATCTAATACAATGAAACCATCCAGAAAACAACCACAAGCATAGTAGTTTGTATCCGAATACAAATCTACACCTCTATTATGGAAGTTCATATTAAAATCAAGCTTAACCAACATCAAAACAAACATTTAATTTCAACGAATCTCCGGAGCATATAAAACGTCATGTAGGAACAAGGTGCGTCCACCACGCATGTTCAATTGGCAGGTGCCAATCCCTTTAACTTCATCTCTGGAGTTATATCCTACATAGATTCACTTAGTTCCAGTTGGTACTCGTCAGAATTCCACGAAGGATTCTCTATCCTTCGCTACATGGTCTGTCGCACTTGAATCTATAGTCCACAAAGGATTGGATTTAACCAATAATACAGAACTTGACACATAAGAAAAGTTCTTAAATGTACAAGAGGTGTTTACCTTTTTCGGCTCACAACAATTGCGAGCATAGTGACCTTTCTTGTCACAATTGTAACACCTTGTTGCGACCAATTTTTTTCGGGGGTGAACCACCTATGGTTTGGCTAATAGATTGTTAAGCCTAGACTTAACTCGGGCTCTCCTAAGCCCATACCAATTCGCAACTTAGGTTTGAATTGTTAACATGCAATTTTTTAATTAGGAGTCGCCACTAATCTATTTTTGGTGGGTCGATTAGAAACCCTAGTAAAGTAACGGGAGATTTACTTTACTCCTATGAACTAGAGACTAAGGGTACGGGGACTTGGTTACGTTGGATTTCTCTAACGCCCTTTCGGTACCTTTCTTTTTATTTTGAAAAAAAGTTTGGCAAGCAATTTAAATTGATTTTAAATCTATTTTCCTAACATGTGAGGTGTTCATGCAAGTGCGCAAACCACAAATTTAACACCCAAGAAAGTAATTAAATGATGTAAAACTTACCTCAAAGCAACGAAAGCATCTACATTGTTAAATTAAAATCCACATCAACAACCCTAGATATGGTTTCTAATTTACATGTAATTACCCAATTTTTGTTTTCGCTTTTCTTAATGAGGATCTAATCTATATGCAATGCAATGCAATGTTACTAATCTAACATGTAATGATATGCCATGGCAATATAACTTAAACTATATGACATAAATAAAATGCAATCTATCCTAAAAAATGAAATTGATTAATTCTAAGGCAATTTTTGTATTTTCCATGAAATTCGAAATTAGAAAAATGCAAAGATTATCTAGCTAGATTAAGATTCCATTCAATTTGTATTAGGAATTAGGTTAAGCCAAATCCTAATTTAAACTAGAACCTTATCTTAACCAAGTAATCTCTAATCTAAAATGCAATCTATTTCATATCTAAATTTATAATAAACTAAGGAAAATATTACCTAGAATTAAACTAAGTGCAACTTTACCCTAATATGCAATGACGTACAAAAAGATGCCATAACACTACATGACATATGCATGATGATTTTTTTTGTATTTTTGTTTTATTAATTTCGAAATTAAAATTGACAAATAATTAAACATGCAACTTAAATTAAACAAAAACTAACATCCTAAATGAATGCATTTTTTTGGATTTTTTATTTAACAAAATAAAATTGATTCAACCAACATGATAGCAAATCAAATGAGATAAGATCGATATCCACAAATTGGCAAACCATATCTCGCGCATGAGATCGGGTTGGCCAATTTTTAAATAAATGGCGAATCGAATCTCAGGCGGGAGATCGGATTGGTGATTTTTCAAGCGATTGAGATTGCGAGTCGAATTTCGAGCATGAAAATCGGACTGTCAATCTCAAATTTCAGAAGCAATTTCATGTCAGGCAATCTCAATCTTACATTACGGAATAATTATACTAAAAAGAACAAGTAAAATAAAATAAATAGAAAACTACCTAATCTGATTTTTCTTTTTTGTTTGTTTTTTCCTATTTTGCTTCCCCAAGCACGGTTCGTGGGTCTCCAAGGGGCAGCCGGCCATGGTGGTAGGTCACCCAAGGGCTCCGGTGAGGGTGATGGGCACGGTCAGTAGAGCTTCGCGAGGTCCGGCGAAGGTAGACCTGCAACAAAACAAGGGATCGCTCGGGCAGTAGCTGATGGCGCACCGGGGACAGCAGTAGACTCAGATCAGGGGTAGCGGCTCATCGCTCGGGCGGCAAGTTGTCGCGGATCGACAAGGCAGGGCGGCGATGCGAGCTCTCGGTCAAGGGAACCCTGGCAATGGAGTCACGAGCAGCAAGCAGGTCGCGGCTCGGCAGAGCTTCAGGTCAGGAATCTCGGCGATTTGCGTGCGGGCAACATCCGGAGTCGAACAGGGCGTCACGGGTCCACCTGGCTTGCGATCTGGGTCACTGATCGGAAATTACTGTGGACAGATCTAGCTGCAGGTGGCATCGGCTCGTGAAGGGATCGGACACGGGGGGTGCGGTGGCACAGCTGGGTCACGGGCTGAAGCGGAGCGGCGTTAGGTGGATCTGAGAGTGCTAGTATGAACAAAATAAAGGAGTTAAGGAAGAGAATAAGAACACGAGATTTATAGTGGTTCGGCTTAATCCAAGCCTACGTCCACTCTCCCACGATAACAGCCTTCTTGGCTGGATTCCACTATGCAATCAACAAGAGATTACAACTTCGAGTGCAAACACTTAGTAGTAGATCACACTATCTCACTAAGTCACTCTCTTGGTATTTCTCTCACGATTACAAACGTTTAAGCTCTCAAGAGACAAGTATATGATCGAAAGTCGCTTAGACTTTGGAATTATAAATTCTACGCTCCGTCTCTTACTTGCTCATCGGTCCATGATCTCCTTAAATACTCCTCCACTTCCAAACTACCGTTGGACAGTATCCCGGAGAATCGTCTTCCAATATACCCATTGGACAGCTCTCGTATCTAGAAGATTTGGTAGCCGTTGAGTGACAAAGGTAAAATCCCAAATTGATTCCGATCGCCCATACAAACGAAATCTTGGTTTCCATAAGTAAAGCTTCTTCGTATAGAAAGATCTTGTCTTCAACATCCAATTGTCAATCAATTAGATTGAATCAATCAAATCAATCTTGATGTGGAATCCAAACCAGATCACTAGCCGTTGTATGATTGGGCTTGAGTTACGATTCATCGAATCTGGATGTAAAGTCCGAGTCTTGAGACTTTACGATATGAGTCTTGAGACTTTACAATCTGGGTGCTGTAGACTTTACAATCTGGGTCCGTAGACTTTACAATCTGTACCAGTTCAGCTTCAAAGATAGAGTCTCGTCTTCGGTTCATCATTCACGTTCATCTGGAATTTGTCGAATGAGCGGACTTCGATGTAGAACAGACTTTGATACTAAAGTCCGCGTCTTCGACTTTGAGTCTTGAGTCTAACAGTCTTCGACTTTGAGTCTCGAGTCGCGTCTTCGGACTTTGATAATATCCTTTACATGTTCTAACATCTGCATGGCCTATTACTCAACCATCAAATATGTTAGTAGCCTTTGATTTATTTTGTCATCTTCAAAACATCATAAGGGATTTCCCTAACAATCTCCCCCTTTTTGATGATGACAAAACAATCTCTGAATATGCAGATTTGTAAACACGCTTTTATTAATTTAAATCAAAGGATATCTGAAGATAACAAATAGATTGAGCATAATAATATTTAGAAAATAATCGCAGCTCAATATTATGCCATAGATAATATCAACCAATTAGCACATATGCATATTCATATCTTCTCCCCCTTTTTGTCATAATCAAACAGCGATAATAATGGATTCACGTAGAGAATGATAACAAATATCTTGCATGAATCACAATTTCCAAAAATCAGCTTTTATCGAATATTAAAGATATGCAATATAGCTCACTTCGATTATATCAGCAAATATCCAATAAAAATCACGGATGCATCATAAAATTCACGTACCATTTTTGTCATAATAAAATGATAATATCAATATGAGATTTGTTAATGACAAAAGGTAATAAGAGATGCACTAACCGGATTTTGTAGAATAAATTCTGACACAATTACCTTTCCTTCCATCCATAATAAGATCACGATCAATCAAAAAAGATTTTTCCATAATTGATCAAAGCTGGATTCCACTATGCAATCAACAAGAGATTACAACTTCGAGTGCAAACACTTAGTAGTAGATCACACTATCTCACTAAGTCACTCTCTTGGTATTTCTCTCACGATTACAAACGTTTAAGCTCTCAAGAGACAAGTATATGATCGAAAGTCGCTCAGACTTTGGAATTATAAATTCTACGCTCCGTCTCTTACTTGCTCATCGGTCCATGATCTCCTTAAATACTCCTCCACTTCCAAACTACCCGTTGGACAGTATCCCGGAGAATCGTCTTCCAATATACCCATTGGACAGCTCTGTATCTAGAAGATTTGGTAGCCGTTGAGTGACAAAGTTGGAATTATAAATTGATTCCGATCGCCCATACAAACGAAATCTTGGTTTCCATAAGTAAAGCTTCTTCGTATAGAAAGATCTTGTCTTCAACATCCAATTGTCAATCAATTAGATTGAATCAATCAAATCAATCTTGATGTGGAATCCAAACCAGATCACTAGCCGTTGTATGATTGGGCTTGAGTTACGATTCATCGAATCTGGATGTAAAGTCTGAGTCTTGAGACTTTACGATATGAGTCTTGAGACTTTACAATCTGGGTCGTAGACTTTACAATCTGGGTCTCGTAGACTTTACAATCTGTACCCAGTTCGACTTTCTTCATATAGAGTCATCTTCCGGTTCAGCTTCAGCATAGAGTCTGTCTTCTCGGTTCATCATTCACGTTCAGTCTGGAATTTGTCGAATGAGCAGACTTGATGTAGAACAGACTTTGATACTAAAGTCCGCGCTTCGACTTTGAGTCTTGAGTCTAACAGGTCTTCGACTTTGAGTCTCGAGTCGCGCTCTTCGGACTTTGATAATATCCTTTACATGTTCTAACATCTGCATGGCCTATTACTCAACCATCAAATATGTTAGTAGCCTTTGATTTATTTTGTCATCTTCAAAACATCATAAGGGATTTCCCTAACAATCTCCCCCTTTTTGATGATGACAAAACAATCTCTGAATATGCAGATTTGTAAACACGCTTTTATTAATTTAAATCAAAGGATATCTGAAGATAACAAATAGATTGAGCATAATAATATTTAGAAAATAATCGCAGCTCAATATTATGCCATAGATAATATCAACCAATTAGCACATATGCATATTCATATCTTCTCCCCTTTTTGTCATAATCAAACATCGATAATAATGGATTCACGTAGAGAATGATAACAAATATCTTGCATGAATCACAATTTCCAAAAATCAGCTTTTATCGAATATTAAAGATATGCAATATAGCTCACTTCGATTATATCAGCAAATATCCAATAAAAATCACGGATGCATCATAAAATTCACGTACCATTTTTGTCATAATAAAATGATAATATCAATATGAGATTTGTTAATGACAAAAGGTAATAAGAGATGCACTAACCGGATTTTGTAGAATAAATTCTGACACAATTACCTTTCCTTCCATCCATAATAAGATCACGATCAATCAAAAAAGATTTTTCCATAATTGATCAAAGCTCCCCTCAATTTGTTGCCTTTTTGAGATGATCACGATTCTTTTCCTTTTCTTTTGGATTTGATTTCTCCCCCTTGATTTCCTCATCGAATTCTCGAGTCTGTTCGAATGAGACTCGTTTCGAGTCTGTAATGCGAGTTAGACTCGATTCTGAATGTGCCGTCAAGCATATATTTCTTTGCACATCATCTTCTTCTTTTTTGTTCTTTTCTGGCCATTCTGCTTGTATTTTCTTCCATCGAAATATGGTGGCCTTGTGTTGCTTTGCCCTTCCATAAGTCCTGGTTCCAACATAACAAGCCATAAAGAATCTTTAGCTCAAAAGTAAAAACACTTTTATAAACCGAGCACTTGGCTCTGATACCAATTGAGAGTGCTAGTATGAACAAAATAAAGGAGTTAAGGAAGAGAATAAGAACACGAGATTTATAGTGGTTCGGCTTAATCCAAGCCTACGTCCACTCTCCCACGATAACAGCCTTCTTGGCTGGATTCCACTATGCAATCAACAAGAGATTACAACTTCGAGTGCAAACACTTAGTAGTAGATCACACTATCTCACTAAGTCACTCTCTTGGTATTTCTCTCACGATTACAAACGTTTAAGCTCTCAAGAGACAAGTATATGATCTAAAGTCGCTTAGACTTTAGTATCAAAGTCTGTTCTACATCGTCTTCCTCATCGAATTCTGAGTCTGGTTCTGAATGAGACTCTGTTTCTGAGTCTGTGTCTGAGTTAGACTCAGATTCTGAATGTGCCATCAAGCATAGATTTCTTTGCTCATCATCTTCTTTCATGATTCTTTTCTGGCCATTATGCTTGTATTGACTTCTTCCACTGAATTTCCTTTCTTTTCTACTCAGCTTTTTGAATTTCTCGACCATAAAGGCAAATTCTTCATCGTCCATGTCATTTTCTGAGTCTGTTTCATCAAAAACAGCATTAGATATTAAAGCAATGGACTTCTTACCTTCGGGATCTTCATCGTTAAGTTGCTCCACTTCATAGGATTGAAGAGTGCCGATCAATTCATCAACGGTGAGTGGCATAATCCTTTGAGTCTCCCGGATTGAGGTCTTGACATGGTTCCAATCTTTTGAGAGACCTCGCAAGAGTTTGTTGACCTTCATTGGGGAAGAAATTGGATGACCTTGATATGCCAAGCCGTTTACAATTTCAGTAAAACGATCGAACATATCTCCAATCGACTCTCCTTGCTTCATCTTGAAGGATTCATATTTGCCGAGCAGGAAGTTTACTTTTGTCTCTTTTACACGATCGGTCCCTTCATATGTAACATGAAGTCTATCCCAAACTTCTTTTGCTGTTTCACATGAAGAGATTCTGTTATATTCAGCAAGAGACAAAGCGCAATATAAAGAATAAATAGCTTTTGCATCAAGCGCTTCTCTTTTAGACAACTCCGTCCGAGACATAGGAGCGGGGCTTTGGTGTTTTTGTCTTTGCCATTCTTATTTGATGTAGACGCAGCAATGGGGTTGATTCCTCTTTCCACAACATCCCATTGTAAGAGATCTCTGGATCTTAGGAATGCTTTCATTTTGTTCTTCCACACGTCGTATTCCTTTCCATCAAAATATGGTGGCCTTGTGTTGCTTTGCCCTTCCATAAGTCCTGGTGCCAACATACTAGCCATAAAAGATCTTTAGCTCAAAAGTAAAAACACTTTTATAAACCGAGCACTTGGCTCTGATACCAATTGAGAGTGCTAGTATGAACAAAATAAAGGAGTTAGGGAAGAGAATAAGAACACAAGATTTATAGTGGTTCGGCTTAATCCAAGCCTACGTCCACTCTCCCACGATAACAGCCTTCTTGGCTGGATTCCACTATGCAATCAACAAGAGATTACAACTTCGAGTGCAAACACTTAGTAGTAGATCACACTATCTCACTAAGTCACTCTCTTGGTATTTCTCTCACGATTACAAACGTTTAAGCTCTCAAGAGACAAGTATATGATCGAAAGTCGCTTAGACTTTGGAATTATAAATTCTACGCTCCGTCTCTTACTTGCTCATCGGTCCATGATCTCCTTAAATACTCCTCCACTTCCAAACTACCGTTGGACAGATCCCGGAGAATCGTCTTCCAATATACCCATTGGACAGCTCTGTATCTAGAAGATTTGGTAGCCGTTGAGTGACAAAGGTAAAATCCCAAATTGATTCCGATCGCCCATACAAACGAAATCTTGGTTTCCATAAGTAAAGCTTCTTCGTATAGAAAGATCTTGTCTTCAACATCCAATTGTCAATCAATTAGATTGAATCAATCAAATCAATCTTGATGTGGAATCCAAACCAGATCACTAGCCGTTGTATGATTGGGCTTGAGTTACGATTCATCGAATCTGGATGTAAAGTCCGAGTCTTGAGACTTTACGATATGAGTCTTGAGACTTTACAATCTGGGTCTCGTAGACTTTACAATCTGTACCCGGTTCGGCTTCAAAGATAGAGTCTCGTCTTCCGGTTCATCATTCACGTTCGAGTCTCGGAATTTGTCGAATGAGCAGACTTCGATGTAGAACAGACTTTGATACTAAAGTCTGCGGTCTTCGACTTTGAGTCTTGAGTCTAACAGGTCTTCGACTTTGAGTCTCGAGTCGCGATCTTCGACTTTGATAATATCCTTTACATGTTCTAACATCTGCATGGCCTATTACTCAACCATCAAATATGTTAGTAGCCTTTGATTTATTTTGTCATCTTCAAAACATCATAAGGGATTTCCCTAACAGGATCGGCAGTGAGGAGATCAAACGGAGGCGGTAGACGCTCAGGTGCGAGTGCGGACAGTAGCACCCTTGCTACTGGATTCGAGTAGACAGGAGACACAGTTGCGAGCGAGGCGAAAGCGGTGGGGTGCGAGCACGGTGTGCAGCTCGGCTGAGGAAGCTCCGGCGGTCAGTTGCAGACGTGAGCGGCGAAGGTGGAATACGATGAACAGTACCTGTCAAATCACCCCTCCCTTTTACTTGATTCTCCCCTACTGCACACACGTCCACTCACTTTTCCTCACTTTTACTCTCTTTTTTTTGTTCTTTTTCACCCAAAAGAAAAGACCCCCTTTACTCTCATACGCGTATGGCCTTTTATAGGGAAGGAATTGGATTTTTAAATTCTTCCTCAAATCAACATCCGCAAATATTTTCCACAAAATTCATCCCTTATTGATAAGGATTCGAGATTAAGATAAAAATTTTCTCTAAATCCAAATCTTTCAAAGCCAAATCGCAATATTTTTTTTACCCATCTACCCTATCCAAAAAAGATTCATATCTCAGAAAAATTGTAAAATATTATATTCCTATGAGATAATTTTTAATTATTAAACAAACACGGGCTTGGGCCAACCTGCTCGCTTCGTGGGCCTGATCCATCTAATTCGAACTCATCCGCCACCAGTCCAATAAAATGCAAAAAATGCAAATAACAAAATAAATACAATCTAAATCTATATGATATGCAATTAATAAAATTACCCCCTAATTTCCTATGCAATAAATAAATAAATTAAATCGTCAAAATTTAGGTGTCAACACACCTCAGCCTTGACATTTTCTTCACTTGAGGACGTTTTCCTCTCTTGTGTTGGTTAACTCTTGATTTCTTGTAATAAGGACTTGATCCTTTGCATTCCCACATATTGAACGAATCAATACGCTTGCGCTTAGAGCTCAAAGCCCTTTCTGAGCTAGAACCTGCATTACAAATATCTATTTTCGGCTCAAATACCATTATGCGGTCCTCTACTAGCTCAAGGTGGCGCACGGCATCCTCAAGATCTTCCATAACATGGCCAAGAGCTTCTAGTGCTTCTTGCTTTTCCAGTATTTATTGAATCTTCATATTCAATATTTCACAATTGTTGCCGTTTATATCAGCAATTACGTTCTTAGTTGCTAAAATCATCAATCTGAACACATCAGACATATATGCACGAATAATTAATGCCTATCATTTATGCATCCATTTTGCACAGGCCCATTGTATCAATGAACAATTTTAAGTAAGGTTTCAGAATCAAAAGATCACTATGTTTCCAATCATCCTCCAAAAATCCTAACTTAAAGTTATTATTAATATAATTGTCTTATGTAAAATAAATTCTATGAAGTTACAGAAACTTCTATGAAGTACCAACAGCAGTCAACAATAACAGAAAGCAAATAATATTTAACATCCAATAGAATAATAATGCTTTCACATAATACAAGTATCCATTACACTAAGTAATATACACAGAGGAAAATATCAACATAGAAAGAGATATTTATACCCAAAACATCTCAAACTAATCTAAGAAATAAATAGGGAATGTCCCTTCTAATCTATCAGTCAAAATATTTGAGAAATTTGAAGGCACATTTGCCAGCCATGGAAAAACTTTTGGAGAGCTCTCATGTCGCCTCTAAGGCGCATTGACTCTGCGCCATGTGGCGCTCAATCTAAGGGTTGAAGTTTTGGTTAACTCAATCCTATAGTACTCTCTTACAAAAGCTACCACTAGCCTCCTATAACCCGGGACCACGTTGACCTCCCATAGCCGATCTAACACTGCTTGCCATTTAGGTGGAAGAGTGTTCATCAAAGCCGGCACCTTCTCAAAATCCGGCATAAGATAACCATTCCGTGATGATTTCCGTCATCTCCGATTGACCCTGACCACATGTGATATTAAATCACCGTCATGCCACCGATAATCAACTAACTCTTTCATCAGCCTTCTAAATCTTGCTCTTCTTTCGTCCGTTCTCGGGATTGCAGGTATCCATGCATAACGCTTTATAGTTCCTGCAACAAATGCAGAACTAAAAATGGATCACTTATAATCCATAATAAACGTAATGGAAAATATATAATTTTTCATGATTCATGCAACAATGCAGAATTAAAAAATGAATTACCTCTAACCCACACAAACATAATTGAAAAAGAAACAAATTTATTTTTATTTTTTGTCAACGGTCAACGGTTGTCGGTCGTCGGTCAACGGTCGTCGGTCAACAATCAACGGGTCAACGGGTCAACGGTAAGCGGGTCGGACCGATTGGACCGGTTGGGTCGGATCGGACAAACTGACCCAGCACGTGCCTCGCACGTGCGAGCGACCGGTCGAGTCTGGTCTCCGACCGGCAACTATCGCCGGCGATGACGTCATCGATGACGTCATCCCAGCGGTTGCTGACCGTTGGGTGACATCATCACGCGGCGGTTCGCCGACCGGCGCGTGCCGGTTCGCCGGCCGGCGCGTGCCGGTTCGCCGGCCGGCGGTGTCACGCATGTACCGGTTCACCACCGACGCGTGTGGCGCACGCACTGGCCGAACTAGCGCTTCCGGCGTGTGGCGCCCACACGCAGCGGCTTCTGGTTGCGTGTGCACAGCGGCTTCTGGCAGCGCGTGTGGGCGCGTGCGCGTCTCCCGGTGGCGGTCGACCCGTCGACGGACTCGTCTCGACGAGCCCTTTCACCCTATGCCTTCAGAAATCGATTTCAACTTATAGAAACTCGAAAAAATGAACGAACAGTGCTCGGGTGTCGGGATTTTGCACCCCGATCCATGTCGGCCGATTATTTTCGCGAAAAATCAATCAAAAAACATGAAAGGGGTCGGGAAAACATGAACTCGGGCTTTGATACCAATGTTGGGATTATCGAATTCCCAAAAACCGGATTCGACACTAAATCGAACCCCTAAAACGAATACGAAAGACGAAGCCCGGGAAATTCACATGTATCACCGATCCTAAAACACACCACAGAATCGAGCATACCTTATTAGCCACAAATTAAACACCAATGCCGATAAGAGGAAGAGAAAACCGATCATGTTCAATCCGATCACGTCAATTGGCCTTGAAGGGAAGACGGCGTCGCCTTAAGCTTTTGGTTTTCTTTTGGAGGGAGAGAAGAGTTACGAACGTACGTACAAAAATGCCAAAAGGTGCGTCCTCTCTCTCTTTCATCCCTTATAAACGTACCATCCAAAATAGAAACGTACCCCTTCATCGTATCCCTCCATCCATGGGCCCTAATCTTGTGGGCCGGGCTTTTAGGCCCAACATGAGCGGACGGGCCAACTTAGGCCCATGCCCATCATATAAAACCATCAGTTATTATCGCTGCCATAGTTTAATCTCCTTTGCTGAGCGCTTACAAGATGAACATGATGGCAATCTTGTGGATCAAGTGACAGGATTTCTTTCATTGTAATTGTGGCTAAAGCTAAATAACCCACTGCATGCCACCATCTATGGGACTCATTATCCGGAAGTGAATGTTGTTGGAGTCAGTAAAATCTCATAGAGGTGGGGGACCCTAGGGGCGGGGGTGGGGGCGGGGGGGGATTGTGAATAGGTGATTTTAACAAATCTCAACAATTTAATGCAGAAGTAAGATACTCAAGATGAGTATGATCAAATTGAACTCATTCAAAGTCTAAACATTCATATTCGTTAGTGCAAAAAGGTTGGAGTCTGAATATCAATAGTTATGTAATGAAATTCACTAGCATGAAAAAACATATATATAATTGACAAGAGTTCAAAGATTGAAAAAATATGTTCACTATCCCACATTGACAGTCTACTAGTAGGATTTCACTAGTCTATTAATAAGAGATTACAAAAGTGAGTGATAATAATCAGGTTTGTGATAAGTCTCACTACATCACATAATCACTCTTTCAATGACTCTCAAGGATTACAATTTTAGCTCACTAAGGACAAGTATATAAGATGAAGTTCTTTTTGGAGTTTTTATTTTTATTTTATTTTTTTATGGACCAATCTGGGCTCTTCGGTACTTTGGTCTCATTTTATACTCCTCCACTTCCAATTTACCCATTGGACGGTCTTCAAGGATCACTCTCTATTCAATTAGCTGGGCGAAATATGCAAAGAAGATTGAGTAGTTGTTGAGAGATAAGATCTAAATCCCTATTGATTTTATTGCCTATTCAAGCAAATCTTCAATTTCCATAAGTAGAGTTCTTCAATCATGAAAAGTAGCTTGCCTTTTGAAATGATTGTCAATCAATAAAAGATGTCTTGCGTAAGGATTTCGTTGCGAGACAATATTATAGATTGAAGATCAATAAATATTTTCTATATTGGAAACATGAGTCAGATTACTAGCTGTGATGATGTAAATAGTAGGGTTTATGTCTGAATATATAATCAAAAATAGATTCAGCTTTAGCAAAAGAGTCCGAAGTAATCGGATGCATTGATGATATCCGTGTATAAAATTTGTTGATATCCATACAGTTGATCTGATGCTATCCAACTCCAGATATTTGGTGATATCAAAGTATATTAGTAGTCATAGTTCTAGCTCTTTTTTCACCAATCCATGGTACTTCCAAATTTTACCGAACTCATGGTTCGAGCTTATTCACCTTCTTATCAAGTATCTCCAACTTGTAGACACCTTTATGTGCAATGCTTTGTTCACCAATTGATTGAGAACTCATATCCTTTGGACTTTCCTATTATAATATCATTTGCATAACTGCTTGTGTATCTTTTACATGCATCATAAATATTAAACTATCCAAATAAATTGAACATGCATTAATCCTAAATGTAGGCGGTAGCCATTTTCGAAGAAATGACAGGGTAGTCTACGTTCCCCCAATAGTCCTCCAAGTTCCTAAGTAAACATTTTTCTTCTTGGCCTAAGAAGGAATACACCTGAACTTTTTACATCTCAAATTTCAGACGAAACCTTTTAAGGACATGCTTAGGTCCATTCTATATGATAGGTTAATTAAAGTCAATTCATAAGGCTATGTAACTTATTAAATGATGTGCAATATGTAACATGGATATAATAGAGCTAATCAGGAATTAATTCTCTGTGTGCGGCCATCAACATTGCTTGCTCTCCATTGCCGTTTGTGCTTGCGTTACCATTCGCTGTTGCCACCACTATCTGCACTGCCCTCACTTAGCGCCTCTCTCTCTCTCAAGATCTGGTTGCAATTACAGTCGAGGGTCGTGACATCAGATCGAAGGTCACTGGCCTGAAGATCAGGGGTTGGTGACCTCCTGGAGGCGTCGAGCTCTACTATAATCAACATCCTGTGAATTCGTTAGCCATGCCCTTTCCAGACCCTGGTCTATGAATTTCGTATATCCTATTCTCTGTTACGTATATGGGATTTCGTCATTGGGACTGATGTGGTTTTGATTTCAAATGGCATGTTTTATCATCCCATGCAAGGGGCTCCAGTACGTCATGGATTGAGCCTTGAGATCCGATAGACAACAAGAGGATAAATTATCCTTGTTTCCCTGTAAAAGGAGACAGACACGTCTTGGAACGGTGCATGGCAATTAAATAATGTTTTTGGATGTGCAGATTCTTTCTAGTTGTGCTGCGTAAAGGCCTGCGCTAAGTGTAGCCTGGTCATGGACATTAAATCGAAACCCTAGTCAAACTCTCCTTTGTTAGACGCAAAAGCTCATCCATAAGATTGACCAATGGTGGTCCATTACGTAATTTCCATCATTTTTTTTACTTGTGAGCACTGTAAGAAGTTTCCATCAGACAAAGATTCGTAGTCCTGGTCTTGACATTCACGCAATTGACACCTCGTTGACTACAATTCTGTCCATTTTCCCACGACTTGACGGCGTTCCTGGTTTTCTTATCAAACGTATTGAACACGCGGCCACACACACACACACAGGTGTCGCAGGCAACCAGCGGAGGAGAGAGAGCAGAGGAGGGGGAAGAGCATTCGGAGAGAAGCACCTGCGACTTTTGTTCTCCCGCAAAACGAAACGGAGAACAGGGAGAACGGGGAAAGAGAGAGAGAGAGAGGAGACAGAGGACGAGTCGACAGGTCGCAGGGGAGAGCAGAGGTGAGAGAGCGTTAGAGCGGTGGGCCTCAAGAGCGGCGCGCGCAAATTTTAAACCTCTAACGCCGTCGCCTACGTGGAGCCACGTGTCGGATTCTGAATGGTCTTACCCTAAGCCTACGTGGAGGGTAAGACCCACCCAATATTTTCTCCCACCCCACCCCCGAAATTTTCATTCCCAACCACCTGAATGCATGCATTACCCTCCTCATATGGCGAGCAAAAGCCCCGGCGACCCGTTGAAGCAGTCCCTCGACTGGCTCTGCCACAGCGTATGGCTCGCCCGCGCCGCCTCCTGCCTCGGCAACGACACTTGTCTCACGGTCAGCCACGTGTTGAAATACTCCCTGAACTGCGCAATCAGCCCGTTCTTCAGCGTCCAAACATGGACCCAACATGCCTGCGCCCCTTCCCACGCCTCGGCAATCACACAGTCGTCGCCGATAGCCGTTGTGCTACGTGGATGGAATGTAAACTCGGGGTAGTCCGATTGCCAAGTAAGCACCCGCATCATGTGCTGGCAACGAGGCGGCCCGTGGAACCACCATTCGAGATCACTGGCCAGGAGCTTGGCCACCACGGTGGAGTCGCCGGGAGCCAATGCGGCGTAAAGGGCCTTGACAGTCGCTTTGTTTTTGTCAGATTCTGGTATGGTAGGTTCAATGTCATTGGTTGCCATTTCTGGGTATAAATGGAGGAATTTGATGCGATGGTCTATAAACTTATAGATCAATGGGATTTTGTATGGAATATGGCCTGCTTTCTTGTAGTTGTCACTCCTGGGATTTCACAGGAAAAGTGTCAAAAAAGTCCTAAACCTTTTGCATTTGTGCCAATTTAGTCTTAAACATTTTTTTTTGTGCCAATTAAGTCCTAAACATTTTTACGTTGTGTCAATTTAGTCATTTCCGGACAATTTTGGCCGGATTTTGCTGATTGGACGCCGGCCGGCTGACGTGACATGATCGGCATTCTTCTTATTTTCCTTTTTTTATTATTTTTTTATTTTTTATTATTTTTTATTTTTTATTTTTTCTTCTTCCTCCAGCCAATCGTCGAACCTCGACAACCGACCAGAGGCGACTACTGGTGAGGTCAAGGTCGACCTCGACGGCCACCTCGCCAGTGGCTATGAGGGTGGCCTCGTGCTGGGCAGCGAGGCTCGCCCGCCTGGTGCAAGGCCGCCCTTGAGGCCTGGGTGGCAAGGCTCGCCCTTGCCGGATCTAGCAAGGGTCGAGCCTCGCCTATGGTCGGCGAGGGCGAGCGAACCTAGGGAGAGAAGGGAAAGGGTCAGATTTGGAGGACGAAGGACCATATCTGAGAAGCTAAGGACCCGCTGTCACTACCTCGTCGCGACCATCGCTCCCTACAGTCGCCTCCACCCCCCCCCCCCTCGACGCCATTGCCTTACTGTCCTCGCCAAACCCCGAGCCATGGGTGAGGCTCGCCCTCGCCGCCCAGCACAAGGCCGCCCTCACAGCCATTGGCGAGGTGACTGATGAGGTCAAGGTCGCCAAGGTCCGACGACCGGCTGGAGGAAGAAGAGGAGAAGAAAAAAAGAAAAATAAATAAAATAAATAAAATAAAAAGAAAATAAAAAATTCAAAAATTCAAAAATATTAAAATATTATTAAAAGTTGTTCACGTCGGTGCTAATCAGGTCACGTCAGTCGACTGGCATCCAGTAAACAAAATCTGGCCAAAATTGGCCGAAAATGACTGAATTGACACAACGTAAAAAGATTTAAGATTTAATTGGCACCAAAAGAAGGTTTTGGACTAAATTAACACAAATGCAAAAGGTTTATGACTTTTTTGGCACTTTTCCCGAAATTCCACCATAGGCCTAGAGGTGAACCTTTTTATGGTATGATATTGAGAGAGGAAGAGGAGATTGGAACCCACTTTGCTGATCATTCAGAGATCAACGGTCCCGATTGGTATTGGTGATGATGGGGAAGATCAGACGGCCAATACTTGCTCCTAAGATGGGGATGTCCTTTGTGCACACTTGATGCCGAGCAAGAACTCATGGCTCCGACAAAAATACAACTCTAAAATTCAATGCTCTTCTAGGGATAGTCGATGGAAAAATATACCGGAACCAGATGGATCTAAAAACCATAATAAGACATTTCTCCGGGAAAATGACCATTCTGTCCCTTGTAGGGTTGATCTATCTGGTCACACCTTAGTTTTCTTCCTTGTGGACGGAAAATTCACTTTCGATAGGCAAATCTTGAATTCATAAAGTTAAATCATTAATTTCTCAAACTAGGGTCGTACCATAATTCAAGTGGGTACCTCTAAAGTAAAATTGTCTATGCAACGCAGCATGGGAAGTTAAAATATTATGCTTTTTGCGATGTGCATAATCCATCTAATAATATTTGATGCATAATCTCGAGGCAATTCAAAGAAATATTATTAAGTGCACAAGCTGCATATATGTCCAGTCCACCCTATAAATTTTTATGTCACCATCGTCAATTGTTCTAACAGTATAAGCTGTTAAATAAATGTAGGATTTAATATTTTAATAGTCCATTTCTTGAGTAAGTTGGGCATTGACACTTGGAAATATATCACAAGGAAGTCAAATAAGAGCTTGGATATATTTGAAGTCAAAATCTCATGCTATGATAGTATGTAAAATTTTATGGGATCACATGGAATCCACCAAAATTAAAGGCTTATAATACATTAGATCACATGCATTCTCAGCATAAAGGAATCACTCAATAAGGTGAGTCACTTGTCAATTATCTTGTTCTTTTCTTTCCGAAGTGGCCATGCATAGACAAAAGTAATATAATAGTTTCTATAGTCCTTCATTCCTCATATATCTACTCACCAGGTAAGGCTGTTGCTTAGCAAGAGGGATAGCGAAATGGGGTGCTCCTATTTTTGTCCGGAATGAACTTGATGATTTTGCAATGTGCCCAAATTTGATGAGTGTGCAAAGAGAACATTCCACTCCACATCTTGTTGAGAATTAAGTTTGACCACTCTTGTGATAGCCTAAATTTTCAGATTTCATTTTCGATTAAATAATTCGGGCCTTTTATCGATGCACCTATAGTGTTATTCTTTGAGCCGATCACTCATGAGATAACTAGACTATCTAGGGAAGCCATTAAGGAATTTTAATGCAATAGACTTGAGAATTCGACCATGAATCGGTTACTCGACTGTGCTCATCTGTCGAGATTATTACAACACAAATATAAATCAATTAGAGATCAAAGATAGGTCGGTTCGACTGAAATGAGTGGTTAAATGTGGATGATCCCACTAAATTGCAAAATTCTCATAGATCGACACTAGTTTGATTTCTTTTATCATTTTGGTACCCTGTGTTCGTAATTGAATCCTCGAGATTTTCATGACAACCAAGAGTCACCAATGTGTCGAATGGATCGCTGTGGCTAGAAGAGAATCAACCACTAGTCATTTGTACTAAAAAATTCTAAAAACTACACAGTAGCCTAGGTCACGCTAAAATCGCGCCGAATTGAAATTAACCGCGAATTTTAACCCGGTTTCAGAAATTGAAAGTTCTGTGGTGTCATGATCTATTTTAGGAACGTCAACTCATCCTCTGAGGAATTTTCATAGATTCCAAGATTTTTACGGAAAATCATTTCAAACGTTGCAGAAAATTAGCGGAAATTCGGATAGGCCACGAGGAAAATATATTACAGTGTTAGATGATGGACTATCCTAGAAGTCAACTACATTGCCTTTTTTTTTTGGCCTCGGACCGCTTGACTAGTTATAAGGGATAGTCTCTTTTGTCCCATTTTATTTATTTAAGCTTATATCAGGTTTATTGTTACTCTGGCTTTATTGCAATTTTCATCCATGGTGCGTGATAGCTCGAATGTTGTTTTTCATGATTAAATTGATTCAATGTCATCGAAGTGTAATTTATAGGTGAACTATCTTCGTTGTAGGATTAAATCTCAAGTTATTGCCAAACAAAAAGCAATGAGATTTATGAAAGTAAGTATTCTCCCATTTATAGGTACTGCACGATTCATTCTAGGTCCTATTGGGTTATTTATTTATTTATTTATTTATAATACATGCAATAGTTTGAATCAACTCAAGTTCTTTACTTAGTCAATGATCAGAAAAATAGAAGAAATCAAAATCTCATGTCATGTCGTAAATGAAATGAGTGGTTGAATAAGCAGCATAACATACTATGAGATCTGATGATATGCTGCTCAATCGCTTGTTGTTGTCACTCTTTAGTTTTTTGCTGAGGTTTTTATTTTGTGAGGAGGTACTTAAATTAGATCAGTGATTGATTTCTAGGTTTCATCAAGCTTGGCCTTTCCAACTTGCTTCTGAAGAGTTAAGAAAGGACCTACAAAGTACAAAGTGAGGCATACGAAGAAAAGAGCTGGAAAACTTTTTTTTTTTTTTTGGTCAAAAGATAACTTTCTATTACTTAATTATAGAGGAGACTTACATAATGCAGATGGAAAAAGATCTGCACATAAAATATTCCATAGTGGATTAGGAGGGGAAATTTGCCAATTACGTGGAAGAGACTGTAGACGATGTTTCCGAGCTATCCAGTCCGCTGCTGCGTTTGATTGGCGAGGGCAATGAGTCACCAAAATATTTGAATTTCTACTGAGCCCATTTCGGCACCGCTGCACTATCTCCTTCAGATTCCAAGCTGGTTTGGCCCGGCCCATTATCATGTCAACGACCGAAGAACTGTCGCTTTCAATAAGCCACTTCCCTGTTCGTGTTCCGAAGTCCCGCATGTGAGACGACATGAGTTCGTGCGTATAGGAGATCCCGTATAAGATTGCCTGGGCTTCCGCTTCACTTGCCGAGGAAACCCTAATCGTAGCAGCGAAACCCTCGAGAATTCTTCCCTCCTGATCGCGAACGATTCCCGCCGCAGAGCCGAGAAAATCACCGGAGCACCATGCCGCATCAACATTTAGTTTCAGATCATCCCCTTCCGGAGGCCTCCATTGGTCAGGTTTTGTTAAATCGGTTGAGTTTTTGCTTCTGTTTGTTTTTCCTCGGCTGAAGAATGCTTGTTGTTCCTTTGCTGTACTCAACAGATCTGCGGGTCTAGGCTCTTTTGATTAGAATATCCAGGTGTTTCGTGCCTTCCAGATGTGCCACAAAACCATTCCCGTGAGTTCTCGAACAGGTAAACTCTGATCTCGTTGGAAAGCTTTGACAATCCACTTATCTGTTCGGCTGATACTTCCGTCTGGTCTTATCTTTTTGAAAGTCTGTTCTTCCCATACTCTCTTCGTCCATTTGCATAAAAACAACATGTGTTATGTAGTTTCAATGTTCGACCAACAGAAATGGCATAATGGATCAGTAACAATTTTTCTTTTATATAGGTTTTCCCTCGTAGGAAGGGCGTTCTGACATAGGCTCCAGAGGAAAGATCGAACTTTTGGTGGCACATTAAGACTCCAAAGTTGAGTCCATAAGGTACGCGGTGGTTGATAAGAGCAAGAGGGTTTGTTCTGTTCTGGTTTACCTGTTGTTTCCCGTGCTCTGTTGTATCCGCTCTTAACAGAGTATTGCCTTGTTTTGTTGCCTGTCCATATCAACATATCTGGCTTTGATTGCTGACATATGGGGATAGCTAATATCTCATTTGCAATTGATTTGTCATACATTTGAAAAATAAGTTGTTGTTTCCATACTCTGTGCTCTGCATTTATCAATTCAGATACCAATCTTGGCTCTATCTGATTTGGTTGGCCTCCTATTACACCTTGTGTTAGCCATCTATCTTCTCTGATACGAATAGATTCTCCGTCGCCTATTGACCATATTATGTTGTCCTTTATGGTGTCTCTGCCAAGCATCAAACTATGCCAACCCCATGATGGTCGGTGTCCCTTCGAAGCTGTCCAGACATCACCATTGGGAAAATAAATCCCTTTCAGCACTCTGCTCCATAGAGCTGAAGAGGAGGTGGCTAGTCTCCAAAGTTGCTTGCCGAGCATGGCTCTATTAAAGGTTAGCAGATCCTTGAACCCTAAACCCCATGTATCCTTTCGAGTCTTCAATATTTCCCAGCTTTTCTAGTGCAACCCTCTTTTTGCATCGCCATTTTGCCACCAGAATGATGCTATTCGTTGTTCTATGGCTTTGCAGATAGATACGGACAATTTGAAGATGGACATTGCATAGGTAGGTAAAGATTGTACCATACTTTTAATTAGCACTTCCTTGCCTGCCTTTGTCAATAATTTTTCTTTCCATCATGCTAATTTTGAATTTACTCTGGCCAGGATCCATGTAAACAGCTCCTTTTTAGATTGTCCCCATTCAGTAGGTATGCCCAAGTACTTTCCTGTTCTCTGTAGAATAGGAACTCTCAATTCTGTGGCTAGATTCTGTTTTAGAACTACTGGACAGCTACCATTGAAAGAGACTCCTGATTTATTTAAATTGATTGCCTGGCCCGTAGCATAACAATATTGATTTAATACTTGGGCTACATTCTGACACTATGATATGGTTCCATCCAGAAAGAATATCACATCATCAGCAAACATTAAGTGTGATAGCTTAGGGCAATTTCTGTTTAGCTGTATTCCTGTGATTGTACCATCTTGTAATGCTTTTTTCATCATCCAGGTTAGCACATTGGACATTAGAATGAAGATATAAGGTGAAAGTGGATCACCTTGTCTAAGGCCTCGTGAAGGATGGAAAAAGGAGGTAGGTTCTCCATTGACTTTCACACTGTAGGTAACTGTTGAGATGCACTGCATAATTAAAGAAACCCATTTTACATGAAACCCCATGTGCAGCATAAGATCTCTCACAAAATCTCATTCTATCTTATCATATGCTTTCTACATATCCAGTTTCAGGATGGCCTGATGCTTTTTCCTCCTTGTTGTTTTGCGTAGGTGATGCAGAACCTCCTGTACAATGAAGATATTGTCCCGAATTTGTCTCCCTGGGACAAAAGCCCCCTGCTCTGGTTCAATGATGAGTGGCATCCATCTTTTTAGTCTGTTGGCTAATATTTTTTATATAACTTTGTAACTAAAGTTGCACAGGCTAATGGGTCTGAATTGACTGATATTTTCAGAACTTTTTACTTTGGGAATCAGCACAATGTGGGTCTGGTTGATTCGGGGGTCAAGAACACTTGTCTGGAAGAACTTCTGTACCAGCTGCATCAGGTCAGGTTTTATAATTTCCCATGATTGTTGATAGAAAATTCCGTTGAAACCGTCAGGGCCAGGAGCCTTGTAGGCTCCCAATTGAAACACTGCTGCATGGATCTCCTCCAATGTAGGTACTACCACCAGATCTTTGTTTATATTATCTGTTATTGGGGTTGGGCATTGATTCAGGATAGGCTGGTAGTGTCTTGGACCATCAGTCCTGTATAGATTCTCATAATAGGATTGAATATGTGTCTGTATCATCGTGGGTTCTCTGCACCATTTGTTATCCTCTAATTGCAGCATTGAAATACGGTTCTGTTGTCTTCTATTAATTGTTGTAGCATGAAAAAATCGTGTGTTCTGATCCCCCCCAGTGAAGCCATTTAATGCGTGATCTCATTCCCCAGAACTGTTCTTCTTATTTTCTGAGAGTGTCTATTTTGCTGATAATTTGCTGCCTTGTCTGCTTACTGGTATGCTGATCTGTTTGATTCATCAGACCCGTTAATGCTTGCTTTAGGTCTTTGATCTCTGTGTAGGCATTTGAGAAGTGCTGTTTGCTCCACTTAGTTAATGCTTGTGATGTTCTCCCTAATTTCTCTGCAAATGGGACTATTTGGCTTAAATTCTCTGCCCATGCTTGCTGAATAACTGCCTGATAATCTATATGTTCTATCCAGAAAACTCCCATTCTAAACTGTTTTTTCTTTCTTCGTACTCCAGGGTGCAGACTGAGGACTAAGGGACTATGGTCCAAACCTATGGCTGGAAGGGCCTGGACTTCGGCATCATGGAATGTAACTCGCCATTCTAGAGAACATAGTACTCTGTCAAGTCTCTTCTTTACCAAATCTGCCCCCTCCCTGTTATTGGTCCATGTGAATGCACAGCCATGACATTCTACATCCATTAGGGATAGATCATTAATCATGTTTCTAAACGCTGCAATTCTTCTATTATCTGCTTCTTTTTTTCCCACTTTCTCCCATACATACAGAATCTCATTAAAGTCTCCTATGCAGATCCAGGGAAGAGAAGACAAAGGCTTAATATTTCCCAGCACATGCCATAATTCCAAACGCTCACCAAAATCAGTAGATGCATGGACAAAGGTAATCTGCATAAGCTGTTTACTTTCAGGATCAATACATTGCACGTCTATGAGTTGTTTAGAACTTGCATTTACTTTTAAATCGATTTCCTCTTGCCACATGATTGCCAAACCTCCTGCTATTCCTGTTGGATTAACCAAGTGTAGTTTCTGAAACTGAAGTTTTTTGCAAATCTTTTCCACCATGGCTGCTTTATTTTTTGTCTCCATTAGGAAGAGTAGCTTAGGCCTTTCGAGCTATTAAAGCTCTTAGTTCTCGGATTGTCGGGGGTTGCCCAGCCCCTGACAATTCCAACTAACTATTTTCATGGCTTCTGTGGTGGCTTATTAGGGCTAGCCACCAAAGCCCATTCTTATCCTTCTTGGACCAGTTGCACCGGGGTCTCCAGGAGTTCTATTTCATCGGTAAGGATTGGGGATGTTGCTGGTAGACATTTCTGTTTTTTAGCCTTTTGTACTTTCATAGACTTCTTGCTGCTGTTCCCAACTTTTGATAACAGAGGTTTTTGAATTTCAGTGTATAGTACCTGTTTTCCACAATCTCGGACTTCTGCTGCAAAAGGTACTTCTGGGTTTTTCACCTTGTCTGGGCTGCCCACTGTTCGCTTTTTGCTGCATGCTACTATTTGCAAATTTGGTGTTGGCTCTTGATCACTGAATTGCATACCCCTCGGTGGATTTGATTGAACAAGTATAGTTTCTTCCACTACTAATTCGTCCTCCATATTCCCATAAAATGCATCCCAATAGGGACTGTGATCGCTTGTTTCTGCCTTCAACCAGGGTCCATATAACCCTTTTTTGTTCATTGCCCAAGGTGAGGTTGCATATGGAATTTCAAGACAGTCAGTTGCATAGTGACCAATTCGGCCACAAGAGAAACAGTAGTGTGGAAGACGCTCATACTTGAACTCCACCCAAAGCCAGCTATTGCCAATATCCATAATAGCTCCCGATTTCAAAGGTGAGGTCAGATCAATCTCAACTCTAACTCTTCCTCCTCTGTTTTGAGCATTAGTTGTTGAGTCGATTTGAACTTCTTTTACATTTCCCACCCTTTTCCCCAGTTCATTAAACACTTTTTCTATTCTCCACCCAGGGGGAACTCCTCCAATACGCACCCAGAATTCTTCCTTAGTGAAGTCATAGCAATGCTCAGGGACTTCAGGGAGACACTATTTCAGGACAATCAGATTTGCGGAGTATGACCAAGGTGAGTTCCTCTTGATTCGCTGCTTTTCCTCCTCCGTTGGGAATAAAAAACTGAACAGCCCCGGTTCCTTCTGGGAACATATAACCTCTTCTGTTTTCCATTCTTTTTTCATTGTAGTAACGAAGGCTGGATAGTTCACGTTTGGTTTAGAATACAATTTTCCAAAAAGAGTTCGACTGCATTCCTCTCGTTTCTGTTGAGGTATTTCATCATATACTTGGACTACATCTTCTTCCGACCACAAATGCCCAAGACTTTTACATAATGCAGCCACTCTCAGCTCATTTTCCTCTTTGCTCTCCATTTTCACTAACTTTCAAATCTTTTTCCAAAGGAGTATCAGATCTAGACTGTCCTCATCTCCAAACCTACCCAAATTCAACTGTTCCACTCCAAAACTCGTCAGCCAAACGAAGACAAACATGAGAGAAAAACAACCGGATACCAGGAGAGATTGATTTACCACTAAGAAACTATACCGAGAGCATCATGCAACTCTCCACCTAAAGGAAAATTTACGATCACACATCATGACTGGTGAAGATCCCGATACCTCCTGATCGCTGAAGAAATGCTTTCGGTGAAGATCCTATCCGATGGAGACCAGATGCCCTCCAAAGAACACATAGCATACCTTAAATTTCGTTTTTTGTGATTTTTCCATTTTTGGAAGCTGAGTAAAGAAACAGGAAATCAGGTTAGGGGTTGGGGCTTGTAAAGGAAAGGGGTGGACACTACCATGAGGTAGAGAGAAACTCGCATAGACGAGAGCTATGTTCCATCGCTGTACAGCTGGACAACTTAACTAGACATAAATATCTTAAGATATCTACATAAATAGCATGAGCAATCTTTATTAATTATGAATTGCTGTTGAGGTTTCATAATAAGATGACGTCTAGAAACTCATGGTAAAAAAAGGGGAAAAGACAGTTATCATACATTCAAAACTCCTACACATGATTATCTACACCTAAAATTGTTGACCCATTATACGTAATCCGTTGGATCATGTGGATTCCATGTAGGTCCTAGAACTTGTATGTTTTGGGTTCACCCAATGCTTGAACTCTAAACGGGGAGCCAAATGAAATAGGCTGAAGGAGAATATTGTCATTTGCGGAAAAGTCGGGACGGGGGCGGCGGCGGTGGCGGCTTGTTTGATGCTAGTCTGGCAGTATTTTTGACTGCTTTGACTCTTTTTTATTAGTTTATTTTTTCTGTATAGCAACGTCGGACGGCTGTCCAAAGGTCGCTTTCAGCGTGCGCGTAACATTTGAATTCCTATAGTACCCCACCAGTTCCAGGCAGATTAGGATTTAGAAGAGTCACAGCTACCATTGACATGACATTGAACTTAGAAAAGGTTGGCACGTGATTCATGATTCCTTCCAGTAGTAATATATTAACTCTCTCTCTCTCTCTCTCTCTCTCTCTCTGTATAATATGGGAATCCATAATATTTTTCCAATTTAAAGGCATTCTTTTAATAGCAATGTCAAACAATTTTATTCAAAATTCAGGTTAATTGAACTCACTAATATGGAATATTCTCATTTAATTACCGACTTACTTAATTTTGGGACAAGTGTTATTTTCTCAATTCAATGCAAAATTGAAAGATCTCATTTTCAACTGCAATTACGCCGCCACGTATATTTGCCAACTCATGCTAGTCTCACGTTTAAAATATTCAATAAACACATTTGATGCACACATGCACACACAAATATACAAAATAACAAATCTTTCTGTAAGCGTTATCTCTAAAGTAATACATAGAATTTTGGTTCACAAGGGAATGATCATTCTCTTTGCAAGGAGTACTTTTTGAACTCTCTTTACTCATTTTGCTTTCGGCCAGGATTTATGCTTTTGTAATTCAATACCATGAATTCTGTTCAACTTAAAAGAATATATTGTTAATGATTTTTAATATTGCAAATGGACAATTACTGAAAAATCAATCATCTTTTGTACCTATTTTCTTAAGGTATATTATTATAATATTGTTGCTTAGCTATAATTAGGAATTCTCAAATTATTAACAAATCCCTTTATTTTACGTTAATATGCAATATGAATTAAGAATTCACCTTCGTTTTATTCAAAAGAGGACGATTAATGTGAAATGGGGTACAAAATTAATGAATCATTTATAATAAAAATGGGTTAATGCTATCAAAAACCCCAAAGTGGTAAACCTGTGATGAATTCACCCCCAAATAATCACAAAAAATTCTAAACTAGCACTCTTGTGACAAATTTATCTCAATTATTTTTTATGGCCATAAATCCAAAATTGGTATATTTGAGACAAATATACATTTTGTTAAATTGGATTAATATCACAAAAAATCACAAAACGAATACAACTATAACAAATGGAGAGCAAAATGTCATACTGATATACCAGTCAATTGTTACGTGTCATCCAACTCAACAATTTGACAGTAATAGGAATTAATAAATGGTAAACTTATCATAAGTGTACTGATTTGTGATAAATTTATAATAAGTGTGCCATTTTAGTTTTTTTGTAGTAAAAAAATTAGTTTGGAGTAAGTTTATTATGTGTGTACCAATTTAAGGTTTTTTGTGGTATTGATCATAATAATATATATAGCTCAATATACACAAATCAAAGATCGACACCTGTGCAACTATTTTATATTATTAAGAAGATTGAACTGGCATATAGGAGTATCAATTCCCTATCCCTAGCTCTCCACCATTCACCATCGTCAAGAGTCGTTATGGATGTCGCATCCCCGCCTTCTTCCAGGCAACAACGACAGAATCAGGAATCAAATCACAAGTAATTGTCCCGTCCTATCAAGTCTTAATAATTAATGCCTCGTTTATCGCCAAACTCCTTGGAGCATAGCTCCTTCTGTAGGCATCGATCCTTCCCTAACTATAAAACGTTTGGCAGCCTTCATTGGTTGGGCCGTTAATTCGAAGGGTTTGATTGGTCGTAAATGTGTTCTATCAACATGCAATTTTGAAGTTAGTGAGATTGTCGCGGAGTAAGGTTAACCACGTTTCACAGACCGGAGGTTCTCAAGACACAAAGAGCCGATGATGGTTGAGGTAACTCGGCATGTCTTCGAATTTTTAATAGTTTGAGTTTTTTTTTTTCTTTTTCTTTTTTGTACCCAAAAATGTTCTTAGGGAATCATAGTAATGGCATGCTTATATTATAGAGAATTCTTATATTACATGAGGGTAGTTGGTAGATGAGAAGATTATATTTGGCAAAAGTACATCCTAAGTGCCAAAATTTGGCACGAGATGACACTTAAATACCAAAAATTAAGAAAGTGATACTTAAGTGCCACTTTTTTGACCCTATCGGAAATCTTATATGGCAATTTCATTTTATTTTTTTTATTAATTTTGCTCACTTACGTAGCTCACAGGAGAGCTGATTCAATAATAATAAAAAAAACGCAAAAATGATGCCGTTCTGGCATTGATTTGAATTTTAATATTACAAATTAATTAAATTAAATTTTAAAGAGAGAGAGAGAGAGAGACAAAAGAAGAAGATGAATAGTTGTAGGTGGCTAAGGGCTCAACCCTCACTGTAGCCTCCCACCATCGCTAGGAAGAGCTGGTGATTGTGGGCAAAGGGTCAATTGGGGTTGCCGGGCCTTGGCTAGGGGCCGGCGACCTCGATCAACCAGAGGCGAGGGCTTGTAAGCCCGAGCCCAAATATGGGGTGAGGGTTGCATCCCTCCCCTAGATCCGGCGAAGGTTGCTAGCCCTCGCTCAGCCGGGCTAAGGGCCACTTGCAAGCCCTCACCTCCAGTTGGTCGAGGTCGTCAACCCCTAGTTAGGGCTTGGCAATCCTGACCAAACCCTTGCCCACTGTCGCTCACCCTTCCTGGCGACAGTGGAGAGGCTGCAGAGGTGACGGCTAAGCCGTCAGCCACTTGCAACTGTTCATCATCTTCATTTAAAAAAAAAATGTATTAAATTTAATTTAATTAATTTTATGTTAATTATTTACCCACGTCAGCAGCAAAAGAACATTGTTTTTACACTTATTTAGCCACGTTAGCGTGCAAAACGATATCATTTTGCACTTGTCTAACTGGAAAATCACAACATTAGCATTTTGATCGGATTTTTTCACCGTTGGCATTTAACTGATCTACTTGCTCTAATTTTGGCACTTAAATGTCACTTTTTTAACTTTTGGCACTTAAGTATCATCCATGTCAAGTTTTGGCACTTTAGGTATCTGGCATTCAATTATATTTTCACCGTTACATCAAATAGAGATATGTTGTTATATTTCAAGGGCTCGTGTATATTGAAGTACTCTCCCCTAGTTTGTAACGTCTAGCCTCCAACACTTGAAGAGCAACAGAGCATTTTGTTTCAAATACCTCTCTCTATCTTTCTTGGTTCTCTCTACAATTCGGATGACCCGACTGAGCGAGTGATTGAATGATTAGGGGAAGACTAAGCTTGGGAGACTCAAATAAAGGGTGAACAACTCAAAGGAGTTAAGTGCTAGACGGTCATGATCTCAAGTGTCGACTCGTGATAGTCACGCGTCTGTGCATTATAATATTTAATCACTATAATATGAATCATTTTCGCCGATCTTTTTTCCACATTTGCTGAACAGAACTCAAATTGAATCCTCCAACGACAGATAGACCTGCTAATCATAGTTCCTAAGCTATCCCCAATATGGACAACAGTCCAAGAATTTTGCACTAGTTGGATGCACATATTTGGAAGTCGTGGAGGACCGCCAAAAACCCCACATTAAGATGCTTTTAAGAAGACAACTTTCTCTTGCCATATAAAAACCATGGAGGGGCTTACGTAAAGTCTTCTAGCTATTAATGCAAACCCATTAAAGAAAACGTTTTTGGATAAAGTTTGGTGATGACCACGAACCAATACCCATTAATCGGTAGCGACGATGACAATAAGATATATTTTGCTGGTGGATGCATTTTACCCTGAGTGAGATCAACTTTTTATAATAATGCATTATGTTCGTTCAAACTCCCAGCTCGAATACCAAATGCCTCCTCCGAAATTGAAGATATAGCTCTAAGTATATTTGGGGAGCCCTCCATTATATTGGAGTTTTTTTAAATAAATAAAAAATCTTCAAGCGTAACCAAACTATATTTTGCCATTAAATCCTTCACCTCCTCTCTTCACACCACGAATTGAGATTTGTGTGGACATGCTGCTTCGGACCCTTCTTCGAGTTTGAATCCTCTTTTATGTTTTCAGTTCGTATTTATTCAGTGCCAGGGGTGGGAGCCCTCCTCATATCTTGAGAAGGGTTTACTCACCACAATCAAATAAGGATGGCACGAGTTCCTCTCACTATCATGATTAAATAAAATTATTTGCCTAAAAAGAGTTTTGTTCTAGGCTTCCTCAACCCCCGCTACCGGCGGCGGGCAGAAGAAAACGTATGCATAAAACAATTATGTCGACACAAGGTCCTAGATAATTGAGATATGCACAACAAGAATGTTTTTATGCACCACCGTCAAGTCCATTAACAGATAATACTAAAAAGAATAACAACAGGAGAACGTGCAAAGCAGCTGGGAGGTGAACCTGTAATAACATGTATATTATACGTGTTTGAAATGGTCGTCCTGGTTTATGACACTATGAGTAGGGTAAACTTTTACATATATGCGCATTGTAAATTGATTGATGTCGAAAATTGCCAAACACTACTTCCATGTCAATTATATATCTCTCTCTCTCTTCTTGATAACACAGATCCGCCGAATTTTTACACGAGGCATTGTGCAATGACCTCCTAGATGAATATAAATTGGAGACATCGTGCTTTCAACATGAAGTTTGCTGAGTTATGAGTTGGCTAAGTAAGTTAAATACTTACAATTATCCGATGTGTGGGTTTCATTCTTAATTCATACTCACACATGTATCTTAACATGCTAATAATTTAAAAACAAATCACCTGCATAATTGCCGCATATTCACAGTATCGCAAGACCAGTCACATCCTGTAACAAGCCAATAAAGCCAGCATTTAAGATATCAACAGTTGGATCCAACCAAGAGGCACTCGTGTGCTTGGGACATCTATTCTCCAAAAGATGTGAATCCACACGAACGAGATCGAACTATTGACACTGTACAATCATTTGCGAACCCGAATGAATGGGACTCCTCATTATTGTGTTTCGATCGACTTGTCCTGCGGCCCCACTTTCTGAATCGAACATGACAGCATCGATCCATTGCACATTGACGATGAGATAATAAACGACACCTAACCTTTTCAATGAGAGAGAGGTCTCTCTTCTTGGTTGGAGGAAAGGTCGCTTTCATATTTATCATCATGATATTAATGCATTCATCGTCCTCAATTGTCGTCACTTGCTCATTTAATATAATTCTTTCTACACATTACCTAGGGTCAAAATGTTCTTACAGACTGTACCTGGAGTTTTCTAGTTGCACATCATTTCATAACTTGATCTCTTTATCTTGTCAGATAAAAGGTCTTTCTACGCATCATAATAAACGAGGGAAAAGTACTATAAAAAAAATCATAAATCTATTATATTTATGTTAATTCAGTTCTAAATTTTTCAATTATGCTAATGCAATCTTATATATTCTCACATTTTGCCCATTGAAATTATTCAGTCAATTTAGACTGGAAATCGTTAATGTAGATACCAGCGGTCTTATGTGAAAATTGCTAATGGAGATGTTGACGACCAACAAGGCTAACCCTTGCCTATGGCAGCCGAGGGAGACCCTTGCCCTAGCAAGGCCAACCCTCGCTGGCCACTAACAAAAAGAAAAGGGAAAGAAAAATAAGAAGAAAAAGAAAATTTGTTAGATTATTAAAAAGTTTCCATGCCAGCATCATTCATGTCACGTAGGACGAATAGCATCCACACGAATAGCATCGACACAAGTGCAATAGGATTCGAATTTTTTTGATACTTTTCCCAAATAAATGCAGATAATATCTCCATCATAGTCAATATGGTTAGTCATACTTTTAAGAATTTACTAAATTATCCAATTGAATAGTGATACATCCGAGTTGTTAAAAGAAATTTGTGTACCATACAAGGCTAGCTGTAATGAAAAGTAGCAAACAGCGAGAACAAGAAACAGACAATGCACCGTCCTCAATGCCACTCTCGGCTCACCCAACTTTTCGAGCACAATTGAAAAGCGCTCTTTGGCATAGACCGGGGGCATTTGATCCACTGCCCATGATAGGCGTCCAAATAGAGTATATAATGGGGAGCTGTGGCAGAATCTTGGTTTGATATTTGTCCATGGATTCTTCGATAGAATGCCGCTGGACAGAAGGGATGAAACCAAGATTCAGCCGCAGCTCTCCATTATATACTGGCAGGTGTTTACTTAAAGAGAGATGAAACGCGGTTATGAAATCTGCAAAGCAGTTGACATCGAGGGGTAATGCGCATGCTTTTTTTCTTTTTTTTTTGGAGGGAACAATTATCACTTGTGAGTAGAATCGCGGGACAGATAAAGATTGGGCAAAAGTAAGAGACAGTTAACATGCCATCTAGGATGAGCAATCGTTTAGAGATAGAAGCATGACTTTATAAGAGTGTGGGCACGAAATTTGCGGAGATAAAAGGACATGGAGGCAATTGGCCGAAACTGTTCAGAGAAAAGCAACCATCTTAAAACAGCTAGAAAGTGGCTATCACGCAACCATTATAAATATCCCTAGTCATCTGTTGGAAGCCTCCCACACAAATCGAAAAAATTTACTATCTTTTTAGTACTTTTATCTTCTTGTGTTTCACTTTATTTTCCCAGTTGTAGCTAGATTTGTGTCATCGATTAAATTCTAGCTTACATTGTTACCCTGGATGTCATGTTGTCGATTAAATTTCAGCACAATATCTTTATGTTCTTAGGCTTTGTCGTTGATTAAATTCTGGAATAGTTTTATTTACATCTAGCTAGTTTATCGAGTCTGTATCTTCTAGACCTTGTCGCCGATTAAATTTCGGGACGATTGTGTTTGTACAATAATGTTCTAATTTAAGTTGTTAATTCCTATTACTCTGTGATATCTCATGTTCGGAGTTGACACAGGACCCTTATTTTCTTAAATAAGAAAACTTTCAGTATATGATATTTTGTTGATGGAGAAATTCTGGCGCAAGATAGCCAAAAACATGACAAGCCATGGAACACATATAGACCACAAAAACAAAGGCTGGTTTAGTCTCTTTCCTTACATAAACTCTTGGACTCAAAACATGGAGAGAGAGAGAGAGAGAGAGAGAGAGAGAGAGAGAGAGAGAGAGAGAGCAAGGGAGGGAGGGAGGGAGAGAGTAAGGTAGGCTCCTGTATCTTACTTGAGCCCATGACTTGCCTTTAATAGTTTAGTGGTGACTCTCAATTTTAATATCAAACAAATTATTGAATGAGAAAATCAAGTTGTGATTGATAAGATATGAGAGGGCTTGTGCTACGCATAAGTGCCACTTCACAAGCAGGATTATTTGTACTTTGCTTATTAATCCATTAAACTTGAGGCTCACCATGGGAGGATTGTGACAACGATTACATAAAACACAGACTAAAACGATATGTGGTAAAAATGGATACCAACACGTATGCATTATAGAGTACATATGCGTGCGTGCCTACATACACACACACACCACCATCTGGGGCATGAGCACAAAGGCTTAACTATTAGAAAGTCCATAAAATACTCTATAAGCCCCCATGAACCTACCAAGTTGACACCTTTAACTTATGCAGGTGGCTCTAAAACTGAGTAGTTTGTATGCAGTTAATAAGATTCAAAAAAGTTGAAAATCCAATAACATCCCAGCCACTGGGCCAATTCTGAAGAGGTTATATATCAAGATCTTGAACCTATATATACGTACAAAATCTGGTACGTATTTAATCCTATGCGATGGAGATCAATCTACCTCTAAAATCCCAGATTTGACTTTTATATAAGTGACCTAGAAGCATGGCTTTGGATTGGCACCTTCTATATTATGAATTTACATTCCAAATTTAACTTTTTTAAGAGAAGGATACATTAATGCATTGAATCAATTTCCATGATTAACACTATGTTTGTTAGCAGGGATTAGAAGGGAAGAGAAATGGTTTAAAAAAATAATCGGGTTTGGATGGAGAAAAAAAGACAAGGGAAAAGGACTCGAAAAGGATTCTACGGTCATACATTTTGAATCCCTCCGCAACTTTCTAAAGTATGAAGGAATTTGAAGCAAATTGTGTATTACTAAAGAATTTTATTCTTCTTCTCTTTTACCATGTTAAATATATTCATAAATACAAAAATTTATATATATCATAATGCATTCTTCACCTTCCTTTTCCTTTCCTATCTAAACAACACTAATAGTCAATCCCTTCAAATCCTTTCTTTTCAATTGCTTATAATTATTTAAATTTGTTCCTTCCCTTTCAAATCACTATTTCCAAACTGGATATAAATTTTTTTATTTTCTTTTATTATTTCATTTTTACTTTTTTTTTGGTTCCCTTCTTCCTTCTGTGTGCGGCCGTCATTGGTGCTTGCTGCTTGTGGTTTGCGTCACCATTCTTGCCACCGCCATCTGCACCGCCCTCGCTTAGCGCCTCTCTCTCTCTCTCTCTCCCTCCCTCCCCCCGCTAGCGCGATTTCGTCATTGGAACTAATGTGGTTTTGATTTCAAAAGGCATTTTTTATCATCATTCAGATACAGGGACTGAGTCTTCGGATACAATGAGAGAGGATAAATGATTTTTATCCCCAGTGAAGAGAGACAGACATGTATTCAATCAATGATGGCAATTTACTAATGTTTTTGCATGTGCAGATTCTTGCTCGTCGTGCTGCGTAAACACCTAAACTAGTTGTAGCCTGATCATGGAAACTAGATCGAAACCCTAGTCAAATTCTCCTCTGTAAGATTTAGAAGGTTATCCATAAGATTGAAATGGTGATCCTTCGAGTAATTTCTATCCATTTTGTTTACTTGTGAGCCCTATGGGAAGCTTCCATCAGACAAAGATTCATAGTTCGACAGACGCATGATTTTATAATGAACATAAGTGACACTTCATTGACTAATTTTCTTTCCGCTTTCCTCCAACTTGACATGAGCGGTATCATACATATGTGCACCCACACACCAACCCCGAATTTTCATTCCAAGCCACCCGACTGCACGCGCAACCCTTCTTCATATGGCAAGCAAAAGCCCCGGCAACGACCGGTCGAAGCGGTCCCTCACCTGACTCTGCCAAAGTGTTTGGTTTGCCCGCACCATCTCCCACCGCGGCAACGACACCTCTCTCACGGTGAGCCACGTGTTGAAGTACTCCCTGAGTTGCGTGATCAGCCCGTTCTTCAGCGTCCACACATGGACCCAATACGCCTGCGCCCCTTCCCACCCCTCAGCGATCACATAGCCATCGCCTATAGCTGTTATACTTCGTGGATGGAATGGAAAAGCCGAGTAGTCCGACTTCCCGGTGAGAACGCGCATCATGTGCTGGCAACCTGGTGGCCCGTGGAACCACCATTCGAGATCGCTGGCTAGAAGCTTGGCCACCAAGTCGGAGTGGCCAAGAGCCAATTTGGCGTAAAGGGCCTCGACGGTTGCTTTGTTGGATTCGGGCATGGTAGGTTCAATGCCATTGGTTGCCATTTTTGGGTATATGGGATAAAAGAACAGTGGGATTTTGTGTGGAATGGGACTTGCTTTCTTGCTTGGGGGGTGTTGGTCCTGGGATTGCAGTATAGGCCTTGTGGTGAACCTATTTATAGCATGACATCGAGAGAGGAAGAGGAGATCGGGTTCCACTTCGCTGAGTAGTCAGAGATGAACGGTGGTGGTGATGACGTGGAAGATCAGACGGCCAATACTTGCTCGTAAGATGGGGATGTCCTTTGTGCCACAACTTGATGCCAAGCAGGAACTCAGGGCTCTCACAAAAATACAACTCTAAGTTCAATGCTCTTCTGGGGACAATCGATGGGGATTGTACCGGAACCAGATGGACTCAAAAACGATAATAAGACATATCTGGGCGTAATGACCATTCGGCCCCTTGTAGGGTTTCTCTATCCAGTCCCACCTTAATTTTTGTTCGTGGCAGAAAATTCACTTTAAACAAGAATCCCTAATTCATACGGTAACTCAGCTAATTTCACAATCTAAATAAGAAGTGAGCCGTAATCAAGTGGGTACCTATTAGATAAAATTGTTTACACTTAGTGTGGTGTGAGAAGTGGAACTGTTGTGCTTTTTTGCAATACACACAATTCACCCAAACATGTTTGGTATCAAGGGAATATTATTGGGTGCATCATGCGCACATGAGTTTCACACACTTTATAAGTTTTTGTAGATCACTGTTAACTGTTTTAGTAATTCAAACATCTAGCCTAAGACTAGGGATGGAAATATAAAACAAGGGAGTAAATAAGTGGGATTAGAAATATTTAAAATTAACATCTCCTATTCATCGCCAATTATTCCAAAAATTTAAACTATTAAATAAAGTGCAGTTTCATACTTTAAAACACCTAAGTTCGTAATCACGTGAGATCTACTAACATCCAAAACTATGACGCATTTGACTCACTTGCATTCTGAGTATAAAGAATTATTCCACTCAAAAGGTTGGTCATTAGTGAATTTTCTTTTCCTTTTTTTTCCTAAGTGGCCATGAATAGATGGAGGTAATATAATAGTTTTATACACCTTTATTCCTCAGGTATCTACTCACAACATAAGGCTGATGAACTTGATGATTTTGCATGCTTCCAAACTTGAGGAGAGTGCAAAGAGGGCATTCCACTCCATGTCTTGTTGACAATTAAGTTTGTTCACTCTTTATTCAAAATTTTTACTGAATGTAGAGCTCAGACAATTATGGTGATGATCATGTGGGTATTCGTGGAAAGTTAACATCAAGAAAAAAGTTAGTGAATGGATTTCTTAGATTTGTTGTTCTTTGGATTCGCATCCAAGAAATTGACAGCAAATTGTCCTTTATAATGATAACATTTATGACCAGTTTTAAGTGTTCGTTTACCTCCACCAGAAGAAGATGAGTATGACTAGACAGAAGGCCTGGAAGTTCTCCCATACAAAAAATTTTCTACTTGGTCTTGCCTTTATTAGGAAAATTGTTTCTAAGCGGCAATAAAAAAGAGTTATTTGAGCTCTCCTTTGGTCATTAGTCATTGCAACATATTGGAAACTCAACTTAAATCGGGGATGCCACGTTGGAAATATGTATCAGTGTTAGAGGTGAATAGGAAATTAGCTATTTTGGAAGTGATCTACATTGTCATTTTTTTTTTTTTACTTCAAATCACTTTGTTGGGAAAACATTCCTATGAAATTTTGGACAATTTCAAAACTATCTTTGGTACTAATATATATGATGATACATGCAAATGGTGTGTTAGTCTAGCTAATGACAATGTTCCTTGGATATAGATAAAGATGAGAAATCATATTTTGACACTTAGGAGAACAAGTGCTAATATGAGTCTACTCATGGTGACTTGGATATAGTAGAGTCACACTGGCGTTTTGAAGGTCTTTAGATACTAATAAAGGTACAAGGGTAATTATTCATGATATTACGTGTCATTTCATTGATATCATTATTGAAGATTGTCAACCAATTCACTAATAATCTGCACGTGCTAGTGATGAGTATAAGATCATGCCAATGACAAAAATATAGAGATGGGTTGGTGAGGAAAGTGAGTTTATATTAATATTAAGGCATTTATAGAAATATCATTAGCAATCTTGTTCCAGTGACAATGGCTACTCTATTTTTAATGTATGATAACATCAAGGAATTTATAAAGAAAAACGTGAAAAGGACAGTTCTTATACATTTGAAACTCCTAGACATAAATCGACCCGATACATGTAATCAATTAGATCACACGAACTCCTTGTGGGACCTAAATGATCTCCTGGACTTAAAATGCTTGGGGTTCACCTAATAATTATACCTAAATTCTAGAGCCAGAGGAAAAAAGAAAAAGAAAAATAGGCGAGGGATAATATTGTAATTTGCGGAACAACCGGGTTAATGGCGGGTCTTATGTCGCCAGCCTGGCAGGATCTTTGACTGCTTTGACTCCTTTTTTTTATTAGTTTATTATTTCTAGATAGCAACGTCGGAAGGCTGTCCAAACCTAAGGTCCATTTCAGCGTGCGTGTAACACATGAATTTCCTAAAGTACCCCCTCGTTCCGGACAGAATAGGGATTAGGCCTTGTCACAGTTGCCATTGACATGACATATCAATTGTTAATTCAATAATTCAAACATCCCCGTCAGCATCCCATCCAATGTCAAAATTCTTTTCTTTTTTTTAGACACTCTTATAAGAAACGCTAAAGAAAAACTACTCGACAAAAATTGCAAGATTGAGATTTTGGTAATTTTATATATTATATGTGACATAATAACATTTTTCCCAATTTAAAAGCATTCTACTTTTAGCTGTCAAGCAATTTTATTTTAAATACATGTTGGTTGAACTCAGTACAATGAAATTACACAATTATTGCATTTTGGAACGAGTGCTATCTTCTCTACCATCTCCCTTGACCATGTATGTATACAAATATCTTTTATCTTGGGCTAATCTCAGGTTTATAAATTAATTAGATAAGATAACAAGTCCTTCCATAAGCATTACCTCTAAAAGTAGTATGTAGGATTGTAATTTACGAGGGATTGATCATTCTCCTCACAAGGTACTTTCTTGCACTCTACTCATTTTCTTCCAACTAATGTTTGTGCTTGCCTCATTGAACGTCGTGAGTTCTGCTCAACAAAAAGGAACATTAGTACAAACTAGTGATTCTAACATATAAAATGTCCCTATATTTTATACCAATGATGATTAGGGATTTTTGAACTGTTGTTGAGTCACTTTATTTCATGTTAATATATGACATGCATTAAGAATTTTACCTTCATTTTGTTCAAAACAAGGAAGATTCATATAAAACATGGTATGATTCATCAAATCATTCATTAAAAAAAAAGAAAACATGTTTCAGTTATACAAATGAATGGGATATAAATTGGAGACAATCATGATTTGAATCACCTAAGTATGCTAAACGCTTCATCCCTCTCACCCGATGTATGGGATTCATCCTCAATACATAGTGCATCTTAACTTACCAAAAATTCAAATAGAAAGTACATGGCAGATTATTGTTAAAACATATGATATATTGCAAGGCCACGAACGTCTCGGGACAAGTCAATAAAGCGAGCATTTAAGAATACCAACAGTTGGATCCAGCCAGGAGGCGCTCGTGTGCTCAGGACATACATTCTCGAAGGACATGAATCCACACGAACGCCAGAGAATTATCGACTCTGTACAATCATCTGCGAACGCGAGTGCATGGGGCTCCTCATTATTGCGTTTCAATCGACTCTCGCGTCCCCACTTTCCGATTCAAACAAGAAAGCATCGATCCATTGAACATCGACCATGAGATCATAAATGTACCTAACCTTTTCAGTGAGACAGAGGTCTCTCATCTTTGGTAGGAGGAAGATCGCTTTCATGCTTACCATCATGCTATAAATGCATTGGGGTCAGATGATCTTACAGTCCCTGTACTTGGACTTTTCTTGTTCTTCTTCTTTTTTCCTTCATTTTGGGAATGATCCAACTGAAAATCTCAAGTTGTTCAATGGTTATGAACTCACGTATACATAAAATCAGAATAAACCCCCGAAAATCTAATGGGGAAGGGTTATATTTCTTGACTTGATCTCTTCATCTTGCCAGGTAAATGTCTCTATATTTATAGTAACAAATCTGGATAAAATCTCTATCGAAGTCAATATGGTTCATCATATTTTAGAAAGTAACAAATTATCCAAATGAATAGTGATAAATATGACTTGTGTTAAAAGAAACTTGGGGTCTGTTTGATAACATTCATATTTCTCCAAATTTTTGTTCTTTTATTTCCCGAAACAAAAAAAGAACAAAAATCTATTTTGTAACATCAACTAATTTTTCTATTTTCCGGAATAGAAAAGTAGCAAATGAATAAATTTAAAACATAAACAAAAAGTAGAAAAAAGTAACTTTAATTTTAGAAATAAGTCTCTTTTTTGCTTTTCTTTGTCTTGCTTGTTGCTTGCTGCCCCCGCCCCTTGCCACCACTCGCCCCCCACGTGCTGTCGATTGCTGATCAACTGGACGCCGAACACCGAACACCACCGATCGCCATTTGTTGGCCGCTGTTTACTAGCCTCTGCCGCCACCGTCGGCTAGAGGAAGAGCAAGAAGAAGAAGAGAGGAAAAAAATAATTAAAAATTAAAAAAAAATTCTACGTTACAAAAAAAAATTGTGAGTCATATCAAAGGTATTCCTATTCTTTTTTTCTATTTCAATAATAGAAATTTTGTATAGTTACCAAATGCAATCTTTTACTCAGAAATTGTTCCAAGGAATAGAATAAATAAAAAATCATTTCTGAAAAAAAAAAAAAAAAAAAAAAAAAAAAAAAAAAAAAAAAAAAAAAAAAAAAAAAAACTATTCTCCGAAAGATAAATGTTACCAAACAGGCTCTTGGTATCCTATAGCGCTAGCTGCAACTAAATGTAGCGTACATCGAGAATGAGAAATAGGCGATGCACCACTCTCAATGCTACTCCTGGGGCCAATTTTTCAGCCATCGTTGCAAACCGTCCTGTATGGATCGGGTGCATTCGATCCACCTCCCTATGAAAGGCGTCCGATCAGATTATATGAGTGAGAGCTGCTGCTCAATTTTTGATCACCACCGTACAAGGTCCAAACTTGCTCGGTGGTCACGCAAAGACAGTAGCTCTTTAGCTGTCAATGGTTTCTCTGCTAAAATGCCGCTAGACGGAAGTGGTTGATACAATGTTTCTTAGGAAAAGGTGCTTTCTAACGAACAATTATTCTTCATGGAGTTGAAAGGTAGGCGAGGCCACTTTCCACCAAGGAGGCGGGGGACAAGTGATAATATAGTTTGACCTTGAATTACTAAGCAAGCTTAAGGTGGTCCTGCATTTAATTTAGCCCAGTTCGTCTGTTCTGGTCCGTGCTTGATTGATGCATCGGAATGGCCCCATGACATTTTGTGATCAGGATTTTTAGCGTATGTTTCTCTAAAGTCTCAATATCTTTTCCATTTCCCTATCCGCCCTCATTTAACACATGCAGATTATCTCTTAGTTTGTACAAGAGCGCTATTTGAAAAGGACAACAAATGACCATGCAACTTTAAGAAAATCACCAAGCCTTGGGAAAACTCCTTGAATTCGAGTGTTTGGACGCAGAAGGAAGGTGAAAGGAGGATCACATGAACAGCACACTTCGCTGTATTAGTTGGATCCAAAAGATATTAAAAGCCACAACGCCATCTGGCAGTCGAGAACCCGACAGAACCGAGGCTCGATCTGTTGACCGAAAACAATTAAAAAGTGTAGCCCAAGAACATGACGAGCCATTGAACACACACAGACCACAAAAGCTTAAGGCTGGTTCGGTCTCTTTCTGTTCAGAAACTCTTGCATGTTAGGTGGTGCATGGAGATCGTCTGATGGTGAAGCCGCAACAGCTTGCAGATCTATTCATGCACATTCTTTTTCGCGTCAACGTGTTCACTTCCATATCATAAGATGGTTCACTGAGATCTGCCTAATTGGGTGGTGCTGAGTCCTTGACAAGACTCAATCGACGAGATTTCCTCGGCTCTAAGCGTTTCCCCAAGACATGATGTTTTTGCCAATTGACTCCCCATGATGACACGAGCTTCTCGAATAATTTCATTGATCAGAAGGTTTTTGAAATTATGTATTTTTGAAATTATGTATCTGACCTAGAATCTATTACGAAAAATGGTCCAGAAGTTTTTCCCCTTCATACTCTTTGTCCCTAGATTAGATATTCTTTTTTGTTCTCTAGGCAAGGCACCGAAATTTGAACTAAAAAATAATCCTCGTTGTTTGCAGTTTTAAGTCCTGACTATTAATAAATAGAAAGAGGGCTCTGATTATCAAGAACTTGATAACTGGTTTGGGTCTACTATTGGATGGGTATAGCTTACAAAGTTGCAGACTGAGACAAGCATGGTGTGCTCAAGAATACAAAACAGATGGATCATAATAGATGCTGAGAAAAATCCAATGCCAATGATGGATGCAAGCGTGAAGTTTTACCCATATTGGCGACAGCAATATGGACGACACTTTAATCACACTATACATTCTATGTTTTAATGACAAGTAAATAGCCCGATGGGTTTGAGTTCAATTGAGCATGATATTCCTTACTTATCTTTTCAATAATCCAATATTTTCTTCCCGCTCCAAGTTTGAATCACAATATTGCGCCTCGCATGTACTTATTCATGAGATAATAGACTTCAAAGGTCCATTCGTCATTGTTGACGATTAATAGAAACTTTTCGGTTTCAACTGTAGTATGATCTCTTGCTTATGCATGATAGTTCACCTGTTCATTTTGCTCCAATCTCAACTCAGAGTCCTCTATCCCAGGTTCCATCAGTCAAAGCACCAAAGATGCAACTACACATTCAAGGACTTGAACATAGAAATATCAGTTGACTGAGTGAGGCCACACTTGATGAAAGCTCCAGCTTTTCTACATAAGCCATAGGAAGAATAGTGCACAACTATGGCCAAAGGAAAAAAAGGCAAAAGAAGGATCGTGTTGATTGGGCGTCTTTTGTTTGGGACAATGCTATAGCCCCGCGGTTCCAGTTTAATTTATGGCTTATAACCAAAAATCGCCTGCCGACCCAGATGCTGCTTATTTCTCATGAAAGGATCGACTATAATGTTTGTGCCTTCTGCAATGATGTTCCAGATTCTGTCGAACATTTATTATTTGGGTGTCGCACCTCGGCTTCTCTGGCCTACAGGTGTAACCTTCCATGGTGGAATAGATGTTGAAAATATATCCTCAGTTGGGCCTTAAAGTTCTTATCTGGTAAGGACTTCTTCCATTGCATTGCGCGGTTCTCCTTTGAAGCTATGTGTCACCTTATTTGGAAAAAGAGGAATGCGATTATATTTCGGGGCGAATCCTTAGTGGTCTCGACTCTAAAAAATCACCTTATTAAGGTTGTGAGAAATAAAGCTATAACATTCAAAGATGTTCCTCCTACCCTGAGGAATAAGAAGCTTTAGCGTGGTTGGGGGTTCGACCCTGCAGTGTTCTCTCGACTAACTAGTGCTCCTTAGTTGCTGCTTTGCGCGAGTTGCTCCCATCTTTCTTGGCTCTCCATTCTTAGCCGCTTCCTTGGGGGGCTGAGGGTTGGTCAGCCTTGTTGTTATCTCTTTCTCACTTGTTTGTTTTGTTGCTGTGCCCTTGTGGCTTTCTTGTTTGCCTATGTGACCTCTTACATTGGCTCCCCCACACTTTGTCTCCTTTTGAGGAATGAGTGTAGGTTTTTGGTGCTGATCTTTTGTATATTGCCTTAGCTTTATTTATATATTTATTACCTTTACCAAAAAAAAAAAAAAAAAAAGGCAAAAGAAACATAGAACCAGAAGAAAGAAAGAACCTGCCACAGAACGCATTGGGTTTTCTGTCCCATGTATTATACAATGCGGAGCTAAGACATCGGTTCTGTAACTTCTAGTTAGCTAAAAGATCATCAACTCACCATTACACCAACATATAGTATGCAAATTAGGCCACAATGGTATTGAAACCTGGTCACAGATGCGACACTGTCAAGTTGCACGATATAACTAAAGACTTCACAGTCTGAAAGTGTTCATGTGAAGAAGAGGAAAAGGGGAAGCCATTGATTTCTCCACAAAAAATAGAGAAACCAAGCTTCAAATCTGCAGATTTCAGATATTTCGTTGTGTGATCAAGCTAGTACCTCTTACTTGATAGCTCTTGCACAATCCATATCCTAGAGTTACAACATGTATGTATCAAATTACATTCCCAACCCCAGAAAAAGAACAGGAAAACTATTTTATGAGGCCAAAAACAGCGGTTGCCCCTCCTTCAAAGAGAAAGGAATGCGGAACCAATCCCCTTCGCATTCCAGAAGATATAAATTCAGAGGCGCTCCAAGCAAATTAAAATATCTTCAGATTGAAAGAATTTGAAGAAAATTGAAAACCTCAGAAGGGAAACATACAGTTGAGCTCTTCACAATCCCAGATGAATAAAGAGTGTAGATCAGGCAGCCTTCCAAAAACAAGAAAATTCTCACTTCAGTAACTCAAACTTCCTTTTTGCTGTGAGCAGGTAAATTCTGATGAGGCAGAAATATGTATCACAATAATAAAGATTAGGCCATACCGATAGCTGATAAATAGTTTGACTAACTGTATAAATTGGGATCATCTATGCTCCGTATGAGGGGAACGCCATCTTCCCTCCAAACTATTCTCCCTTGACATATTGCAGCGACTGCCTCCACATATAAACGATGCTCCTATAAACAAACAAGATGTGACCTAAAGATTAGCTGAATGCATTCTCTGTTTTTTTATTTACCTCAAAATAAAAGTGGATTAACAATATTTATCTAGCACCTGCTAGTTCAATAAAATTGATTAGAACAGAATAATAAATAACACTACAATGTAATTTTTGCATAGAAATTTAGCAAAATCATTATAAAGGTATCATTACCTCTTTGAGAACCCTTGCAGCCAGTTCCTCTGCAGTGTCAGTAGCCAACACTGGGACAACTCTTTGAGCAAGAATGCGTCCCGTGTCATAATGCTCATCAACAAAGTGAATTGTAGGCCCTGAATATCTACCAGGAAAACACAAGAGAATAAATTGCAAAGGAATGATAAGGAACCAATAAGATCTGAAGGACAAGACAAACAGGGACATGTGGTGTCAAAGTTGGGAATGTACCTAGCCCCAGAAGCAATGACTGCTTTATGCACCTTCATTCCAAAGTAACCCTTTCCTCCAAAAGCAGGAAGAAGTGATGGATGGATATTAAGAATTGATTTGGGATATGCCTGAATCAATTCCATAGGTATGAGTTTCAGGTACCCGGCAAGGAGAATGAAATCAACCTCATATCTCCTGATCAACATAAAATAATGAGTGAATAAAAGATCAACATGATAGCTATCTTGTGGAGCAAGTGACAGGATTACTTCCACGGTAGCCAGGCTAAATCTAAGCAACTGAATACATGAAACGTTCTATGAGACTCCATGTCCAGAAGCAAATGTCAATTGAAGGAAAACAGAATGTCTGACTCTCTGTACTTCTATTGTTTTTCCCCTTCCTACTTTGACCACCAAATAGAAAACTCTGCAATTTTATTGCTTTTTCCTCCTCTCTAATTTGAACTATTAGACAATTGTAACCACAATGTGTAAACCCCACATGAAATAACACAGCACACACAGCAGGTAAGTGGTCAACACAAAAGCAACTATGAGAATGGCATCCATGCTCAGGTATGCCTACTGGTTTACTGAATGGATATTCTTGCCCTAAACTCTTGTTTTCTGTATGGAGCACTGTGGCTGTACCATATGTTGCATGAAAGGAGCACTCAGTGACAAAATTATACCCAATAGACCCTGCTACATGTTCACACCAATGATCTCCCCGCACCAATCCTGCAGTAGGTAATGTTAAACATCTACCTACTCACAAAATCAACAGGTCCAGATCACCCTTCCTCACAAGCACCAAACACATCCATTAAATACATATGGACGTTCTCCTGAGGTGATGTCTGAAGATGATAGACTGGCAAGTGCGTAGCTCAATACACAGTTTGGAAATGCCAGTGTCTTGTCAAACACACATGTCTTGTGTCGATTAACAATTTTTTCATGGCATGCTCACTTCTTTGCCTTTTAGTTTCTGTGCCATAGTTAAGCATGACAAAAACTGGACACACATCAAAGTAAAGAAAATCATAAATCAATATATTTCATGCAAAATGATATCGACATATTTGAACTTACAATTTTCAAGTAATTGTCGAACCAAAATTGACAATTCTGCCAATTTCATCACATAAAATGTCCATGAAACTCACATTCCTATGAACTCTATCACTAACAAACTGACAAGGTGGCTAATATGCTTACAAACCAATGTAATATAGCTATATATAGGGAGAACAGTGAAAAAACTGAAAATCACGTTAGAGAAGCTTAACATCAGGATTATCATTGCACAACACCCAAATCCTCCCCAAAGGAACATTTCTCATACATATTGTATCCCAGACTTCACAAGAGGACGAAATGCATTATGCATGTAATATATTTGCTTGAAAATTTACTAGTCTAGAGAATAAATATTTCAAATCTAGTACTTTTGTAAGACACACCTCCTCTGTAGATAGCAAATCTTGTTTAGTAAAAGATTAAGGATTAACAAATACCAAAGATTAAGATCTTGGTATAGTATAAGTATGGAAATGTTCCTTTAGGGAGGGTTTGGGCATTGTGGAACGATAGTACTGTTGTTGAGTTTCTCTATTATGATTCTCCATTTCTTCACAGCTCTCTCTCAATATATAGCTTTATTGCATTGGTTTGTGAGCAGATCAGCTGCCTTCTAAGTTCGTAAATAATACACATTAAATGGTTAATACGAAATTGATAGTTTCATGGACATTCGGAACAAAGAAATTGACAAGAACTATCAACTTTGGTATCCCATTACACAAAAATTGTAAGTTCCATTCTATTTTTCAAGTTCCATATTGTTTTGCATTAAATATTTTGGTTTATGATTTTCTTCACTACGATGTGTCCACTTTTCTCCCATGCTTGTATATGGCACAAAAAGGAAAAGATGTGAACATGCCATGACAAAATTGTCAATCAACATGAGACCTATGTTTGATTGACAAGACAATAGCATTTCCAAACCATCTTTTGGAGCCAGACACTTGGCAGTCCACCATGTTTTAGACATCGGCGCAGGAGGATGGCCATATGTATTTAATGGATGCATCTAGAGCTTCTAGAAAAGGACAAAATGTCCCATTGATGTTGTGAGTAGCTGAATGTTGACCAGCTCCACAGCAACATCAACGCAAGGAGATCATATGTGCTTACATGTTGTAAGGGCAGGAAGGTATAATTTCGTCAATGTAGATTCACAACTGAATAATGTTTTTCAACATTTGGCAGGAAGGCAAAAAGTTACTTTTCTACTATTACTTAAGCTCAAAAAAACAGGCTAGCTTCTCAGTAAAAGCAAAAAAGCAAACTGCAATATAAATGATAAATTCTTCATTAAAAACTCTAGACATGATTAAGCAATTGAGTGGATCATCCTTTCACATGAAACAAGCATAGCATGCAAAGATTAAACAATTAAATCAATAGGCTAATGCTATAACAGCTCACCTTAGAGCAGCCACCAGATCACTTGCAAATAGTCCATTTGGTTCTTCTTTAGTTCTAGGGAATAAAACAACAGGGATGTCATTGTCTCTAGCATAGACTGCACCTCCACAGCCTGTCATGCATGATTTTCAGAAACATTAGTCATTACTTAAGTACTGAAATCAATAGTGACTAAGGACCTTGTTAAGTAATTGAATATGTCCTTGCAGCACATGGGGCAAATAGGACTGCATGCAGCAAACAAATATGAGAAAATCCATGGCAATCTAATAAAGGAATGGCATTGCGAACCAGCTAAAGGGGGGAATTAGAATACTGATTCAAAATGCTCCTGATATCAAGATATAGAGTGAGTGATATATAAACTACACTGAACGGTGAATGCCATCAAATTTCAATTAGCAACCCAGAGAATTGTTTTTCTTTCTAGAGAAAAAAAAAAAAACAATTAATTCAGTATAAATGGCATGTGAACTGAAGAAGTTGACAGAACAGGTGACAATTTTCAAATACAAGACCCTTGTAAATAATCAGCTTATAAAAAAAATATCATACGGGAAACATGTACAATTAGATAAGCATGATGAACCTAGGATTTTATTACTCAGTATGCAAAGGTTGAGCTTTCAAGACAATTCCACAATTGTGCTTTTGTCTAAAACAGCACTGAAATATACAGAGAGCAGAAGGCAAATTTTAAAAGAAGAATAACATTATCAAACAAAAGAAGTTGAATCAGAAAAAGCAGATGAGGTGACAGGTGGGTTATAAAACAGATGATATGGGTTATAAAACGGATGATTATACATTCCAAAAGTCACTAAGTACTTTGAAAACACAGAACATACATATTCCTCCAAAAAATCCTTGCTTTTATAATTAACAATAGGTATCGAAGTACAAAACATATATCTGATTGAGGATGATGAATGCTAAACTGTAAAAGTTGATGAGATATGGTGAAGTCATACCTCCTTTGTTAGTCACTAAAACGACGACTTCTCCATGAACTGATCCTGCAATACAAGCCTCATGGATGGACCGAAAGTTCGATCCCCCTCCAGACACAAAAACCGCCAACTTCTTCTTCTTCACTCCATGTTTCACATCCTCACCCTCAGAACTCAAACTCGCCGCTATTTCCACGCGACCACCAGATTCTAACCTATCGTTCAGACAAGAACCTCGAAAAGCCAACCGGTTCCGGGTTCTCAGTGACAAGCAATTGCTAGTTCGAGCAAGACGGCCAGAACAAAACGAAGGCAGCCGCAAGAACAACCATTCTGGGGTGTTTCGGATTACCGGAAGTTTCAAACTTGTGCGCAACCCAGGACCTAAAGACTCCATCTTCGCCTACCCTGGCCCAGGGATTGAACTACCAAGAAACTAGAGTCAAGTCAAGAACTCAATTCCATTCCGGCACCATGCAAAGGCGAAGGTGGTCCAATGAACTAATTCAGCCCACCACAAATTCGACCTGCAAAGAGAGCCAGAAGCGATGATTGCGCACTCCAGAGTTGATCTCTGATTCTCGTGAAATGGAGATCAGCAGCGAAACGACGGCCGGGGAAAATGCGTGGGCGCGTGCCGTCGGAGTAGATTGCGGTGGCGGCGGTTGCCCTCCTTGGTCGCCGCCCCCGCCGCGGTTCAGCGCCGCCGTGGGGCCGGCGACGGCGGTCGGAGCGACGAGGGGAGAGAGGGGGAGAGGCAAGGAGCGTAGGCGGCGAAATGCGAAGTGAGAGAGAGAGAGAGAGAGAGAGGGGGAGGGGTTTTGACTTTTGAGTTTTGACTATGACTAGTCACCGATAATTTCTCTATTTTTTTTTTTAGATTTAATTGCAAAGAATTACAATATGTACAAGTGTAAATGCCACATAATGATATTCAAAATAATTAATACGTATCAAATATCTATGACGTAGCACACTATAAATATTATTCTTCATAGAAGTTTTTTATGAAGACACAAATTGTCTGTGAATTTTGACTCAATGGATAGTGTGGCCCTTAATCTTTTAATTCGTTTAATATGATCCATAGATTTTAACTTAAAATATAATGTCATTCTTAAACTTTTAGTATGTTTAATATGATTTTTGGATTTTTGGCACACGTTTAATTTTATCCCAAAACTATATGAAAATATTCAATTTCAAGATAATATTGAATTTTTGTTTTTTATAATTTGAGAGTAAATTGAATATGTACTAAAAGTTTAAAAATCATTTTGATTAAGAAGTTCATTAGTTACATTATAAAGCCAATCAGTTATGGGTTCTCACTTGAGCCCCAAATTAAAGAAGTTTATAAATATATTTTACTATATGCTAACTTTATGATGTATTTTTTTTCTTTTTTCTTTTTTTATAACTAAAGAACCGCCGAAGATCACATTTCAGGAATCATATGACCCTCTGATACTTGGTAACATCATCAAGCCTCGTCGCAAATTGCTATTTATGATGCACTTTTTGTGTTTCTATATATATAATATTTGTACAAATAGATTATATTTCTCAAATTAGAGATAGTCACAAATAAGATGATAAATAACGAAAAGATTGGGAGGGACCGAGGGGAGTGGCACAGCATTGAGGTGTAGAATTTTGAATTTCAAGTAAGAGTAAGCGAAGTTTCATAACATTTATTCCCATTAAAGTATGGTGAAAAATGATAAAAATCTTACATCCCCCCAAAAAAAAAAAAAATACAAACAAAGCACATCAATTACTCTTGCAAATTTGCATCGATATCATATTGACCTGCCCGTTCCCCATTAACCAAGCACTTTAAAGAATTACTTCAATAATTACATAAGGCTTGGCACACATCCAGTGAGTGATAACTTATGAATCATTCGACAAAATCTCTCACAATCATATAAGTAGCAAGAATTCACTAGTCAATTTTTAATTAAAACCCAATTTGAGAAGGTAAAAGGCTTTAGGTACTCCAAGAGCATGAATACTCTCATCTACTCAAGTTTCAAATCAATTCTTGAAAATGTTATCATTTCAAAAGGAAAATGAGGAAATTCATAGTATTTAACACGTGATGATTGACTTTAGATGACAAATATACCACTCGCTTGGAGTGCCTCAAAATTTTCTTAGTAGGGATCAAAATAAGTAATAGAGACTTTAACAATATAAAGAACACGCTATGGCCAAGAAGATAGTGATTCAACTTCCTCCTAATTTCATGGTTCCATTTATGTCCGGGTTAAAATAACGCCACCCTAGACGAAATTAACCACGAAATTATGTGGCAGTTGCATAAGATCATAACGATCGTAAGGTACTTGCTCAAAGCAGCTAGTTATGCTAGCTGAAAGGATGGAAATGATAATAATAAACTGCTCCTAATGTACCAGAGAAATACAATTGCAAGAGCTGATTTTCCAAACGAAACCGACACAGTTCAGCATGGCAAATCCACAGTAATTTAGGTTATTCGCCCTCAAAGATTTTGTAATTGATACATGGAGACTTCGCCAACTTAAAAATCTATGCAAACCTCTCCGAACCCAAATCAAGGAGGGTACGGAAGAATTCATGAGGGTACACGGGAGGCTTCTCAGCAAGTGCCTGAGATATAACACGAAGCATACTTATCAGGAAAACAACGTAAGGGATGTATGCCAATGCAGTATGAACACTAACAAAATTCGACTTCTGATAAGACCACATCAGTACAACATAGTGAATGCATTGAATCACCGTTCTAGAGATCAATCATGATTTTCTCGCAAGTTGCTTTTCAGTACTTGCACCCATTTCTTTCTTGAGAGTTATCACAGGCAAACGATGCACCAGTTTACAACCAGAAAATTCATCAGTTTGAAACCCTGTGCTTTACAACCTGTGAAGAATAAGAATAAACTGGGACTAAAACGCTCGTTTGGCTAATCTACTGCTCGTTGTCCTTCCTCACTAGACCGACTCATATATCATCTTTTTTTGATATCGTGTTCTATTTCATGTATGTCTGCTCTCTCACTGATGCATATTGTTTATGAATCGAGAACTGTGAGAATTACCTGATGAATCAACACGGTGGAAGGAGTCATTCCGGGTACAGTATTGACCTCGATAATTAAAACCTGCAAATAAATGATACCACACACTTTACATAGAGAAAGCAAGAAGATAGTATAAATCATCACAAACAGTCTCTATGACCTACTTTAAATGCCATTAGGTTCTACCGAAGTCAATCTCACATGAAGAATAAGGATTATGAGATCAGAGACTGAATCAGGCTAGGTGATGTTCTCATCCAGTTTACATGTCATCAAGCAAAAATCTTTCACAGGAAACAAAAAGATAGTCTCAAACTTCTCGATGTACCTTGACATGCTTAAATGCACGTTATACATATATTATGAGAATTCAAAAACAACAACCTCTTCTATCTAGTTTCATATATGGTGGTATTCCTTGGTATGCAATTGAGAATATTTCACCTATAATATTAAGAAACCCATTTAAGATTTGTTTTCCTAAGGGAGGGACTTCATTCTCGGTTCCCTCAAAGGATTATCACGCTGACTATAATCGGCAGTCGGACTTGGAGCTAACAATCATAAACACAGCAAAATAAGGAGAGATCTATGTTTTCACTCCAACTTATATTTAGGTATCATGAACTGCTTGAATATAAATTACCTCTCCTGTATCAACATTGACAAATGCATCAATGCGTGAAAACCCTTCCAAATGTAGAGTGTTTGCGATCACTTCTATCCTCTGTTTACATCTCCCTAAGGCTTCATCACTGCATCAATCACAAATCAGTTGGATGAGTTCCAGACAGCTGACAGTATTGCATAGGAGAAGAAAGTTCGCAAAAGTCCAATGTCTTAATGGAAGCAGATACAATTTCCATTTTAGAATAGAAAAAACCATGGAAAACATCAAGTACAGAAATGCTAGAAATTGTAAAATTCATCAGTTTGCATTGCTGAAAATGCCATAACAATGTAAAATTAAAGCAATGAACAGACTGCAGCAAATTCAGTAACTGCAGGATTTTCACTCATATGGTCTCTGTGCAGAAAATTTAGTAAAATATGAAGGACTTCCTTGGAAAAACTCAAGTTCAGTGAAATATGAGGATCATACATGAGACAGACACTTAAGTAGGTCATTGACCCATTGATGCCAAGTGATAAACATACAGATGCAGCCATCAAAAGGGAAATTGTCTCATGAAGGAAATAATTGTCCATAGTGAGTGATGCATTTTCAATGTGAATAGATGTTCTTAACAAACCTCATAATTGACACTGGTGGTGGGGTCAAATTTATGCCAGTTCCACCTGTCAAACAAGTTCAAGATATGTTAGATCATCAAGATAAGATATATGGCATAACCTTCTAGCAAAGCTTGAAAAGTTCCACCACACAAAGAAACTAAAATGCAACCATAACAAAAGTTCAGTAAAAAGAGTAAAAAGATATTGTTTTCCTAGCTTGTTGTTTGACATTACTTTCTGAGTGGTAAAGAGCAAAAGTGCCAATTTCAAAGCATTATACCCCTGAAAATAAGCATTAGCAACACATGCAAAACTTGAATTGATCGAAATTTCATTTCATGATCTGTCGCTATCCTCACTGAAGTACATCTTGTTATTAGAGACAGAATAATCAGGTAGCACTTTAGGCGAAGTTATGAGGTGTGAAGGAAGCAATTATTGATAGATGCACACCTTGAAACTTTTCTTCAAGTGACAGAATGTCGCCAGTTTCCTTTACAGTTATGCTAGGACTCAGTGAGTGCATGGATCCTCGTTTTCCTATTACTCCGACTGTAATTTCTACCCACCGACTGCGTCCTTCCCACATGAAGTGAGAAACATTTTCATTCTTGGATTTTGACGACATAATGATCTCATCAGTCTCAATAAATGGTTCGAAAATTAGGAACTCTGGAGGAGGGTTCGGCATCTCAATCATCCCGTGAGCCTAAAAAGTAATTGAAAGGAAAAGGTTAACTCAAGTATGGCTAATTGCAAAACACTTCCTTTGAGTTGATACTTATGAAGAGACAATATAATTGCATGGTGGATAGATGAGTTAAGGAAATTTCAGCAGAAATGTTTGCTACGCAAAAGACAGTCACTAATGAGCTTATTGTGCTCTACATATATCACATAAGCGGCAAGAAGAGTTCATAATAGGAAAACATTACATAAAAAGGGTGCAAGCATTACATTTACTACTCAGCTATGAGAATTGAAGGCTTGTCAGCATATCCAAAAAAAGGACGGAACTCTACCAGCACAGGCAGCTCTTTCACTAGATTACGTAGAAGAAGTTGATCAAAAGCATATGACTTCCCATCGTTTAAAGCACATAATTGTTGAAAATGGGCAAAAAAACCTTGAGTGTTGGTGGTTGCTCACATATTGCATACAATGAATGATTTATAGTACACTATTTGAAGAAATTTGATTTGTCTTTGATTGGATTCAAGGATAACAGACAATTCTAGAACCAGTTATGGGACATTAAAAGACAATTAGATGCATATGCAATATATAGCTCATATGTTTAATCCATCATTTGGGAGCACTAATAACATTTCCTTTTTCATGGAATGTATACATCTTGAATTGTTGTTTCTTGTAAAGTTTCTCCCTCAATTCAATAAGCATATAAATTATTTCTTTTTAAAAAGGCATTCCCAAACATGACAACAGCCTTAGAACGAATGCTCAGTGATGATCATGCAGAAGTTTGTTTGGCAGAAGATAATTCTGAAATGAGCGGTAAGTATGGCAAAAAGAGTGTACACCTTTGAAAAACTATTTGGAGGAATACGTAAAAGGCCCTCTTCCAAGGCTTTTATGTATACTTTCAGGTCCTCTGGACAACTGAAATAAGAAAAGAAATGGAAAGGACAACAAGGTCAAACTTCATCTGTTTATGCAAAACAAAGAAAAGAAAAATCAAGAATGCCATTAGAGTGCACCGGCAAGTTTGAAGAGCGTCGAAAACCTACCGAAGTCTTGCAACCCCAGTAGAGCATCCATCCCTAGCCGGCTTTATGCATATACTTTCACACTGGAGCTTTGAGATCACATCTTGCCATACATCAAGTATTGGTACATTCAGCAGATCCTTTTTACTCCACACTTCTTTCTTTATGGTAAGAACTCCCAAGTTTGCTAACTAATAAGCAATCATAGATTTCAGTCATTACAGATTTAATATTGAACCTTGAGACAAATGGGAAACTAATAGTTAAGAAAGCCCATTTGCATTTTCTTCTTATTCTTCTTCAATTTTTCTTTTTTTGTTTTCCCAAAATGCCTAAGAGCACAAGAAACATACATTGCTTAGAGAAAGAGATGTTGAAACTTTGTCCATACATGTCCTTGAAGCCATCACACCAGGGCCTGTGAAGCAAGAACAAACAAGTAAAAGAACTAATCAACTAAATAGCAGACATTTACAATCTTCTCAAATTATGTGTTATTTGCAGGAAACCTGTATAAGGAACTCCTTCATTCTCTAGCAAAGACTGTAATGTACCATCCTCCCCAATGCCTCCATGCACTGCAGATGATTTCAGGAACACAGAATGTGAGTTTTAGATTAGTATCACTAGCTGAAATTTTCACATTGAGATTTTAACATTCCAATACATTGATCTTTCTGCCCTCAACTGCTAAACAAATTGCGAAAGTTGGTGCAACATCGTGTAAGTACATCTATCGTAAACAAAAAATGTAATGACTTCTGGAAAGAACCTGCAATGAAAACAGTGGCTTGAACTTCCTTGGCATGCAGGATCCACTGCTCCATTGAATATTTGACTGGCAGTTCATCAGCTATATCAAATCCTGAAAACCACTTTTGTTTCCTCAGACCTTCCATGAGATCGCTCATAACCTGTTTCCGCAGGAGAGATGTCAATGCAGCCCGGGATGGTTCAATTGCCTCAGCACACGCGGCAAGAACTTCTTCGGTTGTGTGTCTAAGCACCAGGGAGTAACTGCAGCAACAAAAGTAGAGTGAAATTATGAATCAACGAACAACATCAAAGGTAGAAAGACAAATTGTACTGTGGATGTTACAGTACATATATGTGGAGGTATTTCACTGTATTTTTTTCATGCAGTCAGTTATACAGGTCTCATGTCAAATCATGTGAAGGATGATCTGTTCCATAAACACTGGAAATGTCCAGCAACAGTTCTAATCAAATTGATAAACAGTTATTTTTAAATATCTAATACCAAAATAGGCATAAGAAATTGAGATTTGCTAGGATTTTGCTAGCATTAAAGATTTGCTAAAGTGACAAAGAAAACAAATTATTGGGTAAAGCTTGCACGTTAGTGTGCCACATGGCTTAACCTCACATGAGCATTATAGAAATACACTGCTTGAGGGAAAAATTAAACGAAAATAATGGCATAGTAGTAGAGAAACAAAAGGGTTGAGTCAAGAAGTCCAACAAATGATCATTGGTCCCTAGACTAGAACAAATGCAGTGAGAACCCTCAAGCCATTGTATAATTTTACTTTAGAACTCCATGACTTGCCAAAACATGGAACCCTATCTCCAATCATAGTATCTATCAACAATCTTGACTAATATTTATAAACAGAGTTACACTTACGGTAGAGACCAAACTGCCCATGAGCTCAACTGAAAATCCTCCCCATTCACAACTGTGCCCAAGGAATGTTGGTTTGAAGGAGCAAGCAAACACGGGATCACTTCAAGCTGTTACAACCGAAGTTCTACTTAGCACAACTAACATGCACTACAGTAGTAGGAAAAAAAAATTGATAACATGAATATATCGCATGGTGCCTTTTTTTCTGTAACAAGGATCTACACCAAAACACTAAATTCTTCAGGAAAGACCGGTCAAAACATGAATCTAAAGCAGGGATAAAAAGCAAAAGCACATAGAGTAGGGACATAGTTGCTAGCTCTTGTGTTCCCAGAATTTGGTCAATGAGATGACTCATGACTTGTTTGGGCCAACAAGCAACAGCCATAATCCATTCATGAGCACAGTAATTAAACTTATCCAAGTCAAGGCAGCAACTGATTTATCACAGAAAATTTTTATTGCAGCCTCCTCTTCATTTAGTAGTTAGCAAGGGGAAGTACAGACAGCTTGAAGAAGGAAAATATCCAAAGGCTTTGTGAAAGAAAATCAGAAAAGAAGTACCTTATGGACTTAATAAGCTACTCAGTTATGATGCAATTAAACAGCTGATATCAGAATTGAAGGAAAAGTAGGTTGACAAAGGCTATTTTAGATATTAAATCAAAGTCCCAGGCATTTTTTGCTGCCACGGTTTTTCTTTTGTCCTTTCACAGAACAAAGTATTTCTCTCATTGCCATTTACAAATAGCTATCCCAGGAGTAATGATCCAGACATTTAACATCTTCCATGAGAGGCTTCCCAACCAGGAAACTCAACAGAGGGATTTATACATCCTAATGCTGAGTAGACATTCATAAAGCCATATCACTTCAGTGGTAAAAGAATTGTAATGCATTTACATCATTGCAAGAGATGGCTAAGATGTGGCCTTACATCATCAAATGCTTGCAGGTTGAGCCAAACGTTAGTGCCGCTCATGAGGGACACTTGTCTCTCAGAAGTGTTTCCTCCAAATATAATAAATATCTTGCGACGCTTTTCAAGTTTTCTAGAAGTTCCAGCAAGTTTTGAGGAGTCGTTGACTCTGGGCAAATGGCCAGATAGATCTTTATGAGATGCAAGATCCGGAAACCTCAAACAGGCGTGATTAATAATGCTCCGAAGGATGTTTGAGTGAGAAAATCCCACCTGGACATATTGAAAGGCCCATTAATGCAGAGCAGTAGTTTAAAGTCTAGAGATGCAATTCTTTTAACCATTTATAAGGTAGCATAAGAAGCTAGAAAAATATCCATAAACTTCATTCTCATGTACATGACCTATTTGCTTACATGGTTCTTAAATTTTGACTTTGCCGTGACACCTTAGAATTGGTAAGAGCACTGCAGTTTATCTGAAATCTTAATTTGGTAGAGTATGGTGTGACTTGATATTTAAATTCTCTAGAACCACGCCTCACCCGCCTGTAGGCTTGGATTACATAAAACCTCTTGCGCTGATACAACATATTATTTGTAGATTATTGCCAATTTATTCAGCTAAAGCTCTTAGATGGAATGTACAGAAGAATTTTTTAATGCTACAACATCCATGTGTCAAGAACTTCAAGTTTCATTGGAACTATTGTGCTGCATAACATTCATGTAAAATTGCAGAAAACTACATAACATAAGATACCATAAATGTGCCATTGACAAGCCAAGCTCTATTCGCTAGGAGCCAGCAATACATAAATCAGAAGTACCTTCGAAGCTTGCTGAAATAGGAAGCTAGTCTGCTCCATCCCACTTATCTGGCTCATATTGCAAACTTGTGTCAATTGTCAAGAGCAAATACAGACAATGCTAGGATTGGGAGAACAGAATTTGACTCTTCTTACCAGATTTATGTCAGTGAAAACTATTGTACCATAATCAGTCACGCCAAATACTTCCTTAGAAGATGATAAATGCTTAGAAGGCAAAAACCATCCATCAATTCTGGCAAAGTCACGTAGCCCCAGCCGTTTAAACAACAGTGATGCTCCTTTACGTATGTCTTCTATTACATCTACTGGAAAACGAGGCGGAGTGTGGTATGCAACCTGTTGATGATTGAGTACACCTTCTACTGAGTAAAAGAACTAATGGGCATGTGGAAATTTAGTTGACATCTCCAACTAAAGAACTTTGAAATTGCATATCATACCCCAAGATGTCCCAAAGCTGATACTCACAGATATGGCTTATATGCTATCGAATTAAGTATGAATAACCCTCATAACAAATCATATGGAGATTCCTACCTGTTGAGTTGGAAGATACTTCCTACGGTAATTGAAAATTGCATCTTTCTCCCTCACATCAACATTGCCACGAAACTGGAGCTCCACCTGACCACATATGCTACAACATTGTAAAATCCTATTATGATTTTGACCTTTGAATTTCCATCAAAATCATTTTTAAAAGCCCACTTATATCCATATGTAACAACATTATATCAAGCAGAAAACCTGCAGGGTCAATAGAAAGTGCCTCCCCACGATACTGTCTTGTGTGCCAAAGGTTAGTCTAGTGGCAGATCGTGTCTATGGCCACTGATGCCAAAGATGTTGAGGAACAATTCCATCTATTATTAGGTGTATTAAGGGGTGTACTTACTACCGACCAAAAAAAAAAAAAAAGGGGGTGTACTTACAAAAGGTCATACAATGTAAATTATAAATAAATAAATATGGCGGCACAGTGAACCCCAAACATTCAATCCTGAATTAATTATTAGATTAGATGTTTGCGGTGGTATAGTGCAAAGAGTAATGTATATTGCTATTGAAGTGCATTGAGTAGTGTTAGCCATTAGTTGGCGCATAGGATTAAATAAGATAGCTATGACTTTATGTATTAAATGTGAGTTTATCCATATGCCCTTATACAATATAGCTCCTAGGTAATTTTGCTGAAAGTCGATTGAGAAAAGTATGTAGTACTTTCACCTTCCATTTGTCTCTCCCACTCTCTTTCAATCCTAAAATTTTATCAATTACAGACAAGGGGTGCAAAATAAACCCCAGCCATCCAGTATTACATTTTTCACTTGTTCTTCACTTTCATGGAGACTTAACTTATCCTACAAAGCATCAATCAACCTAAATAGAGCTACAGTTCTTTTCTGTTCTTGCTGCCCAATTACTTCACCAAATTAAAGACAGCCATCCTTTCAAGAAGTAGATGAAAGGCTTTACAAGTTGAGGCAGTTCAGCCTAAAGTGAACTGATAGGATGAAAGGCATAATAATTTTAAATCTTGAAGTACCTCAGTTGGCAATAATGCAACAGGATGGCTATCGAACCCAGAGCCAACATCAAGTACAATGGCAGTGAATTCATTTCCTCCTTCAAGAAATATCTCAACTATGACCTTCTCATCAATTCCCTGAAGATAAATGGAAGAAAAGGATGATTGCATGTGTAACAAGAAACCAAAAGTGTATTGACAATTCCGAAGGCTGGCAATCACTTCCAATAATCCAGGCTACTGTACTGAGGGAAGAAAAGCATTCAAAGACCAGAATGTCAAGTGGATGGAATCAAAGTGCAATTTCTGCGTGAAAAGGTACATAAAAGAATCTTCTACATTGGTTTCTATGCTCTCATGCGTCTCTGCAGGAGATGTATTTCACCAAACAAAAAGAAAGCAGTCACATCAATACAATCGTATTTCCTGCATCGGAGTCTAACCAACAATAATCTGCATCCACTTAAATTAATCTTTCTAGGCTCCACTAGTTGCTTTGAAAGTTCAGAACGAAATCCTGCAGAAGTTTTGGACCAAGCTCAAGTACCTCTGAAATAATTTCACTGGCTTTTTTGAGAGAATCAGCTGTGCCATAAGCAACTGTTACACCAATGCTTGATCCAGCTCTAGCTGGTTTTACCTAAAAGAGAATGAACAGGGAACTTTAGAACTTGACACTTTCTTCCTCCTTATCAAGGCTTTTCAGGCAAACAAAGGTAGAATTCCTCACCACAACTTTCCCAGACATAGGATCCAGTTGGTTTCTCTCAAACCATTTTTCAAGTTCAGCTTCGTTAGCCTCGCATCCCTACATGCAAGCGAGTGCCCATGGAGATAAGTTAGCTATACAACAGCACTGAGTGACACAACTTAACCTATCTTGCAGTTTTTTTAATTTCCTTGAATCTTCTGAGAAAGTAAGTTTTAAACAAGAATCCGATTGCTTATGCAACTTGAGCAATGACAACAAGGAAACTAGGTTAAACATTTGTGAAAGCTTGTATACAATTAAAAAAAAAAGGCTTATGCAAAAAGAAGATGAGAAAGTCTCTGTTCATGAAATAACGTGCCACCGTGAAACTTGGATCATTAAAGGCAAGCCAAAACGCCATGCATACATTCTGAAGTAAAGCTAGGCTAAAAATCCCCTCACTGGTCACTGGCCCAATCCACACATATGCAGGGCTATTATTGATCTCTACTTGCTGAACTTTGATGGCTTTCCACAGAATAATGCAGCTTGAATCTACTTTAATATTCTGAGCAGATGACTCTAAGCAAAAGGATCTAGAGTAGCTACTCCATATCTAATACATGGAAATGGAGTCAAGACCAACCCAAATGAATAAAATGAAGCGAAGAATTCAAAAGTTGTTGTGAGATGATTCATATGTAGAATAGATGTGCAAGACAGATGCCATGCCACAATCAAATGTTCTGGGCCAAGGCACCAGTTTTATCTTTTCATTTATCATCAAACTAGAAATCACAACATGGTATAAAGATATAAATTATAGAAAAAGACCACATAATGACTCTGAAGATAATAAATCAAATTGTTTTCGACATAATCCTCAATGGAAAGATATGATGATATAATATAAAGGTAAAACTTTAAGCTAAACTTAAATTAGAAGAAAATACTTGAAAAAAGGAACTGATAATATAAATCAGAAACACTATAACTTACTAACTAAAATGGCAATGTACATTTATGATAGAAAATTAAAGATACCAATTTAACCCCAACTGAGATGTAAATCTAGAAAGTGATTATAAAATATCCATTCTCCCTGAAGAAAGAATTCTCAGCTGAACAATAAAGAAAGGTCTTTTCTTTTCCAAAAACAAAAATCCAGCAATGCAGAGGCTATCACTGAAAAAAGAATGATTTACCTTATACTCTTGTTCCCGGTTAACGAGCAAATAGATCATAAAAAGCCCAATCATATGTCTAGTGGCCCAGGAACAGTCGACTCAATTGCCAAATCATTTTTACATAACACTACAAAAAACGGAGGACCAAAACAGCAGAAAATATTTTCATCCTGATACCACGGGCTAAGGAGGTTCTATCTTAAGGTAGTATATGGATGATCAGGGAAATAAAGCATAGGGCAAGAAATACTCAAAAAAATGAGCAAGCATTTGCAGGCATACAAACACCTGGAAGCCTAATACATACTACTGTGAAAAAATGACACTGAACTACATTACATGACTTACAGATGGACCTCAAAGAAATAAACTTATGAATAGGATAAGGGATGGGTATGAGGCATATCAGTCAGCTAAAGCTGATTTACAAAGAAAGAGATACTTGAATTGGAAGAAGCAATTACTTGGATAAAGGATTTTCATTTGTTATGACTTTCTCGCAGAATACTCAGTATGAAATAGCATTTAATACTAACATAGAGGTGACTAGTGTTTGGTAAACTGAAAAAACAGAATGACAATTGGGGATACTGTCTTTCACTATTGGGATTTGACAGCTAAGTAATAAAGTTCCTAAAAGACATACCTGCACAAGAAAACTGGGTACTGTCACAAAACCATGTTTGCTCAGCTCCAATGATGCTTGATACTGCCAGGAATTACGAAGGACAATCTTTAGCATAACAAGAGCTGAGGAGATATAGCCAATAGTGTCTGTCTCACATTGGCCGACTGTGAGATCTCTAACATAAACAGCGTCATGCAGAATCATAGAGCTCACAATTCTACTCGGCACTACTCTCCAGCGGGATCATTACTCCACAAGATCAATGTAATTTCTTAATGATACCTTTTATATCAAGGCATTTTACAATTGGCAGTACACAAACCAAAAGACAAAGAAAGTAGCTTAGTTTCTATTTTGTGGAGCTAACACCTATGCATGTAAGCATTTAGCAACTCTATTCTTTCAGAATCTTCATACAATGCATGCACCTTGGCATAAGGGGTTGTGATCTTTGAATGTATTAAATTATACAAGGTTTTCAATCAGAAGTTTCTGCTAAAATTCCCAATTTGATACTGTTAATATGGAAATCCAACTGGCTATCTTGTTTGGGCCTTTAGTACTGGAGTTTGAGACATGCATCTATAGTCAATTGGCTGTCAATGCCTAAGAGCTATCTCCAAAAAAAGCATTAGAACATTGGCAGAGAATAAAGTTAGTAGGTTGACCTTGTCAAATGCTTGGCAACACTCACTTGATCCAGTTCCAACAAATGGAATATTGTATCTTTCCAGTAGTTCCTGAAGATTTCAACAGACACAGTTTTAGAGGTAAAAAAAAGTCTGATGACAAGGTGCAAACGTGGTGCACAGGTTGATTCATGGACCATAAGTCCAACTCCACAAGAGAACGCACATGCTTATGCATGGTCAGAGCTAATGGTAATGCTCAATCTCATTGCTCAGGCTCAAGTTTGATCTCAGGTATTGTGTTAGATACATCAATATCAGTCCCTTTCATAAAGAAGAAGTACCACACCTGGATGCCACCATCTTCTCCAAACTGACCATGGATTACAGGGAATACTATGTCTACAGAAGCTGCTAAATGCGCTGCAAAGTCAGATAGAGAGCGGAAACCCTGGGCTAGGCTACATAGACAGTAAATGAGGTGTGTCAACATTTTTCCTGTAGGTGAGCAACCCCTAATGATTTGCCAGCTTACCTTTCAAGTTTAAAATCAAAATCTGCAGGAGTGTTTGAGTATACCTGTATAAGGTATGCATGAGGAAATCAGAACACAACTTTGGCTATGTAACCAAAATATGTACACGAAGCCAGAAGCAATTGCAAACAATGACCAGACGCTATATTTTTTATTAAAGGACAGCAACATAAATCAGACAAGGGGCAAACTTTAGTCGGAGGTGCATTTTCAGAGACGTAACATCTATGACCTTTGGTCAAATAAACACGTCGCATATTTCAGCCAAGTATTACCTTTCTAGTGTCTCTAATGGCAAGAGCCTTGCTTGAAATTAATATCCTAAGCATGCCCTTCAAAAAATGACTAATCCTTGACCCAGTAGTACACAACATTTAACCGGTCATCCTTGTGACAATATGCGACTATTGAAGCAATTCTGGTTAAAGCTCGTGGTCACACATCCTGGCCTCCTAGATGTCTGGCACCAGGTGAATGATGGCCCTGTGCTAGCCTTTCAATTCTCAAGTCTCAAATAATAGCAACTGAAGTGTTTTCCCTACTTATTGTAATGAATCATCTTGATCTTTTCATCTGACTGCATCTGATTTGAAAACATACCCACACAATCTTATGCTTCTAAGTAGCAAATAGAGACAAAATACATTAGACAAAGGTTTAGCAAACCAGGCTTTTAACCTGATATCCATTAATTGCCACACACAAGTGCGAGCCCAATCCATTAGCTGATAAGAAAGGAGCTTGAGATTACAGATAATTGCATGTACAAACCTGAGCAGTTGATATAGCATATGCATTTAGGTCGCAGTCAATGTAATAGCAGCTAACATGCAAATCTTCCCCCTGTCAAGAGAAAAAAAAAATCATCACTTCAATCACTGCTTTCACTCATAAATCAAGAAAGAATAGAAGTATCACAAGGAAGTCCATAATTAATAAATTCATGCCCTACATCACTTCCTAGTGATGCTCAGAGGATTGATTGGTACAAGAAGATCAGCATAAACGATTCCCTAACAACCAATTACAGTTATACTGGAGATGAAAATTCATTGACCTACATGATGTTGAACAACTTGGATGTTTCAAAACCCAACATTGTTGATGAGAAATTGTTTCATAGCAAGTAAATCCAAATGTAACTATCATTGGCAAGGAATTTTATTCTGTATACCGAATGCATAGCACTGAAAAAGTTTCTCCCAAGAGCCTATAAACTCCAGAAACTTCTTTCTTCTCTATTACAGTAGTTCGAGTATACTATTTCCTAGCAGGGAAGACATTGACTGCAGGTCACTGAAACACCATGTTTTTCCACAAGTTGACGGGTTAATGTAGATTTCATATCAATAAGTTCTTAGATAACAATGGCATTGTTTCAGTATCAATCACTAGTCATTGCAAACAGTAAATGACGTAATATAAACAATTAAATGCCCACTTCTTTTCAAAGTTTAAATCCGACTGGGGGCAACTGAACTTAACTTAAAAATAAGTAAAATACCATCTTTTTTCCGCTCAATTGATGTACCATCAGCACCAATTGTGCAGTCTAATGTTATACCAAGAAAGCCATGCACGAGTCAATAGAATCCCAATGATCACCTGAATGTGATCAATCACCGATCGCGCGGAATTCATCGAAATCCCTCGCTCCGCGGATGGACCTCCGCAAATCACTCCAACCCTCAAAACCCCATCTCTCTCCTTCTCCCTCACGACTCCATCATCCACCGCAACCGCTGTGGCTGCTTTCGAAGCAGCACGCGCGGTTCCAACTTCACGGGAACACCCCGCCCTTAAGCTCCAGCTCTTCGAACCCGGGTTCAATTTGAGCAAGCCCAGCGAGTGAGCCAACGGCTTCGACGCAGCAAGCAGCGTTCTCAGGTCAACAGCATCATGTCCCCTGTTCTCAACCAGAGAGAAGTTGGAGCTGAAACCGAAGGATGCCATTGCAGAGAGCGAGAGCGAGCGAGAGAGAGAGAGAAAGAGAGAGAGAAGATGATGAACAGGAAGAGCGAACTCAGGAGAGCAAGTTTCAGAGTGTTATAGTGAATCGAAGTGCCACCAGGCGAGCCATCAAGCCCACTCTGTTTTTGTCTCTGTCTCTCTGTCTCTCCCCAGTTTTGAAAATTAGTTTTAGACGGCAGAGCAACGCAACTGGAAGTGGTTGGGGGAAATTGACGGTTGTCGTTTTGGACCGAACGACAAAAAATTAAATCAATCAAATGGATTGATGAATTGATTATTTTTGCAATTATTGGTAATGGAGGATGGGGGATGAAGCAGGGGAAACGACAATCGACCTGGGCTCTTCGATTGGTATACGGTTGGGTAGAATCTGCTTAGTGGAAAACAAGAGCTAAAAGACAGAGAGAAACGACACTAATTGAAGGACAATTTTTTTCTCTTTTTTTTTTTTTATTGAATTTTGAGAGAGGCTTCGGACCAACATTGTACTTCTTTTTTGTTCTGGGGATGGCGGTGATGTTACGGTTAAAACTTGTGTGGTCTGGACCTACGTTGATTGACAAGTTACAACCGTTGCAAGTACAGAGTTTCACGTGAGATCCATAAGTCAATACGGTTGATTCATCATGAATTGACGTTACGTGAGAGTTTGTTTTTATTAGGCGCTTTAAGGGTATTTTTGCAAAATGGTTTTACTTCCGATGAATACTTTAATTTCTTTCTCAAGTCACATTCTTATGTAAGACAAGATAGCCCCATTTTTTCACTAAGCCAGGACTCTTTTCTTTTCTTCTAAGTTCCAACAGAACTTTTTCAAATGGGCTCTTCCCAACACGGTCTTTCCCTTATCTTTACTCTATAGACAGGACTGCAATGGGCACCAGGTGGAAGCAAACGAAGCGCGTCGTTCCTAGTGGAAATAAAGATGCCACTAACCCAAGCCGGCAGAGATAATGGCTAATAAAAGATCACCACGCCCACCGTTAAGGCTTTGAGGCCATCCCTGCACAAAGCTGAGCACTCAGGGCAAAAGGGCCTGACTTGGTCCACTGCCTACGTGCCCTTTACGCCCTACGGAAGAAGTGGACTTCATAAACAAGACGAACTTTAGTTTTCTAAAGGAAGAAGTGCTCATTTGGTCTTTCAAGTTCCAGCATTTTTCTATGCAGCCCTTAAGCTTAATAAACTTTTTTCAAAGAAGGAAAGAATAGGAGGGAAAGGGTATGACGCGCATATAGGTCACAGATAATCATTATTATATATATATATATATATATATATATATATATATATATATATATATTATTATTAATGCTTTAAAGTAGTGATTGTTCTTGAATTTATCAATGTCACGGGTATTGATTGATGTAGTTTGACTTCCTGTACTCTCTTAGAAAATTATATATATGCACGTCCCAATTAGCATCATTTAGAATATGAGATTAGTATTTATTACAATAAAGTTCCAAGGAGATATGACTCACATATTTTATAGACTAAGTTTGTATTTATTGTTGTTGTAGAAGTATAATTAAACAATTTAAATGAAATAAACATATTATACCATTCGGAATGTGTAAGAGATAGGCTTTTAAAAGAAATAAAAGAAAAGGAAGAAAACCCAAACCGAAGTCCATATTCTTCCATAGTCAAGCCCTAATCCACTTTCTTTTCTCTTTTAGTAGCTAATGCAAATGAAGAATAGCAGGAGAAAAGAGAACACCAGTCGACGAAAAATGAACAAGAATAAGAATGGAATAGGAGGGAAAGACAAAGGGGGTACTTGCATGTGCACCTAAAAGGCCACCAGGAGTCGGAATAATTTCATTTCATAGCGCCTGGTAAGGAATCAGACCATGTGTTCACATAATTTGAAGAGATTTCAAAATTGCGCTATACATGCAGGTTAGTGTTGATTTTAATTTGCTAGGTTCATTCTAAAACTTATTAGGCTGTAAAAATTATGTGGTAATGGAGGTTTAGGGTATTATAATATCATGGGATTATATAAAGGTTGATTCGAAGTTATAGATTGGTCAGAATAAACTTTTAAAATTTCATGCATGTTGCTGGCGAATTAAGAATTCCTAATTTTTGTGATGGTTTTTGTTCGTCTCCTGCCATCTTTTGAGTCAACAAAGCTTATAATCTATTAGTACTTCAAAAGAGATTTATTTTGACAATTAACTTGCTTGAATCAACATTTAGTATATGGTATGACACAAAAAAAATTGTAGAGTGAGCGCAGGTGGCCATACGTCGCACAAGTGGCTATCCTGAGGTCATTTGTCAACCTATATTGAACCATTCGACCCTAAAAATAGCATCACCTAGGAGAGTCACTCATAAGTTTGACATTCGATTAATGCTTTTTCATAGGATTTTGAAACTCTTTAAGCAATGTAGCTTCCAGTTTTGGCCGTTAGTTAGCGATAAGTGGTGTTTATGTCTTTTATGAATTTATATACTCATGTAATGAGTTATGAAAGAGCATATTTAGGGATAAGTATTCCGAAACTCCTACAACTTGTCACGAAAATGCATTTCAGTCCTAAAACTTGTAAAAAGTGCATTTAAGTCCTAAAACTTGTCAAATTGTTTCAAATGAGTCCTAAGATCGACGCCATTAGCATTTTCCGTTAAAAACACTGACATGGCATTTTAAATAATTTTTTATTTTCCAGGTTTATTTTTAATTAATTTTTATCCATTTTTAAAAAAAATAAGATTTAAAAACTAAAAAATTAAATTTATTCTTATCTTATTTTCAACAAAAACTAAAAATAAAAGTTAAAAAATTTATTTTTAAAATTTTTAAAATAAATTAAAAAAATAATGTAAACTTTTTAAATGTGTTTTTTTATAAATATTTTAACTAAAAAAATTATTTTTAATTAAAATGTTTTTTTATAAATATTTTAACTTTTTTAAAATTTTTTTGGTGAAAATAAGATAAAATGAATAAATTTGATTTTTTTAGTTTTTAAATCTAATTTTTTTAAATAATTAAAAAATTCACGTGTAAAATAAAAAATTATTTAAAATGCCACGTCAGCATTTTTAACGGAAAATGCTAACAAATCGATCTTAGGACTCGTTTGAAACAATTTGACAAGTTTTAGGACTTAAATGCATTTTTTACAAGTTTTAGGACTGAAACGCATTTTCGTGACAAGTTGTATGACTTCTGGAACACTTATCCCGCATATTTATTACATAAACTAGATTATGTGTTTACTACTTTTTAGTTAGCTATGAATGGTTTCAAAAACATTTCATAAAAAGTCTTATGAAAGGTTATACATATTGATTTAAAAACCTAGTTAATGAAATGAAATCTAAAATGATTTGAGAAATGCCTTATGAAGTGCATTCTGTTTTAAATGTTACACATTTTGGTTTATGGGTTAGTGGAGGATGATATTAGTAGTTTGACGCTCATTATCACTATATTTTAAAATTATTAAAGGGTTTGTGAGTATGCATATTATTCTTAAATAGTCCTTATGGGCCGAGTCACCAATAATATAAGTGGAGACTTAGTCTAGGGCGAATTTTGACCACCATTGTCACAAGACGTTAAATGTGACTATATTTGGATGTTGAGTACTAGATTGATCAATGAATTAACTATTTATGTTTATTTCAAGCATGAGATTGATTCAATGGACATGATCATTAATATATGCTTTGATATATCAATTAATGAAATATTTCTTATATATATATATATATATATATATATTTGTTAAAGAGATATAACTCTTTTTAAACTTATGCGTATATCATATACTAGATTTGAGGTAAATAAATTCTGACATTGTCTTGTACATATGCATATTGGATGTTTGATCTGCTTAAAAGAGATATATACTACTTATTCTATTAGGGCTAGATGGATCATCTAGAGGGAGTGTATAAGTGATGGTGCGGAATATAATAAATTTAAGACGATATTGCTCGAATAACTATAAGATCTTACTATTGTGCAGTTAACTCTATCACAAGTAAAATAAAGAAAGTAAAAGATAGAAAATTGCATACAAACGATTATAGTGGTACGATTTTTTGCAAGCCTATGTCTACTCTCCCATACTGACAGTTGATTGATTGAATTCTATTAGATAAATCCATTAGAGGTTACAAAATCCAAGTAATGAATACTCAAACTCGTGTGAACAAACCCTCACACTCTCAACCTCTAAAAGATTACACAGTACAACTCATAGAAACAAATGTATATAATTGAATATCACTCAAGAATTAGGAATTATAAACTTCAGAATTTCAACTTGCTATTCCCTTTCAGCATCTCAACCTTCTTTTGTAATCCTTATCATCCATGTTGACCGTTGGACATATTCTTAGAGGATCGCTCATCTAATCTACCCATTGGACTTGAACATTGTCAGAATATCTGATTGCTTCAAGGTTGAATTGAAGTCTCTTGTTGATTCTGTTGCTCATACAACAAATAGAGTTTCTATAGGAAGAGTGCTTCACTTGGAAATGATATTTCACCTATTGTAGATTGATTTATCCAAAACTTGCTTAATTCCATCTTGAGAGATTGGATTTGATATACTTTCCTTCTTGGATAGATTTTTTAATTATAGCAAGGCATCCACCAAATATTTGGCCGTTGCATGAAGATTATCTTCTTGATCAATGTCTCCAAGTATCAAATATCAAGGATATGGATTTTATCATGAATTAAAGTTTGATTCTATGAGTCTGATGAGTAACGTCTGATAGTGCTAATCATCAAAATCAAATGATGATTAAAGAAAATTTTGTTAATTATCAAAACTAATAAAGGAATTTTCTTCAACATACTCAACTGTGTTTACTCACTCCATTCAATTCAAATATCTTAGAGGTTCTTCAAGTTGTGGTAAGGAGGCCGAGAGCATTATCAACGAGGGAAATTTTTGGTAGTTGAATTTTGGGTATGACTTGAGATAATTGAATTTATATGATGATGGTTTTGGGTTTAGTTAAGTTGGAGATGTGTGTGTGTATGTGTATGCATGTGTGCATATATATATGGATTTTAAAAATTCTTACTCAGTAACCAACTCACTATTCGATCATATATATAGATGGATACATATTTGGCATAATACCACAAAAATTCAAAAACCAATATACCCATGCCACATTGCCACATTTACTCAAATTAATTTTTGTGCAAGAAAAAACTCTCAAACTAGTATACCTATGTCACATTTACCCCAAATTAATTTTTGTGGCACAAGTGTACTAGTTTGAGTTTTTTTGTGACATAAAAATTAGTTTGAGATAAATGTGATATGGGTGCACCAATTTAGCATAAATGTAGTATACATGTATATGTTTGGGGTTTTTATAGTATTAACCTTATATATTTTGATAATAGGTAATTAGTTTGCGTTCAAGGCAGTGTCCTTCAGGTAGAAGGGCGATTATGTCATTTCTCTTGTACTTGTAAAGTTGAGATACAACATTCATTGATATTGGATATTATGAGGTTGGATTGTAGTTTATTACCTATTAGCCTTTAGTTAGGTATTAAAATATATGTTTTTTTTTTTTTTTGGTCTAATGATCATGGATTTGACTCAAATATGCTTGTTTCGCTTCATAAAAGTTGTGGAGACAAGCGAGCCATTACCTCCAATGTCAAAAATGCATCTTAAGGTTATTGAGGTATGGTAACAATAAAGAGACAAGGGGATCATTATGATGGATGTCCCAACTTGCAAGAAGTAAAGAGATAAGCCCCACCTACCTACCACCGCAACTAATGTAGTTAGAATTTGTGAAATTATGATTGATATTCGTCATCAAGTGAAGAAATTTTGTAGAAGCGAACCTATCAACTTCGAGAATGACAAAGAGTGCACTTCTACCCAATTTAGAAAAGCAAATCACACACTTGAATAATTAACAAAGCAATAGGATGGACTAGTGATTAAGAGTTGAAGTTAGAAGAGAAATAGATGGACTATGCATATAGACTTTAAGCTTAAGAGGAACTTTGTGAAATAGGATTGTGAAAATATTAAGTTTTGGTCTTGCAAGTAACAAATTATTTTATAATTGTTGATCTTTTACAATTCTAATTTATAATTCTTGGAGCGATTAGAATCCTAGTATTTTATTTATATCAAAGTAACAATTTTAGAATTGTTAAGTTTGAACTTTGATCTCATGCATCAAGTGATGATCTCTTGCGCATTTGGATATTATTCACAGAGTCACAAGTTACTGTTTCTATCAAAGTAATTAGGTGGATTTAGATGGAAAATTTTAAGTTATGATTTTTCTTAGATAAAAGCTTCGATCCTTCATTAAAAAGTCATGATTATTTTTATGGATAAGTTATGATCTATGCATAATAAGTTGTAATTTTGATAATGATGTCATTATTGGTTGAGATAAATTATTATTTTCTAGTTAGAAAATGACAATTTTACATTGAAAATCTTAATGTTTATGTTGCGATATTTGACATAACATGAAATAATCTTCGAAGTCATAAGTAGGAATTGTGATGCATGACATATATGTACTTGTGATTTATAGGTTGGAATAATAGGTGCAACCTTCATAGGCATAACTTGTGAATTTTCTGAGTAACGGGTTATAATTTTATTCTAAAGAACTTTGTGGAACTAGTAGAAATTATCAATTTCAGTTGTGTTTAAAAAAAAAATGATGAATGTAGGGTAGGTGCCTAAGTTAATGATCTAAGAAGTGTTAAATTTAGGCGATGATATCATAAGTAGTTATTTATAAGTCAGAATAATTGGTGTGACTTTCATAATTGTAACTTGTAAACTTTTGAATAACTTTTGATCTTACTCTAAAGAGCTTTGTGGACCCAGTAGACATTATAAATTCAGTTGTAGTGTTTTTTAAAAAGAGAGAAGTGTACAGAGTCTTAAAACTTGTCATGAAAATGTAATTGAATCCTAAAATTGACAAAAAATGCAATCAAGTTTTAAAATTTTTCGAACTGATGCAATTAAATCATTTTGTTAATTTTGTCCAATTTTGCTAACGACAAATTCTAATGTGATTTTTTTTATTATTTTCTCTCTCTTAGGTGACGTCAACTAGGCTAAGACATGAAGGATAAGGCTAAAAGGATGTCATCTTGGTTCAAATATAATTTTTTTTTAAATTTAAATATTATTTCAATTACATAAGATTAAATTATATTTAAAAAAAAAATCGAGCGAGGAAAGGGGGAGGAAATATTTAAATTTTAAAAAATAGAGGGGGGGGGGGGGGGAAGGGGGAGGAAGGCAAAACAGTGAGAGCCTATAAATCCCTTGCCACCACCGTCCCACCATCGCCGAAAGGGCTAGCGACTCTTCAAATGGATAATATGATATTCTTAGGCTATGTATTTAATTGAAGTGAAGGGAATATAGAAGAAAAAGAATCAATAGCGAATTTTCCAATTTTGATGACTATAGAAGATGCAAAATATTTTATTTTGATGGGTATTTTATTGATTAGATATCAAGTATCAACAAATGCTAACGAATTTTATGAAGTTGGAGAAAATTTTAGTAAAGGTATTATGTTAATAGATGATACTTCATGACTATTTAAGGCTATCTAAGAATCTATATTTTTCCTTTAAAAAAAGAGTACTTAAATGTTAGATTGCTCCAATAATGTGATCCTTTAGGCTCGACAAATTCTAAGTACCAAATCTTGATGGATTGGATTGAGGATGGAAATGTAAAAATTAATAAACTAGACAATAAATTCGAAGTAGAAAATATCTAGAGGAAATAGATGGAAAAAATAATTTCAGACTCTGATTACATAAAATGATAGAGTTGTGGCCTATGCCTTTAGAAACTTAAAATCGCATGAGAAAACTACCCCATTCATGATCTAAAGTTAGCAACCGTTGTGTTTGTTTTGAAAACATGATGACACTACTTGTTTGGTAAATAATGTGAAGCTTTTTCACAAATCGTAAGAGCCTGAAGTATTTTCTTACTTAGAAAAAACTAAACATGAGATAGACAAGGTGGTTAAAGATTATGAAAAATGATAATCTATCTATCACTTATCATCCAAGCAAGGCAAATGTGGTGGCAAATGCCTAAAGCATACGTAACATGGCAACATTTCTTACTATTTAGAAGTTTATTCTTTAAAATATATGAAAGTTTGACCTGGAGGTATTAATTCATTAGCTCAGTGCTTGACTAGGTAATCTTCATGTGCAACTAATCTTGATTAATTAAGTCAAATCCAAACAAAATAAAGATTTTCAATTGAGGGAAATCGAAAAAGATGTAAAAGCTAAAGGGGGACAAGTAAATTTCAGTATCTATGTAGATGGGGATTATTAAGGTTGTTGTAGATAATATGTCCCTGATAATTCAAAATTTAAAAATGATATATTACAAGAAGTTTATAGAATCGGATTCTCAATTTATTTAGGGCACCAAAATGTATAAATATTTGAGAGAAAGACTACTGGGGAGCCTGAGGATGAGGCAAGGCACATCCCTTATTCATTTGAAAGTTGTGATAAGTTCATATTTTGAAAAAGAATTTGTCTTAAAGAGGATAGAATGTGAGAGATGGGCTTTTAAAAGGAAAAAGAAGAAGGTAGTTCATATTTTTTTATAGTTATGCTCCAACCCACTTTCTTTTCTCCAACCAATGCAAATATAGTATAATAGAAGAAAAGCGAACATCAGTCTAGAAAAAATAAGCAAGAAAAAAAAAAGGAAAAGAAGAAAATAGAGAAAAGGAAGAGAGGAAGAAAACAAGAAAGAGGGAAGAAGGCCATGACATGTTGGATTAACTCTATTTTGTAACACCCAATAAGGATTTGAACCTTTTGTTCATCTATTTCAAAGAAATTTTGAAATTGAATTGTACATTGGAACTAGTATAGATTTTCATTTGTTGGTTTATTCTAAAGCTTATTGGGTCATGAAATTATGTTGTAATAAAAGTTTAGTGGTGTTGTGGAGTTGTGGGATTTTATAGAAGTTGATTTGGGATTACAATTTTGTGGAAACAAATTTTCAAAGTTTCACGCAAATTATTGGCTATTTACAAATTTCTTGTTGTGCAATGGTTTTTGCTCATCTTTGGCTATCTTTTGAGTCAACAAAACTTGTGATCTTTTAATACTTTAAAAGAGTTTTTTTTAATTGTAAATTCAATTGAATAAAATTTCGATAAAGAGTGATATGGCACAACAAAGTTCGTAACACGAGCATAGCTAGCTATTCGTCGCACAAGTTGTTGTCTTACTTCTTTTGTTGACTCGTAGTGAATGATTCTACCTTGAAAATAATGTCGTCTAGTGGAATCTTAGTCACAGTTAGTTCATGCATAAATTTGACTTCAGTTAATGCTTCATTGATAGAATTTGAAAACTTTCTAGACAACATAACTTTCAATTTGGGCTATTGGTTAGCAGTGTATGATGTTTGTCTCTTCTATGAATTCATAAACTCATGTCTTGAAAGTAATGAAATTCCAATATAATATGGGTCATGAAATAGTATATTTATTGTATAAAGCCGAATCAAGCTTTTACTACTTCTTGATTATATGTAAATAGTTTAAGAAACGTTTTAGAAAAAGTACTATGAAAGATTATATACTGATTTGTGAATCTGATTAATGAATTGAAATCTAAAATGATTTGAGAAATGCCTTATGAAGTGTAATCTACTTGATGAATTGATTTGTAAAAGGTACTAAATTTTTGTTTATGAAATTGATTTATGACATGAATGTATCTCGACTTTACGAGCGAATGAAATGTGATGTTAATAATTTGGTGTTCATTATCACTATATTCTAAGTCTATTAAGGGGTTTGTGAGTATGCATATTATTATTAGGACAAACCTTATCAATCAATCCACTGGCAATGCAAGGTACATATGCGTAGTGAATACTTGATCTACTTAGAAGAGATATGTATAATGAGTATTATTATTCACACCATTTAGTTCATATTTTTTGGAAATTCTTCAACTAGTGGCAAACAGATCGAGAATACTATTTGTGGGAGAACTTTTCATAGTTTTTGGGTATGAGTTAAGAATATTTTGATGTATGTATGTATGTAGTTTTTAATGGATTTCAGAAACTGTTATTGTGACATGGAATTTTCCATGGAATTTTCCATGTTCAGTAATAATGTTTAGGATGATTTTTCAAGATCATAGTCGGCCGAACTATGATGCTTTGAGATTACATTGATAGATGTCGTCGTGTATGTTGATGGTGTAGAGATTACAATAGCTGATTTACCACCAAATTAGTTGTAAAAAATATAGACAAATTACATATTTGATTATTTTAAGTTTAAATTTATTGAATTGAAAATTTTCCTAGCATTTGGCATTACTTAACAATAATTTAAGTGTATTTGAGATATTTTTTGGATTTATCAATGTTTAGAATGGATGTTGGTTTCCTTATTTGCATAATCATTTAATAAATATTTTGATAACTTGACAAAATATCTACTTTAAAAACCCTATAGTTGAGCCGTTAGCCATTTTTTCAATTTATGCACACCTATTTTCATTAATCCTAAGTGTTTTGAAACCCCCCCCCCTCACTCTTAATTTGAGACATTAAACTCAGGCTAGTAATGATTTCATCATATCATCTATTTCAACTATTACTAATTAATCTTTTGATGGCTCATTCTTTTACTTGATCAAAAAGCTCTCTCTCAAAATGTCACACCCCGATCCTCCAAGCGCGCGCCCATTCCTCCTTGGTCAATTAATAATGACGTCTCAGGACACGTCGCCAACCCATTCTTTTTAAAGCGCATGCAGAAACAGATAATAATCCCCAAACAACAATTGGACGAGATAGAAAAGTAGAGCCTCAAAATTTTCAAACCAAAACAAACCCTCTTATAAACAAACAGGTTCATATACAAGATCAGGTTGTTTAAAAAAATGTCGGCTTAACAAAAAGGGGACCGTCCTAACACCCACCCACCAGTTAGACCCGTTTGTCGATTCTTTAGCCTCCACCTTCCAAACCCTAGGCCTCCGGTCCTTCATGACCGCTATCTAGGGACTTGAAATTGTTATCCCACAACGAGGTGAGACAACGTATCAACGAGTTCTACCCCCTAAAACTCGATTAAAAAGAAAATACACCCAAAGGACTGCCTAAGCACAATCACGAGTTAAAGAGCTTACCTTAGCCTTAGTTCCTTCCTGCAAGTCAGTTTAATTCATAATTATTGACAAACCACATCATCCAATCAATTTGGATTGACTCAGCGATCAACGACTCAGTCGATTACATGTCATTGAGACCATCACACGGTCATTCAGACTATTCATTCTCGACTCTTGATCATGGCCCTACAGGCATAATTTGGGTTAAGTGGTCACACGGCCCCATTGACATAATTTATACATAGTGGAATCACGGCCCCACTCGGCAAATTTATACTTAGTGGTAATCACACCCCCATTCAGCAAATTTAGACTTAGTAGAATTACGGCACCACTCGGCAATTTCAGACTTAATGGAATCATGGCCCCACTCGGTATAACCATACTCGGTGGTTCTCTTGATTTAGTTCATAGTCTCACACGGCAATTTTCCAATCAATTGTACAATCCAGCATTTAGTCGCATAATCCAACTAATTCACAACTACCACACAATTACACAAATTATCACTCAACTTCACAAAACAACATTCAATTACATAAACTAAACACATCATTGCAATTAGCTTGAAATTCTATCGAGCGGCTCTCCTAGTATAATTTCTAGAAAATATTTATTAATTCATAATTAAATAAATTCTGAAAATTATTTTAATTTAAATAATAAAGAATACAATTTAAATAATATTTAATATTAATTAATTTAAATAATTAATTAAAGTCTAAGCATGATTTACATTAATCTAATTACATAATTAGACTAATTAATCCAACTCTTGATCTAATCATCACGTAATCTAATTAACATTTAACTAAGTTAATCTAACAACCTAAACATATTTAGACTAATCTAAACATCCCTTAAACGTCATTAACCTATTAAGCGAGGATTAATGAGCTAAACTCACCAGTTTAGTGTTCCTGTGAGTCCACGGCAATGGTGACGCTAAGATGGGTGACAAACCTCCAAGCGGTGACACCAACCAAGGCCGGGAAGGGCTTGAAAACGAGCCACGAAATCCTAGTCTCCTTACTGGTTCGATTTCTGCTTCTGCTCTTGCTGGATAGAGGAGAACCAAGGTTGAATGGCGAAGAAACAAGCTGATCAGAGCTCCGCAAGTGGGTGGTCAACAACTGGTGGCTCCTGGGGGTCAAGGGGGTCTTATAGGTGGATAAAATGAGCAAAGGAATGGTCGGAATGGGAGAAAAATGAAGAAAAACGCGAAACAGTGCAAGCGAGCGGCAGACCGACAGACCGGCGACCAGTTTCTTCTCTACGACATACCGAACGGCCGGTGGCTCCGTTCTAGGTGAGGTTGGGCTCTTTAGAACAGTCTGGATGTGCTGGTCACGGTAAAGGATGGATCGTTGGCTAATTCGTCGGAAATACCACTTTCAACTCAAATCTTTGGCGAAAAGTCAGTTGGAGCAAAAATTGAAAGAGAGGAAAACATAGGGGAAAATGAGGTCCAACAGTGGCTTTGCGTGGGGGATGGAGCTGCGGTTTCTCTGGTTTCTCTAAGGTCTCTCATGCCTCAACAATGGAGAAAGCAAGGGGATGGAGGAGGAAAAAGCTTCAGCTGAAGAGGGGGACCCCAAAGGCCTTCCTATACTCCCAACACTTGCCCATTGCACCTAAGAGCTGCCCCCACCACTTTAGCCCTATCCTCAGCCCTTTCTCTCTCCTCAAAGCTTCCTCAACACACCATTGAAGTAGTCCAAATGTTCCTCCCCCTATGGCATACGAATTTGTGACTTTTGTTCCTCAAATTCCATCAAATCCCTTCAATCCTCCCTCAATTGAGTCCAATTGAGCTCCATTTGATTTCCATAAATCCAACCAAAGTGCCATCATCCCAATCCACATTTTTCCTCATCATATAGTTCAACTTGAATCCCAAAAGCGTGACCAAAAACGGGCCTACGAACTTCCCGATCCAAAATACCCTTACTTTGGATTTTTCGCCGAAAATCTCGATTTGTGGAAAAATCTTTTCCTAAAATGAATTATAACATGACAGAACTTTCAATTTTTGAAATCAGGTTTAAATTTACGGTTAATTTCAATCTGGCGCGATTTGAGTACGTCCTAACTTACCGATTAGCTTTTAGAAACTTTTCGTGCAATTGACCTGGGGTTGATTATTTTCAAGTGACAAAGTACATTTTAGACACATTGGCGACTCTTGGTTGTCGTGGAAACTTCAAGGTTTCAAATACAAACACAGGGTACCAAAACGACAGAGAAATCGGTCTAGTGCCGATCGGCAATAATTTTACAATTAGGTGGAATCGCCCACACTTAATCACATGATTCTGTCGAATCGACCTATCTCCGGTCTCTAATCGGTCTGTGCTATAATGACTCTTACAGATTAGCACGGTCGAGTAATCGATTCCTAGTCGAATTCTCAAGTCTATTGCGTTTAGATTCCTTAACGACTTCACTTGATAGGCTAGTTATCTTGTGAGTGGCCAACTCAAAGAAAAGAGCTATAGGCATGAAGATAAAATGCCCAACTTATTCAATTGAAAAATGAATTGGCAAATTCAGGATGTCACGCAAAATATTTCTCATTTAGCTTTTCATATTGAATCACATGTAACTTTTGGGTTGGAACATTTATCTCTTAATAAATCGTAATCTTCTAAATTCATTCCGCTAGGCCACATCATCATAAAGAACCATATGATTTTTCCATTTGTGATATTCTAACTTGAATACATCTCTTGCGTCCTCCACCTAACAATTTTTAATCTTGAATTATCATTTCTTTTAACCTTAGTTACTTACTTTTATTCCCACTGGCCTTTAAATAGGTCTATTTATGTCTTCAAACTTCAAAAAAAATAAAAAAATTACCAACTTATTCTCGCAAAGGAAAAAAGATCTCTCGTCCATTTCCTCTTCTATTCTCATTTGCTAATTCTTCAATTTGAAAGTAAAGATTTCATCTTTTGAGAGTTACAAGGTAATTTGATGATTGTATTCTCATTTCTTAAACAAGTTTTATTAAAAGATTGAAAGATGTTAATCTTGTTCTTACTTATCTTGCTTTGAAGGAGATTAAAGCTTTAGTTTGTTCAAGTTTTGTTCACGGTAAGTGAAAACTCAATAGGCTAAATTAGGTTGATATACTTAGTACTCTTGATTTGGTTGGTTGACATTTATTAAATTTAGTTATGCTTAAATTCAATTATAAGTGTTAGTAAATCTCAACAATGGTGTGTTGAGATATTGTGATGATGTGATTTGTTTTCATGGGTTTTTACATCCCTAAAAGGAGTATGATTGATTTCCGTGTGGTGTGATAATTTGTTAGATGTTTAAAATGTGAAAATGATTAAATTAAGCTTGAAACGTTCTTTTCGTAAATTATGATTCACCGGCCATTGCTCATATTCACTTTATATTTATCTGTCGATACTCAAATCCACTTTCCGATTATAACCACTTTTAAGTATCACTATTTGCTGCTAATATTGACTTGCTAAGTATAATTACACATTGGTCATATGCACTTGCTAAGTATAATCACATACTCCTCATTCAGTTTTTGAGTATAACCACATTGTTTATATCCACTTATTTGAGCATATCCATTTACCTAGTATATCCAATTTCTAAGTATATCCACTTGCATAATATATCCGCTTAACGATTATACTCACTTGTCAATTGTACCTTGAGTGAGTTAACTTAAGGATGTCAAAATGAAACCTTCTCTAGTAGGTGTGTTGTTTGGAGACAAATTAGGTGGAAGCTAGTGATTCTGTAACGATCCGGTCTAGTGATAGCGAGAAGTGATCACAAGGGCTAGAGGGCTCGAATAAGGAGTAGCTCTTGGCAGGCTTATAAGATGACAAACGGAGTAAGAATGAATTTAATTGCATATCGAACAAATTCAAATGACTTGTAAGCTAGGATGTTCGAGAATATTCAAGATGCCTCATGAGTTAAGATGAGTCATAACTAGTGACAAGTATGAACTCACATGTATATATTAGTGAACTTCATTACTAATATGAACTCACCATATGTATTGGTAAGCTTCATGACTAGTGGATAATACATACTCCCTATATATAGGGATGAGCCATAATGTGATATTTGTGCATCATAATATAATATATTGTTTGCTTGCATTTGAGTAAATGATCCTACACAATATTGTTAATAGTTTCCATTGACATATTGTGATAGTAAAGATAGAACGTTTGCTTATACATTTGCTATATATGATTATTTTGCACCATTTGAACTCATTGCATTTGTTGATATTAAGTTGAGTGGTAAGATGATCTCCTACTTTAGATGTAACATCCTCAATTTCGAGCCATGAGAATAGGGCCTCTTGATGAACTAAATCCAAGAACCATCATTAGGATAGGTGACTCACATGCTTATGTGTCCCTTTAGGCTTAGGCTATAGTGGCATTAATATGAGACTTGGAAGATAAGTTTTACCCAAACTCAAGAAAATCTATTACACGTCTATTTGAATGGTAAAGAGACCAAAGACCAAGTTTTCTTAAAGACCAAGATTGGTCTTAAATGTTTTTGGAAGCTAATTATTTAATACCATTTAATGCATTTTGATGAATCATAAGTTTATATGTGCCTCTAGCCTTAGGTCATCATGATACTAATTTGAGAATTGCGAGTTAAGTTTTTGCCAAGCTTAGATAACTTAGTGGAACATGGTCTCATTTTCATGTTTAGCTTATACTTTAGAAGAGACAAAAGAAAAGACTTTAAAAGGCTTGGCTTAGTTTAGATAGCAAGTTAGGGATAAGAGAAAATCCAAACCTCATGATGGCATAAATCTAAGCATTAAATGAGGAAAAGTGAGTCATGCGCTCGTGTTTCAACTATTGGACATAGCCATCTTTAGGGTTATATTGAGATTTGGAGAAAGATTCTAGAAAGGCTAAACTTGGAGAGCAAGTTTTGTTTAGGCATGTGATGACTATCTTGGCCTAATGATTACACCAAATATAAACATTAAATGAATGGGGCTGAGGTGTATGCTTAAGTGTCATTTAATAGAATAGGCCATAATTATATCTAAACTAAGTCTTGGAGAGTAAGTTAGACATTTCATCATCACAAGACTTAGGTGGCCCGATGAGGAAGAGCACAAGTATCTTTCTAAGGGCCCATTTGATAACCATCCAAACAATGCCAGATTCTATTCTTTTGTTTTCGGGAATAATTTTAGAACAGAATCGTGCTTGGTAAAATTTTTGTTCCTAGGAACAAATTTCTATTTTTTTGTTCCCGGAAGTAGATTTGAAACATAATCAAGAATAATAAAAAAAATTGATTTGTTCCCGGGAACAAATCTAAAAATCAAACCCATATTCTCTCTTCTTCTTCCCTTTTTTTTTTTCTTCTTCTTCTTCTTTCGCCACCGCCGTGGTTGCCGTCCGCCGCCCATTGCCGCCAGTCACCGACAACCGATCCAGCGAGCTCGCCGGAGGTAAGCCCAGCCACTGGTGGGGCTATGCGAGCCTCCCAGTTGGCCAAGCGGGCCTCACCCAGCCCCACCGGTGGCCAGGTAGCCACCGGCGAGGCTGTGTGAGCCTCACCCAGCTGCCAGCGACGCTCCGATGAGGTTGTCAGCCCTCCAATGACTAACCACTTGAAGAAGAAGAATAAGAGAGAGAAAGAAAAAAAAAAGGAAAAAAGTAAAAAATTATTTAAAAATTAAAAGAAAAATGATTTAGAGTAAAAATTTTGAGCACGATACCAAACGCAATTTTATTCCAGAATCAGAAATTTTGGACAGTTACCAAACAGCTTAAAATGCTTGAAAATTGTTCCCGGGAACAGAGTAAAAAAGAATCATTTCAGATGAAAAATTATTTATGGGAACAAAATCGTTAACAAACGTGCCCTAAGAGTCTAGTCTTGCCACCTCTTCTTCCATAGCCTTGCCACCCCTCAATCTAAGTTTTCCACCTAAAGAGATCCTATTTGTTCAATTGATAAGATAATGATGAGAGATTTGCCTATAAATAGAGGCATCCTCCCCTCATTTCCTCACCCCATCTCTTCTCTCTCACTCTCTTTTTCTCCCACGCCTTCTTACTATCACCCCCTTTCCCTCTCTTGGCCACTGCCTCATCAAACGACCCTCTCTTGGTAAAAACCCATATAGTTCATCGAGATTTATCAAAGGTAAGTAGAATTCCTACTCCTTGGCTAGGGCAATATGCTAGATCATTGAGTTTAGTGATATGCTTACCCTAAGTGGTCGTTTATATGTCGCAGGTCTACTTTGTATGGTTTGCTCATGTGTAGGTTAAGATGGAAGATAATGAGCCGACTTGTGCAACAAATGGTATGTGATCATTAAATGAAAGAAGAAAACCCTCATCACGAAACATTGGCGGCAATGCCTCATTCATGAGAACATGATACCCAAATTAAGCTAGGATGCATGGATTAAGCCCAGATGTATTGGGTAAGCTAACCCTCGAAATGCCTCAGTTGAGCTAGGATGTGTGTTAATTAACCCTTTATGCATGTCGATATGTTTATTACTATGTGACTTGGTGTGTTCATAGATAAACTGAAGATAATTACGCATGGAAGTTACGCCGAAGAGACGCATATATGTAGTCGTGGTGAAGTAGTAATATTGTTATCGATATGCCATTGATATTACAATATGAGTATTGGACATGCTAAATTTGATGACAAGATGTCATCTTGGTAGAGGATTAAATGGTTTTTACTCACTAAGTCATCATCTCACTCATTGTTTTTCCGACTTGTAGGCATAAAAGCCTCACACCAGTTTTGGGAGCTACAATTATATTAAAGGAGATAAGAATTCCCTTGGCCTACACAGATATATAAGAATGATGTAAAATAAAGAGGCCCATAGAAAGGGCTTGTAAATATAATAATGTAATATAGTAGCAATATGCTTTGAGTAGTGTTTTCCTGACTACTATTTGTTTGTTGTGTTGTGATCAGGTGTTGATGTTGTACTGCTTTCACATATTCTTAAATAAAATAAAATAAAAAAAAGGTCAACGATGCGCCTGGGACATCGCAACGATAACCCGCGACCTCGATTCGCTGTCATTACATTTTTGGCATCAAAGCAAGGTTATTACTTAAAATGATAAGGGGCGCCAAGAGTTATGGGATAGTTAGCTAGAAAAACACTTTGTGTATGTGGTTTACTATTTGACTAATGTTCGCAATGGTAGTTCGTGACCATTAATCTCTTATTGTGTTATAGAAAAGCTTTCATAGAATTCATGTAGTTGTAACATGAATAATCAAGTTTAGGTGACCACAAGAGGAAAGTCGACTTAAGACTAGTCGAGTTCTAAAGGAAATTTAAAGGAGGACACCCGATTAGATGAAATTCTACAAGCTCTTGAGACTATTGGAAGCATAATGGGGCAGCAAGCACAACATCAAGCGGCTTCTACTTCTAGAAGTACCTCTGTGGTTGGAAATGGAAGTGGAAATGGCGAACGTCTCATGCAAGGACTTGTGGAGCAATTAATGTTGCAACCCCCAAAGTTTGCTGAAGTAGGAGATCTCAAAGAAGCCGAATGATGGGTCAATAAGTTATAAAAGATATTCGCACTTTTAAAGTGCTCTGATCAAGATAAAGTGACCTTGGCAATATAGCAGCTAGAAGGTAATACTAGTCACTAGTGGAAGGCAAAGCAAGGACTGGTGTTTCCTCCTGATATTGCTATAAATTGGAATGTGTTTATTGAGGCATTCAATAGAAAATATTTTTATGAATGTGCTCGTGACAAGAAGATGGTGGAGTTTCTACGATTCCAACAAAAAAAACATGACCGTTGATCAGTACAAAGCAAAATTTGCCGAACTATTAAGATACGCCCCCAAGTTGATTGAGGATCCAGTGGATAGGATGAAGAGATTTCCGAATGACCTGAAATCTAGAGTTTATTAGTGCCACTGAATCTCAAGAACTAAAGCGAGCTATATGAACGAGCCCAGCTAATAGAAAGAGATTCTCTAGAGCGAGTTGCCACGGCAACTTATCAAGGAAGGCCTTATTATCCAACCTCTCAAATCAACCAGCATCGCCACAAGAGGCTGATACAAGAAAAAAGAAATGTCCATTTGCTTCCAACAAGAAGAATAAGACCCTGAGGCCGACCTTTGCTCCAAGTGGTGTATGTCGCAATTGTGAAAAACGACATGGCAATGCTCCATACTTGACTCGAACAGGAGCTTGTTTCAATTGTGGTTAGCAAGGCCACATTATTAAAGATTGCTCACAATGGCAGCAAATGATGCTGCTACAACAACCGCAAACAATGTTACAAAACGAAGCACTACAAGATGACATTTCCCAATGTCCGCTAGTTTAGGGAAGGGTTTATGCGGTCACTCAAGAGGAAGCGGAAAACTCCAATACTGCTATTACAAAATGAAGTACTATTCACCATAGAATGTAAGGAGTGTGGGATTGTTATAAGTAAATAAGAGGAAACGGTATATCTGATTGTGTTGGCCATGTACGGCATTGACATCATTATAAAAATAAATTATTTTAAGGAATGCCTTATTTTATCAGAATACGCAGCGAAAGCGTGATTGAGCCAGAAATAGTACCCAAAATTAAGACACTACAATAGACAGACGGTCAAACAAAAGAACCATCTAAATGTCGAAAGGCATGTTACAAGCTTGTGTTATCGACTTTAGGAGAAGTGGGGGTGAGCACCCACATCTCGTCGAGTTTGTCTATAATCGTAGTTACTAGCAGAGCATTGACATGGCTCCATTCTAGGCACTGTATGGTCGAGCTTGTAGAAGTCCAGTCTGTTGGAACAAGGTCAGGGGAAAGAAGATCATTGGTACAGAGTCGACCTAACTTACAACAGATGTAGTGCGGGTAATTAAGGAAAGGCTTAGGTTAGCTCAAAGTTGGTAGAAAATATATATTGATAGGCGGAGGAAACCTTTAGAGTTTCAAGTAGGTGACCATGTCTTTCTTAAGTTGTCACCTATGAGAGGAGTATTGTACTTTGGAAATAAAGGAGAGTTAAGCTCCAGATACGTAAGACTTTTTGAAATCCTAGAACATATAGCGAATTTGGCCTATTGGCTCGCGTTGCTGCCAAAACTTGCTAAGTACATAATGTCATTCATGTATCGATGTTGAAAAAGTATAAATCCAATCCAGCACATGTACTAAATTTCAAAGAAATCGAAGTAGATGACATAATGTCGTATTTAGAGGAGTTGGTGTGAATCATGAATAGGAAAGAGCAAGTGTTGCGGAATAAGGTCATTCCCTTAGTTAAGGTCATTTGGCGAAATCATGGAACATAAGAAACAACCTAGGAAAGTGAGGAATCGATGAGGCGTCAATACTCACATTTATTATAGTAATCAGGTATGTACTTAAATTTGGAGGGCGAATTTTCTTTTTAGGGGGGTAAGAATTGTAGCATCCTCAGTTTTGGGCCATAAGAATAGGGTTTCTTGATGAACTAGATCCAAGAACCATCATTAGGATAGGTGACTTACATTAAGGGTGAGCACAGTTCCCAGGTAGAACCTGGAATTGAAGAACCGGACCAATGGATTTGGCTTGGTTCCCAGTTCTAGGAAGAGAGGTTCTGGTTCCCGGTTCTTTTTTTTTTTTTTGGAATCGGGTTCCTAAACCCAAAAGTAAAATCCCTAATTTCTTTTTTGTTTCTCTCTCCCCATCCCCAAATCCCCCCTAAGTCTTATCTCCTCTCGGTGACGCCCTCGACAACAACTTGACTTCCCTTGCCACCCTCGACACCACCGTCTTGACCCGTGATGTTGTTGTTGATGCCGTTGCTACTCCGTTTGACCTCGCCACCCTTGATGTCGCCATCTCAACCCACGACTCCACTGCTACTTCGTTCTTCCTCTTGCCGCCAATTCCGCTTGTCTCACCGCCAGTCATCTCCTCTGACTTGCTTGATCCTCAAGTATACTCTCTCTCTCTCTCTCTCTCTCTCTCTCTCTCTCTCTCTCTCTCTGTGGCAAACTCTACTTGGTTGGTTGGTGTCGCCGCTCTTTCTTTTTCTTTCTTTTTCTGGACTTTCAGTTTCCTTGTTGCTCTGGTTCGTTTTCTAACATTGCTCTTTTCTTTCCAAGTGAAATGCTAAGGTTAGTTTTTGGTAAGCGGGTGGAGAAGTTCGACAATTTTGCTCTAGTCTGTTTTGCTTTGATTTTGGTGGAGAAGTTCGACGGTTTTACTATGATCTTTTTAAAACCCATTGTTGACAATATATAATTGCATTTTTATAAATTTCATTTGTTTTTGTTTTGTTTCGTTTTAAGTCTCCTGGTGATTTTGCTTCTACACTGGGGTTACTTTGACTTCTTGAAGTTGTAAATGCATGCTTAGCATAGTTTCTTGATTAACATTGTTCTTTACTGAATACTTTACATAGATCATGAAGCTTTTGAATTCATTCTTGTTTATTTACACAATTAGCATGCGCATCCAATCAATGAGTCCTTATTCTTAGATAGAGTGCTTTTGAATGTTAGTCTTAACCTTGCTTGTTATCTTCTTTGGACAGATTCTATGATGAACTCTGACAAAGGAACATCTTATGACTATTGAAGGTATCTACTTATTGGAAGGAGCGAAGCACTGTTAGTATCAGTTTATTGCTTCAACCTTAAACTTAATAAGGACAACCTTTGTAGAGAGCATTTGCAAAGGTTTCTTTATTGATTTACCCAATGAGTTGGTGCAACATGATGGCATAGTATTACTTATGTATGCAATATTCCCAATGCTCTGAAAGAAGCTCCTCATTGATGTTGTCTTTGTGCAGACAATAGCCTAGAAGGAAGCACAGGATGAAATCAAAATCTTCATGTGTAGACTTTCAGACTTTGAGATTATAAGAAGCTTACACTGTAGTTGATATGAGAGCTTGCATGAGGATAAAATGTAAAATAGGTGGAAAGAAAGGAAAATGACTTTCAAACTTCAAGATTATAAGAAATCTTCATGTTGTCTTGTTGTTGCTAGTTGGGCTTAATTGTGTGATGACATCGCTGCTATTTAGACTTCGACGACAAGCAGCCCGTGTGTTGACAAGCTGCCATGGAAAAGAGTCCCGCATGCCAACGCCACCGCTGTTGTTCGGGTTTGTTCATTTTGTATTCTCTTTAATGAATGACATGCTTGTTTATTATTATTGAGTTCATTTTCATTTTGTTTAACTAGAAATGAAAAGAAAAAAGAAAAAGAAAAGAAAGAACATGTTGGACCTCGGAACCAACCCTAAAACCTGTTATAGGGTAGGTTCTAGGTTCTAGGTTTTGACGGGTAGATTCCAAGTTCTCGAAAATGAGGAACCTATACTCGGTGGTAGGTTTTAGGTTCCAGGTGGAATCTGTAAGGAACCTAAAACCCCTCACCCCTAACTCACATATTTATGTGTCCTTTTAGACTTAGGCTATAATGACACTAATATGAAACTTGGAAGATAAGTTTTATCCAAGCTCAAGGAGGGGGTTACATGCCTATTTTAAAGGTAAGGAGACCAAAGACCAAGTTGTCTTGAAAACCAAGATTGGTCTTAAATATTTTTGGAAGCTAAATATATAATGCCATTTAATGCACTTTGATGAATCATAAGCTTATGTGTTTCTTTAACCTTAGGCCATCTTGATAATAATTTGAGACTTGGGAGTTAAGTTTTTGCTAAGCTTAGATAACTTAGTGACACATGGTCTCGTTTTCATGTTTAGCTTATTCTTTAGAATAGACAAAAGAGAAGACTCTAGAAGGCTTGGCTTAACTTGGAGAGTAACTTAGGGATAAGAACAAATCCAAACCTCATACTGGCACAAATCTATGCATTAAATGAGGGAAAATGAGTCACACACTTATGTGTCACCTATTAGACATAGCCATCATTAGGGTTATATTGAGACTTGGAGGAAGATTCTAAAGAGGCTAAACTTGAAGAGCAAGTTTTGTTTAGGCATCTAATGAATATATTGGCTTAATGATTACACAAAATCGAAACATTAAATGAAAGGGGCTGAGGTGTATGCTTAAGTGCCATCCAATAGAATAGGCCATAATTATGCCTAAACTAAGCCTTGGAGAGTAAGTTGGCCATTTCATTATTACAAGACTTAGGTAGCCCAATGAGGAAGAGCACAAGTGTCTTCTTAAGAATCTAGTCTTGCCACCTCTTCTTTCATAATCTTGCCACCTCCTCAACCTAGGTTTACCACCCAAAGAGATCCTATTGGTATGATTAAAAAGATAATGATAGGAAATTTGCCTATAAATAGAGGCATTTCCCCTCATTTCCTCACCCTATCTCTTCTCTCTCACGCCCTCTCACCATCGCCCCCTCTCCCTCTCCTAGCCTTACTCACCTATCATGTCACGAAACAACCATCTCTTGGTAAAAACCATCTATAAATCCTCGAGATTCATCAAAAGTAAATAGAATTCCTAACCCTTGGCTAGGGTGATACGCTACATCGTCAAGTTTAGTTATGTGCTTACCCGTGAGTAGTCGTTTATATGTTGCAGGTCTACTTTGTATAGTTTGCTCATGTCTGGGTTAAGATGAAAGATAATAAACCGACTTGTGTGAGACAAAATATTTGATCATTAAATGAAAGAAGAAGACCACCGTCACATTGCATTGGCGGCGATGCCTCGTTCATAAGAACGAGATGCCTGGGTTGAGCTAGAATGATTGAGTTGAGTCCGAATGCCTCGAGCGAGCTAGCTCCTGAGATGCCTCGATTGAGCTAGCATGCTCTGATTGAGCTTAGATACCTAGCTTAAAGCTAGAAGCCTCAGTTGAGCTGGGATGCCCTGATTGAGCTAGGATGTATGTTGATGAGCCTTTTATACATGTTGGTATATTAATTACTATGCGACTTGGTGTATTAAGAAATAAACCAAAGGTAATTGTGCATGGTAGTTACGCCGAAGGGACACATATATGTAGTTGAGGTGAAGCAGTAACATTATTATCAATCCGCCATCGATATTGTAATACGAGCACTATACATGCTAAATTTGATGACGAGATATTATCCTAATAAAGGATTAGGGGCTTTTACTTATTGAGTCTTGGACTCACTCTTTGTTTTCCAGACTTGTAGGCATAGAGGCTTCACACCAGTTTTGGGAATCACAATCACGCAGAGAATATAGAAAATCTCTTGGCCTACAAAAATAGTTAAGCATGATGGAAAAAGGAGAGGCCCATAGAAAGGGCTTGTAAATATACTGGTGTAATATAATAGTAGTATGCTTTGTGTAGTGTTTTCCTGGCTGCTTGTTTGTTGTGTTGTGGTCGGGGGTTGATGTTGTAACGCTTTAGCATATGCTTAAATTGAAAATTAAAAAAAAAAAAAAAAAAAAAAAAAAGGTCAACAACGCACTTGGGACATCGCAATGATAACATCACGACTTGGATTTGAGGTTATTACATTAGACTTAGAGATTTCATTTATTGGCGTTTCGGCTCACCCCTTATTTTTTCAATTTTGTAGGATAGATCACCCTCCATCACTGCGATTTGAAGTTCCTACATATTTTGATTGTGAATACTAAGTTGTGCTTATATCTAAATCAATGGCAATGTATATTAAGTGTAGTTCCACCGTATAAGTCGACTGGGAGTTTGTTGGACCACTTAGGGGTTTCAATGAGCAACATTCTTTATCTGTCGTGTAGAAGTGTGACCTTGTGTAGGCAAGTTTTTGGTTATGGATTGGTGTGATGGTTTTAGGTAATTCGCAGGCAAGTTTTTGGTGCAAGATTGGCGCATGATGGTTTTAGGTAGCTCGACCCTTCCCAATACTTTTATAATTGTGTTTTGCTTGGACATTGTAATAAACAAGAAACATATGTATATTAATTAAACTCGTGCAATTTTCTTGTAGGGGATGTTTTGAATGTGTAATTGTGTTTCCACATGCATAATTATAATTCTGAGTTATAATAGGAAAGGACATATGCCGCACGTGACTTTCTTAGGTGTCACACTTTGTCTGATGGATATATATTTTGATAACAATTTTATGTTGGTTTTTGTTCAAGGTTGCCTTCTTCAAGTAGAAAGACGGTCATAGCATTTTTTTTTTTTTTTATATAATTATAGAGTTAGGGTTTGACAAAATCCAAAATCACTGGAAGCGCCAGTAGGTTAAGGACACTGGAAACATAAACTTAGCATAAGATTTAGTTTGAGTTTTAACTTGCTTTCTTCATATGTAAATCTTTAGCGTTAACAATTAGTTTCTTTTTTTCTCAAAATGATGTTTGCCAAGGTGGAATGCTAATGACTTTTTTGAAAGACAACAATAAGTTTCGATGCCTAAGAAACCTCCTAACCCACGTTTGCAGGAACTTGTAAGCTTTCATGGCTAAATCATCAGGATAAAGACACCACAAATACTATAATTTTCATACAGTTCACATTTGAGTACCATAACTTGTTTTCCAATCACGTGAGTAATATTGGTTAAAAAATCATACATTTGAGTGCCATTGCTGATTTGTATGGTTGAAAAATCCAACATGTCATTAAATTATTATAAATCAACTTAAGTGACTCACTAACAAAGTGAAGTTAGCAAAATTAGCGCTAATTGACATTGTTTAACACATCTACTTCCCCCAAAATGACGAATTGGAGCAAAATTTGAATGTAGAAACCCTAAATCTAATTTAAAAAGGCACAAGCAGCAACTTTTTGCCCTTCCTTGCGTTCTTCAAAGTGACAAGCCCCTTTCTCCAACACTGGCTCTTTGAATCGCCATTTTTTGTGGCTACAGACCTGTGTCTATTAGCCATCTCTACAATGTCGACAACTTCTCCATAGAGTTGATTTCGCATCCTCAAGGGATTCTATATGTCTTCGAGGGTTTCAGTGGCAATTATGGTTGATTAGTTGCAAACACTAAGGAAATTATTGTTGTCGACGAGAGTGAGGGACAAGGCATGAAGCTAGAGCAAGATTTAGGCGCTTTGCTATGGACTGGAGAGAAGGATGGGAAGAGTGAAGTTTGGTAGATTCTTCAAGAAGCTACTCCTATGGTTGTACATCACCTTCATTCCATCTAATCAATTAGGGTTTCAATCTGAAATAGATTTATGGGAACAAAAAGGCCAACATGATGTCGTTTTTTGTCCTTCTTTATCACCGCAAGCGAAGATTGTCCACATTGGACTTGAATTTATCTTAAAAAGCCACAGAGTCCCAATTAGTTTTTTAAAAAGCCATGTAGGACGAATTTTCAAAATAAGCACTCAAGTGAATAATTTTTCATTAATTTGAAACTCAAGTGATTTGAAAAATAATTAGGATACTTAAGTAAGTACAATACGAAAGTTATGACATTTATGATATCATAAATATCTAAATCATTGTAAAAAAAGAGAACAATGAAAGTTTCACTTTCCAAATATCATTCCGATAAAACCAATGGCAGAACTTGGAGAGAAAGAAGAAGCACATACCTGCGGAGTGATCTGGAACACAAGTAGAAGTGGCATCAAGAAAAGAAGCTAGTAAGTAAATATTTTTAGTAAGATACCATTAACTTGGTTCCATGCATAAGGGCTGGTGTTGGGAGTCTAGGGTTTGGACAAAATGCAAAAAGGGCCGATTTCTCACAAGGTATAGCCGATTAATAAGCAGTGCCCAATAGTATAATAAGCTTGTCGTCCAGTGCCTTCTCACTAAGCATGGCCATTGCCGAGGTAGAAATCCATAGAAGGAAGTTGGAGGAGAATGCCATTTTTATGAGCGGATTGGGTCTCGATGATCACTATTAAAGTCTATAATTTGGTGGAGATAAAATATCGGTAAATGCAACGCATCATATCGAAGTCTTTATCTTACTTTAATTTTAGACGGAACCAGGAAAAAAATTGAAAAGATTGCTTGTGAAGACTTTTGGTAGAAAAACATCTATTATGAGGTACTAATCACCTCATGCCATCATTCAACATTCACTTTACATCAAATCACTCCTTCAATATTCCAAACTACAGTCCTTCATGAAGGAGGTTTTTGATCTGAAATTGAAATGAATATGAGGTCATGAAATTGCCGCAAGGTTTCAACGCGATATGATTCACATTTGTTGGAGACTAAATTTGAAATTTGTTCATGTTGCAAAGTGTATTTAGAGTTACCCATTGAAATTATATAAACACATAAAACAAATAAAAAATCTGAAATGATATCACGAGAAAAGCCAATGAGGTTGGGGAGCTGGGAACATAATCTTAAACGCAGTGATTTCTTTATTTTTTATTTTTGAGTTTTAATAAGCTTCTTCTTACCAACATGCCTCTGAGATTGAGTCAATATAGAATTTCCCAATAACCTTTTTTTTTGTTTGAGCATTCACAAGCAGGTCCCGCAAATGCTTCAATTGGGGCTTGTTTTTGTTCCATGAGCTCAAACTCGAAATATATTTCAGCATCTTCCTGCATCATCCCCTTGACACATGTTGTACACCCCGCTCAATAAGGATTATCACATCACCCAATATATCAATTTAACGAAATCATTCTTAGTATACTCAATATCATCTCACGTCTAAATAATGTATTTAAAGTAAGATTGTAAAAGTCCAAACAATGCCATCCCGAGTTATCGACCACTATCGAACCGAAACAACACAATCTCTATCATCTAGCCTTGCAGTAACCACATATTTTGTGGTTACGCATTTCTTGTTGAAGTGACTTCGCCGTACGTAGCCATTCCCTGCGCAAAACCGGTTCAAGAAACTCAGTCTCGTATGACCGAGAAACAGCGACAACAGCTAATTGGCTTGCTATCCTACCATCAATCTTCAGAGTCCATTTTCAGGATCTCCTGTTCCATCACGGCACGCAAGGCCACGATAATTGCGGCGGAGATTGATAAGCACAAGGAACACATTTCCGCCAGAATTGCCAACATATGGACGAAGCTGCCCAGCGGCATGCATGTGTTGTAAGGCGGGAAACTATTTAGTGAGTACATTACATGTACTGAAGTGCATGTCAGATTTGGTGGAAACATGTGGGATCGACCGGATCTTACGACCCTTAAAATTTCGTCCCAATTCGCGTTGTCTGCACGTATAGATGCACATTTGAGAACTTGCAAGTCCGCATAACCCTTTTTATCCCCCAAAGTGCCAGTGGATCCACAAAATGGTCCATTTAGGTTGGGTAGGCTTCATCACAATTGAGCCAATGTACTTGTAATAGTTTAGCCTGCTAAGCACTTTCCTCTTGTACGTCTTGTTTTTCCTTAAGCAACTACTTTTATGAGTTACTAGGTTCTTTTATGAGTAAAAAGGATGGAGAGTGGCAACTAGCGCTACAAACCCCCTTTGGGCATTGTCATAAGTGCTCCAAGGCTGCTACAAAATGTCAGATTGAGCCATAGCAACTCCGTGTTACTCACAACTCGAAAGTTTGAGGTTAGGGAATCCGTCACTACATTCTCATCAAGATAAGTGAGGGAATCCTCACCAAACGATATGCCGCAACTAAACAACAACATCATGAGCCGTTTGTGTAGAGTTTCGCTTATAACGAGAATTTAACTCATAATCTCATAAAAAAAAATAATTGATCTGTCTACCATTGGGCCAACCACTTGGTGGAAATAATTCAATAAGTTAATCATGTGAATTTCTTAGAAAAAGATGCACCACCTAAATGTATTTGGCTGATTACCATCATTTTTAAAAAGCGTTCTCATGCAGTATTTTGAGAAGTCTATTCATTTATATCGTTGAAATCTGTTGATAATATGATTGTGTATCAAATCATCAAATTGTGTAAAGCAGTAATAACTAGACCCTTACACATAAGTTTCATTTCAAGCGGGCAAAATAGAAGTTGTATTCCATCCAAAATGTATTGTACGTAACAGGAATACCACGTGTTACACGATCAAATTCAACTTATCAAGCATGAAACTTCTCCAAAAACATGATTAATAGATTATAAAACGTCAATTACGTAATTGATGCGCAAAATTCTCTTTCTTATCCTCAACCCAATATGTGACTTTCCAATAACTTCTCTCTCCTCAATCGAGACCCGACCCCATATATTCTCTCTCCTCCGTTTGTTCCGCTAATCAGACAAAACAAGATTCCACGCTTGTCTTGTCAGTACCGACAAATAGTGCTCTGTCACTGCTTCCCTAAAGTTTAGAAGATAATAGGGCTTAACCAAACTTGACCTAATTAACCGGAGCTTGGCCACAGAGGCTGAAAACCCCTTGAGAACTAATGAAGACTTCCAGGCCGAGATCCCGTCCCAATAAGCTTGCGGTAGCATGACTCTTGCGTGATGGACACAATCTCAAAGAATCGTCCACAGAGAAAGATTCCTGCACATAAGATAAGAGACCACCACTACATAGTGGACATTATATCTAAAGCTATTAACATGTCTACTGATGACAAGAAACCACTACATTGGCTCCATAATTTCACAAAAAGCTTGACATTGTTGCTGAAGTCACTAACGTAAATACAAGAGGTATTCGGATTTGTTCTTGTTACTATTACACATTAAGTGGACATGCTTGAAGAACATTAGTCCTCTAGGGTTAGACAAGCAAAGCTCATTTTAAACTGGTACCAGAAATTGAGCTTCGGACCTTGGCACTTCCTCTCGTAATCGTGATCTCTGTTGCTCATACGAGTCTACCTATTCTTATCTCCAGTTATATGTTCAATGCAATCAAGTCCACATCCCACGTGGCGTCATATTAATAAATCTTCTGTATAGGCATTGCATATTTGATGACTTTTAATAGGATTAGAATTCACTGTCAATTGATAATGATCTACAAAATGATATCGGCACCATATCTCTTTATTGAAATGACCCAAAGAGAATGCACTGAATAAAATACTCGAATTCATCAAATATTGAGAGCTAGATATCTTTATATTTGTGATCATAATGAAACCAGTCATTCTTGAAGAGACCTAACTTGCCATTCATTTTCTTGAAGAAACACAAAGTGCACTTTGTTCTTGATTAATCCGTCAGGTAGACCTATAAACTTCGAATAAAAAACATTCCCTTTGCAGAGATTAGGGAGCCTGTAGGAGGACTTCGCTACCCTGTATTAGTTCGTTGTAGATGGAATTCCTCAAATTACGGAGGAAAAAGGGCCAAAACGAAGGGGGAAAAGACCAGGAAAATACCCAAAAACCTAATGTGATCAAGTCTTCATCGATCATTGACTTTACTCTTGTTTTCTTATAATAGACTAGAGACAGGAAATGACCCACGAAATGAAGGAGGAAGACCTTAATCATTCCGATGTTGGACTAAACCCTAATGGACAAGGCAATTCGTGCACCATCGATCTGAAAGGCATCAAATCGAATTCGATGCCATTTAATTAATCGGGAGACCCATCATTATCTTCCTCCACTGTGTTATGCATAGATTATGCTTTTGGGTGATATGTCCATTGCATGTGTAAGCGTGCCTAATGGACAAACTTTACCTAAACTTCATGCCTGTGCTCTCCACCAAATTTAATTATCACATAATTGTAATTAATTACCACCTTACCAACCACTAATTTGAACCTGTTTCCCATTACCCTCTTTTCCTCCTCCCCATTCTCAAAGCTGATGTCAAGCATGGCTTGTGAATTGACATCTCTCAATATTATAGTGTTTATAACATAAAGGCATTCTGAAATGTTAGCTTGCTTCTTTTTCATGGGTTGGGGTTTTGTTTAATGAAAGTGCGGACAATAGAGATTGTCTCCTACTCAAGTCATAATCGCTGTCTGTCAGTGGAATGCCAGGTCGTATAGGCCGTGTCGAGCGAGTTTGAATGCATACAAGAGCACAGTCCCACCATCCAAAAATAAAGGCCACCACCATGCCATATTTTTAGTTAAATCCAATCTGCACTAATCTAATAGTACAAAGAAACCTATAGATTAAATGTTAGATGATTGAGAGCCCATACCCTCCATTCACTTTGGTTGCTATTCATAAAAGCTTGCCACTTTTCGCTTTCTCCGTTGTCCAAAAAGTGGAAGCCCTACCCCCGAGAGGAAATTACTTTTTAACTTAGTAACATCAAATCAAGTCAATCACATTTGACTAGGCAATGCGGTTCACACTAGATTAAAAGAATATATATGTAAGCATATTAGTTCATAGTGGTGTTGTGGCTATCACATTATCAATTAAACGAATGTATCATACAATATTTTTCCTTTATGCAAGTAACAAGTCCTATTTATGCTCCTCCTGGAGGCTAGGGTTTGGCCAATGTGTTTATTTAACCCCAAAACATGTAGTACTCCGCTACTGAGTGAAAATCAAGCTTACTTGAAGGGCATGCACATTGGCAATTCTCGTTTTCATTTGGGAGCATTAACAAGACTATCTTTTGTGAGGTCTAATTAATGAGTGCCCTTGAGGCACTGGTTAAGCATGTTTAAGTAAGAGTATTTTAATTTTTAAATAAGTGGTTACTCATAAAAATGATAAAAGCAATCCATAAACAAAAACTTAATTTTCTTAATTGCTTGGTTATCATGCCTACGCTCATTAATATAATCCTAATTGACATGGTAAATCATGTCAAATACACGTCACATTCACCTACTAAGTAGGGTTTTCGGTGCCGTGCAACTTGAGCATTGAATTGTTTCTTTCACGTTCACCGAAACCCTAGTTTCCACCATTTCTACCGTACAAAGGGCTTCTCCAGAATCATCTTGTTGCGAAAGAATTGAGATTGGGACAAATATATGGCGGGCCAAAGGAATCAAACGAAATTGTGTGAAAAGGGGGCGTTTGCATGTTTATATGCCTTTGCCTATGCTATGTGCTTTTCCGCAAATCTGGACCATGCAATTGCTGAAAGATACTTGATAATTGCACTATTGTCGTCTCATAGGCCAGGGGAGATTTCCTCAATCTCTAGGAGAGAGACAGAATGTGGATGTCTATTCATAAGTTGTTTTCATCTCTTCCCCATCTCTCGTGCGCGCAAACGCGGAAGATCTTCAAATAAATATCGTACATGCACTATCTTTATATAATACTCATGCGGAGTACCAGGACTGTTGGAGTCCACCACTCATACAGATCATATGGATATCAATTTGTGTTACAAAGGCAGCTTACAAAGTTATCAGGTAAGGGAAGAGTAGGTCTATACGACCGAATTGGTTCTAATCACGAATCGGGTCGAATCACCCTGAAAAGCAGTTCAGTTATCCACCCTGAAAAACAATTCAGTTATCTGTTTCCATTGGAACTAGTCTAGTTCTTCTCAAATTTTTGGAATTGATAGGAACTGGAGCAATTTCTAGTTTTGAGTGAAAAATTACTCGAAAACCAGAATGATCAAACCAAATTTGGAACCAGTTTCACAATGCTTAAAAGTCCTAATAGTGCTACTGACACCTTTTTCTCTATATTTCTCTTTTTCTTTGTCTCTCCAACCTCACTCAAACACTTCACGACTCCCTCTCTCTCTCTCGCTCGTGACTCATTCTCGTCCTTGCTTGCTTGTGGCTCGCCCTCGCTGGTTCAAGACTCACGAGCCTCACTGGTTCCTAATTTGCTTTTGCCCACTCCCCATCGTTCAATTTTTACTTTGAACCGTTTTTTTTATGTATATTATTTTACTGTAAACAATGAAAAAAGAAGGACAGCTTACAAAATAAAACTTACGCACCACCACCTAATCGATTCAAGGTCCACATTATCTAGATGAGGCTAGAGGGTGTTCCGCAGAAATGAACTGCCGGAAATAACGGCTCAGCTTGAGAAAGCACCGGTGACGGCGACTGAAAGGTTGGGGGAAGAGGGAGGAGGAGGAGGAGGAGGAGGAAACGGGGAGGGATATTAGAGCTTCAGAGTACCCATGGGAGGAGCGAGCGAGCGATGCGAGCAATTTGGAAATGAAAATGACAGTTTGGTGAATAAGTGGACGGAGATCATTTTGACGAGAGATGTGAGTAGTTATCCAATCACGAGAAAAATAAGATGCCAAATATAAATTTCCCAAGACCAGAAATTAAAGTTAATAAAGTCAAATGAAACATGAGATGAGGCCGAGTGACAAGCGTAATCGGGAAACGTGGCTCAGGTTCTCAGAGAACGACGGGCGTGCATGGCCGGCACCATGTTGTCTAGAGTACCTAATGATAGTGATTTTGAAATTCGATTTGAAATATATGGCTAGCAATTAGATGTCTGTCTACCGTGGGGAGACGGCCTATCAATCGGTTGCCACGGGTCACAAGAACAAGGGGGCGACAAGAACACTCGAAAAGTAGCTAGGTCCAACTCTAATTTGGAGCTCACTGGCCGAATTCTCTATGACCCTCCGGCAGGGCAGACTGGCAACCCGTAGAGATCTTGTCAAATAATTTTGGGTCGACGTTGTATGAGCAGCACCCGGAGGCATAATACTTGCATAAGATCCCTAGACGAATGATTGTCATCATATTTCAGAAATTATTATAAGAAACAGCATATTCACTTAGTATTAAAATTAAAAATAAGTGCACTAAAAGTTCTACGGTATATTTGAATTCTAAATTTTTTTAAAAATATAATCAAATCTTATAACTTATCATGAAGGTCCAATTGAATGCTGAAATTTTCAAAAAATGTAATCATTGAAATAACTTAATTGAATCAATTTTACCAATTTTATGATTTGATCGTACTTTTTAAAAAAATTAAGATTTAATTATATGTTTGTGATAAGCTTTAAAATTTAATTATACTTTTTAAAAAATTTAAAACTCAATTGCACTTTCATTACAATAAGGATTCATTACAATTATACACTTGTTTAATGGCTAATTATGTTTTTACGTTATGTTAAACTTATATGGGGCTGGGTGCTTTCGTGATGGATTGACTTGAGGAAAAATCTTGGCCACGCATTCATTTTTTTTTTTTTAATAATTCTTGAAACTTTCATCCTTAACATAACTTTAAAAAATTTCTTGGAGATTACAAAAGACCAGACCCTATTCGTTCCCTGTTTTAAGACATGACAAGCATTAAAGGACCCTTCACTGTGGTTGGGGAAGTGGACGTTGCAAAAGGAGGACCCGGGAAACCCCATCGAAAGAGGAGGTGGGTCTAGTAAAAACGACATTGAGTACGATCACAAAGATTTCCGGACCACTTTAAAATCAAAAAAGATTTTTTAACCTTAATATTCAAAGCAAAATAAGGAAAATAATTATTGAGTACGCTAAAAATTCTAAAACTTATTATGAAAGTACAATTAAAAATTAAAACTTTCAAAAATTAGCAATTATATCCTCAACATTTAAAAAAAAAAATGTGCTATCAACAAAAATACTTTGTTGGATTAATTTGATAAATTTTAAAATTTGATTACACTTTTTTAAAAATTTAAAATTTAATTACATTTTCATAACAAATTTTAAAACTATTCAATCACCTCATCCATGTATCCTACATAAAAAGTTGGTTTTAGGAATAAGGGTTGATATTACGAAAAATTTCAAACTAATACATTTATGACAAATTTATTCCAAATTAAATTTTTAATCATAAAATGCTTCAAATCAGTACACTTATAATAAATTTGCCTTTCGTTACACAGTGACAAGTATACTAGTTTGAGGTTTTATCCTTCGTTTGTCATATGTGTACCATTGTGGTTTTTTATGATATTGATCAAATTTAATGGAACCTAATGAAGAGTAAATTAATCATATATATACCAGTTTAGGATTTTTTGTGATCAAAAAAATTAATTTTGAGTAAATTTGTCACATATATATCAGTTTAGGATATTTCGTTATATTAACCCTATGAATAATTGAGATAAGGTGTTAAGATTTTCAATCATTTCCATCTCGTAATCTCCCCGTATATTAGCATGCATGCACACACATCGCGTGTACACAAAGAAAGCGGTCTTTTGAAAGATCAAGTAAAACCGCCCTATTAAAAAATACTTGAAGAAAAGAAATTGATAGAAATATTTTGTAAAAAAATTACAATAAATTCTATTTAAGTAAATAATATGAGGACTTTATACACATAAATTGGAAATAGAAATGATTTCATGATTTGAACTTTTTAAGGTTGTTGTAAGATAGAAAAGATTCGAGCAATTGTAAAGACATGAATTATTCACATCGCATACAGCCACAGGGACCTAAAATTGTTAACTGGTGAAATTTTATAAAAACTAATTCTCAATGTATTATGTAAAATAAGGATCACCGCTGTTTGGTTTCTCGACAAGATCAAAATGAAGACTCTATAAACCCTAGGCTACCCGAAATTAACCTTAAGCGACAAAGGAATTCAGAATATTACTAAATGGGCTACAGTAGTGCAAAAAAATTCACCTAAAAATGAAAAGGTGTCCCAATGATAGATTTTAAGGTTCACAGCAACAATAGAAAAGTTCCTTGGTTTGGATATAGCATACTGTATAGAGCGAATTTTCCGAATAGGTCTTACGAGTCCTGTAAGTTCTCTTGCATCGAAAGCTATTGTCCGTTTGCTAAAAAGTTAGGTGAATTCTTGGTGCGGAATCACAATTTGATTTTCTGATGCTCCAGAAACTCTTCAGTATAGTTGCGTCGACGTCAAGAAGCCTCTTTATCAGATGGAGCTAAGACAAGACAGGACAACGTCGGCGGATAGGACCACGATGTCAATGGCGTAGACCGGAAAAGATGAGTGCAAGTGACACGATGCTTAAAGGGTAGAAATGAGTATACTGGCAAATGCACACCTGAAGTGTGTACCAACATGCTTGATGGAATCTAGATATTTTCATTAATTAATCAAAGAATAGAAACATAATGGATATCTGAAAAATTCCTCATGAAATTCTAATTTGAAAATGGGAAATAGATAAATTAATAAGAAATTCCATCATGCTAAGTCTCCAATATCTAAATGGTAACACTAACAAACGAGTAACAAAAAAAAAATAAGAAATAAATAAATTTTGTAGTTCTTAAAACTCTTTATCCTGTTCGAAAAGACTTGATCATGCACTTTAGAATACTTGATAATTGAATTCATTAGGAGCATCCTGATGGAAATTAATTTGAACTTCAAGATACTCTTACCGACTTCCCTCTAGAAAATCTTGAAAATCACAAAATCAATTTGTTTATTGTCAAGACAAAATGCGTCGGATTTACCTCTTTTTGTTTATTTCTCCATGGGTGAAAAGTCTTTTCCTTTTTGTCTTTTTTGATATTCTCCCTGTATATTTTCCTCAGACGGTAATGTCTTCACTCACATCTCCTGCTCCAGATGCTTTTCCCAGAAATCGAACTTTATTTAGCATAGTAAAATCAAAAAACACATACGATCTTGCAAGATATAAAATTATAAATCAAGGAATTGGCAGTATCCTCGGAGGCCTCGCAAATAAAGCACTGAACACGCGCAAATCTGTCCAATATCTCGTAGCATTCTCTTTTTCTTCTTCTCCCCCCTTTTTCTTTTTGACTGTAACAGTCATTAATTTGTTCGCAAGAGCGTGGATAGCAACTTCTCGAGACAGGACATTTAAGTATCACGCATGTTCTGTGGCGATCGGCAGCCTTCGACGCAGACTGGGATTTGGACGGGACGATGATACAAGTGGTTTATGTTTCATTTTTCTCTTCTGCTGCTTCTGATATTTTTGGCCATGCAAGTTGTCTAATGTTGACCCATTTGAAAACTCCCCTCCTCCGCAGGATTCTACAACCATTTCTTTGCTGATATTGGTCAATCTCGTCATCATTGATTTCTTATTCCCGAAGGTATACTTCCCTAGAATGTTGAGTCTGCTCTTGTTCTTGTTGGAACGTGTTTGACAAACACACGAAGAGAGAGAGAGAGAGAGAGAGAGAGAGAAGAACTTGATTCCAAAGTAAAGCAGCCCAAATTATAACATTTTCATGTGAAAACAAAGGTTCCCAATTCCACTATGTTTAATCAACCGATTCTTTTGTAGCCAGCTTTGACCTAAGAATAGCTTTTACATGTGTGTTTTGGTCGCGAATGGTATCATGAGCAAAGACGCACCAGTCATTCTCTAGCCGAAAGGAATCTGACCATGGAAGTCAGATTAATCTTATATTTGCCAATGTATGTGGCTTTTCTTTGCTCTATTGTTATTTTCGTGGGAAGGTTGACCTCCCCTTTGGCCAGAAGATCTCAGCTCAGCTCTTATAATTTAACAAAGAATAAAGATCCATAAGCTGTAGGCCCTTTCCAAGAGTTTGAGGGTTAGAGGTGCCATGAGGAAAGTACCCAAGCACGATGATTCGAACTTAGGTGTGGAGTGAGGAAAACAATCATATTTGTATATGATAAACATATTCCCTTGGAACTCGCCATGGTGCATGTTCCTCTAGCTTTTACCTAATCAAAAAAAGCAGAAAGGCATAATGTTTTTGATTCATTCTTTGAGTTTTGACTTGAATATAATCGGCATTTCCTTTTTATGCACGTTAACACTAAGTACGGATATAACAAATTTTAGATGGGAGAGGGGGCCTTGCTCCCAACAACCATCCCCACCAGATACACCACTCCATACACAATCAAATTCACCTCACGTGGTACTTTAAAACCCATCAAGGGGAAAACAGAAATTAATCCTCCATGTCTCCCTCCCTCGTGCTCTCTTTCTGCTGCCTCCCTCCCTCTCATTTACGTAGTCGACCGACAGGTCTTCACTGTTGTAGCTCGCTGCCTCCCAAGAGTGTGAGGGATGCAGGCAGGTGTCAAGAAGAAAATGCGCAAGCGCAATGATTCAAACTTAGGTGTCGAGTGAGGAAAACGATAATATTTGTATATGATAAACATATTCCCTTTGAATTCGACATCGTACGTGTTCCCCTTGCTATTGCCTACTTAAAGACGCAAAAAGGCATAATGTTTTGGATTCATTCTCTGAATTTGACTCTAATATAATTGGTATTTCTTTTCAACACATATTAACCCTAAGTATGGATATAACAATTTTTAGACGGGAGAGGGAGTGTTGTTCCCAACAAGCATTCACATCGGTCATCACCACTCCACCCACAATCGAAGTCATGTCACATGGTAATTCAACACTCACATAGGGGAAAAAACAAACCTCCATTTCACCCTCCCCTGTGCTCTCTTTCTGCGTTGTAGCTCGCCGCCGACACCCCCATGAACCTTGCAGCAGAACTCCAACTGCAATGATGCCGTCGAGCCGCCTCCATATCTCTCTCTCTCTCTCTCTACCAAACCAAATCAAAGCCGATGTCTCAATTCGAAGGTGGAACTGCAATAATATGAATGAGGGTTGGGTAATTTTATTTGAAAAAACACGAAAATTTGGAGATTGAAAAACCTACTCCAGATATCATCTTTTGAACGGGAGAAATGAAACAAAGAAAAAGAAATCAAACTTCAGGAACTTCTAGTCCAAGTTTTCCGTCTAATTCTTCCCTAAATTAATAAAAAAAGAAGGTAAAAAAGGCGAAGGTTCCTGGAAAGATTTCCGGAGCCCTTCGTTGAACCGAAAGGGAAAACAATAGGAATGGGGATACGTGTGGTCCGCTCTAATTCTGCGACAAACGTCAACGGTCCCACGATCCATCAAAAGCTTTGATCGGTACATTCCTCAAGTTGTATGCTTTCTACCAAAAAGAAGAAAAAAAAAAACATTAACATAACAATGGTTTCATTAAAATTACGAGATGAGACCAATTCTTATTTCCAAAATTAATTAGGGTTTGCGTTTTTTTTTTCACTTAAACCTAATGAAATCTCATTGGCTTTTGATGTGGTATTATCATCATTTATTAGACTAAATCTCACATATTACCTGCCTCATCCTTCTCTTTGCTATATATTCGTGAGGCCAAAGCAGTACCAACATTGTTATTCACTCCTCTCTCTCTCTCTCTCTCTCTCTCTCTCTCTCTCTCTCTCTCTCTCTCACAGAGAAATTTGAGAAGGTGTGCAAAGAGCATGATGGACAAGATCCCTCGCTCTGTCTCTCTCGCGTGCGTAGGCGAGAAGGTGTGCGAAGAGCACGATGGAGAAGCAGGGCACGTGCATTACCGACTCATGCCGTACGTACCTGGAGAGAAACCAAGAAATTGGCTGAACCATGAAGGGTTTCTTGTATCATTGATGGCTCCAAGTCTGGTGAACCATGAGTGGGTTCTTCATGTGCCCTTCTTCCCCATCATGACCAGCCCACCTCTAAAATCATCCATGAAAACTTCTCTTAGCATTACCTCCGGAATGCTTGGTGAGTTGTTTATTCTCTCTCTCTCTCTCTCTCTCTCTCTCTCCCCCCCCCCCAACGCACCACATATACACAAAAAGACATATACGTATAATGTATGTATGAGGAATCGGGATATTCATATACGCAATTCATACAAAAAGGTGTGAATGACCCGCTTTGACATGATAAGAGAGATGAATATCTAATTCATTCTAATGTGCGAAAGCTGGGCATATGGCATCTATGGATAAAAAGGAAGCCCTAGACTAATTCGGAGCCATCAATTTACTGTAGATTTAATGTTTGACAAAAGCATACGGTACATTACTGTAGGTAAATATCAACGTATGTATTACGCATGTTTCTTTAAGTAGGTATTTTATTGCACGAATTGCTGATTAACTGTGAGATTATTTAAAGGATTCAGCTATCAAAAGCAGCGGAGGTTCTTAGACTGGAGAAGATCTTCAATCCTTTTCTTTTTATTTGGGAATTGGGATTTATCAGTAGGACATCTGAAAATATTGCTTCCCTCTCTGTCTCCTGTACTCCATTCTTCAATGAATTGGGGCTATTTTATACATCCTTTCTCGTATATAGAACCTGAAAATTGCCATTTTCAGCACTTGTAAAGCTCTTGCTTACTGAGTTATTGACTGAGCAAAACACTTACTACACTCTGCCCGCCAAAAGAATGATCGCCTGAGATTCTTCATGGAGTGGCCACTTTGTACACCTTTTTTCTTCTCAGGTCTTATTTTTAATCTATATGAGTTTTATTTTTATTTTTTTGGTAAAAGTAAGATATGTATTAACTTTGACCCAAATCGGAATTATACAAAAAAGGGGGGACCGGACACCAACATAATGACTTGCACTTCTGGTGACATTAGGAAATGTCAATAGGAGTGCAAGGGTGTTATGATAACCCAAATGAAAAGAGGGGCTAATAAACCTCAGCCCAAAGAAAAGAAACTAAGGCAAACCAAAGCTCAACCTGAGAAGATAGAAGGGCTAAGGTTCCAGCATTGTTGCATCCTCCTATTGGTGGGAGTATCTGGGACCTATTGGAAGGTCATAGCTTTGTCCATGTCGACCTTGTCCAAGCATTTCTTCAAAGCCGGCAAAAACAGTTCGTGATCACAGAAGAGGATATTATTCTATGAGTTTTAGTTTTTTATTTATTATTTTAGTAACAATCCATGGTTTTGGGTGGATTGGACCATGGCAAATAAAGAGTAATATATGCAGCACTTTTGCGCCGTATACAGTGTAAAGATCTTGAAGCGGCCAGAACATTCATGTTCAAGCTTGAAGAAGTTGCTGATACATGTGTTTTTTTTTTTATGGGCTTGTTTTGCCGACAAATGGTTTCTTTTCGTGATATCAGAGCGCGAGTTCCTTTATAATGCTTCTGTCTCCAGTTACTTTGTTCACGTGGCTATACGACGTCATACATTTCCCTCGTAAATCCCATCTTAGGTACTGGAAAAAAAAAAATGTTGACAAATAGGTATACTTGAAATACATAATGCATTGCTTTCCTTTTGTTTGAGACTTCTGTTCTTTACTTCAACAGATGCTAATGCCCTTATGGAGTTAATGGGGAAAACTAGAGAATCATTATCATCCCAAAACTGAGAAATTGAAAACCCCTCCAATGTCCAGGCTGACCTAACTTCGTTTCTTCCTGTAAGCGCATCCATTATTATAATTTGCCTCTAAACATAGTCGGCAACGTACCCCCACAAACATTGGAATCGATTAAAATCAAGACCCAACCACACTGTGCTTGCTAAGTATCATCTGACAACTTATAGTGGGCGCTCAAGATAGGTTGTAACAGAGATCATCCAAGTTTCTTATCAAAGTGGATCCATAGATTGAATATCAAAATGGGTGCTTTTCAAAGTATAGCGCTTGAGAGAGAGCATTATCCTTTCTATTTAGGCTATTTCTTTGGCATTCTATTGAACAATCTCTCTTTATATACATAGATGGGATCAATTTGTAACATCCGGAAGGATTAGTCGAGCCAAAAGGTCGGATATCCTATATTTGAGAGATCAGAATTGTCACGTAGAAAATGCGTAAGCGCAGACGTCGCGCTGAGATGCTAATAACGTCCGACTGTTTTGAGGGCGTCAGTGGCTACACGTGTGAAGTCATCATGGTGGATGCATTGTCAAGAGATAATTAAGCCGCAAGGACATAATAGAAGGCGACCGATTGACGTTTCTTTTAAGGCTGGAGAATTTATATAAAAACTAATGGGGTCTCCTTGCAAAATTGGTACCTACCAACCAATGTTCGGATATCAAGAAAACTACCATCTCACTTGCACAAATATAGAAAACTTGAGAAGGGCGTTAAATCGATCCTTCACTAATGATTCTTAGTCATATGTCAGTGATATGCGGCAACAGATTCGAAGTATAAGGACATTGACATTTTGCCTAAGAGCTCCGGGAATTGATCTCTCGATTCTTCGCTCTTCCCATCGCATGTTCGGATTCAATCTTTCTTTCACTCATCCATGCCGCCTTCGCATCCTTTAGGCAGCTGTCGCCAATGGCAACAGCCTTGCAGGAGACGACACAAAGGAATACGTAGCTCAATGTCACGGAATTCCAATCATTCCTTTACCCACACAGCGCATGTCAGCATTCATGTCCTTCGCGCTTTCGTCCTCCTATTAGCTTTACGTTAGCGGAAGTATTAAGAGATAAAATGTCCACACACATACAGATCACGAGCAAGATAAGGCAGAGGAAGTGTTAAGAGAGAAAATGTCCACATACATACATATCACAAGCAATATAAGGTGAAACGCGCATGACTAAATCGGTCGATCAATAACGAGTTTAGGAAGCTTTGAGAACAAGGAAGGTGTCAGGTGATGATAAATTAGCAGTCCTCAACATGTACACAACATAAAGAGAAACACTGACGGATTTATTTACTTTCTTTGGCCAATATATATATTGCATTGACTTTGGCTACAACTGTACAAGAAGGGACATGCATGTAAGACCTAGAAGATAACCTCTAAAATTTAATTAAATGTATGCCCCAACCACCTGATCCCATCTGCTAACTAGCTACATTAATACAGATGTCGACGATATCCCTAACATTGCATTCACATTCCAAGACATGATACCATGTCATCCCTGACCGTGCAGTCAGACTCAAAGTCTTCAAGAATAAACAAGCCACCGCGTTTCATAACTAGCATTTAATGTTTTGCCAAAGGTTTAGGAAGATCAATCCAAGAAAGCACCCACCAAAACCCAAATGGAATGACAGAGTTCAGTTGAATGATCTTACACCTTTCAAGTATGAATTAGAAAGGCCCTTTCAACAGTAAAAGCGCAAAATGCAGTAGATATCCTTTATTTGATCCTCAGACAACTTTATGAAGATTAAATGATCACTTTGATGTTGCAGACAAATCACATTGCAGAGTACTCCAGGCACCAAGAGAAATTCTTGAGTGCATTTTCCTTCCCGACATTCTGAACCTTGTATTTATCAAGCTGTGACCTGAGGAGCAGCTTTATGGAGGGTGTAGAGACTGTTTAGAAGTAGTCAAGATCACTCATCTTATAAATTTCATCACTAATGAGAATTGATGAAAACTCGTTACTGATTTCTGCAACCAAAAGCGTATTCTGCAAAATGAAGATCCATAAAGTCCAATTATAGAACAATTGGAAGTACTTTAATAGATTTTTTTGGATAGGAAATAAAGGATTTTGTCAAAATAAAAATTTAAGAACGTCAGAAATGTCCTAGGAAAGAAAGAACGAGATGCCCAAAGCCGAATAACAGTGTATAACGCAGAAGAAACCGACGATTCTAAATTCCCAAGGAAAAATACTTTCATAGATAGGAGATTGCAGACTTAAAGCATTCATGATATTTGGAGCTCAGGAAGTGAGTGTTAGTTGCTTTTTGCCACTATATACTGTATAAGATGGTTTAACTGCATTTAGAAACTCTTGCATAGATGAGTGAAACCTCTGAGAATATTTTAGTTCATCCACCAATTGAAAGGAACGATTCAAATCTGTAGAGTCAATAAATTGAGATACAAGCCAGCAAATGTCAAATTTATGGATTATTTGACTATGATTATTCATGGACTGAGTAAAAATAGAAGTGGACACTGAGGCTTGAACTGAGAGCCTAGCTCTTAAAGCAAGTGGATCAACCCAAGGACTCTGATAGTTAATGGTCCAATTTTCCTGAATGAACTTGGAATATAATGGAAGATACTCATGTTGATGCAAGTTTGGCCAAGTAATTCGCCTCACAGACAATTTCAGACTGATAAGATTATGAGAAATTTCACTATCTTTTCAAATTAGAAAATTTCAGGCTTCACTGCATAACATGTATTTAGTTCATAATACCACAAAACTATTTGTTGAAGACTTAATATTGTCCTCTTCCGGACAATTGATAGTTAAGCTCCAAATACTGACCCAAAAGCAGTGAAGGGTGCACTTCATCAATTTCAATCCTTCTACCATATCATACCATGCAGAAGCACATATGAATCTCAATAAGGAAAGAGACATGCCAGTGACAAATGCAAAAGGTTCAAATGCAATTCCATGAGCAAACACAGTATAACCACCAATCAAATAGCAGATCAGCAAGAGTCAATTACCTCCTCAATAGGTGGAAAGAGAGTTTCGGACTGCCACATTGTTTGCCAAGTAGGCGTTCATCTACAGGGTATCATATCATCTACAGCTTGCCTTCTTCATGCATTCTAAATATTCTACGAACTGGGTTTCCAACAAGGTTGCCATACAGCAAAAGCAAGTGCACTTCATTCAACTTAAATAGAATTTACCAACTCAATTAGACTACTCTCCAACGATTTGATTTCAGATCCGCAGTCATTAATAAGTGCTTCCCAAGTCATGGCTCCTGGAATGATACCCTTCCTGACAATCGCCTCAAGTAATTCTGGCACTTTTGAGAATAATCTTCTCTTGCACAAACTACATACTACTGCATCAACTGTAAAACATTCAAATTGTGAACTCTTAACCAACAATTCATCCACTAAATCACAAGCTTCAGTAATTTTACCACTACCACTGAATCCTTCCAGCAGAGGCATATATAACTTTAACATTAGCCCCAAACTCTTCACTCCTATTTCTCTCACAAGCTGCCTTGCCCTATTCAGCTCCCCAATTTGACATGATCTCTCAACTATCGTGACATAAGTAGCATCATTAGGTCTGCAGCCAAGTTCTTTCATGCAAGCTACCATTTCAACGGCTGCTTCAAGTTTATTCTGCTTACACAAACCATCTATATACACGTTGTAGGTATACACATCAGGGACCAAACCCAGAACAAGCATTTCATCAAATAACTCCTCTGCCTTCTCATAATCATCCTCGGCAATGACCCCACTTAAAACCATTGTGTAGCAAACAGTATCAGGTTTAATCCCACCGACCTTCGTCTGATTCAAGACATCCAAAGCATCATTAACTCTTCTATTCTTCACCAAATACTTTATCACATTCGCATAGTCTATTAGCCCAGGGGAAAAACCCATTTTCCTCAATTCTTCCATAAGGCCCAAAACCTCAACACTAGAAAAGTTCCTCTGTCCACAGAATGACGAAAGTATCAATGAGCAGATTCTCCCATCAACTGTGAATCCATCACTTATCAGTGTATTCAATATGTCAATAGCAAAATTCACCTTCCTCAACCGACAAAGTGCACCAATCATTATTCTAAAAGTCGATTCATCTATCCTGATATTCATCTGTTGACTCTTCAGCAAAATCTGAGGCACCATCTTCAAGTGATCTCTGCTATAACAAAGTACTGACAGTAGAGCATTCAGTGAGCAGACAGTAGGGACACACCTGAACTTGGGTATATCAAGAAACAAACCAACGGCGTCTTCAATTTTGCTAAAATCGCCATAGAACTTGATAAGATCGCTGAAAATGTTCTCGGGAGTTTCGAATTTCTCGACCCTTCGAATGTGATCGAGGACTGGTGGAATCAGGTGGAACTGTGAGATTTCACATAGACTCTGGATGACAAAGTGGTAGGCCTTTGGGGTTGGTTCACAGTTGTAAGCACTAAATGAGTCTACCAGAGTGCTAACGAGATTGGGTTCGGTAGGATTTTGCGGGAGATGTTTATTACCGCGGTGACACAATGGCTCTACGGTGGTTCTGACTGCATCTCTTAGAGTTCGCATGGCTTGTTCTTCAGAGAAAGTTTGGTGCCACTTGGTTTTGTACGGAGACAATGGCCACCTCCTGTTCCTCCTCAAAAATTGGTTCGCGCCCTTTAGAGAAGACAGCCTCTTCATAATGAAATCCGGACCGAACAGCCTCGGAACAACGGCTTTAAATCTTCCCAAACAGCAGCTGCTCTAACACCATGTGGGCCCGAATTCACCTGTAATTCATTCAGGCATTCCGTCGAACATCAAGAAGGCAATCATCAGCCAATCATCAGCGACGACCCGCGTGCTCCATTTACTGCTTAATGGGTCAAACAATCTTTGCCCATTAACCATAAACAGTCAATCTATCTGCATCAGTTCAAGATTGTACAGAGACCAACCAAAGCCCGCTCCTTTGAAGCAACACCTTAGACTATGACCATGACAACTTTTCTGGGCAAATGTTTATGGAAGAACAAACATTGTCAGGAACCCGCAAATGGGAAGCTTCATGACAACATTTCTATCAACATGGGTCCGCCAAAAACAATGCCGCTCTGCCGCGTTCTTCTCCCTGATTCGTTCCTCAGACCAAAAAAGTGCGTTCTTTCCACAATCGAGGTCGCCCGCGGCGCCATTTATAATGTCTCGTTATTATTTTTGCCAAGTCCAACTAAGAGGATTAAGATAATTCTTCCACTTCTCGTGTCACGATTTCTTTTAAATTCCATTTATTTTATGAAAAATAATTTCTAAAAAATATGATCATTTGTATTGCATGAAATAATTAGTTAATGGAAAAAAGTTATCGTTGTCGATGATAATTTATGTCTAAAATTGTTTTATGAACTAAATTTTAGACATAAATTATTCTTGATAATAAAAAAGAAATTTCACTAATTATTTTAACAATATAAGCAATCATTTTATAAGAAAATGTTTTCAAAATGAGTTGATGAAACTATTGCTTTCCCTTTAGGCATATGTGGAGTTCACATTATTAGTAGAGAAAATTTCAAATAAAAGTCTAAAATGTTAAAAAAAAAATTATTAAAGAGTGCCTAAATAGATCTTGGCTCCAATAAAAACCCGAAATGGTCAATTTTGTTGTAAATAAAGATTCGAGCTCACTGGCTAGCCAACCTATCATACCATGATGCTCGAAATAGAACATTTGGGCCAATGACAAATTTCTCTCTAAAAGAAAGAATTTTTCAAATTTAGCAACTCCTATATGCCTGAAATGAGTCAAAATACGAGTTTAAGGAAGCTTTGGGATTATTAACATATTTCATGGTTATGTTATTCTCATATTCTAAAAATTCGAATGCACAAAATTGAATGGGCAATTAACGAAATAACAGTGTGGACCAATTTGATAAATTTCAACTCGATTACATTTTTCTTTTCAAAGTTTTATAACTTCTTATTAGGGGTGATTAATTCCAAGATGGGTGGTGCTACAATGAATTAGGAACCACGCACTAAGGATCGGTTCCAAATTTAGAACCGAGAACCACCCGTTAGTCCCATAGACCCATCCGGAAAAACGGACCACCATTCCAAATCAGTTCTTGGGTGGGTTCATGGAACTAGTCAAAATGTCACAATTTGGAAGAGGCGTGAGACCTGAGAGAGAGCAACGAGGTCGGAGGCCAGAGGTGATCGGGAACAAGAGTGATAGAGGGAGCGACGAGGCCAGAGGCGATCTAAATTGAAAGTGAGAGAGGGATCGATAGGCGATCTAACTGTCCATGCCCTGTCGTTAACCATCCGCTCGTTGGCTAGCTGGTGCTTGTTCGTAAAATTAACGTCCGAGCCTGCCTTAACCATCTTCATAAACAGCATGCGATCAACCCCCCCTCTCATTTGCAACCCCCACCTCCCTCTCACGCCCTCGTCAGCTCGCCATGGCCGCACCGCCGCTCCAACCCCCGCCGCCGCCCCCTGCCCCCGTCGTCGGGCCCCAGTATTGCGCCCCTTTCCCGATCGACCTCGGGATGGTGAGGAAGCTCATCTCGATCACTGAGGGGAACTTCGCCGTCTCCGACTCCTCCGGCAACGAGATCTTCAAGGTCAAGCACGTGTTCAACTTGATCCACAAAAAGCGCGCCCTCGTCGACGCGGCTGGGAACACGATCCTAACCTTCAAACAAAAGGTTCTCATCTTAAATCAGGATCTGTCGCTCATCCTCACGAAGCAACCGATGAGAGAATAGAAACGCATTTTCCTTTTCTATCATGATATGATATTAATCTCCAACAAAACGTACTCATCACCCTCTCATGTCTAGAATAATAAGATGATAACTACGACGATGGCAATTCTCTAGAAAATGGGTGCATGATTCCATGTGTTTTCTGCACGTCGATTAGTCTCTTCGATAGTTTTTTTCTTATCCAAGTGCGTTTGCAATAATTCATATCTTGATGAAACCCTCTTGCTTCGGCGCCGACCATTTCGTATGCAGAAAATCACTGCACATTCGAGATGGCAAGTCTTCAGAGGGGAGAGCACCGAGCCGGATGATCTGGTGTTTACCGCTCGAACGTCGTCGATGTTCCAACTCAAGACCAAGCTGCATGTCTTCCTAGCGGGCAACAAATCCGAAAGAACCTGCGACTATCGGGTTGAAGGAAGCTGGGCGGCCCGATCTTGCTCGATCTATGTCGGAGAGAGCAACTACATGATTGCCCAGGTGTGTTGTTCTCTTACCCTAACGTTGGAACATCCTCAGATGATGGATTCAACGATAGCTCATAAGCATTATCATCTGTCACTTACACACGAATTAGCAGATTCAGATACAGATTGTTCATTCATCATTCCATTTCCATATCTTCGATTCCGACTAACCAAACAAAGCCGCAAAGCGAATTAGTGAGGATAAAGAAGAGAAAAGCTTGGTTGATCATCGAACTAAAGCTAACTATCGGCCGGTGTTCCGGTATTGTATGGCTATGCAGATGCACACGAAGCACACGATCCAAAGCATGGCGATCGGAAGGGACACCTACGCGGTGACTGTCTATCCCAACATCGACCACGCTTTTATAGTCGCGCTCGTCGCAATTCTTAACGAGATCGATCACGACAAGAAAGACAAGGAGTAACCGCGACGGGAAAGTACAGAGGAGTAATCGCTGCTAGGAAAGGAAGAGGCGACGTTTGGTCACTTACCTTGGTGCCACAGCTTTTTTTTTTATTGCTGTCCCTCCCACCAGTCCTGCAATAAAGTTTTATTTCGGGCCAATTCGGGTCATTCGGGCTTCAAAGAGTATATTAAATGCATAATATATGTATGTATGTATTTGAAAAGCCTAATGAGCGAAACGTTCTCTCTATTTCATTCTTTAAAGATTGTCTCTTATTTTGTCCTCCGACATAATCTTGAGTTTAGGGCATGATAGCAATATTTATGAGATTCGCCACATCTCTCTATATCTCTTTTTAATATTGTACATTTCTTTTGATTATTTATGATCATAATTGATTGTAATTAATACTATAGATCACGATAGGACGGTATGGATATTGCGTTACCTTACATAGTCCCCTTGTATGGTCTATAAGCACCTATGTACTCTCTACTGAACATACCGGGAAGACATAGTTCTATCTTTTGCATATTATATCTTTATCAACTTTGCCAATGAAAGAAAAGTACTTTAAAGATTGGAGAAACACTACCAAATTTACTGGTACATAGAATATTTCTAAATCTAGCAAATTTCTTATAACTATCGACCAAAGCAAATGCCAAAATGCAAAATTACAAAGCACAATCTGCAGGTAAAAGTATATTCTCATCTCTCAAAAAAAGATGCATCACCATAAAGGTTTGGTATACTAAATTCTATGATGAGCACACGTCGAGATCCCTCACTCCATTTGCAACGACTTGCAGTGCGCGTCTAGGTTCAATGTCCTCATCATTAGCGCCATATAGAGACACCAACATTAAAATGTTGAAAAAACACATATCAAATACCTACAAAGAACTCCTAAAACTAGACCTAAATCTAAATAGGGAGAGTAAACCCCTAGATCTAGACATAAATTTAAATCGGGAGAGGAGAGAGGCCTAATTTCGAAGAGTTTGTGGAATCAAACATCTTGTGAGTCCATTACTTAAATTGACTTTCAAATCATTGTAAAGTTAAGATGTTAAAAAAGATTCATCTCATCCGGTGCTGATTTTTTTTTTTGAAATTTTCAGCACTTAATTGTCAAAATCTAGTAAATGTGAAGGATCATCCCCTTATTCAAAGACTCATTTAATAACCCAATCAAGTGTGGAAACTTGAAAAATTGTAGCAACTTAAATTTTGAACTTTTTCCCCTCTGACTAATCAATGGCAAGAATAAGGTACCTGTACTTGTCTTTCCCTGTCTTGACGAGTCCACTTCTGGACTTGCGTGACAGACCTACGAAACCGGCGGTCCAGCCCATGATGCACCCAAGGGCAATTTCCGGGAAAACACAAGGCTCGTGAAATTCGCACGTTATCGAAGATCCATTCATTTAAAGAAAAATTGCTTTCAAGAAATTATTTTCTGACTATGAAAAATGTTTTTTTGAATTGAAAATGACGGTTGATTTTGAATCACAATTTTTTTTTCTAGGTAACAGATGCCCAAGATTGTTTAAGATATAGGCAGAAGAACGGGACGATGCCCGAGATTGACCGAGACGTAGGCCAAGCCAGAACTTCACCTGTCACAAAAGTTCATTCCGCGACTAGCTTCTTGCATAACGCGTCGTCTGACCAAGACCTAGGCAGAGCAACAAGCTTATTGATGACCTTTTCCAATGAATCTGACCCAACACGTCGAACCAAGCTGGTTTCTAGGTTGACGCTTTCTGCAACTGGGCGTCCTGACATGTACAAGAAGCCCTAACATGGAAAGCCAAAGGTTTTCTGGAGAGAGATAGAGAGAGACTGTTCTCAAAAGGCATAACCAGCTGAGGCGATGCAACTTGCTCCTCCGCCCGTCGCGGGGCCTCAATATTGCTGCACTTACGCAACAGATGTGGCCATTTTAAGGAAGGCGATGACCCTCAGCAGCGGCAACTTCGTGGTCACCAACAGCAGCGGCGACCTCATCTTCAAAGTGAAGGGAGCTTTACTTACCCTTCATGACCGCAGGGTCTTGATCGACGCCACCAGGCAGCCGGTTCTCACGCTCAGGCGAGAGGTTTGCTCTTTAACATCACTCTACGCTGTTCATACTGAAGTCTTTTTCACTCAGGAACAGTCATAACCACCATCGGTTCTAGAATTAGATATCCACCCTTCGCTTTTCACAGGTTCAGAGCTAGACACCCAATTATTCATTTTTTTTTTTACAGAATTAACTATGCAGCCAAAGAAACTGAAGTTCGACGAACTGGTTAAGCGAAATTAAGGTTCAGCATCCATCCTTTTGTAAACTATCACAAGTGGAATCCACACGAAAAATATGGTTTTGCTATCAAGAGGCTCAGGTGAAGATGATTTGGTGCAGATAAGGGCTGATCACGGTCCATGGCGAGCGTTCAAAGGGAAGAGCTCGGACATGAGGGACCTTGTCTTCACTGCCAAGATGAGTTCAGCGATCCAGCTCGAGTTAGAAGTTTTCTTAGCAAATAACAGGAACGAGGATGTCCGCGACTTCAATGTCAAAGGTTTCGAGCGGTCTTGTGTCTTCTATGCCGGACAGCCTCCCTGTATCGTTGCCCAGGTAACATACTCTTTTCCAAAGGCTGCTTCTTGTTCTTTAAAATTATTCATTCAAGCCTAATCAGTTCAGTTCCAAACCTATTGTACATTTGGCAGTTAAATTTTAGACGTTTCAGTTTTTCTAATGTTATTTTGAACCTTTGCTCGATATTTCAACGTAATCCGTCTATTAATTGCTGCTGGAAATTGTTAGCATGGCAGTTTGTAGGTTATCTATATGTCAACATGCCACGTACGATGGCCGATTATGATTGAATGTGACATTAACAATTTCATACAGCAATTAGTTTGGAATGACTATATTGGAATTTCAAATAAAGGTTATGGATTGTATTGTCATCCATACAATAACTTTAGAATTGAATTGTTAATTTCCCAAAAAAAAAAAATACATATATATGCGTGTGTACGTTGGTCCACATGAAAGTTGAAATTAGTAGTGAGACGTGCCAATTGATATTTGAGAACATCACAATACTTACCCTTAGTTATTAGTGCCCAGGTTAACATTTTTATCGAAGTTCAAGAAGTATGAAATTAAAAATTGTTTGTGCGTAAAGCGAAGATGAGAGGCTTGGGATCTTCAAATCCAAACTTGCAATTTGACAATTTACTATAGAGAACAAGAAAGCTGATGATCACAACATAAAGTTTGTGATTCGATAGTCAAATAACCTAATCTGTTGCCTACAAAATATCGAATCACATAAATTTTTTATTGTCATCCTCAGCTTTCTTGAAGTGATTCAATTAAGTAAATTGGTATTCATATCGACTTATAGGATAAGAACCATTCGGTAACTAGCTATATATACACACATCAAAAAGGAATAGAATCGTCAATTTCTGACTATATCATAATGGTACAGATGCAAAAGATGCAAAAGGAGACTGGTATCCAAACTCAAAGTGTGCCTCTGGGAAAGGACAAGTTATGGTCACGGTCTATCCGAACATCGACTGTGCATTCATCGTCGCCCTCATTGTGATCTTTGATGAAATAAAAGGGGGGGATTGGTGACCACCGCTACATTGTCGACTCAAGTGGGAAAGTTTGTGTGCTGGTGTAATTATTAGTGAAACAGCTCATTTCTTCGTCTGTGTGCATTTTCATGATGAAATATCATGCAATCAATCTAATCTAGATTTAGGGTTTTTTGCGTATATGTTTTTGAGGTTTCGCTTCCCTCAAGTTTCATTTATGTATAACTCCAATTTCAAAGAAAATAAGAGAAGTTTCGCGAAGGTTTCGCTCTCATAAATGTCAGGTCTACATACACTTAACATTGTTACTCTGAACAGCGATGGTGTTGAAGACATCAAACCTAGGCTTCCCTTGGGTTTCGTTTATGTACAAAGTCCAATTTCGAAGAAAATCAGAGAAGTTTCATGAAGGTTTCGCTCTCACGGGTGTCGAGTCTGCATACGTTCAACCTTGTTACTCTTGACTGTAATGGTGTTTAAGACGTCAAACCCAGACGCCTACCATCGAAAGGCAAAGCTGTGGCAACAAATGGAGATCTTAGTGTATGCTCGTTACTGAAGATGTATTCGGTGATTAGTCGTCAATTTTAATTTGAAGAAGTCACAATTCTATTCTTTGAACATGTAACCCCTAATCTTGTTCTAATAATTTATCTTATTATTAGGAGCTTGTTTTACTTTCAGTATTTGAGATTTGTCATGGTTTGCAGTTGGATTGTGTTTCTCTGTTATATATCCGTAAAAATGAATGAGATTTTTCTTTGATAATATAAAAAAAGGTACTTGGTTGCTTATTTTCGAAACGTATCAATGAGCAACCTCTTATTTTACAGGAAAATTACCAAAAAAAATAAATTCTAAACCTATTATAATTATATCAATTCAGTCCTAAACTGTTTTGATACCATTTCAATCTTAAACATTTTGCAATTATGTATTCTTACCTTTACCAAAAAAAAAAAAAAAAAAATTTTGCAGTTATGTCAATTTAGTTTATCCAGCTAACTTTGTCTGAACGGCACTGACATAGATCCCGGCTAGCGCCAGCAAACATTTTTTTTAATAATTTTTTATTTTTTTGAATTTTTTAATTAAATTTTTTATCTTTTCTTCTTTCAACGACAGGCTAGAGAGGAGGGTCAATCGCCGAACTCAGGTGACCGACCAATGGTGAGTTCTCCTTGTCTTCACTGGGTGAAGGCGAACCTTGCCATCGCTAGGCAAGCTACACACAGAGAGAGACAGGGATGGGGAGTTTGAAGAAGAATCAAAACAAGGGCTTCTTCACTACCATGAGCTCAAGGCTGTCCATGTTTAGCAACACCATCCACAGATCCGTCCCTTTCTTTGTCTTCTTCATGTCTTGCCCAACAACGATGAGGGGAGCTTGCCATTGGCCGATCGCCTGAGTCCAGCGATTGGCCCTCCTCTCTAGCCAATCGCCGAAAGAAGGAGAAAGGAGGGGAGGAAGGAAAAAAAGAAGGGAAAAAAATAAAAAAATAATAATAATTAAAAAATTGTCTCCCGACATCGGCCGACATCTACATTAATGCTAATCGGCCAAATTTAGTCAGATGGACTGAATTAATATAATTACAAAAATTTTATGACTCAATTGGCCAAAAAAATAAGTTTAAAATTGAATCGGCACAATTACAATAGATGTATAACTTTTTTGATGATTTTCCCCTTATTTTATCTCCATCTCACTTTGCATCACCTATTTCGTAATTCATCTTTATATCTTGAAGTAACACAAGGAAGCCCCAGTGGTCACCTTATTAACATGAAAGGGGGAGATGAGGGGTTCAAATCCCCACCTTCTTAGGGGGGAAGAGGTGGGGACGAGTAAGTTTCAGAAGTGGGTTTCAACTCCCACGCCCTACAAGAGGCAGAACAAAAGTCTGAGAGTGAATATAGAGTAAGTATAGAGTAGGACTGACAAAAAAAAAAAAGTAACACAAGGAATAAATACTCTTTACCAAAAGAAACCTTCTCCCTCTCTCTTCCACCACCTTCTCTAGCAAAGGTACCATGGTCTGACATTTTTAGAATGATGACCCAACGAAAGAGAGTGACCCAATTGACAAAAGTCATTGGAACAGAGAAGTTATCATATGGTCTATAATATATATATATAGTTGTGGATAGCGGTCATTGTCATCGTGCTACCGGTGGCTATAAGCGGGTGGATGGTTCAAAAGTTGAAGAAGAATGGATATTTTGGCGATATTTTTAGCAAAACTTCTAATGAGGGATTAGACATCTTGATATTCCAAACCAAAGATAGATGTATGGCGAATTTCTACTATTATCAACAACATCATATGGTTATACGAAACAATCGGTGTAATAAAGTGCTCAGTGCCATTGCATATGTTACTCATAAATATATGTATGTCGATTAAAGACATCTTCCCTACACATTTTCTAAACTTGTGGAGAAGTATTCGTTCTTTTTCAAAAAAAAAAAAAAAAGAGTTTAAAACCTATTTCGGATTCCAATTACTATTAAACCTATATTGTACCAATATGAAATGGGGAACAATATTATAACGATATTACATAAATCATATTATAAACAAGAAAAGCTTACATAGAATCGGTTACACGATTTTTTTTATAAAAAAAATGCCTTATACATCTACTCAATTTGTTGCCCATATGTTATTATATTTCTTTGTTAATACAAAACAAAATAATGATGTTTTGGTCATATAAATAAGGGAAAAAGTCACGAAAAATCCTAAACTTTGCCCAAAATAACACATTTACCCCAAACTTTTTTTTGTGACATGAAAAACCTCAAACTTTGCCAACCGTGACACATTTACCCCAAACTTTTTTTGTCACACAAAAATCCCGAACTTTCGTTATGTAACACATTTGCCCTAAAATTAGAGAGCATTTTGGTCTTTTCATTTTTTAAAATTTTTTAAAATTTTTCTTACTTTTTAAATTTTTTTTCCCCTCTCTCTTCCCTCCGCCGGCTGACCGGCGAAGGGAAGCCGGCGTCCGGCGAGGGCATCCCTCGCCGGCATCGGGCGAGGGCTGCCCTCGCCGGCGTCGAGGAGGGTCACCCTCACGGCCTCGGGCTAGGGCGGCCCTCGCCGGCGAGCAAGGGCCGCCCTCGCCAAATCTGAAAGGGCTATCCTCGCCGACGCCGGCGAGGGCCGCCCTCGCTGCGTTGGGCGAGGACGGCCCTTGCCTGCGTCGAGTGAGGGGGTGTCCCCGCCCTCGCCAAATGGGGAGGGCCGTCCTTGCTCGACGCCGACGAGGGCCATCCTTGCCCGACGCCGATGAGGGCCGCCCTCGCCCACGTCGGGCGAGGGTGTCCCTGCCCTCGCCCGACGCCGGCGAGGTTGCCGAACACCGGCTTCCCTCCGTCGGCTCCACCATGGCCGGCGGAAGGAAGAAGAAGAAAAAAAGAAAAAGGAAAAAATAGAATAAAAAGACAAAAATGCCCTTGATGGGGTAAATGTGTCATGGTTTGGAAAGTTTAGGGTTTTTCACGTCACCAAAAAAAATTTGGGGTAAATGTGTCACTTTGGGTAAAGTTCAGGGTTTTTCGTGGCTTTTTCCCTATAAATAATTCGTCAAATCTTTCTTTGACTAAAGAAATGACATAAAATAAGTTCGATTTTTAAGTATTTTCATCGGAGTATGATATCGTGTGTGCTTAACACTTGTAATTCCATTACTCCAAAGGAACAGGTATTTTTCCCTAAATTTAACAGGTGAATGAGAAATCAAAGTTAGGTTAATATCACGAAAAATCTTAAATTGATATACCTATGACAAATTTATCTCAAACTAATTTTTTACCAAAAAAAAAAAAACCCCAAATTGATATACTTGTGGCAAATTAAGCCTCCATCAATTTTTGTTAAATTTTACCGTCAAATTGTTGAGTTGGACGACGCGTAACAGTTGACAAATATATAATTTAGGATTTTACCTTATGTTTGTCATAAGTGTACTATTTTGTGATTTTCCATGGAATTAATTCATGAAAATTAAAAAAGGATAACTCTGTAACCAAAAGTACTAATTTGGAATTTTCGGTGATCAAAAAATTAGTTTGCGATAATTTTATCATAAATATACTAGTTTGTGATTTTTTTATGATTAAAAAATTAGTTTTGGATAAATTTGTTATATTTATATCAATTTAGGGTTTTCTTCGTATTAACCCATTTTATTGAAAATCACGTACATACCGTTATTTAACGTAAAAGCACCAACGTTATACTAACACGCTTTTGCTATTTTTGCATTTTTTAGGAAGATTGCTTCGATATACAAGTGGGCTGATAGCCCATTTTGGCTGCTGTGATTCAGAATGGCCTCGTTTTTGGGCCTGCAAGGGCCTACTAAAATGTTTATGTCCATGGAGATGTGTTTATGTCATAATGATGTGCACAATATCATGGGATTAGCATCTAAATAACATACGGTACCCAAGCAGGTCATGTTTTCCAAAAATTGGAAGGGCACGGGGTCAGGGTGGGACAGGGATCACATTTCTATTCATTTTCTACTCCTATGAACAAAGAAACTTTGCCCCCGTCGCCGCCCTACGCCCTAGGAGGGGCCGAGCCGAGGCGGTTTTCCCTTTATAGGGCGGCGAACACTACTTTATCATATGAAATGTATTTTGTTATCATTGTTATTTTATTATCAAAAAATTTAAAGATGGCCTCATGGGTTCATCTAATGATAAAGAGATTATCTATCTTTTATAAGATCAAGAGTTTTATTCACTTGTGAGTGAATCTTTAAATAACTCATGCTGTATTACCTAATTGTAACATATCTTGTGGAAAGACTTCTTAACTGATAGCATATTGATCGGATTCTGGAGAGGAGCTAGTCAAAATGGTGTAAAGTAGTTATCCAAATAATTCATAATAGGTGTGGGACCCTTATAATAATGCCCATAAGAAATTGTTACCACGTGTTGCCACTCTCCACACTTTAACTCATAAAAGATATATACTCGAAAGACTTTACATCTTATATACCATAGAGTAATTCTACCATACATATAGCCATGCCTTTATGATTAGGTAAATCCTACTATCCTAGCCAACCATCAATCAAAACTTTCTCTCACATTATCATATAACAAAATTTATCCAATGTCCATTAACATGCGTCGAATAAGGTTCCACTCATGTAATGACAAGTATGACTCCTATAAGTCATCCTCAGCGAAGGACGCTTTGACTATAGTAAGAGATCAGTCAAATTCAAACCAAGTGTCCGAACACTGAATCAACATACGAACTAAGGATTAATCACCGATTATACAATCAAATTCCTTATGTAAATCTAATTCACCAACAGATCCAGGAGACCTCTGAAATGCGCGAAAAGAATAGTAACACAAATTACGCGAGACAATCAGGCATGCCCCAAGATGGGTGATATATATATATATATATGGGTTGGGTGATATATATGGGTATATCAAATGGGTGATTCATGCATCTAAAATTTCAAAGTATATTATTTTATAAAATGTTGACCATGGCATTTTCGTTATGAATCGCCTATGTGGTCTCCACATCATATGCCTATGTGACCTGAAAATTGAACGGGTGGCCGGCTTTTATCGAACCTCGCTTTTAAGTGGACTGACGTCACAATGCCTTATCTAAGTGGGGATTATATTGATAACCAATGTTGCCTGCCCGAGTCAAAGGGACAACAGATTGCAACGCTTTTTAATTGGGCCAAAGAGGATATCCACATGTCTGCTCAATTCGTGGAAAATGACAAAAACATCATTTTCTAACCCCCCCCCCCCCTAACTCTTGTAAATACCGGCATCGCCGTGTTCATGTTTTCTCATTAATATTGGGAGAATGTGCGGGTGTAAAGTGGTTTGACTAGAATATACAAAACGAGATCATTTTTATACATCCGTTTGAGTGTTTGGTTTTTTTTTTTCCCTTTCTGAAAAAAGAAAAAACTTCTGTTATTTTATTTTGCGTATACATAGCTAACCAAAAATCAGTTGTATCGTATGTTAATACTTTTCACATCACTTGTTTACGAAATTTATGTACTCGCTGTATATGTGTGGCCTCACCTTGCCCATAAGCTTAGGCCGTTGGGGTTTATAACATTCTAACATGGGCACGTCTAATTCCCCTTCGCCAAATTTCACGTTTCATTTTTAATCCATTTTGTACATAAGAAGAAGTTTATATGCTCTTTGTACACAGATAGTTTTCCTCCATCCATGACATTAAAAATTATAGGCATTGATGCCTTGAAGTCAAATTTCCAGTCTACTTGGATTCCAAAAAGATGCCTACGGAAGTCATATCATCAAAATATCATCAAATACAGTAGAACAAATAATTCTGATAGGGTAATTTGTCCTCCTAAACAAGTGACAATCTGGTGAATGAGGACAACAAGAAAAGAATTGTCATCACCTATGACCAAACTTAGGATGCACCGTTTTGGCTCTCATACCCTAATGAGATAAGTAGAATATGCCAAGAAGTTGTAGGGATTCACGTGCCAAAGAAATGACATGTATTTAAAGAAGCAGCTAGTCACCTAATGGGTTTCTGGACGAGACTCGATGTCTTTTTCCTTTGAATGAAGACAAGAGTAATCATCAAAGTTTGAATTGGATTTTTCAGTTTGGAAATTGTGAACTTTCAATTCCGTAAGTTCCTTTAAAGTTTGGAGAATCAGTGCCAAACTTCATGCTTTTAATTTGACCCGATTGATCCTCATAAGAAATGTAAGATTTTACTTGAAGGGAAACCAATTTAGTAGTGCTTGATATATTAAAATCGATCCGTTAAATTGGTACTACCAAGTCTCGTTTGACAAAATTGAAGAATAAGTGCTGAAAAAAAAAAACAAAAATGATGCATTTGACTTAAGTTTTGACCATTTGAAATGCTAAAAATAGAAGTAAGAAGCTGCTTGAAATTAATTGAAAATTGATCATTGCTTTTTATTAATTTCTTACCATACACGAAACTATGGATTGTTATTAATAGGTTTTAATTTGATGTTGGCTAAGTTGTCGAGTAAGGTTAATCTCCTTAGGTGATAATATTTTAAAAAAAATCGACACATAGTTAGGTATAAAAACATGTCCTATGTGAAGTGACCAAATCCAGTAGATGTTAAAGACGATTCACTTATTCAAAAGCCTATTTAGGCATTTAGAGTACTGCGAATCATTAAGGCTGTTTAACAGCCCAATTAAGTGGCGGAAAATTGAAAATATCTCCACTGAACGAGATTAAACTCGTTTGATAAACTTAACCAATATCGAATTAAAAAACTCAACCGATTTAAGATATCACTAAAAATGCAGTAAGTAAAAAAGAGGCTACATAATTCACTCAACAAAAAAAAAAAAAAAATCGATTGCTAAAACTTATACCAATAACGATCATCATTCTATATTATGTAGGAAAATAATGATATATAGCCATTTATTTTAAATCACCATCAATCGATGTTTCTATTTTAGGTTTTCGATATTCAGACTTGTCAACGCTTCCGATTCAATAATTATGTCAACTCCTATCCTGGGGATTATATTGATAACCAATGTTGCCTGCCCGCATCGAAGTGACAACAGATTGCAACTCTTTTTAGTCGGGCCAAAGAGGATGTCCACATCTCTCTGCTCAATTCGTGGAAGATGATAAAAATATCATTTTCTAAGCTCCCCCAACTCTCGTAAATACCGGCATCGCCGTGTTCATTTTTTCTCATTTATATTCGGAGAATGTGCGGGTATAAAGTGGCTTGACTAGAAAATACAAAATGGGATCATCTTTATACATCTGTTCGAGGGTTTGGGTTTTTTTTTTTTTTTTTTTTTTCCCATTTCTGAAAAACCTTTTGTTATTTTGGTTTTTAAGTTGTGTATACACAGCTAACCACAATCAGCTATATCATATGTTAATGAATCTCACATCACTTGTCTATGGAATTTATATACTTGCTATGTATGCGTGGCCTCGCCTTGGCCTCGTCTTGCCTATAAGCTTAGGCCTTTGGGGTTTATGACATTTTAACATGGTATCAAGAAAAGGTCGTGCCCCAATTTATTTGGCATGTCCAATCCCCATTCATCAAATTTCAAGTTTCATTTCTAATCCATTTTGTACATGAGAGGAAGTTTATATGCTCTTTGTATACATATATTTTTTTTCCATTCATGACATAAAAAATTGTAGGCATTGATGCCTTGAAGTTAAATTTCTAATCTACTTGGATTCCAAAAAGATGCCTGTGGAGGTCGTATCATCGAAATATCATCAAATACAATAGAACAAACAATTCTAATCGGGTAACTTGTCCTCCTAAACAATTGATAATGGTGAATGAGGACAACAAGAAAAGAATTGTCATCACCTATGACCAAACTTAGGATGCACTGTTTTGACTCTCATGCTCTAATGAGATAAGTAGAATATGCCAAGAAGTTGTGGGGATTCACGTGCCAAAGAAACGACGTATGATTAAAGAAGCAACTAGTCACCTAATGAGTTTCTAGACAAGACTCGATTTTGTTTTCCTTTGAATGAAGACAACATAATAATCAAAGTTTGAATTGGAGTTTTCAGTTTGGAAATTGTGAACTTTCAATTTCGCATTGGTGGAGAAGTCTTCCGTAAGTTCCTTTAAGGTTTGGAGAACCAGTACCAAACTTCATGATTTTAATTTGACCCGATTGATCCTCGTAAGAAATGTAAAATTCTACTCGAGGGGAAACCAATTTAGTAATGCTTGATATATTAAAATTGATCCGTTAAATTGGTACTACCAAGTCTCATTTGATAAAACTGAATGAGTGCTGAAAATAAAAACAAAAATAATGCATTTGACTTAAGTTTTGACCATTTGAAATGCTAAAAATAGAAATAAGAAGCTACTCAAAATTAATTGAAAATTGATCATTGCTTTTTATTAATTCCATACCCTACATGAAACTATGGATTGTTATTAATAGGTTTTAAATCGATGTTGGTTAAGTTGTTAAATGCTTTAAAAAAAATCAAAACATAATAGGTATAAAAACATGTCCGATGTGAAGTGACCAAAGGTAGTAGATGTTAAAGACGATTCACTTATTCAAAAGCCCATTTAGGCATTTAGAGCACTACGAATCACTAAGGCTGTATAACAACCCAATTAAGTGGTGGAAAATTGAAAAAATTTGAAGTGAATAGGATTAAGCTCATTTGATAAACTTAACCAATATTGAATTGAAAAACTCAACCGAGTTAAGATATCACAGTGAAAAGTAAAAAAAGAGGCTACGTAATTCACTCGACGAAATAAAAAGAAAAAAAAATCGATTGCTAAAACATATACCAATCACGATCATCGTTCTATATTATGTAGGAAAATAACGATACCCAGCCATCGATTGTTATTTTCATTCATCATCAATCGATGCTTTTATTTTAGGTTGTTGATATTTAGACTTGTCAACGCTTCCGATTCAATAATTACAAGCATGCTTCCAATTGCGTTGATCGTCCTTTTTTGACTTAAAGCCCAAATGGAATGAGGAAATTTCTGAACTCCTTCCTCGTGACACTTTACTCAAGGGGCCACTCCCAATTTCGGGTCATGATTCTATACCACGTGTTTGCGTCTCATAAAAACAGTCCCACGTCCGTTTGACCGTTGGGTTATATATATATATATTTCTTTTTTTTTTTAAATCTCGATTTTAGGTTTAATTACCCTTCAATTTTAGATTTCGTCAGAAGTCTACCCGAACTCTTTAAAAAAAAAAAAAAAGAACCAACTTTAAAGCTTCATTTATTTATTTCTCAAAAAATAAATAATTTACTAAAAATGATCATTTATATCACTTGAAATGAGTAATTAATAAAAGTTATTTTTTTATCAACAATAATTTATTATTCGTTCATTTTTTGTAAACAATATGAACAATTGTTTTTCATTCGTTTTTTGCGAAACAAATGGACCCTAACTCTAATCCAAAAATCTACTCCAGTTAGCCCTCCCCATCAATCATCCTTAATTTTCCTAATTTTCGTAACAAAGAATGATTTCATTTTAGAGATAATTTTTCAAATCGCCTTACTGATATGAATTATTACTGACATGAAAATGACGCGTTAAACAACTAATTGACAAATAAATCTGAAACTAAATCGATAATCAGCGATTCGCTTGTTTGACAAAAGACAGTTCGAAACAGGTTTGACATTAGATTTTAAATTTAAGGGGCACATCTAGAATTCGACCTAAAGTTTGGGAATGTTCTAGGGAATTATGCCAATATAAATTGGTGATGTCTACCGTGCTAACGAAGGGGCCGTCTCTGCAAAGGGCGAGCCCCCTTCTTCCATGTGAATCTTCCCGCAGCCGATCCCTTTCTTGCCCCCTCAATTTCTCCTCTTCTTCCTGGCAATTTGAGAATCCGAAGGCAAGCTAAGAAATCTAAGAAAGAGACGAGGGTAAGTAAGTAAATTTCATCTTTTTGAGGGGGGTGTCTGCAAAACCAAAGCAAGGGCGAGAAAATCGCGATTATGGATAGACCCGGTGGCGATCTATAACCCAGACAAAAATTGCAAGACCACCCCCAGGAAAAAAAAAAAAAAAAAACCAAAAAAACCCAAAAAAAAAAACAAAAACCCAAAAAAAAATAAAGAAAAAACAGGAACATACGACAGAAAAATCGATGCTTTTTTCTCGACTTTTTCCCTGTTATCTTGCTTTGGGGGTGGGGGCTGGGCTCGTAAAAATGTCTTTTTTAGCTGCTTTTCCCAGTTGTTCCTCATCATCTCTCGCCTCGCGTCGCGCTGGAAGTGCTTTTCTCGGAAATTAAGCCCCTACCCTCTTCCCTTCCTTCCCTTTTCTCTGCGAAACCAGGGAAAATTCTCTGCCCCCTTTCGAAACGGGCGGTACCCATCTCGAAGACCAGCCCAGCCGAAGTCGAGCGCAAGAGCCAGAGCCAGAGCCAGAGCCAGAGCCACACGGAGAGAGAGAGAGAGACAGGATGATGTCTGCATCGTCTTCTTCGGCCACGGTTCGGGTGGAGAAGGCGACGAGCGATCTCCTGATGAACCCCGATTGGACCATGAACATCGACATCTGCGATTATGTCAACTCCTATCCTGGGTACCCCCAGTTTTCTCTATTTGTTCTTTCTTTCTTTCTCCCCACGAATTCTTTTGTGGGATTTTTTGGTTTTTTCGTTTGTGGGTCGGTTGACTTTGGCCTCGGTGCGTTGCTGGGAGGTTTTCGGCGGCTGATGATTGTGATCGTCGCGCTTGCATGTCGCCCTTTTGAACTTTTTGCTGGCTCTTTGCGTGTTGCGTGAGAAGGAAGAGATATGTATTGCGCCGGGGGAGGGGGGGGGGGGGGCGAGGAGAAATTTGTCATGGGAGAAAAGGAAAAATTTAGTCTTGAGGACGAGGGGGAAATTGGGTTGTTCTTTTCACGGTATTCGACGGGAATTTTCGTCTCTGATTGAGCAGAAAGGCTGATGGCAACTGTTATTTTTTATTCGAGGGATTGGTTGACGAGTGATGCCTATGGAACACTTGATAATTATCGCTGTAGACACTGATGATAAGAATCTATGGTTACATGATATTAGAATTGAAGTTTATTGAAGAAGAATGGAATTTGATGATACAAGGAAACAAAACTTGTAAAAATTGCCTTTTTACCTTTCGAAAGCAGGGTAGTCGAAGCATGAGTAGTTATATGAGAGCAGTAGTTAACAAATCCTTCTTTTCAACCTTGATCCTGCATCGTCTTTGGGTACGCATGAGAGCACGCTAGTGAGGGAGGGAGGGAGGGAGGGGAAGATGGTTTTTTGATTGCATGCTGATTTTTACTTCTTCTGGATTGCTCAGACAGGCTAAAGAAGTTATTAAAGCAGTGAAGAAAAGATTGCAGCACAAGAGCCCGCAAGTCCAATTCCTTGCTTTGACGGTATTTTCGCTCTTCAGATACGTTACACTATACATGCCATAACTACTTAAAGATGTGCTTCTTAACATGAAAATTAAATTTTAACATGCAGAAAACATGCCACTTTCTATTTACTGTGAGAATGTGATAGAAATCTGATCTCTGTTTTCTACTACTGTAGCTTTTGGAGACAATGGTGAAGAACTGTGGTGATTACGTGCACTTTCAAATTGCAGAGAAGAATATACTCGGGGAGATGGTCAAAATTGTTAAGAAGAAGGTAAGTGCTAGATGGACTGCTGTATAAGCTATGAGATGTTTTCACACAGCATCACTTTGAATAGTCACTAGTCTGATGTCTTGAAGCTGTTTTTCTTTCATCAAAATTTGGTAACTTTTTTGGCGTCCTTTGGATATGTAAATTTTTTCCTTGTTCTGAGAAGCATTTGGTTCATTGAGTCGGACGAACTTTGTGGGTAGTAGTTGTGCTAAGGTTCTTGATCCACGCCAGTTTTGATCTGTACACTGCTCTTTGATATCCTCATAAAATTTCATGATGATTCATGCACAAGATGTTAGAGAATCCTGAAATGTATGGTTGTGAAATAGTAGAACGAGTGAGATTTGACCCTTTCTAAGTATAGGAACTCTGGGCTTGTACTGAAGACTGAAGACTTCATTTCATACCTACTGCAGTTTTTAGTATTTTAAGTCTTTTCTCTTATATCAAGTGTTCTATTATGTTTAGGTATTAAAATGTCACATGCTAGTGATTTGACTTTTGATGATCTGTAAATTGTTATTTTAGATTAAGGGTTGAGAAATCATCTGTCGTCTGCAACCCCGAGTCTAAATTGGTCTTTTAAGTTTTTGTCATTAGTTTTTCCTCATTCCTTAAATTTCATTGGTTTTTATAAAGCTTAACATCTGATCCATCTTCAATTCAACTCTGTTTTAGCAGTGGTTTTGGTCTTTTTGCTATCTTTTACTTCTCCAACTATGTCAAATTGGTAACGGAGTCTTTTTAGCATTTTTCCTACATCAATTTTGGTATTAGAGTGAAAAAGGTCCTAACTTGTTATTAAGATTTTCGTTTTTAACACGATGGCTGTGCATTGAAGAGGCAATCAAGCCCAAAAAAACAGAGATGACTGGGAGGCATATAATTGAAAACTTGTCATGGGCTGTTCAAGCTTTGGAGTGATACGAATTTGTTGAAGTCTGTATGGAGAATGGCAAGGCGACTGCAATCCCTTGGACATCAAACCACTTTCATGATGCTGGACTGATAATGTGGTAGGAGGTTCGAAGAGTGATTGCGTTATGCCTTTGATCTTGACGAAGAGATCCTTTTCATGAAGATTTTGAAGATGAAACAACAACAATTAATTGGGATGATCATGAAGTCATGCCAATAGTTGTATGGAATGACTATGGTGATGAAGACAAAGTGTTTATGGCAAATTTACTGGCAGAAGATGAAATAGTCGAAATTATTGATGATTAAAACTAGATAGGAAGAAGATTCCTGAAGATTGTGATCTGGCTAAATGTGCAGTAGGTATTAAGGAACAAGACAAGTAAGCACATGGAGGAGATGCTAGCCAATTTAAAGTTGAAGAAAGAGTATTGATCATGTCAAGGATTGATTTTGTTATTTCAGATCGACTTGAAGGTTCAATTGACAAATTCAATTGGCAAGCTTTCGTGAAGCTATAAATCTTTGATTATTTGCATGATGCAATGCAAATGTAGATGATGATTGGAAGGAATTTGCTATATATCTCAATAATTAGCATTTAAAACTTGAGGTTGAGTTTTCTCCAGTTGGAGAAGAATTAAGCTGACTAGGAAAGAAAACATGGCTAGGAAGTTCCTATTGAAATGTTTGGATAATTCAGCTTTCCAAAGGACATGTATTTGTGGAGATAAGATAGAAAAGATTGATCAAAAGACATCCTGTGCTCATCAAAGTTATTGATGCTGAGCTTGATCCCTTCCAATCTGGGGAGAGTGATGCAGTGGCATAATTCAGCTTTTAGTATTTGAAGTGTTTTCTCTTTGGGTAAATCTTTTATTATGTTTTAGGTCACTAAATAGTTAGGTGCCAGTCTTGTGACTTTTAATGAACTCCAATGGTTGAGATTAGAAGACTTTATTTTAATTAAGGGTGGAGATCATCTTTCATCAGTAATCCTAGTATGGATAGGTCTTTAAGTCTCTTTGTCATTGAATATTTCCTCATTCCATAAACTTTATTTATTTTATGAACCCAGGAATAACCTTTCCTTGCTCCAACTTTAATTCAACTCTATTTATCACCCTGTGTTTGTTCTTTTTGCTATCTTTTACTTCTCTGACTACATCAAATTGGTATCAGAGTCTTCGTGAGGATTTTTCCTACCCCCCATTATTTATCTTGCTTGCCTTTATTGAGTTTCTTTTGGGTAGTTGTGTTTAGTTGGAAAAATTTAAAGCTGTCGGCCTTGATAATAGTGAGAGAATTGGTTTGCTTTGGCTATATATAATTCTGAGAGTGAGATCTTGATGGGGCTTGTTTCCAATAGTTTAGAGTCACTTTTTATATGTTAATCACCCTACTCTATACTGTAGCAGATTAAGTTTGCATTATTTGATTCATCACTTTTCATGGTTGATGAGGCGTGATAGTTACCTCTATACTTAGACTCAAGAATATCTAGTGCTTCAGCTGCTTTCCTTTTATTTTACGATTGTTGCTTACTTCTTCTGTTAATAATTCTGCAATTCTTTGGAGCACTTAAAGCATGTGGATACCTTATGCAGACAGATATGAATGTCCGCAACAAAATTTTAGCATTGTTAGATGCTTGGCAAGAGGCTTTTGGTGGACCAGGTGGAAAACATCCGCAGTACTACTATGCATATGAGGAACTTAGAGTAAGTATCCATCTGATGAGTGGCAAGTGTTTCTGGATCCAGTCAAATTGCTTTCTTTTTAGTTCTTTTCTGCCTGAAAGACTGATGATAGGCTGTTTGTTACAAAAAAAAAAAAAAAATCGAATGCTATTATCTATTATTTTCAGCTTATGGTTGGTGGTATGACTAGGTCCCTCTAAAATATGCCTATTTTTCATTGAGAAATATTGTGAATCTGACCGTAACAATCCTCTTAACATTTGTGCTAAATGCTCTGCTGAGGATTCCATCTTCTGCAGAATTGAATGATAATGGCATCTTTAGTTAACTTGTATGTGCTGGGAATTATAGTTGGGTATCACCAAAGCATAAAGCAGGACTGGTGAAGAAGAAATGGTGGTTGTTCAACCGTGTAGAGGCATTGTGTAGAAATTATTATTTTGAAGTGAAAGACAATGTTTATGTGCTTTTCATTTTCATAATTCCAGCGTTCTGGCGTTCAATTTCCCCGGCGCTCATTGGATGCAGCACCAATATTTACTCCGCCAGTGACCCATCCAACTGAGAGGGATCCTCAAGCTGGATATGGCATGCCAAGCAATTCCACGAGAAGACTTGATGAAGCAATGGCAACTGAGATAGAATCTCTCAGGTCAGGGTTTTGCCTTTGTAAAAAGCCATATGTAGTTTCGTCATTTTCTTACTTTCTTTAGTGCTTGTCCCTGTCATGTTGCCTTTTCTGACTTCTATTCCCTGCCAATTCCCTTTGATCATCCAGTCTGTCTACCATGGATTCAATGCGGAACATCATGGAGCTGTTAAGTGAGATGCTGCAAGCTGTGAACCCAGGTAGTCGTGAGGTAAGTGGCATGATAAGCTGCAATGATCGAGAGTTAACTGAGTTCTGAGTCTCTGACTCTTATTTATTGTTGCTGCAGTCGGTGAAAGATGAAATTATAGTTGATCTTGTGAATCAGTGTCGTTCCAACCAAAAGAAGCTTATGCAGATGCTTACTACAACTAGGTAACCTACATCTGTGCGTCATGTCTTCTCTATGTCTCATTCGATGCGCTTCATGAATTTATCTATCTACTTTAGTCTTGAGGAACTTTCAGTTTACTTGGGTTCTATTTTTTTGCCTGTTTACTGCTATGTTTTCCTCTCCATCGGCATTATTTCCCCTGCTGTTCGGGATTTGCTTGTAATTCTTCAGTGGGTGTATCACAGACGTTGCTTTTGTCACAGTGATGAAGAACTTCTTGCGCGAGGTCTTGAATTGAATGATGGTCTGCAAATTGTATTGTCAAAACATGATTCTATAGCTTCTGGGTCCCCATTGCCAAATCAAATATCAAACTTCAACTCTCAATTGGACAAAGCTGGTGCTCCTGGTGTTAAACAGGGTGAAGTTAACCAGAGGGAGATGAAAAGAGATGCTAGCCCAGGAGCAAGTGCAGCACCCTCTACACCTCCTGCTACTGTTGCAAGCCGCTTTGTGGATGAAGAGGATGAAGAAGAAGATGACTTTGCTCAACTTGCACGAAGGTCAGTAGATTCTGGAACCTTGAACAATAGATGGGGCAAAATTGTTCTCAAAAGTTGTTCTGTTTCATAGTTGAACTAGTATGTAAATCAGTGCATCAGTAGATTTTTGCAAGCACACCATAAATAAAAGAAGATTTTATGTATCTGATGCATAATAAAATCAATTTTGAAATTTCATTCTGTGTTTTGAGGAGTTTTGTACTGACTTACATGGAGCTAAATCTGTGTTTCGAAGTTAGTAATTTCCATTTGCTAGTCTTGGATAGTTCTCTGGGTAACTCCATTCTCTGAAGCATGAGATGACAAGTTATGTGGAGGCTCGTCTGTGCCATCATACTAATGTGTATCCCCAAAATGCAGGCATTCGAAACCGCAAAATGTTCCTGGAAGCACAACTGCTGTTGGGAATGCCGGTCTTGCATCAATGAACAACCCAAGTAGCACAATTCCATCTGCTCCATCTACATCCGCTGACATTCCAGCTGATGCTTTGGTTTTAGCTTTGCCTGACCCGCCTGCTCCTGTTAAGACTACAAAAGACCAAGACATGATAGACTTCCTGAGTCTTGCCCTGACGACCACGTCTCCTCCACCCCAAACCCCTCACACTCCGTCCTTGGATCAAAATATGAATCAAGTACCCGTTTCTCCTAGTATGGAGGCCAATCCTTATGCTGCCCAAAATAATTTTGGATCTCGAGGACAGTCGACATATAATAGTTATGTGGTTCCATGGGCCCAGCAGCAGCAGCAGCCGCAGCCGCAGCCGCAGCCGCAGCTGCAGCTGCAGCCTCAGCCTCAGCCTCAGCCTCAGCTCCAATCATACCGACCATTTCCTTCCCAAATGCAACCCCAATATCCATCGCCCTACCCTCCACCACCATGGGCATCCGGCAATGGTTACTCCAATCACCAACACCAAGTCCCCACATCAAATGCTGGCGCATTTTGGACTCCTCGAGCTGAGACCCCTGCATCTTACACGCCTCCACAAGGAATCAGACCGTTGCAGTCTTTTAGCTCGTTCCCTGCTAGAGGAAGCAATGGACCCGCTCCATCTTCAGTTCCTAGTAATATTTCTGCGCCTCCACCTGGACAGAAGCCTTTTGTTCCTTCTTACAGGTTGTTTGAAGATCTAAACGTCCTCGGCAATGCTAATGGAAGGCTGAAGACGACAAACGGCGGATCTTCCACGCTCTCCGGGAGTCCTGGTCCCAGCATGGTTGGTGGGAGGAAGTGAAGTGCATATAACAAAGCTTTGCTTCTTATAGGATGTAAATATGGGGCAATTTGTCTTTAGGTTTTGAGTGTATCTAGACTCTTATTTGACACAAAGTCACATTTTATCAATTTCTCATACCGGGGTGGCTTTCTTCATCGTAAAATTCTTCTTAATAAGGCTTCTGAGCGCTGTGCAGACAGGCTCTTGATGGCGAGCTATCGATTTTAAGATTTGTTCTGCAAAATGAAACTTCCGAGACTTGTAAGCTGATTGTGATGGTTGATGGCGTGGGCCAATTGATTACTGTGTTGTAGCGTTTTACCTCTTTCCCTATCTTTCTTCAGTCTTTACTAATGGCTGCTCTGTCGTTTTCAAAACTGGGGCGGCCAGCTATTGCCTGCTTGTTCACGTTTGTGATGCCTGTGTTGTGATAAAAATTTTGGCATTGCAAGTGCCCTTTTGGAAAATAAGGTTTACCGGTAAGCCATCTGTGCACAAAAGACTAAAGATTTGAGGGGTTCCCTGGATTCAGTCCAGTTTTCTGAAAATTCAGGCATTATAGGATTCCGGGTTGGTCTAATTGGCAGAACCAAATTGCTTTTGCAAGTGAAAAAGTTATATTGCCTACAGTGAAAAAAGTAATCAGAGTGCAAATCATGAACCTCATAGTTGAATTCCGAGACCTGAACTTGTCAAGAACTTCTATTACATGCACGTGTCAATGTGCTTAAAGCACCGCAGTTGCAACTTGCAAGCATGGTTTGATTTCAAAATGTAAGGCTATGGCGATTCTTGCATACTGCCGTCACACATCTCCAAAGTTCTTGCAACCGTGCGCATCTCATCAAATTTTTCCAGATGAATTGGAAAACCATCACTTGATATGAAGATATATGACGAAAGGTACAGCTCAAAATCATAAAATTGAGTGTCAAGAACATGTCAGCAGAACATTGTCGAATGTCTTTCCTATAGTGATATCACTGATATTTTACAGCCTCAACCTTTTGTATTAACCAGGCATTAGTACAACATGCGTTCGAGTTAAATAATTGGTGCAAGAAATTACCATCATTCTGGGCCGCTTCAACAAATTCAGTAGCACAATACTCCTCCTCTAGCATGATATACCTCGCAGTCTACAAACCAAAATTCCGTGTTACAGGTACTAGTGTCCAACATTGTTTCATTAGCTGGTGCCATGGAAATTAAAGAGAAGTCATCAGAAAAAACGATCAATTAGAAACTTGATGGAAAAATATATTAACAGACCTCAGATGTAGCTTAAACTAAAGACTTCCATCACTAAATATCGTTAAGCACATTTAAGAGTTCCTAGAAAAAACAGATGAAACACATCATTTCAATGAGCTTCCATTTGGAAAAGATTACAATACTCGACATTCCCAGAACAAAGTGCATGCTTGTGTCTCAAGAACTATTCCGACCCTAATGCCAAAGGTTAAGAGTCTGGTACCACTTTTTTTTACTGAGTTCAAGTATTTGAGGCCCGAGTATCGTAGGCTGCAACATCAAGCGTTCCTATCAATTAATACCTCTCTAATCTTAGACAACATGCTACATGGACTAGGAGCCACTTAAAAACATATCATCATCTGCCATATTTAAACCGAGGACAGCCCTAGGTATCAGACTATAGACAGAAAAGGCACTTTCAAACTCCAGCTTAAACAGAGTATAGCCAAACATTAAGACTCAAAGGAAAGAAAACTAGAAGAAATGCCATATTAAAACTCAGGACACCATGACACAACGCATTCATAAAAGAGTGGTTAAGAAAGTTCAATGTAAACCATTTTAATATAGATCAGCAAAAAGACCAACGAGGAGGAATATAGAAGGAGAGGACCCAATGTATATCTCAGTGGGTGAAATAGGAAAGGAAATAGCATTTTGAGTGAATCTACCTTAAGAAAGTACAACAATCTCTGCCACTCAATTCAAACAATTGTTCATGTCTATCTCCTGGAAGTATTTCCAGATGTTTCATAAAGCACGAAGACCCTAGTTTGACTTGAATTCCACTCAGCCCCATTCCCAATCCAGCCACTATAATTAGCTTTCTGCTATTCTCCAACCGCAACAGTCAAAATGTCATGATGATTATATGTGATTATAATGACTTATTTCACTCTTAGCCTTGCCTCTGTATAAAAGGCAGTATATCAAAATGCACCCTAGTGGGAGGAGGATTCTGCACGCAGTGGGACTGGTGTTCTAGGCTTTATAATTCCAGAATGACCAAAAGCAAATGGGACTAGAAGGACAGTGGGAGGATAGGGTTAGAATCTAGTTGAAAGATGCGCAATCAAGCCAAGGGCCAATCAAGATGTGAGGATTACCTGAAAGGCCAGTATTAATCTCTCTGCTTGGGTATTTGGGGTCTGTTGAGATCAAGAAAGTTATTATCTTCTTTAGCTTTCTCATCTTTCTGCCACAGATACTGTAGAATTAGATGCCGCTGATGATTCCAAGTCATTGACCGCTTCACTCTCTAGTTGACTGTCCAGAATTTCCATGACATTCTCAGGTGGACACTTATCAGCAGGGTTATTTGTTGACATCTGGCAGAAACATTCAGGCCAAGAATTTGTGTAAAAGGACTCAGGAGACACACGCTTGTGGGGCCCACCAAAATTCGTTTTAAGCATGACTCGCCTGACAGCTTCTTCAAAGCCAGCTACATGTCCCTTCTCTCGATTGAGGAAGATTGGTGCAAGAGCTTTTCTGTCAGGTCGGATTGTAGTCCTAAAGCCATAATATAGGCGGTGACCCAGAAGATTGTTTGCAAAGTTGCTTGGGCCGTCATATGTTGGCATAAAAATATCTGAAAGTAGACAGACCATGTAATCCACAGCAGAGCCTGCCAATCCTCTGGCATTCACCACTAACTCTTCAGAGGAATCCACTGAACTGTGGTTCTCAAGGCGAGGAAATAAAGCCCTGAAGGGTCTCATGAATCTTTCACCCCCAAATAGTTCACCAGCTGCTAAATATATTCTCGTGGAGTTGTCAAATCCCATAGCTCGTAGGACCAGACCAACCTGCAAAGTGGCACAAGAAAACAGGGCCATTCATTACGAACTACAAGACTACAACTACTCAAGAAAAGGTACCAAATCACTATGAAGTGGTTACTAGGAAACCTTCCGCTAACATTTACTAAAAGTTCTTTTCTATAAGATGCTTAATCAAGGTTTACCTCTTCAGGGGTTAAAGGACATTTGCCAATTGCCCTCCTTTCACTCGGGACAAGTCTTTTCTCAGCAAAATTTTCTTCTCGATACTTCTGCAATATTTGCTGCTCCGCAGGGGTAAATATATCGAAGCACCTGTAGAGATGCATAACATCAAAGAAAGCAGCAGCAGTCAATGAAAAGCAATTGCACTCAATCTCGATAACTGTCCAGTATGGGGAGCATGAGAATCTTCCTTTAAGTAAAAAGGTCCCAATAATTAGCCAGTCTTTCATTTTCAGTGTAACATAAGGTCTTCTCGAAAATTAGCATACAATAAAATCAGTTACAGGATTCTGTTATCTTTCTTTTTGTTTTTGGCCATAAGTCAAAAGATTGTCATACTTCCCCAAAACGACACATTGCCTGACAACTATATCATAGATGAAAGACCATATATAGCAACATCAATAGACTACAGCCCAGAACAATCTCAGCCACTCCAATAGTCTGTTTGCAACTATCTTCCAGAGTTGACTGACACCAAGGCAAGTAATCTATTAACCGTGTTCTAAAAGATCCATTGCATGCAAGTAGATAAAGCAACAAATTTCTTACGAATCAACTAATGCAGTTCTTAACCTTAGTCTGACAAGCACTCTAACTATATCACTAACCCCAACACAAATGCATTCTGTCATCAGGTTTGACTCTAAAACCCTTCATAAGTTGAAAAAGTCTTGGGAAGCACAAGACATACCCAGCAAATGCCAGCATATCCTTCTCAAAGCGAAGATGTATTGACATGAAGTGACCTTGTGATCGGAGTTTTTCCACAATGCCTTTGCTTAACTTCATAATATTTGGCTTAAATCTCAAAGCATGATAATTTACTCTGCACCTCAGTCTCTGGTACTCAGGGTTGTCAATTTCTTCAGCCAGACGGTGTGAAAAGGGGGTAAGATAGATGGCACCATGTTCTTTCATCTTCTCTAAAGCAGTTGTCAAATACCAACTGGCTGGAGCATCTCTAGGTGGACGCAGCTGTATCAAAATTTGACAAAATGACAACCATCAATTTTCAAGAAATCATAAATGCAAATGCTTGATTCCCTTACCTTCATTCACTAGACGAGACAAATTATAATCTACAGCTCAATTAACTTCTTCTGGATTACCTGATGAGATTTTATCTTCTTCGTTTTTCCATTCTTGCGAACTTCAGGTATTTTTTCCACTATCCGCACATCATATCTCAGTGTCTTGATGAAATGTTCAACATCATATATACCATGGAAACCACTGCATATAGAGCAAAGTTATTGTAATTCCTGCTAATCTTGTAGAAAACAAGAAACCAGCATAACTAGATTATAGCATCTACAGAATCTTGACCACTTTGTCTAAAGTACTAGAATAGCAACACGAACTATACCTGTCATCATGCCAGAATGAGTTTGCATCCAGTTCAGGTAGCACAAGAGTAGCATTCATGATCCGGGCAGCAAGCACAGCATTACAAATCTTAAGCAGCCAAAAGGAACTAGACATTAGTTTGTGTGATCTGTATGATACTAGAGGAATGATCAATTTAGTGTCCAGATTCGGAGAAATGAACTTTTTGTCTGATCTAATAACACAATATCCACAAAGAGCCATCACCAACATTGGGACAGAAGGAAGGGGGAACCTATTGGCTACTAGACCTGCATGCAGAGGAAAGCTGATAACAGGAGCTAAGCTTTCTTAAAATTTAACATCGCATGCAGTGAGGTCCTGCAATCCACACATAAGCAATTGAGTCCAAGTTGAATATGGCATTTCAGTTCATCACTCGAATTCGAACTACATCCAAATTAGCATACTGTGCCTGTGTGTGCCTGTGCAGTCCAAAGTAGAGCTAAAGGCGCTCTGCAGTTAGAAATATCAATCAAATAGAATATACTGCCTGGTTATTCTCTACCACTATCTTCCAAATTAACCATGACACTTCACCAGTCTAGATACTGTATCAATCTCATCCTCAAGTGCCATCAGTAAAATAAGCACTGATACAGGAACAAGCTCCCAATGCCAGTGAAGTTTGAACCCATGCCACAAAGGCTGCAACTTATCCACCAAATGAAGAAGGATATGATAGGGCTGCTGGCACAGCATCCCTTAGTAAGCACGACTGTAACAGTGAAGAACAAATGACTCGGGAACTAATCCAACTCCAAATTGGTTAGTATCTGTAACCTTTTTTTATACCCAGCCACAAGTACTAGTATCAGCTCGTACGTCTTACTCGATTAACTAATAACCAAACCAACACCACCAGTTAGCCAGAAACACCTGCTCTTGAGCAGAACCTTTCAGATTTAAGCATCAAGGCTGCTACCTCATCCTTGTGACCCATTCTATTCTCCAAGCATTAAATTTACCTAGCAAGCACTATCATACTACAAAATCTCTGTTTCTGGTGACTAATTTTGCAGCAATAATATTCAGCTTTCTTTGATGTCACTTTTAGTATTTATGAAGACTAAATTATGTTGGCAATTTTTGTAACAAATGCTTCATTATTTCAAAACAGTGGAGCAACGTACAAACCCCTAACTTTACGGGGACAGCTGGAGAGTCGCCATTGTCAGTGATTGCTTGACGCTCTCCTCTTTTAAAGCCAATCTCTTCATTACCTCCATTAATGCCTTCCACCAAACAATTCAAGGTGTAATCCTATTTGATCAAATTGAAGGTCCAACATCTACTTGACCCACAAAATTCAATAAATCTCACATTCCAAAACAATTACAGAGGGGAGCAGGTTTCATATCTCTTAAGACTCAAAGTCAAGACCCTTTGCAATTTTCTAATTTAGGGTGCTCAAGCCGTGAGCTTTGATAGGCAAGAAGGTATCTTATTTGGAAGATTCCTTCCAATAAACATCTGAAATTGGGGGTTCTAACCATCATTCATGTGCAGCCTTAATCATACTCCAGCCTTAATCATACTCCACTCAACTTTGCCATGATTTGTTGAATAAAGGATGCCAGAGGATGTTCAGCACTCAGACACAACTTACCCCAACAAGTTGTTTGCTTTGCCACATCAAGTCGAGATTGTGGACTAGCAAAGGGCAAGTAACAGCTGTCCCAGCAAAAAAGGGGATTAAACTAACTATCGAGAAATAACAGTTGATTGCCATATCAACAAGCCCCACTAGCATTTTCTTCATAGGTATTCACTAGTATCTAATATGCAATTTCAAGATGCACATCAATACAGAAGTTACTTTTAAGAATGCTTCATATCCAATTTAATCAAGAGGATTACTGACCTTGTTTAGCAGATTTCATTCTAATATCAGAACTCTATTATAACCAATTAATGAGCCACCAAGTAATTATTACTTCATTGTGATCAGACCATACAACATCATCACAGAAGATTACCAAAAGAAAGCATTGACCAAAAACAGAAAAAAGAAGCACTTTATGGCTAGAATAAGAGACAAACCGCACTGCGTTGCTGATTTAAGCCACCATTACAACGAACTCGAAGATAGCCATTGCTCTCGCTTGGAGGAGCTGCAGCAACATAACAAAGTAAAATTGAACTTCAGATCGTAAAAGCCGCATATTGATTGCAACAGATCATATTCTGGAAAGGTTACTTACGAGGCCAATCAGTTCTTGGAGCAGATGACGGTCTCCAACCATCAGAATAAGCAGGTTTCCAAAGCTTCTCTACATTAGCCTGATTAGCAAAAGAACACATTAGGTGATTTTCAATCGGTTTGAGGGGTCAAAACCAAGACCACTCAAGATGCAGCACACAAAAAGGGTAGCTGAATATCTCAAACACTATCATCACAGACGAACTTTTAAAACATTACTTGCTAGTTGCTAAAGAAAGACAAGGCAACAACCGTACAATATGAAATCTCCAACTAGGAGCCTTTCTTCTTATAAATAGATAGCATCGATCACTCAATTCTGGTCATTCCCATATAAGAGTTTGACACTACCTGTCAAAAAGAAGTTTTGATACCTAGCAATTAGTATTTGTTTCTACAATGAAATGCCAACCATGGTTACCCTTGGTTCTACTCCGACATCTCTAAAACCATCTGATGAATTCACATAAATCTGATGCAGAATGAATTCCGTACCCCATCAACATATATTGTAGGAGGCCTGTGTCACCAACTGAAACGGACAAAACATGTACAGCACTAGATAGAAATTTTAACAATAACTAGCACCCATGATCTCAGTTTGAAAATTGTTAAAAGTTCATATCAGCCAAAGAGTGCCTAAAGGATCTTCAGTCTGCGAAGTACTTCCAATGGTGTAAACCCACTAAACAATAGACAACCAAACTCAATCTAGCTGATCTAAGAACACTGTAATGATTGATCAGATCATCTAGCTTTCCCTAATTAACTAGCCATCTAGCACAGACCATGTCTTCTCCACACCTGAACCAAGCCTCCGGATCACTTCCCCACATTATCTCCGCAACCAAACAAGCTAACTCAACAGTAAAATTAAACAGACCTCCGAGGAGTAGCCGGATCCGGCATTGCCGCTCATCGACGAGGAGAACAAGAAGGACACGGTGCAGATCAAGACCACGACGGCGGCGAGCAACAACTTTCCCAGAATTCCCCTGAACCCGCCCTGCCTGGCGTGCTGCCTGTGGTGGAACCCCGACCTGCAACCACCAAAACGACAGAAACCCAACGCGGTAAACCTCGATGCGACACTCGGGTCGCGACCGAAAATCAAATCTTTTTCCACTCGCGCCACGCACCTCCGCATTGTTTCCGGAGATCTCCGGACCCGATGGCCTTCTGGGTCTGTCGGTGCCCGAAGAGGACGCGACGGCAAATGGGTGCCGAAGATTTTGGGTACCCAGATGCGAAGTTGCGCGGGGCCAGATGGGTTTTGCGGGAAACGAACGATGGCAGCGACAATGCGTCGAGCTAGAGCGACAGCGAGGGACCTTCCGGAGCACTGCAGCCGAAGCAAGACTTGCTCCTCGATTCCCGGCGCCTGCCCCAGATCTTGGCGCGATCCGAGGCTTCTTCACAGCAGCTTTCGCCGTACCCAACCCGGCGTCCGAGGTAAGGAGCAGGGGAGGGAGGAGAATTCTCGTTCGACTTTGGTTAGATTTCGGGAAAACTTACGTAAAGTTCACTTTTTTATTTCAACGACCGCAGTAGCTTACTTGTGTCCATCACCGATTCATTTTATGCAGAAGGGGAAAAATTTCGAGGAAGCCACGCCATTGCTTCAACTTTCTTTTTTCACAAAATAATCAATCAAGTGCTTGGACATTCCTTTATGCAATCATGTTATTAAATTTACCACTTTGCTTTAGGTATCCTTCTGTCGAATGTATGGACGGAGATGCTAGATTGTATTGTTTAAGATTTTTTATTATCATGTCAACGCAACACTTAATGATAATTTTATCGCCGCATCAGTATTTACATTTTCTTTTGAGAAAAAATCACCAAAAATCTTAAACTTTACCCAAAATAACAAATTTACCTTAAATTTTTTTTGTAACATGAAAAACCTCGAAATTTGTCAACCGTAACACATTTACCCTAAACTTTTTTTCGTGACACTAAAAATCCTGAACTTTTATCTATGTAACACATTTACCTTAAATTATATGGCATTTTGATCTTTTTACTTTTTAATTTTTTTTTTCTTTTTTTTCCTTCTTCTCTCTTCCCTTTGCTGGCCATGGCGACGAGGGAAGCTGGCCTCGGGCGAGGGCCACCCTCGGCTGGGTTGAAAGAGGGCCTCCCTCATCCAATGCCCTCACCTGACACTAGCGAGGGCGGCCTTAGCTAGCCTAGGCGAGGGCAACCCTCGTCAGACGCTGGCTTCCCTCCGCCATGGCCGGCGGAGGGAAGAGAGAAGAAGAAAAAGAAAAGGAAAAATAGAAAAAAATAAGATGAAAATGCCCTTGATGATGTAAATGTGTCACGATTTGCAAAGTTGGGGATATTTCATGTCACCAAAAAAAAAAATTAAGGTAAATTTGTCACTTTGGGCAAAATTTGGAGTTTTTGTTGGTATTTTCCCTTTTCTTTTTGACTCCTCACTTGATTTAGACACTCTTTTTTCTTCTTCTTTTTTTTTGGGTATTTTGATCATACCATCTCTTATGTGACTCACCACTCTTGTTATAAATCTATAAAAATGATCCTTTTTGTGTTTGGTCAACTCTTTTTATTTTGTTTTTTTCTTTTTTTCGCTCCTTGCGAATTCCACTTTCCTTCTTTTTCTATCTTTTCACGCCTTTAATGTCTCAGTTCTCGGCTCTTACAAGTAGTCTCTACGTTTTCTCTCTTGCAGGCCATTATTTTATCTTGAGAACAAAGGATGTTAGTGGATCTCATTCCAAATAACGATTTGACTTTAGGTTTTCATATCTAGGTCAATTACAATAACACCTCTTTCTCAACTATGACAATAAGACTAGCAAAAAAAAAAAAAAAAAACACCATTATAGCTCCAAGAATCTTTAGGGCGCGTTTGGCAACGATTCCGTTCCTTGGAGCCGATTCGACTAGAAATGATTATTTTTTATTCTCGTTCCCGAACGATTCGAGTAAAAAAGCGCGTTTGGTAGAATCGTTTAAAATTTTTGATTCGGAATAAAATTGCGTTTGGTACCGTATTAATTGATTCTGTTCCAAATTAATTTCTTTTGATTTTTAAATAAATTTTAAATAATTTCTTTACTTTTTTACTTTTTTCTTTTTTTTTTCTTTTTTTTCCCTTTTTTTCTATTCTTCTTCTTCTTCTTCATTTGGCCGGTCGCCGGACCGGCGATCCGCCAGACGAGGGCCGGCGACGCTCACCGAAGCGTCGCCGACCCTCGGCGAGGTCGGCCTCGTCGGCCGAGCCTCGCCGGCACTGAGCGAGGCTCGCCCGGCCCGCCGAGGCCGGGCCTCGCTAGATCCGGCGAGGCCGAGCCTCGCCGGTGGCCGAGCCGGCCTCGCCCGGCCTCGACGAGGTCGGCTCGGCCACCGGCGGGCCGGGCGAGCCTCGCCGATCGGCGAGGCCCGGCCTCGCCGCGGCGAGGAGCCGAGCCCGCGAGCCGAGCCTCGCCTCGCCAGTCCGCGAGGCCCGGCCTCGCCGGTGGCTGGGCTTGCCTCCGGCGAGCTCGCCGGACCTCGCCCTGGCCTAGCGAGCCTCCGGCGACCTCGCCGGACCGGCGACCGGCGGCGAACCGGCGACCGGCGGGCGGCGGCGGGCGGTGGCGGGCGGTGGCGGACGGCGGCGGGCGATGGCGGATGGCAACCAAGGGTTTTACGTTTTGATTCTTTTTCTGATTCTCGGACGTAGAATCAAATTTTTTTATTCTCAAATCTTGTCCAAAATCGTTCCGGGAACAAAAAATTTACCAAACGCGATTCTCGTCCCAAACCGATTCTTTAACAAAAAATCAGAATTAGTCACTGTTTGGAGTGTTGCCAAACAGGGCCTTAGATTTTGAAGATGGAAATGATGATTCCCTACAAATGTGAGTTTACAAAATAGTTGTTCAAAAATCAAGTTCAACTCTACACACAATTATAGTCTAGGGTTAAAAGCAACAACTGTGACACAAATGAAGGAACAAATGGAGGATTGTAAAAATGTGTTCCAAGAAATTAATCTACAAAAGCCAATTTTTATTTTAACACTTGGACATGGAAAACTACAATCAAATCGAACCACTAATTCAAATTCCACTTCATATGATGTAGAAGAACACAACTCGCCTATTGCCCTTGATTTTTATGCCTACAAATGGTGGAGACACATTTTCTTTCTCTACACTTACACATGCACAAGAAGATGAGAGAAAAATCTACAAAAGGAAAGAAAGAGAAGCGGCACTTCTCAATATTACTTTCCATAGTGCAAGAAGAGAATATCTATGGCTGAGAAAAGGAGCTCGGGAGGTAGGTCAACAGTGAGCCTAATACTAGTGCCAATGGAAGTGTGAAGGAAGATGGGGTCGGGATCATAAATATTTAACTTTTCAATACTTGTGACTTGAGGAGTAAGGAGACGTAGAAAGAAGATTGCCTGCAAGAGAGAAAACGAAGAAACAACTTGCAAGAGTTGAGAACTAAGATGTCAAAGGAGTGGAAAGAAAGAAGAAGGAAAAGAAAAGAAGAAACAAAATAAAAAGAGTTGACTAAACAAAAGTGGATCATTTTTATCGATTTGAAGCAGAAGTAACAAGTCACATAAGGGATAGTATGGTTAAAATACACATAAAAAAAATATAAAAAAAATTGTCTAAATCAAAACAAGGACTAGAAAAAGTTCGTCCTTTTTCTTTTAACAAAAGGGACTCGTTCGAATAAAAATACACGAAACTCAAGGACCCAATCGATAGAAAGGAAGTGTAGAGATTTCATTGAAGATTTTGCTAAAATTCAAGAACCAAAAGAGGATTGTGTACTTGACAAATGTGCATCAATGATTCCTACCCATTCGTGCGTGCCAGGCTGGGCATGGAATTTCTAGGCCCGGTCTCCAAGACCAGCCCACCATAGCGGAAAAGGCACGGTCCGATCTAAATTGGTTCGAGCGTAGCCCAGTGGCTTTTTCTTTTTTAAATTAAAAAGGATTTTATTATTATATTTTCAGCCTAAAAAATCACTTTATTTTTAATATGTGTCCAACCATTCTTTCTTGAATTTAACAAATATCATCATGTAAATTCTCGTTCGTTTGATTTTAATTATGTATTTTTAACTTATTCATACTAAAGTGTTTCGAGTATAAATAATGTATTTTCTATTACTCATATTTCATATTACAGATACTTTAATATATGTTTTTATTTTTAAAAATTACTTCAGGCCAATTCAGGCTATTTCGGGCTTGAAAATCTCGGGCCCGAAGGCCCAAACCTGCTCGGATGAAAAAAAAAATATACGTGACGAACTCGAAATTCTAGCCAATCCATCAGCCTCCCCAATCAGGCTAGTCTAGGCCTTCGGGCTTCGGCTCTTTCGAAAATTTGTGCGTGTTTTGACAAAACTGCCCTTGATTTGCTTAATATCGGGTACTTGCATAATTTGTTCAATTAAGCATCCTTCCAATATATGGCTCAACGTGGCCCTTCTGACAAATAAAGTGCCACATCGTCAAGCTTTTGCTGATTTGGCTTGTCCACTCACTGAAAAAAACTGCATTTTTGCTATGTTTCTTATGTTTAGTGTTCAATTCACTCGTCAATCAACAGCCCGTTCAATGTGCCGGGGACGGGGTTTATGATGTAGCCTATGTGTTTCATCATTGCAAAAACATGACCTTAAAATTGAACCCATGCTCGTCTTGTCCATTGCGTTTCCATAAATTGAGATTACAAACTCAATTCGAAAATGAATTTTAATAAACTTCCCATATCTCCTTCCATGTTTTTTGTTCAACGTGCGACCCTAATGCTACTCATTGCCATGCCAAGTGTCGTCACTTGTCTGGCGATGGGCACTAATTTGTTGCACTTGGTGCCGTCAATCCTAGCATCTGTGCCGACACCTCTCTTCCTCTTTAGGTATTGTTTACAAAAAAAAAAAAAAAAAAGACACTTTTTGTAATTAATATGGTGTTGATTTGAGCGAGTATAAAACTTGGTGTTAAATTCAACTTAGTTATTAGTAATTTGCCAATAACAAAAATAGTTGTTGATCACATGATAATTATGGATGACTAAGGAATACATATGTCGACATATGATAGTGTGGTTGGTCAACAATTATCACTTAATGGGTTGGGTAGGTGTTGAATATAGAGGGAAGGAAGAAAGACGACCAAGTGGGAATGCGGATTGAAGATAAAGATACCAATTAAGTGTCAAGCTTGGTGACACTTAAGGAGTTGTAACTGCTTGTTGGTAAGGTCGATGTGCGATTATAGAGCCTAAAAATATGAAGATGTGGTTGCAATCATCAATTAAAATATGAAATACTTACAAGCAGTTATACTTTGTAGTTGGCTATACAAAATTGTGTGTAATTGTTATGAGGACATAACTACCATCACAATAACTTATTTACTTTCATAATTTATCAATACTCACACTTCATTTCCTTGAAAATTTAATTATTCTCGATCATTATTATGCAATTCAATTTTTGTCTGAGTCACTGCTGGACCCGTTCAATAAAAAACGAAGGTCAACCTTTGTGAAATGTATTTCACCAATTTGGACAGCTCTCAATTTCTAGTGAAACAGAAATCTAGTGTTAACTTTCATAAACTAGACATTGCATAATAAAATTATTTGATCTCATCTTATTCGCTAAGACACCGGGAAAAGCAAATAGTATTTCACAAAATTTTGGATCTAATAATCGAATTGGTACAATATATACAATCTTATGAATATAAAAAAAAATTACTCATGATGAATTATTAGATCCAAGAGTAATAAAGAATTAAGTGTACTAATTTGACAAAAAAAGTGTAGTAAACAATTATTCAGTTAATTAAATCGTGATGATGGCATAAGCTTCAGTAGGCCACAGTGAAATTATTCAGTGTACTAAAAAAAAAGTGTTCCTTTTCTTTTTCTTTTTTCTATTATTATTTTCAATAAAAACAAGTTGACCGTCCATTCTGTCATGGGAGTGTCGACATATTTCGGGGGGAAGCTTTGGACTTTGCTCGGGCCGACGGGGTTTGAAAACATCGAGGGTCGTGTCGGCTCGGGATGAGTTCATGATGTCTTCATTGTGCAGCGACTGATCTTGTCTCCGCCGGGCCTGTCTTTACAGTTTTGCCCTTTCTCGCTCTGTGTCTCCCACGAGCTGCCACTGGAACCTAATATGAGAGAGTGCTTTTAAAAATAGAAGAAGAAGAAGAAGAGAGAGGATAAGTACACTTAAAATCCTAAAATACGTCGTGAAAGTGCAATCCAGCTCTTAAAATTTTAGAAATTTTAAAAAAATTTAAAAATAAAATCAACAAAATGACTTGATTTGATCAATTAAAATTTTTTAGGACTTAATTATAAATTTTAAAATTTTTCAGACTTTATTATTCTTTTGTGATAAATTTATGACTTGATTGCACGTTTTAAAAGTCTTATAACTTCCGTGATAATTTTTAACATTTCCATTGCACTTATAAATATATATAGAGAAAAAATTACGAAAAACCCTGAACTTTGCTCAAAGTGGCACATTTACCCCAATTTTTTTTTTTTGACCTGAAAAACCTTAGACTTTTCAAACCATGACATATTTACCCCATCAATGGCATTTTGTCTTTCTATTCTATTTTTTCCTTTTTCTTTTTTTTTCTTTTTTTCTTCTTCTTCCCTCCGCCGACCATGGCGAAGGGAAGCCGGCGTCCGGCGAGGGTCGCCCTCGCCGACATTGGGAGAGGGCCTCCCTCGCCAGATCTGGCGAGGGCACCCCTCGCCTGACGTCAGCAAGGGCACCCCTCATCATATTTGGCAAGGGTCGTCCTCGCCAAATGCAGGCGAGGGCAGGGACACCCTTGCCCGACCTCGCCAGCGTCGGGTGAGGACGGCCCTCGCCAGATCTGGCGAGGGCCGCTCGACGCTGGCAAGGGCAAGGACACCCTTGCCCAACCTCGTCGGTGTCGGGCAAGGACAGCCCTCGCCAGATTTGGCAAGGGCACTCCTCGCCGTACGCACACGAGCCCTCACCCGCGCTCCTCGCCTGCGCCCCTCGCCGGGTGCGGGCGAGGGCCGCCTAGCCCGACGCCGGCGCGGGGTGACCTCGCCCGACGCCAGCGAGGACAGCCCTCGCCGGACACCGATGGAGGGAAGAGAGAAGGAAAAAAAGAAAAAAAAATTAAAAATGAAAAGACTAAAATGCCCTATAATTTTGGGGTAAAGTGTCACATAACAAAAGTTCAGAGTTTTTTGTGTCACAAAAAAAAGTTTAGGATAAATGTGTCACGGTTAGTAAAGTTTAGGGTTTTTCATGTCACAAAAAAAAGTTTGGAGTAAATGTGTTACTTTAGGCAAAGTTCAGGATTTTTCGTGGTTTTTTCCCATATATATATGCCCTCCATTGGTCTAGTTGCAAAACTTTTTAAGTGTCGTCGAAGATTGATCAAGCGTCTGTTTTTGTGAATTATCTATATTTTCATTTGAAGGGACATGTTTAGGTCAAGTTTAATTTAAATAAATAATTCTAGTATTGTAGCTTAAAGAAAAATCACGATTAGTATTAGACACACATGAACTTTTCAAATTGTATGATAGGAACTTTAGAAAACAAGGGCGGCCTTCGATTCAAAGTTATCATCTGTCCCTCTATAAAGGTTGTATTCCTTGGATAAGTTATCGACAACAATAAAGCATAAAAAGTTTAAGCGGAGGAACGTTTTGCAAAAGAGTATATTTCCCTATCTTTCGTGTCACTAGAGGAGCACTCAACATCTAGTTTGACAAAAGGACATTTCGGCAAATCCACCGCGCCATTGTCAAGCCTTTCTCTCCTTTCGTAAGCCCCGAAGACCCTGTCCAAATCCGACCCCAAACCTAAATCAATCAGCCTGTTCGCCCAGTTCTCTTGCCTGTTCACATGGCCCTTCTGTCAAATAAAGTGCAACGTCATCAGGTTTTTGCTGACTTGGCTTGTTTACTCACCGAAAATTCTGCATTTATGTCTCTTATCAGTAACAAGAAAATATTAGGTACCCGTTAAATGCAAGGATGGGGGGTGGGGTCTGACATGGAAAGGGAATCAACTGCAATTCTAAAAGCACATTTTGGTAGCCTGCGTGCTGCATCATCATCCTTGCAAAACCATAGCCTTGAAATTGAACCTATGCTCGTCTTGACCATTGCATTTCCACAGATTTGGGATTACAAACTCAATTCGAGAATGGACTTTAATGAACTTCCCATTTCTCCTTCCATGCTTTTTGTTCGACATGCCGCTCTTATGCTACTCGCCGCCACACCGAGTGCTGTTGCTTGTTAGTGATGGGCATTGTTATTTCTTGCACTTAGTGCCATCACTCTTAGGATCAACTTTGTCTTGCTCTTTAGGTACTGTTAACACACAAAAAAAATGATCAAGTTTTTGTAATCAATAGATGCTGATTTGAGTGAGTAGAAAGCTTGGTGTTAAGTTTGATTTGGTTATTAGTAACTTACCAATAACAAAAATACTTGTCAATCACATGATGATCATTGATGACCGAAGAACACAATCATCAACATATAACAGTCATCGATCATCGATTATCACTTAATGAGTTGACTAATTGTTGAACACATATGAAATAAATAAAAAAAGAAAAAAGATGACAAATTAGGGATGCCATTTGAAGACAAAGATACCAATTAAGGGTTACGTCCATTGGCATTTGAGGAGTTGTAATCACCTAGGTAAGGTTGATAACGGAGCCTAAAAATATGAAGGTGCAGTTGTAATTTATGAGCAAATATACTTTGTAGTAGACTATATAAAGTGGTGCGCAGTTGTTATGACAAAAATCCATTTATTTTCTCAACTCATCAATTTTTAGTACTCACATTTCTTTTCCTTCATATTTAATTGTTCTTGATCTTTATTACGCAATTCAATTCCTTTTTGAATCGCCAGCAAACCCATTCAACAAAAAAAACCAAACATCAACTTCTGGTGAAAGGTATTTTCGTTGATTATGACAGATCTGGCTTTTGTAGAGAAATAAATATTGAATGCAACTTTTATAGCTCATGCATTGCGTTTCAAAGTACTTTCTAATAAATTCTTGAGCCCATATGATTCACTAAGATTGTATAATGGCATATTTCTTTATATTCATTGATTCATCGATTGCGACATGTCCCGCTTTCCTAGTAGAATAGGTACAATTCATACATTGCATTTTAGAATACTTTCTAATAAATTATTAAGCCCGTCCGATTCGCTAACATAGTATAATGATATATTTTTTACCTTTGTCCAGGAAAGCAAATAGGGTTTCACATAAATCTAATAATCCAATTAACACCGATATACACAATCTTATGAATACAAGAAATAACAACACACGTAAAAATTATTAAGTGCTATTTTATTTAGTACAGTTAATTCCTTATAAGTGTACTAAAAAATCATTCAGCTAACTGAATAGTGAGGACGGCACGAGCCAGAAAAGGGCAGGCCATACCGCAAATTAAGTGTTCTTTTGTTTTTATATATTATTACAAAAACAAAAAAAATTGACCGTCCATTTTGTCATGGGAGTGTCGACATATGTCGCGGGGAACCGTTTGGACTTTGTTCGTGGCACGGGACCTCAAAGATCCGAGGGCGGGTACCTGCTCGGATGAGTTCATGATGTCTTCATCCTCCAGCAACCCGAGTTTTCTCTCTCTCTCTCTCTCTCCTCAAAGTCTTTGCCAATGCCGGCGACGAGGACGACCTGACAGAGGAGGAGGAAGCATGGCGAAGTTCTTTGGGGACGCGGCGTCGGTGCTGATGAAGGTGCTGATGAGGAAGAGCATGAGCCTGTACGCCGAGTTCTCTTACCTCTTCACCGACCTCGCCTCCATCTCCTTGTCGGCTCTCCGGTTCTCCACCATCATGGCCAGGCAACCTTCTTCTTTCCCTCCTCATCCTTCTCCGTCTTCCACTTCTGCTGCTGCTGCTTCCACCTCTGCTTCTTCTGCCAGAAGGTACTCTCCGATCCTGATGTCCATGGCCATCCGACACCGTGTGTCCTGAGCTCGATCGATGCGGTTGACATTGTGCTGCTGGATCTTCCTTTTCTTGCCCTCTTGGTTTTTGGGGTTGGTTTACGTGGGGTGTTCGGAACTTGCCCATGATTCGTTCGTATGGCGATGAGGGGAATCTATGCACGTCTCTGGTTTCCCAGGCGCAAAATGTTTGTTCTTCTTGATGATGGGATGGTTCTTGCTGGGGCTGCTATTTGGGACCCCGGTTTGTTTTTATGATTATCGCTTGCGCTTGCGGATCTAACGGAGGGACTCGACCGGTCGCGGATCGCGATTTCCAGCCGCGGGACGGGTTTGAGATTTCGTTATGTATGGGTTCCTGTAGGCTTGCGACCGACCTGCTATCTGTCTCGCAGATGATTAGGAAACTTGAATTAAGGAGTCGTTTTATTTGATTGTGTGATGAGTCGCTTCATGTATCAGAACATGTTCTAATAATCGATAATTACTAATTTACTCCTTTTCCTTTTCACAATCTGAACAATGGTTTTTCCAATCATCGTTATTGTCTGAATTTAGGAAAGTAAGGTGGTTTTATTAGATCACAATGTTGACACCCAAAAATGGCAAAGTGTTGCGAGATAGCCGTTGAGCAGGGTTCTGTCGAGAAGAACAAGATTTGGTCTGAGAATTAGGGCAGTTGAGAAGATCAGCAAGTCGATGTCTAGCACAATCGACAAGATTCTTCATCAAGGATTTAAGATTTGATCGATAACAGCAGGCTTTATTAGATTTTGACCAAGTATAAGAAGGCGATCGATGAACGAAGTGAAAAAATGATTGCTTTGCTTATTAAAAGGCAGGGGTGGCAAATTGACGCGAGTCTATAACTGTCAAATGGTGAAGTCGATAATTTAGGTATTTGTAACTTCTTACAAATAAATGTTGTTGATCAATGAAACCATGTGTGAATTTGTGATTATTTAATAACTGTGTATATGTAAATGCCGATGGTGGGTTATAAACACTTTCAATGTATATGTTGTAAAGGTTCACTCAATCAATCTTAGAACATCCAATGTTCTTTATTTTCCGTAATCCTTTAATTTGTAGCATTATTTACATTGCCGGCAACTATTGTTCCTGGTGTTCTTACCATTACGTTTCTAGCCATTTACTTTCCTATCTAAAATCAATGAAAATGCCTTCAAAACCATTTATCAATTCATTCAAATCCATCGTACTTAAGGATTTTTCACTTTTCTAACAAAATTGATGAAAGTGCAAAACCTGTCTTTTATGATTTAGCTACTAGTCAACTGAGTCTTTAATGTTTTAAAAAATGTTCAATCAAGTGATAAACTTGTCGCCAATAGATTTATAATGTTGGAAACTCGATGTGGCTTTCAAGCTCATTTGTGGCCAAGTGGTATTAATGAAAGCTCAAGTTAGAGACATGTAAGATATCTAATGTCGAAATCCCATTAATAATGAGTTTATGATTTGATTATACATAACATTAAGTACTTATCCTCACTTATTCCCTAGAAGCAAATGGATTCCATGATAAACCTTGCATCCGAGCCTTTGCTTGCTAGGGGAAAGGAAGTCCAGTGCACTTGCCAAATAAATAGGTTGGAGGAAGGCTACTCTGATGACAACTTGTTCACTAAGGTCCATATTGTCGTAATTCGTATATAGTGTCTCGTCACATACAATAACTTAGAAAGTTAATGATCACGAGTGAGCTTCGGTTCTTATATGATGCAATGCCTATCAATTCCCTGAGAAATTTAGGGGCAACTCGAGCGAGGATACAAGCTCTTGCCCAAATAATTTGGTTTCTTAAAGTAAACCCTAACCAAACTTCTTTTGAGGAAATAGCACAAGAAAAGGCCACCAAACATATGCAAAGTGAAACGTAAACGGCTACTTCCTATAAAAAGTCAACATTATGTACGTGCCCACCTGTATACATTTGATTAAAAACCCTCGTCTACAATCTCCGATTTCCGTCGGTCTAATGGGTAGTTGGATTTGATACCGTGCCGCTTTCCGATACTTCTAGTAAGCAAGCTATTTCCATCTTCTAGTTCACTCTAATTACAGAGAACTCGTCACCCCCTCTCCCTCCCTCCCTCTCTCCCTCTTTTAAGTTTTGGCCTTTTTTCGTCTTTTAACTTTTGGAGGGGAGGGATTTGACCTAAATCTCTCCCTCCTCTCTTTATTGCTTTTTCTTCTATTTTCTCTTATTTCTTTCCTTACTCTCCCAATCTAGATTTAGGTTTGGGATTTTGATCTCCCAATCTTAGGTTTGAGAGTTTTTCTCTCTAATCTAACTTTAGATTTAAGAGTTTTAATGAACGAGTACTTCACTTCCAGTCTCAATGGTGTTCACAGTAGTTTCGGCGTTAAATTTGTACTCGTTCAACTTTGGATAGCTCGCTTTCACAGGTCTTATATTGTAGGAGGCCCATGTCATCAACCGAAACGGACAAAACATATACAGCCTTAGATAGAAATTTTTTAAAAATCACTTTTTTTTTAATATGTGTCCAACCATTCTTTCTTGAATTTAACACATATTGGCACGCCAATTCTCGTTCATTTGATTTTAATTATGTATTTTTAATTTATTTATACTTTTTCAGTAAGAAAAACTCATTCATGTTTTATTAAAGTGTTTCGAGTATAAATAATGTATTTTCTATTACTTATATTTCATATTACATATATTGCAATACATGTTTTTATTTTTAAAAATGACTTCAGGCCAATCCAGGCTATTTCTGGCTTGAAAATCTCGGGCCTGAAGGCCCAAACCCGCTCGGATGGAAAAAGTATATATGATAAACTCGAAATTCTAGCCATGGCACTGGCCTCCAAAATCAGGCTAGTCTACGCTTTCGGGCTTCGGCTCTTTCTTCTTCCCTTCTTTTCAGCTGGGATTTATTTTTAGTTTAATTTTTTTGCGAAAATTTGGGCATGTTTTAACAAAACTGCCCTTGATTTGCTTAATATTGGGTACCTGGATAATTCGTTCAATTAAGTATCCTTCCAATATATGGCTCAACGTGGCCCTTCTAACAAATAAAGTGCCACGTCATCAAGCTTTTGCTGACTAGGCTTGTCCACTCACTGAAAAAAAACTGCATTTTTGCTATGTTTCTTATGTTTAATGTTCAATTCACTCGTTAGTCAACAACCCGTTCAATGTGCTGGGGACAGGGTTTATGATGTAGCCTGTGTGCTGCATCATTGTCCTTGTAGAAACATGACCTTAAAATTGAACTTGTGCTCATCTTGTCCATTGCATTTCCATAAATTGGGATTACAAACTCAATTCGAAAATGAATTTTAATAAACTTCTCATATCTCCTTCCATGTTTTTTGTTCGACATGCGACCCTAATGCTAGTCACTGCCATGCCAAGTGTCGTCACTTGTCTAGCAATGGGCATTGCACTGTCATTTGTTGCACTTGGGGCCATTGATCCTAGCATATGTGCTAGCACCTCTCTTCCTCTTTAGGTCTTGTTCAGAAAAAAGAAAAAAGAAAAAAAAAAGACAATTTTTGTAATTAACATGGTGTTGATTTGAGCGAGTAAACTTGGTATCAAATTCAACTTGGTTATCAATAATTTGCCAATAACAAAAATAGTTGTTGATCACATGATAATTATGGATGACTAAGGAATACATATGTCAACATACGATAGTGTGATTGGTCAACAATTATCACTTAACGGGTTGGGTAGGTGTTGAATATATAGGAAAGGAAGAAAGAGGACCAAGTGGGAATGTGGATTGAAGATAAAGATACCGATTAAGGGTCAAGCATGGTGACGCTTAAGGAGTTGTAACTGCTTGTTGGTAAGGTCGATATGCGATTATAGAGCCTAAAAATATGAAGATCTGGTTGCAATCATCAATTAACATATGAACTACTTACACTTTGTAGTAGCCTATACAAAGCTGTGTGTAATTGTTACGAGGACATAACTAGCATCACAATAACTTATTTATTTTCCCAATTTATCAATACTCACATTTCATTTCCTTGAAAATTTAATTATTCTCGATCATTATTATGCAATTCAATTTTTGTCTGAATCACCGCTAAACCCGTTCAATAAAAAACGAAGATCAACTTTGTTGAAATGTATTTCACCAATTTGGACAGCTCTCAATTTCTAGTGAAACATACATCTAGTGCTAACTTTCATAAACTAGGCATTGCGTTTTCTAGAAAATTTCATAATAAAATTCTTTGATCCCATTCGATTCGCTAAGACACTGGGAAAAGAAAATAGTGTTTTACAAAATTTTGGATCTAATAATCGAATCGGTACAATATATACAATCTTATGAATATAAAAAATAAATAAATTACTCATGATGAATTATTAGATCCAAAAGTAATAAAGAATTAAGTGTACTAATTTGACAAAAAAAAGTGTACTAAACAATTATTCAGTTAATTAAATCGTGATGATGGCATAAGCTGAAGTAGGCTACAGTGAGATTATTCAGTGTACTAAAAAAAAGTGTTCATTTTTTTTTTCATTATTTTCAATAAAAACAAGTTGACTGTCCATTCTGTCATGGGAGTGTCGACATATTCCCCGGGGGAAGCTTTGGACTTTGTTCGGGGCGACGAGGTTTGATAAGATCGAGGGTGGTGTCCGCTCGGGATGAGTTCATGATGTCGTCATTCTGCAGCGCCTGATCTTGTCTTCGCCGGGCCCGTCTTTTACGGTTTTGCCCTTACTCGCTCTGTATCCCCCACGTGGCACGAGCTGCCACTAGAACTACATATGAGAGAGCGCTTTAAGAAAACCAAAAAGAGAAAGAACGGATAAGTGCACTTGAAATCTTAAAATATGTCTTGAAAGTACAATCAAGTTTTAAAAATTTTAAAAAATACAATCAAGATCTAAAATTTTAAAAAAATACTATCAAGATTTAAAATTTAAAAAAAAAAATACAATCAACAAAATGACTTGATTTGATTAATTTAATAAAATTTAGGATTTGATTGTACTTTTTAAAATTTTTTAATACAATTATATTTTTGTAATAAATTTTAAAAGTTGATTATACATTTTAAAAGTGTTAACTTTTGTGATAAATTTTAAGATATATATATCTTGCCTTGCCTTTTATTAGTCTAGTTGCAAAATTTTTTAAGTGCCATCGAAGATTGATCAAGCATCTGTTTTTGCGAATTATTTATATTTTTCATTTGAAGGGACATGTTCAAGTTGAGTTTGATCTAAATCGAAAATGATAAAGAGCTTCGACAATGGTTAAAAGAGCTTTAGTTAGCTTGATTTTGATATATGACCTTTTACTAACAAGAGATGGATGAATTTATTTGGAATCCAAGGCAATACCGGCTGTTGCATACCACAAACAATTGACCCTCTTTTTTTTCTTTTTTCTTTTTGCTGGACTTGATTAATCGAGTTGAAGAAATCAAATAGGGTTTTATCTAATAATTTCTAGCATTATAGCTTAAAAAAAAATCTTGACTAATATTAGACACACATGAACTTTTCAAATTGTATGATAGGAACTTTATAAAGTAAGGCCAGCCTTCGTTTCAAAGTTATCATCTCCCCCTCTATAAAGGTTGTATTCCTTGGATAAGCTATCAACAACAATAAAGCATAAAAAGTTTAAGCGGAGGAACGTTTTGCAAAAGAGCATATTTCACTATCTTTTCATGTGCCACTAGAGGAGCACCCTACATCTAGTTTGACAAAAGGGCATTTCGATAAATCCACCCCAACCCTAAATCGGCCCGTTCGCAGAGTTCTCTTGCCTGTTCACATGGCCGTCCTGTCAAATAAAGTGCCACGTCATCATGTTTTGCTGACTTGGCTTGTCCACTCTTCGAAAATTCTTCATTTATGTCTCATATCTGTAATGTACAATTCATTCATCATTCAACAGCCCGTTAAATGCAAGGAGGCGTGGGGTCCGTGACATGGGAAGGGGAATCGACTGAAATTCTAAAAGCCCATTTTGATAGCCTGCAAGCTGCATCATCATCCTTGCAAAACCATAGCCTTGAAATTGAACCTACGCTCGTCTTGACCATTGCATTTCCACAAATTTGGGATTACAAACTCAATTCGAAAATGGACTTTAATGAACTTCACATTTCTCCTTCCATGCTTTTTGTTCGACATGCCGCTCTTACGCTACTTGCTGCTACGCTAGGGTATTGTCACTGTTAGCGATGGACGTTGTTATTTGTTGCACTTAGTGCCATCACTCTTGGGATATGTGCTGACAGTTTTGTCTCGCTCTTTAGATACTGTTTACACAAAAAAATGACCAGGTCTTTGTAATCAACAAACGCCAATTTGAGTGAGTAGAAAGCTTGGTGTTAAGTTTGATTTGGTTATTAGTAACTTACCAATAACAAAAATACTTGTCAATCACATGATGATCATTGATGACTGAAGAACACAATCATCAACATATAACAGTCATCGATCAACGATTATCACTTAATGAGTTGACTAATTATTGAACACATATGAAATAAAAAAAAGAAAAAGAAAAAAGAGGACAAATTAGGGATGCCATTTGAAGACAAAGATACCAATTAAGGGTTAGGTCCATTGGCATTTGAGGAGTTGTAATCACCTAGGTAAGGTTGATGTAGATAATGGAGCCTAAAAATATGAAGATGTAGTTGTAATTTATGAGCAAATATCCTTTGTAGTAGACTATACAAAGCGGTGCACAATTGTTATGACAAAAATCCATTTATTTTCTCAACTCATCAATTTTTTAGTACTCGCATTTCTTTTCCTTCATATTTAATTGTTCTTGATCTTTGTTACACAATTCAATTCCTTTTTAAATCGCCACCAAACTCATTCAACAAAAAAACCAAACATCAGCTTCTGGTGAAAGGTATTTTCATTGATTGCAACAGATTTGGCTATTGTAGCAAAACAAATATTGAATGCAACTTTCATAGATTAGGCATTGCGCTTTTAAGGTACTTTCTAATAAATTCTTGAGCTCATATGATTTGCTAAGATTATATATGGTATATTTCTTTACCTTTATTGATTCATCGATTGCGACATGTCCGGCTTTCCTAGCAGAACAAGTACAATACACACATTGCGTTTTAGAATACTTTCTAATAAATTCTTGAGTCCATCCGATTCACTAACATGGTATAAAAATATACTTTTTACCTTTGTCCAGGAAAGCAAATAGGGTTTCACATACTTATTAAATCTAATAATCCAATTAGCACCAATATACACAATCTTATGAATACAAGAAATAACAACACATGTAAAAATTATTAAGTGCTATTTTATTTAGTACACTTAATAAGGAATTAAGTGTACTAAAAAATCATTCAGCTAAATGAATCGTGAGGACGGCACGAGGCAGGGAAACAGTAGACTATACCGCAAATTGTTTTTTTTTCTTTTTTTGTGGGTCGTGCACGCCGCAATTTAAGTGTTCTTTTTATTATTATTTATTATTACATAAAGAAAACAAATCGACCGTCCATTTTGTCAAGGGAGTGTCGACATATGTCGCGGGGAACCGTTTGGGACTTTGTTCGTGGCACGGGACCTCAAAGATCCGAGGGCGGGTACCTGCTCGGATGAGTTCATGATGTCTTCATCCTCCAGCAACCCGAGTTTTGTCTCCGCGGGGCCCATTTTGTTTTACGGTTTTGCCCTCCCACTCCCTCCGTATTTCCCACGAGCTGCCACTGGAACTTGGAGATGGAGAACCTTTTTTTGGCAGAATCTTTCTTCACTTCTCTCGCCTTGTCCTTCATCGGTTTGGCAGTAAATTTTTTATTTTTATAGTGCTTTCGAAGCATTGTGTCGGATAATTCATGCGACTAATCGGGTGTTGATTTTTGTGAATTATTTATAGGAATCGCATAATTAGGTTAAGTTTGATTTAAATTAAAAATAATACAAAGTTTTGAGGAGGCTTGATAGCCTCTCATGTCGAAATGAAGGAGCTTTTTTTTTTTTTTTTGGATCTGGAAAAGTACTATTAATTATCATCAAAATTCTTTGACAGTAGCAAAAAAAAGGGGCATCAAAACATGGTAAGCTCCACAAAAGTTGTGGACCGAATTAATCAAGAAAATAAAAGAATATCTAGATGATGGGCCTTGGCTACTTAATCAGTAACTTGATTAGCCATTCAATTGTAACATATGAGGGATTGATGAATAAATTGAAATATGAAATTATATTATAAATATTAATATTTTCATTCGTTTGGCTGAACTCGATTGACTCGACCAAAGAAAACAAAATAGAGTTTCATCTAATAAATAATTCTAAGCACGACAAGACCATTTGATTAGAAGTTATCATCATCTCTCCCTCTATAAAGGTTATATATTCCGAAGATAAACCTATCAACGGTAGAGCATGAAAAGTTCAAGCGGAGCACTCAATGTCTCCCTCACCTTAGCTGATACACTTCTTTGTAGAAGGGGCATTTCCGTAAATCCCCCCTTCGACATTATTCAGCTCCCCTCTCCTTACGTAAGCTCCCCAAGACACTGTCCAATCCAACCCCAAACCTAGAGCTTCTCTCTCTCTCTCTCTCTCTCTCTCTCTCCTCAAAGTCTTTGCCAATGCCGGCGACGAGGACGGCCTGACAGAGGAGGAGGAAGCATGGCGAAGTTCTTTGGGGACGCGGCGTCGGTGCTGATGAAGGTGCTGATGAGGAAGAGCATCAGCCTGTTCGCCGAGTTCTCTTACCTCTTCACCGACCTCGCCTCCGTCGTCGTGTCGGCTCTCCGGTTCTCCACCATCATGGCCAGGCAACCTTCTCCTTTCCCTCCTCATCCTTCTCCATCTTCCACTTCTCCTTCTGCTGCTTCCGCCTCTACTTCTTCTGCCAGAAGGTACTCTCCGATCCTGATGTCCATGGCCATCCGACACCGTGTGTCCTGAGCTCGATCGATGCGGTTGACATTGTGCTGCTGGATCTTCCTTTTCTTGCCCTCTTGGTTTTTGGGGTTGGTTTACGTGGGGTGTTCGGAACTTGCCCATTGATTCGTTCGTATGGCGATGAGGGGAATCTATGCAAGTCTCTGGTTTCCCAGGCGCAAAATGTTTGTTCTTCTTGATGATGGGATGGTTCTTGCTGGGGCTGCTATTTGGGACGCCGGTTTGTGTTTATGATTATCGCTTGCGCTTGCGGATCTAACGGAGGGACTCGACCGGTCGCGGATCGCGATTTCGAGCCGCGGGACGGGTTTGAGATTTCGTTATGTATGGGTTCCTGTAGGCTTGCGACCGACCTGCGATCTCTGTCTCGTAGATAATTGGGAAACTCGAATTCAGCGAGTCTTTTTACTCGATTGTGTGATGAGTCGCTTCATGTATCCAAACATGTAATAATCGATAATTACTAATTTACTCATTTTCCTTTTCATAATCTGAACAATGGTTTTTCCAATTATCGTGATAGTCTGAATTTAGGAAAGTAAGGTGGTTTTATTAGATCACGTTGTTGACACCCAAAAATGGCAAAGTGTTGCGAGATGGCCGATGAGCAGGGTTCGATCGAGAAGATCAAGATTTGGTCTGAGAATTAGGGCAGTCAAGAAGATTGGCAAGTTGATGTCTAGCACAATCGACAAGATTCTTCATCAAGAATTTAAGAGTTGATCGATAACAACAGGCTCTATTAGATTTTGACCAAGTATAAGAAGACAATCGATGAATCGAGTGAAAAAATGATTGCTTTGCTGATTAAAAGGCAGGGGTGGCAAATTGATGTGAGTTTGTAATTGTCAAATGGTGAAGTTGATAATTAGGTATTTGTAACTTATTACAGATAAATGTTGTTGATCAATGAACCATATGTAAATTTGTGACTGTTCAATAACCATGTATATGTAAATGTAGATGGTGGGTTATAAACACTTTTAGTGTATACATTGTAAAGGTTCACTCAGTCAATCTTAGAACATCAAATGTTCTTTATTTTCACTTTAATTTGTAGCATTATTTACAGTGCTAGCAACTATTGTTTCTGGTATTCTTACCATTAAGTTTTCAGCCGTTTACTTTCCTATCTAAAATCAATAAAAATGCCTTCACAACCATCTATCAATTCATTCAAATCCGTCGTACTTAAGGATTTTTCACTTTTCTAACAAAACTGATGAAAGTACAAAACCTGTCTTTTACGATTTAGCTACTAGTCAACCAAGTCTTTAATGTTTTAAAAAATGTTCAATCAAGTGATAAACTTGTCACCAATAGATTTATAATGTTGGAAACTTGATGTGGCTTTCAAGCTCATTTGTGGCCAAGTGGTATTAATGAAAGCTCGAGTCAGAGACATGTAAGATATCCAATGTCGAAACCCCATTAATAGTGAGTTTAGGATTTGATTATACATAACATTAAGTACTTATTCTCACTTATTCCCTATAAGCAAATGGATTCCATGATAAACCTTGCATCCGAGCCTTTGCTTGCCGGGGGAAAGGAAGTCCAGTGCACTTGCCAAATATATAGGTTGGAGGAAGGCTACTTTGATGACAACTTGTTTCACTAAGGTCCATATTGTCGTAATTCGTATATAGTGTCTCATAACATACAATAACTGAGAAAGTTAACGATCGCGAGTGAACTTCAGTTCTTATATGATGCAATGCCTATCAATTCCCTGAGAAATTTAGGGGCAACTCGAGCGAGGATACAAGCTCTCACCCAAATAATTTGGTTTCTTGAAGTAAACCCTAACCAAACTTCTTTTGACAAAACAGCACAAGAAAAGGCCACCAAACATATGCTATGTGAAACGAAAACGGCTGCTTTCTATAAAAAGTCAACACTATGTACGTGCCCAACTATATACATTTGATACAAAACCCTCATCCGCAATCTTTGATTTCCGTCAGTATGATGGGTAGTTGGATTTGATGCCGTGCCACTTTCAGATTCTTCCAATAAGCAAGCTGTTTCCATCTTCTAGCTCACTCTAATTACAGAGAACCTGTCACCCCCTCCCTCTCCCTCCCTCCCTCCCTCTCTCTGTCCCTCTTTTAAGTTTTGGCCTTTTTTGGTCTTTTTAACTTTTGGAGGGGAGAGATTTGACCTAAATCTCTCCTCCCCTCTCAGTGTCAAATTTGTACTCGTTCAACTATGGTTAGCTTTGCGTAAAAAAAAGGAAAGAGAAAAAAAAAAACTATGATTAGCTCGCTTTCACAGGTCTTATATTGTGGAAGGCCCGTGTCACCAACCGAAACGGACAAAACACGTACAGCACTAGATAGAAACTTTAACAATAACTAGCACCCATGATCTCAGTTTGAAAATTGTTAAAAGTTCATAACAACCAAAGAGTGCCTAAAGGATCTTCAGTCTGCCAAGTACTTCCGATGGTGTAAACCCACTAAACAATAGACAACCAAACTCAATCTAGCTGATCTAAGAACACGGAAATGATTGATCAGATCATCTAGCTTTCCCTAATTAACTAGCCATCTAGCACAGACCATGTCTTCTCCACACCTGAACCAAGCCTCCAGATCACTTCCCCACATTATCTCCGCAACCAAACAAGCTAACCCAACAGTAAAATTAACAAACCTCCGAGGAGTAGCCGGATCTGGCATTGCCGCTCATCGACTATGTAGCACCAGCACGGATACGCAACATGCGACATGACAAGACAGGACATGCTGACACATTATTTCTAAAAAAGATAGAAAATTCCGACACGTTTCGATACATTATATATTAAATATATTTTTTATATATAAATTCAAAAATAAAAAATAAAAAGAGCATATAATTAATTTATATTAAAAACATTAATTCAACATTGGTTAATATCATTCATTATTTTAATTTGACAGAGATTAAATAAGAAGTTCAAAAATTACAAATACAAAAAAGTAAATTTGAAGGAATATGTCATGTTTTCTTATATTTATCGAAAATTAGTGAGATTTCTTATAGTCCCAAACAGAGTTCGGAGTTCATGATATAGACTAGCTTGGAGCTCCTTTGCAAAACAAGGTTCAAGAAAAATGAAAATCTAAGACAATAACTCTCGAGGTATGACCCAAAGAAAAGGAAATAACTAAATTTACCATGGAAAACTTACGTAAAGTTCACCTTTTTTATCAACGACCGCAGTAGCTAACTTGTGTCCATCACCGATTCATTTTAGGCAAAAAAGGGAAAAATTTCGAGGAAACCACGCCATTGCTTCAACTTTTTTTTTCACAAAATAATCAATGAAGTGCTGGGACATTTCTTTATGCAATCATGTCATTAAATTATGTACCTCGTTGCTCTAGTTATCATTTCGTCGAATGTATGGACGGAGATGCTAGACTATATTGTTCAAGATTTTTTATTATCATGTCAACGCAGCACTTAATGATAATTTCATCACTACATCAGTATTTGCATTTTCTTATTGACTCGCTTGATTAAGACACTCTTTTTTATTTTTTATTTTAGTATTTTGATCATATTATCTCTTATGTGACCCACTACTCTTGTTATAAATTTATAAAAATGATCATTTTTGTGTTCTATCAACTCCTTTGTTTCTTCTTTTTTTTCCTCCTTGCGTATTCCACTTTCCTTCTTTTTCCTTCTTTTCGCGCCTTTAATGTCTCAATTCTCAGCTTTTGCAAATAGTCTCTATGTTTTCTCTCTTTCAAGCCAATGTTTCATCTTGAGAACAGAGGATGTTAGTGGATCTCCTTATGAATAACGATTTGACTTTAGGTTTTCATATCTAGGTCAATTACAATTAGGGGTGAGCGTGGTTCCCAGGTAGAACCGGGAACCGGAGAACTGAACCGGAGGTTCCTGGTTCCTTTTTCCAGGAACTGGTGATTCCGATTCTAGAACCGGAACTAGAACTGGTTTCGGAACTAGTTAAAGCTCCAAAAGGAGCCCCCCCCTCCCCCACTCCCTATTCAGATTTTAGACTTGGAACTTTCACGTCACCGAATGCCGCTCTGAGTCTCGCCACCAGACGTTGCTTGCCCTCAAGGCTGTCGCCGCTAACGCCGCTCGCCCAAACCCTTGCCGCTTGACACCAATTGCTGCCGCGCCGCTTGCCCTTGATGCTACTATCCAACACCGTAGGCCACGCCTTACGCTCAAGGCAACTCAATGCTCGCCCAGCCGCTCGCCCGAACCCTTGCCACTCGACGCCAGTTGTTGCTGTGCTCTGCCTCTGCCTGTCATTGATGCCGCTTGCCCTCGACGCTGCCGCCGAACGCTGCAGGTTATGCCGCACGCTAAAGGCAACTCAACGCTTGCCTAGCTGCTCGGTTGAACCCTCGCTGCTCGATGCCAGTTGCTGCGTGCTTTGCCTTTGCCTGTCGTTGACGCCGCTTGCCCTCAACACCGCTGCAGAATGCTGTAGGCCATGCTGCACGCTCAAGGCAACTCGACGCTTGCCCAGCCACTCGCCCCCCTCCCCCGCTCCCTATTCTGTGTCGTCATTGTTCGCTTGGGATCGTCCTTTTGTCCTCTGGACCTCCACCAACGACCAACCCCCCTGCGGATGAACGGTGGAAGAGCACATGCAGTGCCATCTCCGACGAGCATCTCCGATGAGGCCTCGATTGCCTTCAGTACTTCAATCTGATCTCTCCCTCTCATTTCGCTTGTGTGGTTTTGTTCTTGATTTGGATGGGATTGTATAAAGGAGGACATCACAAAATCTGTCTTGCTTGATGTGTATGTGAGTACTTGCGAGTGAAAACAAAGATGTTCATCCTACTGTATTGATTTGCCTTTAATATTGATCTCGAAATCTACTCTAGGAAAATGGATATTTAAACATCAAAGTTAGAGAAATTAATTGAATTAGACAAAGAGATTTCAATGAATAATTTGTTTTGATGTTCTCTAGGCTTTTCACCCTTGAGCTGATACGCTGCAACTTTTATCATTACCAAAATGAATGAGCTAAAGCTTCATTTTACATTTTGAATCACGAGCTTCATTTCTAGTTTGCTCTTTATTTTGAAATTTCTAATTATATTCTATTATTTTAGTGTAGTGTGAAGTTAATGTATCAAGATAATATACTAATGGAGGTAGAGGGATGTGAGGAGATGACTCCGATTATGGAATTGGAGTTTTCTGGTGATGAAATTGCAGAAGAGGCACCATCTACCATGAGTGCCAAAAATAAGGTACCTGATTATTATCTTCCTCATGATAAGAAAAATACATCTGAATGTTAGAATCATTATTCGAGAATCAGTGATAAGGATGGAAATATATTAAGTGAAATACATTCATTGTGAGTCCATGCTTAAATACCGTGTTGCTAACGGTACTTCTGCAATAAGGAAGCACTTGACCACATGCAAGAGGTTTCCCCATAATATAGATAAGAGTCAGAAATTCTTTACACCACGTAATGTCAACATAGCTGGCAAGGTAGGAGAAGACTCTAGTACTAGTAGCGTTTTATCAACATGATCATTTAATCAAGAACATTGTAGGCACATGTTTGCTCGGTTCATCATCCTTAATGAACAACCTTTTTCATTGGTTGAACGTGTTGGATTTCGTGAATTTTTTACTGAGTTATAACATCTCTTTAAACATTTATCACGTTTCACAGTGGCAGAAGATTGTATAAAGTTGTATTTATGTGAAAAAACTTCTTTGAAGAATTATTTTGGAAAGATTAATTCTAGGATCGCACTCACGACTGAGACATGAAGTTCCAATCAATTTGAATTATTTATGTCTCACTGCACATTTTATTGATGAAAATTAGAAGTTGCATAAAAGAATCATCAATTTTGTGGTTATACATAGTTAGAGGGGTAGGAAGATTGGGAAAATGGTGGAGAAATGCATTGAGGAGTGGGGAATAGAAAAAAAAAAGAGGTGTCCATAATTACTGTGAATAATGCTAGCTCAAATGATGTTGCAATTGGCTATTTGAGGGAAAAACTTTCGAAGAAAGGTCGTTGATATTAGATGGTAATATTTTGCACATGAGGTGTACAACTCATATATTAAATTTGATTATGAGAAATAATTTAACTACGGTACGTGACTCCATTGCACATATCCAAAATGTGGTTAAGTATGTAAGGAGTTCTCCCACGAGAGCCAAAGAATTTCAATTTTGCATTGAAAGAGAACGGATCACTTGTAAGGGTTCGGTAGTTCTTGATGTTGCTACTAGATAGAACTCCACTTACCTCGTGTTAGACACCGCCATAAAGTTCAGGAAAGCTTTCAAAATGATGGAAGAAGACGATCCGTCTTTTGTAAGTGAACTTAATCATGAAACTCCTAGTGATGATAATTGGAAAAATGCTATTATTCTTCCGAAATTTCTAAAAGTACTCTATGATGCCACCAATCAGATGTTTGTGAGTTCATATGTTACTTCAAATGATTATTTTGAAGATATAGCTCTTTTGTATAGATATTTGAAAGATGCAGTTAATGCTTCGGATCTTAAGCTTCAAACTATAACTGTGAAATAAAAGAAAATTTTGATAAATATTATGGAAGCTTGGATAAAGTGAATATGATGGTGTTGATTGCGATTGTGATAGATCCTAGAGCCAAGTTAAATTATGTGAGTTTCTTGTATGGAAAATTTATGATGATAAATCGAAAATTAAAGAGATGCATTGCAAGGTGAATGATACATTTGAGCGTTTGTATGAATTTTATGAGTAATCTTATCTTATTTCAAGTGATCAAAATGTTGGTGGCCATAATTTAGGTGCAAGTAGTAGTGGTTCCAATGCCGATACGGGTGGTAATGAAGGAATAAAGAAGTATGACAGCCAAGTTTGGAAGAAAATGTTTTTATACTTGAATGAACAAGAGTGCAATGACAACAAGTCTGAGTTTGACGAGTATCTTCAAGAAAAAAAGTGAAATTGATCTTGATCTTGATCTTTTAATTCGGTGGAAGACTAATGACTCAAAATATAAGATCATTTTTTTGATGGCTCGAGATATTTTGTCCATTCCTATAATTACCGTTACTTCAGAGTCAACTCTTAGTACATCAAGTCGTGTGCTAAATGGCTTTTGAAGTTCTTTAACTTCCAAAGTAGTGGAAGTTTTAATTTGCACTTAAGATTGGTTAAGAGCCGTTCGTGTACCGCTTGATGTTGAAGAGTGCATCGAGAACGCAAAAAAATTTGAGTTGGGTAAGTAATGTTTATATCTTTATATATTGTAATTCTTTTTGTATATCTAATAAGTGAATATTTTATTTAATTTTTTTTTTTTCAGATATGGATGGTCTTAATGCAGAGATTATCATCGATAAATAGAGTTGGTGGTGTCACATCTGCAATGGGTCCAGCGGTTGAGAAGTCAAGCAAGGTTTTTTTTTGGCTTTGTGCTGTTTTAACTGTGTAGAAGTTGATTGATGAGCAACTTTGTTTGTCAAAATCTTAATGCAGGCTCCTCTTATGTACATTGAATTTTTGAACTATGTTATCAAAGAGTTTACGAGCCTTAAGATGGACAAAATGGCATGCTTCATAGAGTATTATCGATATTGATTTTTTTTCTATGTCTTTACTTAGGAATTTGACTGATTTTCATCCATATCTTTGCAAGGTTTTACTGTGCCAAAGGAATCATAAGGAAATGTTGCAGAGTTCATACTATGGAGTAGATGAAAATTTGAGATTTTGTTGGCATTTCTGGTTTTTCATCTCCTTAGTATATTTTGCTTCATCATTTTCATTTGACTCAACTGATAAGGCATATAGCATATGGCAAATGTGACAATTTAAGCTTTAGTGCACATATATTGACATATGTTGGCACAATAATTATAGTTAATCAAGCATCTCATTTCCTCTCTAAAAACTTCTTATTGGTTTTGATTATGTATGTCCAGATTCTTGGTAGTTGGCACTGGTAGTCTAGTATGTTTGCTAAGATGTAGGAAGTTACCGTAGAGTATGCGCGCATGTTATAGTTCAAATCTGGAAAAAAAAAACTGTTAGAACCTGGAACCAACCTTGGAACTTGTGATAAGATAGATTTCGAGTTCGAGGTTCTGACAGGTAGGTTTCAAGTTTCAAAAAAATGAGGAACTTGTACCTGAGGGTAGGTTTCAGGTTTCAGATGGAACCGAACCGAAACCTGAAACCGCTCACCCCTAATTACAATAACACCTCATTCTCAACTATGACCATAAGACTAGCAAAAAAACACCATTATAGCTCCAAGTATCTTTGGATTTTCAAAGATGGAACAAGCTCCAAATGATGATTCCCTACAAATGTGAGTTTACAAAATAGTTGTTCAACAATCAAGTTCAACTCTACACACAACTGTAGTCTAGGGTTAAAAGCAACAACTGCAACACAATCGAAGGAACAAGTGAAGCATTGTAACAATGTGTTCCAAGAAATTAATCTACAAAAGTCAATTTTTATTTCAAACTTGGACACGGAAAACTGCGATCAAATTGAACCACTAATTTGAATTCCACTTCATATTATGTTGAACACAACTCGCCTATTGCCCCTCGACTTTTATGCCTACAAATGGTGGAGACTCCTTTTTTTTCTTTACAGTTACACGTGCACAAGAAGATGAGAGAAAAAATCTAGAAAAAGAAGAGAAAGAGAAGCGGCACTTCTCAATGTTACTTTCTATAGTGCAATAAGAGAATACCTATGGCTGAGAAAAGGAGCTCGTGAGGTAGGTCAACAGTGAGCTCAATGCTAGTGCCAATGGAAGTGTGGAGGAAGATGGGGTTGGCATCATAAATATTTAACTTTTCAATACTTGTGACTTGAGGAGTAAGGAGGTGTAGAAAGAAGAAAATTAAATGCAAAAGAGAAAACAGAAAAACAATCTACAAGAGCTGAGAACTAAGACATTAAAGGTGTGGAAAGAAAGAGGAAGAAGGAAAAAAAGAAGAAGAAACAAAATAAAAAGAGTTCACCAAATAAAAAAAAGATAATTTTTATAGATTTGAAGTAGAAGTAGGAGGTCACACAAGATATAGTATGGTTAAAAGAAATGTCTAAACCAAAACGAGGATTTGAAAAAGTGTGACCTTTTTCTTTTAACAAAAGGGACTCATTCAAATAAAAATACATGTAACTCAAAGACCCAATCAATAGAAAGGAAGCATAGAGATTTCATTGAAGATTTTGCTAAAATTCAAGAAACAAAAGAGGATTGTAGGCCCGATCTCAAAGACCAGCCCACCATACCGGAAAAGGCTCGGTCTGATCTAAATTGGTTCGAGCGTAGCCCAATGGCTTTTTCTTTTTTAAATTAAAAAGGATTTTATTATTATATTTTCAGCCTAAAAAATCACTTTATTTTAATATGTGTCCAACCATTCTTTCTTGAATTTAACACATATTGGCACGCCAATTCTCGTTCATTTGATTTTAATTATGTATTTTTAACTTATTTATACTTTTTCCAGTAAGAAAAACTCACTCATGTTTTATTAAAAATGACTTCAGGCCAATCCAGGCTATTTTCTGGCTTGAAAATCTCAGGCCCGAAGGCCCAAACATGGAAGGGGGAGGTGAGGGGTTCAAATCCCCACCTTCTCAGGGGGGATGGGGTGGGGACGCGTAAGTTTTAGGAGTGGGTTTCGACTCCCACGCCCTGCAAGAGGCAGGGCAAAAGTCTGAGAGTGAGTGTAGAGTAGGAATAGAGTAGGACTGACAAAAAAAAAAAAAAAACTTGAAATTCTAGCCAAGGCAGCCGCCTCCAAAATCAGGCTAGTCTATGCTTTCGAGCTTCAGCTCTTTCTTCTTCCCTTCTTTTTTATCTGGGATTTATTTTTAGTTTAATTTTTTTGCGAAATTTTTTGTGTGTTTTGACAAAACTGCCCTTGATTTGCTTAATATTTATTGGGTACTTGCATAATTTGTTCAATTATGTATCCTTCCAATATATGGCTCAAAGTGGCCCTTGTGACAAATAAAGTGCCACGTCATCAAGCTTTTGCTGACTTGGCTTGTCCACTCACTGAAAAAAACTGCATTTTTGCTCTGTTTCTTATATTTAATGTTCAATTCGCTCGTCACTTAACAGTCCATTCAATGCACTAGGGACGGGGTTTATGATGTAGCCTGTGTGCTGCATCATTGTCCATGCAAAAACATGACCTTAAAATTGAACCTGTGCTCGTCTTGTCCATTGCATTTCCATAAATTGGGATTACAAACTTAATTCGAAAATGAATTTTAATAAACTTCCCATATCTCCTTCCATGCTTTTTGTTTGACATGCGACCCTAATGCTACTTGCTACCATGCCAGGTGTCATCACTTGTCTAGCGATGGGCTTTGCACTATCATTTGTTGCACTTGGTGCCATTGATCCTAACATATGTGCTGACACCTCTCTTCCTCTTTAGGTATTGTTCACAAAAAAAAAAAAAAAAGACAATTTTTGTAATTAACATGGTATTGATTTGAGCGAGTATAAAACTCGATGTTAAATTCGACTTGGTTATCAATAATTTGCCAATAACAAAAATAGTTGTTGATCACATGATAATTATGGATGACTAAGGAATAGAGATGTCGACATACGATAGTGTGATTGGTCAACAATTATCACTTAAAGGGTTGGCTACGTGTTGAATATAGAGGAAAGGAAGAAATAGAACAAAGTGGGAAAGCGGATTGAAGATAAAGATACCAATTAAGGGTCAAGCCTGGTGACGCTTAAGGAGTTGTGACTGCTTGTTGGTAAGGTCGGTGTGAGATTATAAAGCCTACAAATATGAAGATGTGGCTGCAATCATCAATTAAAATATGAACCACTTACAAGCAGTTATACTTTGTAGTAGCCTAGACAAAGCTGTGTGTAATTGTTATAAGGACATAACTAACATTACAATAACTTATTTATTTTCCCAATTTATCAATACTCACATTTAATTTCCTTGAAAATTTAATTATTCTCGATCATTATTATGCAATTCAATTTTTGTTCGAATCACTCCTGGACCTGTTCAACAAAAGACGAAGGTCAATCTTTGTGAAATGTATTTCACCAATTTGGACAGCTCTCAATTTCTAGTGAAACATACATCTAGTGCTAATTTTCATAAGTTAGGCATTGCGTTTTCTAAAAATTTCCATAATAAAATTCTTTGATCCCATCCGATTTGCTAAGACACCGGAAAAAGCAAATGGTGTTTCGCGTTGGATCTAATAATTGATCGATACAATATATACAATTTTATGAATATTAAAATAGATAAATGACTCATGGTGAGTTATTAGATCCAAAAGTAATAAAGAATTAAGTGTACTAATTTGAAAAAAAAAAAGTGTACGAAACAATTATTCAGTTAATTAAATCGTGATGATGGCAGAAGCTGAAGTAGGCCACAGTGAGATTCTTCAGTGTACTGAATAAAACTGTTCCTTTTCTTTTTCTTTTTTTCTTTTTTCTATTATTATTTTCAATCAAAACAAGTTGACCGCCCATTCTGTCACGGGGGTGTCGACATATTTCGGGGGGCAGCTTTGGACTTTGCACGGGGCGACGGGGTTTGAAAAGATCGAGGGTCGTGTCCGCTCGGGAATGAGTTCATGATGTCGTCATTCTGCAGCGCCTGATCTTGTCTCCGCCGGGCCCTTCTTTTACGGTTCTGCCCTTACTCGCTCCGTGCCTCCCACGAGCTGCCGCAGGAACCTAATATGAGAGAGTGCTTAAAAAAACAAAAAAGCAGAAAAGATAAGTACACTTAAAATCCCAAAAGTGCAGTCGAGCCCTTAAAATTTTAGAAATTTGAAAGATTTTAAAAAATGTAATCAATAAAATGACTTGATTTAATTAATTTAAAAAAATTTATAACTTAATTACACTTTCTAAAAATTTTCAAATTGATCATTTTTATTACTTGATTGCATATTTTAAAGTCTTATAACTTTCATGATAAATTTTAAGATTTCCATTACACTTATCATATATATATTCATGCTCTTGCTTTGCCCTCCATTGGTCTAGCTGCAAAAATTTAGAAGCGCCATCGAAGGTGATCAAGCATCTGTTTTTGTGAATTATTTATATTTTTCATTTGAAGGGACATGTTCAAGTCGAGTTTGATTTAAATCAAAAATGATAAAGAGTTTCGACAATGGTTAAAAGAGCTTTAGTTAGCTTGATTTTGATATATGACCTTTTACTAATAAGAAATGGATGAATTTATTTGGAATCCAAGGCAATACTAGCTGTTGCATACCATAAATAATGGATCCTCTTTTTTTCTTTTTTCTTTGTGCCGGACTTGATTAATCGAGTCGAAGAAATCAAATAGGGTTTTATCCAATAAATAATTCTAGCGTTGTAGCTTAAAAATGAAAAAAAATTGATTAGTATTAGACACACATGAACTTTTCGAATTGTGTGATAGGAACTTTACAAAGTAAGGCCAGCCTTCGTTTCAAAGTTATCATCTCTCCCTCTATAAAGGTTGTATTCCTTGGATAAGCTATCAACAACAATAAAGCATAAAAAAGTTTAAGCGGAGAAACGTTTTGCAAGAGAGTATATTTCGCTATCTTTCATGTGTCACTAGAGGAGCACTCCGCATCTAGTTTGACAAAAGGGCATTTCCACTCACCGAAAATTCTGCATTTATGTCTCATATCTGTAATGTGCAATTCAATCATCATTCAACAGCCCGTCAAATGCAAGGAGGCGTGGGGTCTGAGACATGGACGGGGAATCGACTGCAATTCTAAAAGTCCATTTTGGTGGCCTGTGTGCTGCATCATCATCCTTGCAAAACCATGGCCTTAAGATTGAACCTATGCTCGTCTTGTCCATAGCATTTCCACAAATTTGGGATTACAAACTCAATTCGAAAATGGACTTTAATGAACTTCACATTTCTCCTTCCATGCTTTTTGTTCGACATGCCGCTCTTACGCTACTTGCTGCTACGCCGGGTATTGTCACTCGTTAGCGATGGACGTTGTTATTTGTTGCACTTAGTGCCATCACTCTTGGGATATGTGCTGACAATTTTGTCTCGCTCTTTAGATACTGTTTACACAAAAAAATGACCAGGTCTTTGTAATCAACAAACGCCAATTTGAGTGAGTAGAAAGCTTGGTATTAAATTTGATTTGGTTATTTGTAACTTACTGATAACAAAAATACTTGTCAATCGCGTAATGATCATTGATGATCAAAGAACACACTCATCAACAGACAATAGTCATTAATCATTGATTATCACTTAATGAGTTGACTAATTATTGAACACATAGGAAATAAAAAAAGAAAAAGAAAAAAAAGGACAAATTAGGGATGTTGTTTGAAGACAAAGATACCAATTAAGGGTCAGGTCCATTGGCATTTGAGGAGTTGTAATCACCTAGGTAAGGTTGATGTAGATAATGGAGCCTAAAAATATGAAGATGCAGATGTAATTTATGAGCAAAAATATACTTTGTAGTAGACTGTATAAAGCGGTGCGTAGTTGTTATGACAAAAACCCATTTATTTTCTCAGCTCATCAATTTTTAGTACTCACATTTCTTTTCCTTCATATTTAATTGTTCCTGATCCTTGTTACACAATTCAATTCCTTTTTGAATCGCCACCAAACCCGTTCAACAACAAACCAAACATCAACTTCTGGTGAAAGGTATTTTCATTGATTACGATAAATTTGGCTGTTGTAGCGAAACAAATATTGAATGCAACTTTCATAGCTCATGCATTGCGTTTTAAGATACTTTCTAATAAATTCTTGAGCTCATATGATTCGTTGATATTGTATGATGGTATATTTTTTTACCTTCATTAATTCATTGATTGTGACATGTCCAGCTTTCCTAGCAGAACAGGTACAATTCATACATTGCATTTCAAAATACTTTCCAATAAATTCTTGGGCTCATCCGATTTGCTAACATAGTATAATGATATATATTTTTTATCTTTGTCCAGGAAAGCAAATAGGGTTTCACATACTTATTAAATCTAATAATCCACTTAACACCAATATACACAATCTTATGAATACAAGAAATAACAACACATGAAAAAAATTATTAAGTGCTATATTATTTAGTACACTTAATAAGGAATTAAGTGTACTAAAAAATCATTCAGCTAACTGAATCGTGAGGATGGCACGAGGCAGGAAAAGAGCAGACTATACCGCAAATTGTTTTTTTTCTTTTTTTGGGGGTTGTGCACGCCGCAATTTAAGTGTTATTTTTATTATTATTTATTATTACATAAAAAAAAAACAAAAAAAAAACAAATCGACCGTCCATTTAGTCAAGGGAGTGTCGACATATGTCGCGGGGAACCGTTTGGACTTTGTTCGTGGCACGGGACCTCAAAGATCCGAGGGCGGGTACCTGCTCGGATGAGTTCATGATGTCTTCATCCTCCAGCAACCCGAGTTTTGTCTCCGCGGGGCCCATTTTGTTTTACGGTTTTGCCCTCCCACTCCCTCCGTATTTCCCACGAGTTGCCACTGGAACTTGGAGATGGAGAGCCTTTTTTTGGCAGAATCTTTCTTCACTTCTCTCGCCTTGTCCTTCATCGGTTTGGCAGTAAATTTTTTTATTTTTATAGTGCTTTCGAAGCATTGTGTCGGATAATTCATGCGACTAATCGGGTGTTGATTTTTGTGAATTATTTATAGGAAATGCATAATTAGGTTAAGTTTGATTTAAATCGAAAATGATACAGAGTTTTGAGGCGGCTTGATAGCCTTTTACATCGGAATGAAGGGCCTTTTTTTTTTTTTTTTTTTTGGGATCTGGAAAACTATCATTAATTATCATCAAAAGTTCTTGGACAGTGGCCCAAAAAAGGGGCTTCAAAACATGGTAACTTGACTACTTAATTAGTAACTGAATTAACCAAGAAAATAAAAGAGTATCTAGACAATGGGCCTTGGCTACTTAATCGGTAACTTGATTAGCCATTCAATTGTAACATATGAGATATCGATAAATAAATTGGAATATGAAATTATATTATTAATATTAATATTTTCATTTTTTTGGCTGGATCGATTGACTGGATCGAAGAAAACAAAATACAGTTTCATCCAATAAATAATTTTAAGCATGACAAGACCATTTGATTAGAAATTATCATCATCTCTCCCTCTATAAAAGTTATATATTCCGAAGATAAACCTATCAACGCTAGAGCATGAAAAGTTCAAGCGGAGCACTCAACAACGTCTCCACCCTTCGACATTATTCAGCTCCCCTCTCCTTACGTAAGCGGCAAGCCCCCACAAGACACTGTCCAATCCAACCCCAAACCTAGAGCTTCTCTCTCTCTCTCTCTCTCCTCAAAGTCTTTGCCAATGCCGGCGAAGAGGACGGCCTGACAGAGGAGGAGGAAGCATGGCGAAGTTCTTTGGGGACGCGGCGTCGGTGCTGATGAAGGTGCTGATGAGGAAGAGCATCAGCCTGTTCGCCGAGTTCTCTTACCTCTTCATCGACCTCGCCTCCCTCGTCGTGTCGGCTCTCCGGTTCTCCACCATCATGGCCAGGCAACCTTCTTCTTTCCCTCCTCATCCTTCTACGTCTTCCACTTCTGCTGCTGCTGCTGCTTCGACCTCTGCTTCTTCTGCCAGAAGGTACTCGCCGATCCTGATGTCCATGGCCATCCGACACCGTGTGTACTGAGCTCGATCGATGCGGTTGACATTGTGCTGCTGGATCTTCCTTTCTTGCCCTCTTGGTTTTTGGGGTTGGTTTACGTGGGGTGTTCGGAACTTGCCCATGATTCGTTCGTATGGCGATGAGGGGAATCTATGCACGTCTCTGGTTTCCCAGGCGCAAAATGTTTGTTCTTCTTGATGATGGGATGGTTCTTGTGGGGCTGCTATTTGGGACCCCGGTTTGTGTTTATGATTATCGCTTGCGCTTGCGGATCTAACGGAGGGACTCGACCGGTCGGGGATCGAGATTTCCAGCCGCGGGACAGGTTTGTGATTTCGTTATGTATGGGTTCCTGTAGGCTTGCGACCGATCTGCGATCTGTCTCGCAGATGATTAGGAAACTCGAATTCAACGAGACGTTTTGCTCAATTGTGTGATGAGACGCTTCATGTATCAGAACATGTAATAATCGATAATTACTGATTTACTCCTTTCCCTTTTCACAATCTGAACAATGGTTTTTCCAATCATCGTGATTGTCTGAATTTAGGAAAGTAAGGTGGTTTTATTAGATCACGTTGTTGACACCCAAAAATGGCAAAGTGTTGCGAGATGGCCAATGAGCAGGGTTCGGTCGAGAAGAACAAGATTTGGTCGGAGAATTAGGGCAGTCGAGAAGATCGGAAGTCGATGTCTACCACAATCGACAAGATTCTTCATCGAGAATTCAAGAATTGATCGATAACAACAGGCTCTTTTAGATTTTGACCAAGTATAAGAAGACAATTGATGAACCGAGTGAAAAAATGATTGCTTTGTTGATTAAAAGACGGGGGTGGCAAATTGACGCGAGTCTGTAACTGTCAAATGGTGAAATCGATAATTTAGGTATTTGTAACTTCTTACAGATAAATGTTGTTGATCAATGAAACTATGTGTGAATTTGTGACTGTTCAATAACTGTGTATATGTAAATGTTGATGGTGGGTTATAAACACTTTCAGTGTATTCATTGTAAAGGTTCATTCAGTCAATCTTAGAACATCCAATGTTCTTTATTTTCTATAATCCTTTAATTTGTAGCATTATTTTCATTGCTGGCAACTATTGTTTTTGGTATTCTTACCATTAAGTTTCCAGCCATTTACTTTCCTGTCTAAAATCAATAAAAATGCCTTCACAACCATTTATCAATTCATTCAAATCCATCGTACTTAAGGATTTTTCACTTTTCTAGCAAAAATGATGAAAGTGCAAAATCTATCTTTTACGATTTAGCTACTAGTCAATTGAGTCTTTAATATTTTAAAAAATGTTCAATCAAGTGATAAACTTGTCGCCAATAGATTTATAATGTTGGAAATTCGATGTGGCTTTCAAGCTCATTTGTGGCCAAATGGTATTAATGAAAGCTCGAGTCAGAGACATGTAAGATATCCAATGTCAAAACCCCATTAATAGTGAGTTTAGGATTTGATTATACATAACATTAAGTACTTATTCTCACTTATTCCCTAGAAGCAAATGGATTTCATGATAAACCTTGCATCCGAGCCTTTGCTTGCCGGGGGAATGGAAGTCCAGTGCACTTGCCAAATATATAGGTTGGAGGAAGGCTACTCTGATGACAACTTGTTTCACTAAGGTCCATATTGTTGTAATTCGTATATAGTGTCTCGTAACATACGGTAACTCAAAAAGTTAAAGATCGTGAGTGAGCTTCGGTTCTTATATGATGCAATGCCAATCAATTCCCTGAGAAATTAATTTAGGGGCAACTCGAGCGAGGATACAAGCTCTCGCCCAAATAATTTGGTTTCTTGAAGTAAACCCTAACCAAACTTCTTATGACGAAACAGCACAAGAAAAGGCCACCAAACAGATGCAAGGTGAAACGTAAACGGCTGCTTCCTATAAAATGTCAACATTATGTCCGTGCCCACCTGTATACATCTGATTCAAAACCCTCGTCTACAATCTCCGATTTCCGTCGGTCTGATGGGTAGTTGGATTTGATACCGTGCCACTTTCCGATACTTCCAGCAAGCAAGCTATTTCCATCTTCTAGTTCACTCTAATTACAGAGAACTTGTCACCCCCTCTCCCTCCCTCCCTCCCTCTCTCCCTCTTTTAAGTTTTGGCCTTTTTTCGTCTTTTTAACTTTTGGAAGGGAGGGATTTGACCTAAATCTCTCCCTCCCCTCTTTATTGCTTTTTCTTTTATTTTCTCTTATTTCTTTCCATACTCTCCCAATCTAGATTTAGGTTTGGGATTTTGATCTCCCAATCTTAGGTTTGACAGTTTTTCTCTCTAATTTAATTTTAAATTTAAGAGTTTTAATGAACGAGTACTTCAACTCCAGTCTCAATGGTGTTCACAGTAGTTTCGGTGTCAAATTTGTACTCGTTCAACTTTGGATAGCTCGCTTTCACAGGTCTTATATTGTAGGAGGCCCATGTCACCAGTCGAAACAGACAAAACATGTACATCCTTGGATAGAAATTTTAAAAAAATTACTTTTTTTTTTTTAATATGTGTCCAACCATTCTTTCTTGAATTTGACACATATTGGCACGCCAATTCTCGTTCGTTTGATTTTAATTATGTATTTTTAACTTACTTATACTTTTTCAGTAAAAAAAAGTCATTCGTGTTTTATTAAAATGTTTCGAGTATAAATAATGTATTTTCTATTACTTATATTTCATATTACATATATTGTAATACATGTTTTTATTTTTGAAAATGACTTCAGGCCAATCCAGGCCATTTCTGGCTTGAAAATCTCGGGCCCGAAGGCCCAAACCCGCTCGGATGGAAAAAGTATATATGATAAACTCGAAATTCTAGCCATGGCATTAGCCTCCAAAATCAGGCTAGTCTACGCTTTCGGGCTTCGGCTCTTTCTTCTTCCCTTCTTTTCAGCTGGGATTTATTTTTAGTTTAATTTTTTTGCGAAAATTTGGGCGTGTTTTGACAAAACTGCCCTTGATTTGCTTAATATTGGGTACCTGGATAATTCGTTCAATTAAGTATCCTTCCAATATATGGCTCAACGTGGCCCTTCTGGCAAATAAAGTGCCACGTCATAAAGCTTTTGCTGACTTGACTTGTCCACTCACTGAAAAAAACTGCATTTTTGCTTAGTTCTTATGTTTAATGTTAAATTCACTCGTCAGTCAACAACCCATTCAATGCGCCGAGGACGGGGTTTATGATGTAGCCTGTGTGCTGCATCATTATCCTTGCAAAAACATGACCTTAAAATTGAACCTGTGCTTGTCTTGTCCATTGCATTTCCATAAATTGGGATTACAAACTCAATTCGAAAATGAATTTTAATAAACTTCGCATATCTCCTTCCATGTTTTTTGTTCAACATGTGACCCTAATGCTACTCGCTGCCATGCCAGGCGTCATCACTTGTCTAACGATGGGTGTTGCACTGTCATTTGCTGCACTTGGTGCTATCGATCCTAGCATTTGTGCTGACACCTCTCTTCCACTTTAGGTATTGTATACAAAAAAGAAAAAGAAAAAAAAAAAAGACAATTTTTGTAATTAACATGGGGTTGATTTGAGTGAGTATAGAACTCAGTGTTAAATTTGACTTGGTTATTGGTAATTTGCCAATAATATAAATAGTTGTTGATCACATGATAATTATTGATGACTAAGGAATATAGATGTCGACATAGGATAGTGTGATTGGTCAACAATTATCACTTAACGGGGGTAGGTGTTGAATATAGAGGAAATGAAGAAAGAGAACAAAGTGGGAATGCGGATTGAAGATAAAGATTCCAATTAAGGGTCAAACTTGGTGATGCTTAAGGAGTTGTAATTGCTTGTTGGTAAGGTTGATGTGCGATTATAGAGCCTAAAAATATGAAGATGTGGTTGTAATCATCAATTAAAATATGAACTACTGATAAGCAGTTATACTTTTTAGTAGCCTATATAAAGCTGTGTGTAATTGTTATGAGGACATAACTACCATTCCCTTGAAAATTTAATTATTCTCGATCATTATTATGCAATTCAATTTTTGTCCGAATCACCGCAATGAAGATCAACCTTTGTGAAATGTATTTCATCGATTTGGATAGCTCTCAATCTCTAGTGAAACATATATCTAGTGCTAACTTCCATAAACTAGGCATTGCGTGTTCTAGAAAATTTCATAATAAAATTCTTTGATCCCATCCGATTCACTAAGACATCGAGAAAAGCAAATAGTGTTTCACAAAATTTTGGATCTAATAATCGAATTATTATAATATTTATAATCTTATGAATATAAAAAAATAAATTACTCGTGATGAATTATTAGATCCAAAAGTAATAAAGAATTAAGCGTACTAATTTGTCAAAAAAAAGTGTACTAAACAATTATTCAGTTAATTAAATCGTGATGATGGCATAAGCTAAAGTAGGCTACACTGAGATTAAATGCTCATTTTTTTTTTTTTATATTTTTTCTATTATTATTTTCAATAAAAACAAGTTTATCGTCCATTCTTTCTGTCATGGGGGTGTCGACATATTTCGGGGGGAAGCTTTGGACTTTTGCTCGGGGCGACGGGGTTTGAAAAGATCGAGGGTCGTGTCGGCTCGGGATGAGTTCATGATGTCTTCATTCTGCAGCGCCTGATCTTGTCTCCGCCGGGCCCTTCTTTTACGGTTTTGCCCTTACTCGCTCTGTATCTCCCACGAGCTGCCACTGGAACCTAATCTGAAAGAGTGCTTAAAAAAAAAAAAAAAAAAAAGCAGAATAGATAAGTACACTTAAAATCCCACGTCCTAAAAGTGTAGTCAAGCCCTTAAAATTTTAGAAATTTGAAAGATTTAAAAAAAAAATACAATCAACAAAATGACTTGATTTAATTAATTTAAAAATTTTTATGATTTAATTGTACTTTTTAAAAATTTTCAGATTAATAAATTATAATACTGATTGCATATTTTTAAAGACTTATAACTTTCGTCATAAATTTTAAGATTTCCATTACACTTATAAATAAATATATATATATATATATATATAAATATATATAAATTCTTGCTCTTGCCTTGCCCTCCATTGGTCTAGCTGCAATTTTTTTTAAGTACCATCAAAGGTTGATCTAACATTTGTTTTTGTGAATTATCTATATTTTTCGTTTGAAGGGACATGTTCAGGTCGAGTTTGATTTAAATTGAAAATGATAAAGAGTTTCGACAACGGTTAAAAGAGCTTTAGTTAGCTTGATTTTGATATATGACCTTTTACTAACAAGAGATGGATGTATTTATTTGGAATCCAAGGCATTACTGTCTGTTGCATACCACAAACAAAGGAACCTCTTTTTTCCGGACTTGATTAATCGAGTCAAAGAAATCGAATAGGGTTTTATCCAATAAATAATTCTAGCATTATAGCTAAAAAAAAAATCTTGACTAATATTAGACACATATGAACTTTTCGAATTGTATGATAGGAACTTTACAAAGTAAGGCCAGCCTTCGTTTTAAAGTTATCATCTCTCCCTCTATAAAGGTTGTATTCCTTAGATAAGCTATCAACAACAATAAAGCATAAAAAGTTTAAGCGGAGGAACGTTTTGCAAAAGAGCATATTTCACTATCTTTTCATGTGTCACTAGAGGAGCACCGCACATCTAGTTTGACAAAAGGGCATTCCGACAAATCCACCCCAAACCTAAATCGGCCCGTTCGCCGAGTTCTCTTGCCTGTTCACATGGCCGTCCTGTCAAATGAAGTGCCACGTCATCATGTTTTGCTGACTTGGCTTGTCCACTCACCGAAAATTCTTCATTTATGTCTCATATCTGTAATGTACAATTCATTCATCATTCAACAGCCCGTTAAATGCAAGGCGGCGTGGGGTCTGTGACATGGGAAGGGGAATCGACTGCAATTCTAAAAGCCCATTTTGGCGGCCTGTGTGCTGCATCATCATCCTTGCAAAACCATGGCCTTCAAATTGAACCTATGCTCGTCTTGTCCATAGCATTTCCACAAATTTGGGATTACAAATTCAATTCAATAATGGACGAACTTCCCATTTCTCCCTCCACGCTTTTTGATCGACATGCCGCTACACGCCTGATGTTGTCGCTTGTTAGCAATGGACATTGTTATTTGTTGCATTTAGTGCCATCACTCTTGGGATATGTGCTGACAGCTTTGTCTCGCCCTTTAGGTACTGTTTACACAAAAAAATGACTAAGTCTTTGTAATCAATAAACGCTGATTTGAGTGAGTAGAAAGCTTGGTGTTACGTTTGATTCGGTTATTTATAACTTACCAACAACAAAATTACTTGTCAATCACATAATGATCATTGATGACCAAAGAACACACTCATCAACATACAATAGTCATTGATCAGCGATTATCACTTAATGAGTTGACTATTTGTTGAACAAATAGGAAATAAAAAAAAAAGAAAAAGAAAATAGAGGACAAATTAAGGATGCCATTTGAAGAGAAAGATACCAATTAAGGGTCAGGTCCATTGGCATTTGAGGGGTTGTAATCACCTAGGTAAGGTTGATGTAGATAATGGAACCTAAAAATATGAAGATGCAGTTGTAATTTATGAGCAAATATACTTTGTAGTATACTATGTAAAGCGGTGCGCAATTGTTATGACAAAAATCCATTTATTTTCTCAACTCATCAATTTTTTAGTACTCGCATTTCTTTTCCTTCATATTTAATTGTTCTTGATCTTTGTTACACAATTCAATTCCTTTTTAAATCGCCACCAAACTCGTTCAACAAAAAAACCAAACATCAGCTTCTGGTGAAAGGTATTTTCATTGATTGCAACAGATCTGGCTATTGTAGCGAAACAAATATTGAATGCAACTTTCATAGATTAGGCATTGTGCTTTTAAGGTACTTTCTAATAAATTCTTGAGCTCATATGATTTGCTAAGATTGTATGATGGCATATTTCTTTACCTTCATTGATTCATCGAGGCATGTCTGGCTTTCCTAGCAGAACAAGTACAATTCATACATTGCGTTTTAGAATACTTTCTAATAAATTCTTGAGTCCGTCCGATTCGCTAATGTTGACGCCTAAAATTAGGCTTTATTTTATTATTATTTTGTTTTATTTAATTTTCGGATAATAAACCAAAAAAAGAAACAAAAAAAGAAAAGCGAAAGCGTAAAGGCAGCCCCCTCCCCGTGTGGGCCTTTGGCCCATCGTTGCCTCAAGCCCGGCCCCCTTCGCGTTGTCTTCTTCCTCGCGCCACTGAGGAGCACGCGCGGGCAAGCGCGACGCCGGAGAAGCTTGAGCGGACGGCGATCGCGTGCGGAGCAGAGGAGCAGCTGGCGTCGACGGGACGTGACTGGAGGAGGGGATGATAGCGGATGGGACGGCGGTCCAACCGGCGGGTTGAAGCCTAGCCGACCAGCCGCTCCCGCGCCTATAAATAGAGGGGGGCCATCGTCGTCGAGGAGGACGGAGACACAGAGATCATAGAGAGAGAGAGAGAGAGAGGCCACCGGAGCTCGGGGTCCCCTGAGAGACTTCGGGGAGCTCGAGTACAGGCCGGCCGTGGTGTGGTGAGCTCGGAGGGGTCCCCGAGAGACTTCGGGGAGCTCGAAGAGCGAACCCGAGAGAGAGAGAAGCTAGAGGAGATTCGCGTGGGTCTTGCCGTCGTCGCCGCCCCGTCGCGCGTTGCCACGAACAGTATCGTGATGTCGCCGTCGCCATCTCCCTCTCCGTCGTCCAATCATCGCCGCCGTCACCGCTGTCGCCGCAGTCGTCGCCGCTGCGCCTCGGTCCTCTTCCTCCTCGGCGCCGCGATTCGGAAACCCTAGGGTTCCCGATTTTCCGGGTTGCGACCCCGGGTTGTTGGGTCGGACCCGGATCAGGAACCGGGTAGGGATTCCGTAAATCCCGAGGGCGGCGGAGGTCGGGTCGTGGGGTCGGATCCGGGTCGGGTAGGGTTCCTCGCGAACCGGGTCATCGCTGGAATTCGGGCCGGATCCGGTGGGGTTTTGCCGGGTCGTCGAGCCGGCCGATCCCTCCCAAAACGAAGGGCCATCGGGCCGTTTTGATAAATAAATAAAAAAAAGAAGAAAGGAAAAAAATGAGTCGGGCCCGTCCGCGTTTGGGTCGTCAACCCGGTCGGACCCAACCCGCGGATCCGACCCGGTCGGCTTTTTATTATTTTATGTAATATTTTAATAAAAAAAGAAAAAAAGAAAAATAATTTATTTAAAAAAAATATTAAAAATATTTTAATTCCAGAAAACCGAAAAATGTTTTAAAAATGTTAAAAAATGTTCGATTTTCCAAAAAAATCAAAAAAATATTTTATTTTCCTAAAAATAAAAAAAATATTTCATATTTTCCAAAAAATGCCAAAAATCCAAAAAAAGCCAAAAATTCATGAAAAAGCCAAAAAAATTCAGAAAAAGCCAAAAAAGACTTGTATTTTTCCAAAAATACCAAAAAACCCCAAAAAAAATCCTTTTTGTGTCCAAAAAATTAGAAAATGACTCAAAAAATGTTTTTCCTCCCAAAAAATGCATGGAAAATCCTCGAACATCCAAAAAACCTCGCGGGTTTAAACAAGATTAGGTATCGAAGCAAAGGGCATTAGTGATTAACTAACGTGTCAAGTCCCCGATTCTAATTTCTCTCATTACGTAGGAGCGAGTATTTCTCCCGATACTTCACTTGGGTTTCTAATCAACCCACCCCAAATCGATTAATGGCGACTCCATTTTTAAAATTGATTTACAGGTTAAAAACTCAACCATTAAGTCGTGAATTGGAGGACTTTAGAGAGTCCTCGAACTTAATAAATTCAAATTTCGAGCCATTAGCCTTTCCTAGGCGCTTGATTCGATCATGGGCGCCGAGCCAAAAAGAGGTCGCGACAGCTAACATAGTATAATGATATATTTTTTACCTTTGTCCAGGAAAGCAAATAGGGTTTCACATACTTATTAAATCTAATAATCCAATTAACACCAATTTACTTAATAAGTGCTATTTTATTTAGTACACTTAATAAATAATTAACTGTACTGAAAAATCATTCAGCTAACTCAATCGCGAGGACGGCACGAGGCATGGAAGAGCAGATCATACCGCAAATTGTTTTTTTCTTTTTTTGGGGGTCGTGCACGCCGCAATTTAAGTGTTCTTTTTGTTTTTATATATTATTACATAAAGAAAACAAATCGACCGTTCATTTTGTCATGGGAGTGTCGACATATTTCGCGGGGAACCGTTTGGACTTTGTTCGTGGCACGGGACTTCAAAGATCCGAGGGCGGGTACCTGCTCGGATGAGTTCATTATGTCTTCATCCTCCGGCAACCTGAGTTTTGTCTCCGCGGGGCCCATTTTGTTTTACGGTTTTGCCCTCGCATTCCCTCCGTATTTCCCACGAGCTGCCACTGGAACTTGGAGATGGAGAGCGTTTTTATGGCAGAATCTTTCTTCACTCCTCTCGCCTTGTCCTTCATCGGTTTGGCAGTAAATTTTTTATTTTTATAGTGCTTTCGAAGCATTGTGTCGGATAATTCATGCGATTAATCGGGTGTTGGTTTTTGTGAATTATTTATAGGAAACGCACAATTAGGTTAAGTTTGATTTAAATGAAAAGTGGTATAAAGTTTTGAGGAAAGGCTTGATAGCCTCGTGTCGAAATGAAAGAGATTTTTTTTTTTTTTTTTTTTTTTTTTTTTTTTTTTTTTTTTTTTTTTTATGGATCTGGTAAGTACTATTAATTATCATCAAAAGTTCTTCAACAGTAGCCCAAAAAAGGGGCATCAAAACATGGTAAGATCCACAAAAGTTGTGGACTAAATTAACCAAGAAAATAAAAGAGTATCTAGACAATGTACCATGGCTACTTAATTGAGGTATCGATGAATAAATTGAAATATGAAATTATACTATGAATATTACTATTTTCATTTTTTTGACTGAACCTGATTGACCGGATCGAAGAAAACAAAATAGAGTTTTCATTCAATAAATAATTCTAAGCACGACAAGAACATTTGATTAGAAGCTATCATCATCTCCTCTCCCTCTATAAAGGTTATATATTCCGAAGATAAACCTATCAACGCTAGAGCATGAAAAGTTCAAGCGGAGCACTCAACGTCTCCCTCACCTTAGCTGATACACTTCTTTGTAGAAGGGGCATTTCCGTAAATCCACCCTTCGACATTATTCAGCTCCCCTCTCCTTACGTAAGCCCCCCCAAGACACTGTCCAATCCAACCCCAAACCTAGAGCTTCTCTCTCTCTCTCTCTCTCCTCAAAGTCTTTGCCAATGCCGGCGACGAGGACGGCCTGACAGAGGAGGAGGAAGCATGGCGAAGTTCTTTGGGGACGCGGCGTCGGTGCTGATGAAGGTGCTGATGAGGAAGAGCATGAGCCTGTACGCCGAGTTCTCTTACCTCTTCACCGACCTCGCCTCCCTCGTCGTGTCGGCTCTCCGGTTCTCCACCATCATGGCCAGGCAACCTTCTTCTTTCCCTCCTCATCCTTCTCCATCTTCCACTTCTCCTTCTGCTGCTTCCGCCTCTACTTCTTCTGCCATAAGGTACTCGCCGATCCTGATGTCCATGGCCATCCGACATCGTGTGTCCTGAGCTCGATCGATGCGGTTGACATTGGGCTGCTGGATCTTCCTTTTCTTGTCCTCTTGTCTTTTGGGCTTAGCTTACGTGGGGTGTTTGGAACTTGCCCATGATTCGTTCGTATGGCGATGAGGGGAATCTACGCAAGTCTCTGGTTTCCCAGGTGCAAAATGTTTGTTCTTCTTGATGATGGTATGGTTCTTGTCGAGGCTGCTATTTGGTACGCCGGTTTGTGTTTATGATTATCGCTTGCGCTTGCGGATCTAATGGAGGGACTCGACCCGTCCCGGATCGCGATTTCGAGCCGCGGGACGTGTTTGAGATTTCGTTATGTACAGGATCCTGTAGGCTTGCGACCGATCTGCGATCTGTCTCGCAGATGATTGGGAAACTCGAATTCAACGAGTCGTTTTACTCGCTTGTGTGATGAGTCACTCCATGTATCAGAACATGTAATAATCAATAATTACTAATTTACTCTTTTTCTTTTTGACAATGTCCACAATGGTTTTTCCAATCATCGCGATCGTCTGAATTTATGAAATTAAGGTGGTTTTATTAGATTGTTGACACCCAAAAATGGCAAAGTGTTAGCCGACGAGCAGTGTTTGGTTGACAAGAGCAAGATTTGGTGTAAGAATTAAGGCAGTCGAGAAGATCGGCAAGTCGATGTCCAGCACGATCAACAAGATTCTTCATCGAGAATTTAAGAATTGATTGATAACAACAGACTCTATTAGATTTCGACCAAGTATAAGTGGACAATCGATGAACGGAGTGAAAAAATGATTGCTTTGCCGATTAAAAGGCAGGGGTGGCAAATTGACGTGAGTTTGTAACTATTAATAGTGGAGTCAATAATTTAGATATTTGTAACTTCTTACAGATAAGTGTTGTTGATCGATGAAACCATGTGTGAATTTGTGACTGTTCAATAACTGTGTATATGTAAATGTTGATGGTGGGTTATAAACACTTTCAGTGTATACGTTGTAAATGTTCACTCAATCAATCTTAGAACATCCAATGTTCTTTATTTTCTGTAATCCTTTAATTTGTAGCATTATTTACATTGCTGGCAACTATTCTTCCAGGTATTCTTACCATTAAGTTTCCAGCCATTTACTTTCCAGTCTAAACTCAATAAAAACGCATTCACAGCGTTTATCAATTCATTCAAATGCATCGTACTTAAGGATTTTTCACTTTTCTAGCGAAACATATGAAAGTGCAGAACCTGTCTTTTACGATTTAGCTACGAGTCAACTATTTGGTGAAACAGATGAAAGTGCAGAACCTGTCTTTTATGATTTAGCTACTAGTCAACTGAGTCTTTTCATGTTTTAAAAGTGTTCAATCAAGTGATAAACTTGTCGCCAATAGATTTATAATGTTGGAAACTCGATGTGGCTCTCAAGCTCATTTGTGGCCAAGTGGTATCAATGAAAGCTCAAGTTGGAAAGATGTGAGATATCCAGCGTCGGAACCCCATTAATAGTGAGTTTAGGATTTGATTATACATAACATTAAGTACTTATTCTCACTTATTCCCTAGAAGCATATGGATTCCATGATAAACCTTGCATCCGAGCCTTTGCTTGTCGGGAGAAAGGAAGTCCAGTGCACTTGCTGAATAAATAGGTTGGAGGAAGGCAACTCTAATGACGACTCGTTCCATTGAGGTCCATATTATCGTAATTTGTATATAGTGTCTCCTAACATACAATAACTCAGAAAGTTAAAGATCGCGAGTGAGCGTCAGTTCGTATATGATGCAATGCCTACCAATTCCCCGAGAACTTCAAGGGCAACTCGAGAGAGGATACAAGCTCTCCCCCAAATAATTTGGTTTCTTGAAGTAAACCCTAACCAAATTTCTTTTGACGAAACAACACAAGAAAAGGCCACCAAACAGATGCAATGTGAAACGAAAACGGCTGCTTCCTATAAAAAGTCAACATTATGTTTGTGCTCAACTGTATACATTTGATTCAAAACCCTTGTCCACAATCTCCGATTTCCGTCGGTCTGATGGGTGGTTGGATTTGATACCGTGCCGCTTTCTGACACTTCAGTAAGCAAGCTATTTCCTTCTTCTAGTTCACTCTAATTATAGGGAACCTGTCACCCCCTCCCTCCCTCCCACTTTTAAGTTTTGGCCTTTTTTTGTCCTTTTAACTTTTGGAGGGGAGAGATTTGTCTCCTTCCCCTCTCTCTTGCTTTTCCTTTTATTTTCTCTTATTTCTTTCCTTACTCTCCCATTCTAGATTTAGGTTTGGGATTTTGATCTCCCAATCTTAGGTTTGAGGGTTTTTCTCTCTAATCTAATTTTAGATTTAAGAGTTTTAATAAATAAGTACTTCATCTCCAGTCTCAATGGTATTTACAGCAGTTTTGGTGTCAAATTTGCGCTCGTTCAACTTTGGATAGCTTGCTTTCACAAGTCTTAGATCTAAGCTTGTACATGTTCATATCATCTTCGTATGGTAATGTTGTTGGAGATGTCGAATCTCGGTGTTCACTGTCGAAAGATAAAACTGTAACTATTGATAGAGATTCCAACGTGTGCTCATTACTGATAATGATGTATGATTCAATGATCGCGGTCTATCCTTTCATACATATTCATGTTGTCTCCCCCTCCCTCTGTCTCTGTGTGCGCATGTGCTTCGATTGAAGACGGCAGTGACTGTGCTATGGTCGGCTAGAGGCCGACAGGAATTTGGTAGCCCTAGCCGGTGCTTGGGCGGAGTTGCCACAGTCGCTTCCCTCCTTACTTCTCTATTCGTCTGATTTTTAGCAATCTTGTAGGTTGAATTGACTCTCATAACGTACTTACAATAAATCCTACTTGTCGTAAATCAATCCTCTGCTGCTCAGGGCAAATCATCTCAATTACTTCTTCTGTCACATTTTCTTAGATTAGTTGTCCAATCCCTTTCAAGAAAATGCAGAATTCACATCGACGCACTCGAAGATATCATGACAGCATTTCGATTTTTTTTCCTAAGTTGTCTTGAAGTAGGTTTGTTATTTAAAATAACGTGACGAATTTCCAAGAGATACTTGAATAGGCGAGACAAGACGGGAGTTTGTTCTGCAGGATCATTTAGTGAAATTTTTGTACTATGCGCTCCATAGGATGTCTTTCAGTAGAAAAAAGGGGAAAATAATTTCACGTAAGTGATTTTGTTTCTCTCTTAAATTGATTTTAATAAGCTTGATGGTACTTGTAACTCAAATCAGGTGTAAAGCACCTAACAAACTTAGTGTTAGTTTTGGTGGGGTTGTATAAGTGGATACCATATTTGGTTGTCAAGACAAAATGTGAGATTGAGATAGGATATGAAAAGATAATAAAGGAGGAGGAATTCGTCACGTCAATTTATCTTGTTCAATAGGTAACTTTCTTGGATAAAAGTACAAAAAAGAAAAAGAAAAATCCAAATAAATAACTTTTAAAATAGAAAACCCTTTCTCTGTTGTGGTCAAAGATCGACGGGACGACGACCTCCACATCAGGGTTGCCTGACCATTATGATCATCGTTGGGGTGGTGTCTCTTTCGACCGTCGTGAGACAAAATAAGATTGATTTGTGGGTGAAATGGGAACCACAAATCCCACAAGGCGATTGGCAATTGTGGACGTTACCATCGTTATGAGGTGCGACCATTGCTCCGTGGTCCATTTAGTGGTCGTTGAAGCAAGACAGACCAACGCAGTGTCGAGATCCACCTCGATTTGGCCCCTACGCATTTGATGGAGAGCAAACCCTTTAGGCGGCCACCCGACGATGGTCGCTCGAGAGTCGTGAATGCTACGCCATGGTCGCCGGACGTCGGCCCCCATGATGCGGTAGTCGACAGTGGCGCCATGGGGTCTCTGTCGAGCAGTAATTAGGGTGACATGGAACCTTTTAACTTTTTTTTTCTTAAATAATAATATGTTTTATGCTTTCTATTTTATTTTTAAGAAATTCACAAAGTTAGAAAAGAGAGGTTAATATCACGAAAAACCATAGCTTGATACACATACACGTGATAAATTTACTACAAACTAATTTTTTTAACTATAAAAAATACAAAACTAATATACCTTTGATAAATTTATCATAAACTGGTATCTCTATTAGTTTCCGTTAGATTCTATTATCAAATTATTGAGTTAAAAAACACATGATAGTTGACTTGTGTACCGGTTTGAGATTTTATATCAATTTTGTGATTTTTTGTTATATTAATCCAATTTAATGGATGGTAAATTTGTCACAAGTGTATCGATTTACTATTTTTTGTGTTTATTTGAAGTAAATTTGTCACAAGTAATTAGTTTGGAGTAAGTTTGTCACAAATATATCTGTTTAGACTATGTTTGGTCGATCGGATAAAAACTAGGATATGATATGTTTTATCCTATCCCGTGTTTAGTAGCTGTTTGGGATATGATAAGGTCGGATATAGAAAGAATATAACCTGGATAAAAAAATCCGAGGGGGAGGGTAGGATAAGGTCGGGTAGAATTTCTTTTATCCAAAACATAAAACCCTGCGCTTTTTTTCTTTCTCCACCGTTCACCAACCCCAACTCCTTTGTTTCCAAAGTATTGATGTAAAAGCTTCTCCTCGATAGCTCTTTGATTCACATTGAAATTTTACGAAAGCAACGAATTTTGCGAAGGTAAATAATCACTCTCTCTCTCTCTCTCTAACGTTGACTTCTAAAGTAGCCATAAGGTTGGTTGTGGATTGTTTTCCTGTTTCATCTATGTTTCGGCTTACGTAGGTCAGAATTGTAGTTTTATTGGCTTTTTTGCTGGTTGATTGGAGATCGTGTTATTGGAAGTGAAATTTTAATAGCCCATCTATTTTAGCATTTGGCGTGGCACAAGGTGGGCACGTCGACAGGGCAGGGCGGGGATGGTCTTTAGTTGGAGCTTTGATAAGCAGTACGACTTACCCCTGCATACATTTTTTACATTATTTCCATGCAAAGGCCTTCTTTTCCAGAATTGTTATTATGCGTTTGTGGCAAAGAGCTATGGTGGAGAGATTTTTTATTATATCCCTGCTCTGCGATGTGAAAGAGATTTTTTTTATAATGTTCAAAGCTGTATATAGGCCCCAATTTACTGTTGTGATGTATGGGTGTGGACATGCCCTGGCCATAGATTGGTGCTTCTTCCTTGGTGTTTTGAGATTGAATTTGCATTCGACTTCTATTAGTCCGGCGTATCGAATTTTGTTTTATCTATAAGCACATGATGGCATTCATTGAGACAAAGCTATTGTGCAGTCTACTACAGTGATGTATAGATGTAAACATGCCTAGCTATTGTGTCTCGCCCCTGGCTTTTTAAAGTTTAAACCTGCATATAGGTGTTGTCTAGTGAGGCCAACACCATCGAATATTTTATAGGCATGTGCTTATGATTAAAGGGTGTTACGGTATTTGATGTGGCTCCTCATTCCCTCAGAAAACTTGATTGTTTGCTTACTTGCTTTTGGTTGTCACAAATTTGGTTAAATAATACCTTCTGGTTCTTTGATGAATGGCCAAAAACTGCTTTCTTCTCGGTAGTTTTGAATCTATAGATTTATAAAGGCCTTTTTGTTTTTGTGCAATATATTCGATATCTTCAATGCCCCTAAAAATTATATGTCCTTTCTAAACTTTTGAAAAACAGCCGAAACAAATCCACGAGATCAAGGATTTTCTCCTTATTGCAAAGAGAAAGGATAACTTCCTTGAAATTTGTTGATTTGAAAAAAATATACTTCATATATTTTTCTATTACCTAACCTATTACTTTGTACTTGTCTAATGTTATTTTTTTTTCTCATTAGAAATGGATCACAATGATAGAGAGGAAATTTTCATCATTCTTATATCAGAGGAGATGAGCCTCCAAATGTTGCTTTTGTGTATGATGTATATATTGAAGGATCGGACATTTATTAGATCCAAGCTTGTTTAGATCACCTTGACCGCCTCATTAAGAGCAATGACTTGAATTGTGTGGAACAACTTAGGATGGATAGACATACATTTACTCTACTATGCAAGTTGGCACGTAAAATTGGTGGGTTAAAAGAAGATGGACTTGTGACTATAGAAGAACCAATGCCCATGTTTCTACATATACTTGCCCATCACGTGAAAAATCAAGTCATCAAGTTTAGATTTATGAGGCATGGGGAGACAATAAGTAGGTATTTTAACTTAGTTTTTTAAATGTGGTGATAAGAATGCATGGTGTGCTTCTTGTCTCACCTGAACCAGTTCTAGAGGAATGTGCCGACGATAGATAAAAGTAGTTTAAGGTATGTTTGTTATGCTATTTCATGGACTAATTTAATACTTTAAAGAGAATGTTATTTTATTAATTTTATGTTTCGAGGGTTGCTTAGGAGCATTAGATGGCACATATATAAGGGTACGTGTTCCAGAGGTTGATAAACCGAGGTACCGAAATAGAAAGGGTGAGGTTGCATCCAATGTATTAGGAGTTTGCTCACGTGACATAAGATTCATTTATGTTTTACCTAGATGAGAAGGCTCAGCGGTGGATTCTAGAGTGCTTTGAGATGCTTTAGTTAAACCCAATGGTTTGAAGATTCCTGTTGGTAAGATAAGCCTTTATCAATATATTGCATTCTATGTATTGTAGGTTTTAAAGGTTCTAAGACAATTAATAATATTATCATTTGTTATTAGGTAATTATTATCTTGTAGATGCCGGATACACAAATGGGAAGGGCTTTCTTGCTCCTTATAGAGGTACTCGATACCATCTATTTGAGTGGACAGAAGGTCGTACACCAAATTCACCTGAGGAGTACTTCAACATGAAGCATTCTCAAGCTAGAAATGTCATAGAAAGATGCTTCAATCTATTTAAGTTATGGTGGGCTGTTCTTAGGAGTCCATCTTTTTATTCAATTAGAACGCAATGTCGAATAATCATAGCTTGTTGCCTTCTGCACAACTTGATAAGAAGAGAAATGGCTATTGATCCAATCGAGGCATAATTAGATGAAGTTGCTACCACTATTGAAGATGTGGAAAAAATTGATGTTGTCGAGCCGTCGGATCATTGGACAACATGGAGGCAAAATTTGGCAGTACAAATGTTTAATGAGTGGAATGCAAATCGAGGACATGGAGGAGTTGTATGATTTTATATTATTTAAAAAAAATCGTTTGTTACTCACCTCATTGGTGGTCGCGTGGTTTGCGCTCAATTCCTCTACCGGAAGGGAGCGAGTTCAAATCCCCGTGTTCGCTTGTGCGACTCACCCACGGTTCGGGGGAGGTGGGTCCCCTCGGGTCGCCCCGGGTTTACGCCGCCGGCTGTCGGCTGTACGGCGGTTCCCGGATCACAAAAAAAAAAAAAAATCATTTGTTTTCTATGTTGCAAGACTTGAGTTATAAGATGTTTTTTATTTTTTCCATTTCTATTAGACGTGTAATATGGTGCTGGTTTGTCATTATTGAGACATATATTTCCTATATAATGTTTGAATTATGAATTTATCATTTTAAATTTGAAGTACTATGCTGTCTCTATTATTAAAATTTCTCTACCACGTTATCTTCCATCATTAAATTTTGTAAAATTGCAATGAGATGTTTAGGAATGGAAGGTAGCGATTTTAGTCAAACTCAAAAAAGGGGAACAAAGAGAGACCAACGTGTATGGACAATAGTGCACTTCTAAATGGTCTTGAAGAATTAGTTGCGTGAGGAATGAAAGCCAATAACAGCTTCAAGAGTGGTTACATGATTAAGTTAGAGAAGTGGTTTGAAAAAAAGTTCCCTTGTTCTAGCATCAAGGGTAATCCTCACATAGAGTTGAATATGAAAAATTTGAAAAATTTGTATAATCATATATACGACTTGAGGAATCAAAGTGACTTTGGGTGGGACCATGAAAAACATTGTGTTGATATTCATTCTGAGGATAGTTGGCAAAAATATTGCAAGGTTGGTGTCACTTCTTCTCATTTTTCTTCTTTATTAATTGTTTCATTTTTAACAAAATAATATATTTTCTTTGAAGACCTATCCATGAGCTGCTTTCTTGAGAGGGAAGTCCTTTCTTCAATATGATTGACTAGCAGCTGTATTTGGAAAAGACTGTGCCAAGGGAAATCTCAGTGAAGACCCTTCAGAAGCTCATGTGGCTGTAGATCACGAGGAATGTGAAAATCATGATAATGTGGCAACCAATGGTGTAAGTTAAAACTTACCCTGTAGATCACTATCATCTTCTCAAACGCAAAATGTTTTTGATTCTTCAAGAATAAAAAGGGCTAAAGCAAGTGACAAATGGACTGCTGGCTTAGTTGAGATAGCATGAACTTTTGGCTTATTCTTGGAAAAAGGTAATGAGAGAATGGAGATGGTTGCTAGCCGCATCGGACATGCTAAGGATTTGGATAATGACAAATAAAAAATAAATGAGGTGCTTCTTCAAATGTCTTTAGGCATTATGGATAGAATAAAATTATGTAGAAAAGTTGTGAGAGATTATGAGAATATTCATCTATTTTTTGAGATTTCAAGGAGACGACAAGAAAGCATCTGTGGAATTACTTCTCCAAGGGATGAGAGAAGATAATGAGTGATGATTGGGAGTGATGGATCGCAGTGAATGAAGTCGTATAAGATTAGCACTTTAAGCTTTGTTCCAAATTGGACACCTATCTTAAAGTCTTATATTTGATGTTTATGATTTTAGTTATGTTGAGTTGTTTCTGAGTTTGTAAGAGATATGTTTTCTCTCCCTACTTTTTCTTTTTTCTTCTTTTTTTTTAAAAGGTTTTTTGGGGCTAGCTATAAGCTTTAATGTTATCTTTTTGAACCTTTCGGTTGTAGCCATGACCTGAAAAGAGGTGGATATGTCTCGAAACTTTATCTCTGTGTTGAGTGCCAAGAAAACCATTATCTATAATATTCTTTGCATCTGTTTTTTATTTTTTATTTTTTATTTATTTTCCTAGATAGTTTCTCTGTCTCTTTGGCAGAAAACCTAGTCACGAACTTAAAAGGAGCCTTAAGTCAAGATAGTTCGCATCTACTGCTTTATATGGACATTAACATGAGTTTACTTTGGTCAAAATGCAGTTGGCCGATACTCAACAAATGTAATGTACTTTATAAATGTGAATTGTTAAGAGATTGTTCGTTAACGTGATTAATTGTCATTGCATCCTCATGACAGCTGGAAAAAAAAAAACGAATGAACTTCGAACTTTATGCTTTGTTCTAATTGGGCATTTGTTTGATTTGGTATTGGATTTGTAACAAAATGGAAACAAATGAAAAACTTGTAAGAGAGAAATAGACTTCCTGTTTCAAAGTGAATATATTGAAATTGAAGTTATTCTAAAAATGTTTGATGTTGAAGGGGATAACCAAAAGATTATTTTAAAGGAACGGAAAAGATTATTACTATGTGTAATCATAAAATTCAATGAGAATCTGTCAATTTGAAAAAGATATATTGTTTTGGATGATTTTGTGAATATTAAACTTGCAAATTTGTACTTACCTAATGTTATTGTTTTTAAAATATCTGACTTTAAATCTGTAGTTCACCAAATGATAGATTGTATAAAATATGAGGATATTCGATTTTAAATCCGTAATTCACCAAATGGTAGATCGGATAGAATATGATGATATCTGACTTTACATCCGTAGTTCACCAAACAACGGATGCGATATTAAGAAATCAATGGATTTCTTATTCTATCCTATTCAGTCATATCATGTTTAGAAATCCACATGACCGAACGCGACCTTATTAGAGCTTTTGTTGGTTATTTGGAGTAAATTGCCACAAACATATTAATTTGGGGTTTTGATGATTAAATTTTTTAGTTTGGGGTAAATTTGTCATATGTATATTAGTTTGGGGTTTTTTGTGATAGTAATTAGGGGTGAGCATAATTCGGATGGGCGGTTCTCCCCTTGGAATTTGAACCGGTCATTAAGGATTGGTTTCGAAAAATTGAAATTGAGGTCCACCCATTGATTCCATGGATTCATTTGGGAATTGGACCGTTGGTCTGGTTCCCATTCCTAAGTGGGTCCATGAAATTGATCCTCAACCTCTACAAAACTTGTTCGGTCTTATATTCGGATTGAATTGTGAGCTATTGATTTTGAATAATGATTGAAAATTATAAGACAAAACGAATAGATAATATTCACTATCTAAAAACTTGATTTCTTCAAAGATCGTGGTGTGGTCCTCTTAATGTTTCCCGGCACCATAAACATGTGGAGAATTAAACTCCACATTAAAAGTCCTGACTTCTAGAGAAGTTAAAATATTAATAGCTTGATTCATCTTTTTCAACATCAACTTAATTTAATCATGAAAACGGTTAAGGGGAGAACTAACTGTACTCTTAAAACAAGCGGTTGGCTCTTATGAACATCTCCAATTGGTTCTCTCCTTACTCTATGTTTGTTTATTTTATTTTGGTTGATAAAGCAAGTTAATAGATTATTAGAATTAAAAAAAAAAGTAAGGGTTAATCCTATCATACACCCAAGAGACAAAATATTAAAAACTATAAAATAATTAAATAAATGAAATGTAATTTCTTTTTTCTTTCATATTTTAAATGTATATAAATTGTTCCCATTCGAATGAATGGGTGGATGGTTTCACACAAAAATGGGAATTGGACCGTATCTCACTGGTTGCACCAAGTTTGAATCGGAAATCGGACTGACCCGTGGAAACGATCTCCGGTTCCATTGCATACCTCTAATATTAACTCGAGTAGAAATGTCATTCAAAATTATATTAGGGTACTTACCCAAAAAAAAAAAGAAAAAAATTTATTGGGGCACCCAATGAATCAAATACGACCATCGATAGCGAAACCCAGCATTTCTCACCCATCGCGCGTCTTCCCTACTCTCGGACGACCGTGCGCCGCCGCAGGGGCAAGTTCCGCCGCCGCAGCGCCGCTTGCTCCGGTAACTCTCTCTCTCTCTCGCTTGCTTTCTCGCTCTACGCCGTCGGCCTCGGTTGCTGATCTGGTTTCGGATTCGCAGTGCTGCAAGAAGCGAGAACCGAGAGGCTTTCCTCGCCGCTTCACGGCCGTGCGAGGCGTTTTCCCTTTCGCAGCCGGCGATGGCGATGGCTCTGCGGCGAGTCCTTCTCAACGGGAGGGCAATTTCGTCGACCGGTGCCTCGCCGATTGCGCAATCGGATTCGTTCGCTCCTGCATTTTCCAGATTCTTCTCCAAGCCCGCTCCATATGCGGGTAGGTTAAATTTCGGTTTTTACTTGCTGCGTAATTGTAGTAGTAGACAGGGCTGCTGAGCGAAGCGTTTGGAGGGCAAAAGGTTTGTTTTTTTCGTCGGGCCAGCTAGCTGAATCAGGCAGAAAAATATGTGCTTTGAGATGGGTTATTGAATTGTAGCGTGTTTGGAGCTAAGTAACTTATGATGGGTAGATGAGCTTAATCACAGTGGCAAAAGAAATGCGCTTTGGGCGATGGACCGGGGTGGTTGTGCTGTGTAATTCTTGCCGTGCAGTTTATAGTGTATGTTAGCTAAAGAGGCCGTGAATAGCACAACGAGTTGATTCTGATGCACTTAGTTTTAGTCTTGGCGATGAGATGTCCTGCCATTGCTGTGTAGCTGTAGGTTTGGGGGAGGATTGGTATTGTTTTCACTTTATGTTGGAGTGCATGACAGGCAATGCTCTAGAAATCTCATTTGGTTGAAGCAAAAGTTTGTAATTGTGCCAATTTGACCGCGAGTTGGAGGCCTAACGAGATGTCTGTTTTTTTGCATTGTTTGTGCAGTGAAGGTTGGGATTCCGGAGTTTTTGCAGGGTATTGGCAGAGGGGTTGAAGCCCATGTTGCCAAGCTCGAGTCTGAGATTGGTGACTTCAACAGGTTACTTGTTTCCCGCACACTTAAGCTCAAGAAGCTCGGCATCCCTTGCAAACATGTAAATTGTCTTTCCCCTGGGTCATTGCTCATTTGTCTTTCTAACACCACCCTCTCTCTTTTATATCCAAAAGTGCGGACATGGCACTTCTCAATATTTGCCCTTCATATGACCTTGAGTTGTTTTGCTGGCAGAAGATGATATTCTGGCATGTTTTATGCACTAATGATCTGAAGTCATTGAGTAGATGAAGTATTGAATAGGTTCATAGTCTTGCTCTAAAGTCCCACCATATATAGTTCCTTCATCTGCAAGACTGGAACTAATTTGTTTTGTATAATTTTGCTTTGACTGGCTACTCTTTTTGATCTAGGGATATCGAAGGAAAAAAAAATTCCAGTGACTATGATCTATCGAATAGGCTAAATATGCTTGTGTTATTTTCATAATGGCGAGGAGCCAAACATCTATTGTATTTGTGAGGCATGCTTTGAACATATATTGATAGATGAAATTGAACTTTTCAACACCATTGAAAACTGGCGCATCTAAAACTTATCCTTTCACCTATTGTAGTTGATCGAAAATTGTCTGAGCTCATTGTCAAGTGTGCATGCAGTAGTAACCTTATTGGCATAAATTTTTTTTATCTAAGATTAAGAAGTGGAATAGCTTTTCCATCCACCGAGGTCTGTCATTGGGTTGATCTCAAATGACATTAATTTGACCACCTTCTTTTCACTTTCTTTGTGAAGAGGTCCCTAAGTTCTTGTTCGGTTTTGCAGAGGAAGCTGATATTGAAGTACACCCACAAATACAGGGTCGGACTATGGAGACCTAGAGCTGCACCCATGAAAGCTTAAGAGCGGTTCTGCCCAAAAATTGCTGCAGTTGGCAACTGCCGAAGAGCTCTCCCGTTAGAAATGATATGAGTTAACTTCTATTTTTATGGACAGCTTCTTTGTAGTTCAGTTCAGATTAAATTGTATTTTGTTTACTGCCTTCTAGTTCAGGAAACAATCAGTTTAAGACTGTTCAAGCAACATTCATCTGCCAAGTTTTACTGTGGTGTAGATTATGTAATCAGTCGAGGAAATTGATGTTTTGTCGGGGGAAAGAAATAGTCGCCTTTGTTGTGTTCCATGTCCTAGTGCGATTAAGAATCATTTATCCATTCATCCCTGATATATGGCTGCATATTGCCTTATTTGGAACAAAGATCATTTAGGGCAAAATCAACAAAAAAGAAAGAAATTCAAACAGATGCATGTCAAAGTATATAGGCAACATCATCTAGCTCCATGAACTAAACCCAATGAAGATCAAAGATTGAATCTTGAAGCAAAAAGAAAAAAAGGACAACCTTAAGAGTAATTAGTTAAAGCACAACGATAGTTGTCACAATATCTTATACACAACCGCCGAGAAGTCTTCCTAAACATTGTTCATAAGTACTATGATAGGATTAATAACTTCTCTATCCTTTGATCTTCAAGGAAGGTCAGAATATATATGACGACAGTTGGGCAAAAAAATGCACATCAAGGCCTCCTCACAAGTTGAGTGCAAGCTCATCCATGTTGCTCCTCCAAGCTGCTATAGTGTATTATTTTTATCTGATGAGCCAGAAAGACGACATTGTGAGTTCAGACGTTCAAAGCAAGGAGGATGAAACTTAGTAGAGATTTGCATACTTTCAAAATGGCCAGAGCTAGTCATCTTGAACTTCGGTTGCCAAGGTTATGGTGATCCTTATATTTGGTAAAGGTCTTTGCAGCAAAAGCAATTCGTTTTATCCTCCCTTTTTGTCTGCACCAGCGGAGGGGGGAACCTCTTTTGCAGACTCACATTTTAAGTACCTGGTAGTCCTGGTGCGCATGATTATAGATGAACTATTTCAAAAAGGTAAGGAGAAAAGAGATTAACTAGAGAACTCAATCAGGAAAAGAGAAGATTAATTGGAAACCAGAAAGATGATTAAAGAACATATTGTCATCTGCGTCACAGCGTGGACAACACAAACACTGATTAGAAACTCAAGGTACTATGTAATGAATAACTGAAGAGCTACAGAATGCAACAACAGAACCCGACACAGAAGCGCATGCCAAAAGATTGCCCATGCTAATTCACTTCACTAGTCACCATGCCTATGAGATCACTTAAGAGATTGATTACATACAATCTTGCCGAAGCAAAGTCTCATGAACCCAAGAAAAACTTCATGTTCAAAGGAACCTATACTTCATCCGGAAAACCGTTAAACTAATCACTATCTACTCTCTAGATAGAAACAACAAATTTGAAATATAACTTCCTTTTTCACTGTTCTTCTGGATGTAATATCATGCATTTTTAATCTCCACAGTGTATTTAACTTCAATGTCTCCCAATCAGAGCAACAAGTTATGCCTTCGCAAATTAAAGGTCACAAACGATGGGTTCACCAGATTCCATAGTCAAGTTAAAAAAGAACATTACTAAAAATTATCTCCAATCAATCTTTAAAGTTAAAACTGTGGACGAACTCACAGACCTGGACTTTCCCCATGGCAGGTGCAGTCAAACAATCCACATATTTCTGGGTCACATCAAAATCACTCAAACAAGCCTCATAAACCTGAGCTGGAATTTTATCCTTGTTGGGCTCAATTCTCTTAGGAAGCCTTGCTGCAGCAAGTGAATAGAAAATGACGATAGGATACACATCTCAACAGAAAAAAAGGAGAAAAGGACAGCATTCTCCTCATCCATTTCTATGTTATCTTTCTTCAAGTTACTGGAGAGAACTTGTAAGCAGTTGATTCATACACATTTGTGATGTCTATGGCTTATGGAACTCTCCATAAGAAGCATATTCTAAGCTAGCCACAGAGTATTCACAAAGGGGTCTCTTGAATGACCTTTTCTCTATTTCAAAGCGAGTGTAATAAGAAGACAATAACACAACATGCACTGACATGGGATAGTCTCTGCTTACCGGTAAAATCTCCACGAGCAAATTTGATATCCTGAAGTAAATGCAAAAACAACCATCTTAACTTATTGGAGGGGATGATTTTGAACCTCCAGTGCATTAGCCATGCCAAGATGACAGTTCTGTGAATTCTTGCTCTCCCATGGTTCATCTAACTGCTTCCTTGGCACAATAGCTTGTGAAATCCCACCATACACAGGCAATATGAAACAAAAATGGCTGTCTCCTTCAAGTATTGTGATTGGTCAGCCCGAAACATTATACATGTGCCCATCTATATCTGGTACAAAGCCCTTATCTAACATCTCCTCTCTAATTATATCATAGGTAGTTCGATTTGGCACCATGCCTCTCTCCAACATTTCATTAAGCAGGCTATTTGCATTTTCTAGTTTTCCCTGCTTGCAGAAACCCTTAATCAACACGTTAAATGTAGCAATATTTGCTCGCAACCCTTCTTTCTGCATTAGTTCCCTAACCTTCACTGCTGCTCTGAGATTCCCTTCTGTGCAATATCCATCCATTAGAGTATCATAAGTCACATGATTGGGACTCAAACCAATTTTAACCATACGATCCAAGAGCCTATGTGCCTTTCTAGACTCTCTCTTCTTGCACAATGAACCAATTAATATGTTATACGTGACCACATTGGGCTTTAAGCTGTTATCCTTCATCTCCCCAAACAGTTTCTCAGCCTTATCCATTTTCCCTTCTCTGCATAGACCAGTAATCAAACTATTATATGTTAAAATATCAGGGAGAACACCCTTGCTCGCCATTGAAGCATGGATCAAGAATGCTTCTTCAATTTTTCCACTGTTACAGCAAGCATCAATTAGAATGTTGAATGTGACCACATTGGGAACCAACCCTTCTTTCTCAATGACATCAAGCATCTCTTTAGCTTCCTTAAACATACCATTCTTCCCAAACCCATGTATGAGCACATTATAGGTGATAATGTTTGGTTTCAAACCAGAACTCAACATTTGATCTCGCAAGCTAACAGCCTTACTAATCTCCCCACTATTACAGTGCCCATTGATCAAAGAATTATACGTGACAAGATTAGGTTTCAATCCTTGCCTCTGCATTTCCTCGAATACCTTGACTGCAGCTACCATATTTTCGTCCTTGCAATATCCATCCATGAGAATATTGTATGTAATCTCATTAGGGCGGATTTTGCTCTCGATCATCTCCTTTAGAGTTGCATCCGCCTTATACATTCTGGTCAATCCCCCGCTTTTACAGTGTCCATCAATGAGGGCATTGTAAGTGACCACGTTCGGGGATACCCCGCAAGCCTTCATGTCTTCGACCACGTCGCGAGCCTTGTTCAATTTCCGAGCTTTACACAAGCCCGATATCAACGTATTGAAACTCACCACATTGAGCTTAATCCTCCCCCTGATCATCTCTTTATAAACCCACTCCAAATCCCCAACCGCCCCCTCGTTCGCCAAATTACTCATCAATGGGTTACAAGAAACAACCGACAGCTTATACCCATAATCACCAGCCCGCTTAAATGCCTCAAAACCCAACTGGGTCTTCCCATTCTTCGCATATGCCCACACCAACATGTCAACGATGATCGACCCATTGCAGAACCCGCCGCCACAATTCGATATGGAGTGAAATATCGAAGAGACCGTGTCCCCATCGCTCACCCTCACGAATTCATCCAAGAAAGACCTCACCTTCGGGTACTTCTTGGCATCCGCCAGCGAGTGCGCGAGCCTGAAAGTGAGCTCAAGCGGGTGGGAGAGCCCGAGCTCGTCCCGGGACCATCTGAAGTACCTGAGAGCGAGATCCGGGTCGGACCCGGAATCGAGAAATTGTCGGAGGATCGCGGCGGGGTCGGAGCCCGAGCCCCGGAGGCGTGCCTTGAGCTCCGAGTAGTGCTGCTTCGACACCAGCTCCGTCAGGGTCGGCACGTCGACGAGGGAGGGCGAGGAGCAGAGCGAACGGAGGGCAGGCTTGTCTCCCGGGAAAAGCGGGAGGGGAAGCGTCGTCGTCGTCGTCGAGGGGAGAGAGAGGAAGGAGCCAATGCGGACGACCTTTCCCGGAGGGAAGCGCATGAGCCTGGCGAGCGAGTTGAGGGTGATGGAGTTCATGAAAGTGGAGAGAGAGAGAGAGAGAGAGAGAGAGAGTTTCCCGGCAATTGAATGGCCTTCAGCCGGGCTTCGTATAGTCTTAATTCCAAATCGATATATTCTAGTCACAAATTTTTATTTACCATCAAGCAACAAATTTTTCTAACGTTAGTTTTCGTTAAATTAGATTAACATTATGAAAAAGTACGAACCGGACAAATTGAAGGTAAAACCTCAAATTGATACGTCCCTTAATTGAACTATATAAATTTGGTGTTTGATTTATTTCCTTGTTTTGTTTATTTTATTATGTTCTATTGTTGTTTTTCGTAACAAAATTTTCCTTTTGATGTCCTCACACAAAATCGAATTGCGAACCTCATAAAAAATTAGGCTTCTTGATCGAGAAAGATTACTTAGCAATAATGGTAGTATTTAACTATCATGTGATAAGGATGATAGATCAATGCATGTATCTATCATCAAAATCAGTCTTCATCAAACTCAGCGAATGATTATATTGACAGCAGAGCGACTTATGTACCTACGCCCATTTCTAAGTGAAACAGACTCGAATCAAATATATCTTATGGTTCACAAATACAAACTCAATGACAAAGTTCTTGTCTTTCATGATATTAAACATGAGGTTGCACGACAACTTCAGCTAAATGCTTGTTTATCCAGCATATACTAATAAGCTTGCTACTTTGGCTTCTCCTTGGATAAGGATAAGTGTAAATTCTTCTGGTATAGATAATTTTCAATTTGCATTTTGCAAAAACTAAATTTTTTCCCATCAAGTTTGTCTATTTTCACTTTCTTTCTTCTGTTGCTATGTATTTATTGTAAGGGAATCGAGCCTAACTTTGATACTATATGTTACGACAAGTACTATTTTCACTTTCTTTCTTCTGTCGCCATCTATTTATTATAAGTCAATCGAGCTTGACTTTGATACTATATGTTATGACAAGTAAGAGATTGAACAAGATAATAAACATAATAAGAAAGTAAATTGGGCATTTGATATACATGATTTGATCAGTGTAACCCACTCCATGGGTAGAGCAGTATATGATTCCACCATAAATTAATTGATAAAACGGAGATCGCAATTACACTTGAATAACTTAAATATTGTCAATATTTTCCATGTCCTAATTACACTAAACAATTTCATAGTTTTAAGCCTCGCATAATCTCTTACAAGGTCATTGATTTGAAAACACTCATCAAGGTACCATTTGAGTGTTGTAGATTGTTTTGAACTATTTTATGCTAAGATGAGATCATCAACGTATACTATTGTCGCTAGAAAAGTACCATAATGAGAATATGTGAACAGCGAGTAATATGCTACTGATTGATCAAAACTACAATCCACAATGCATTAGAGAATTTTGAAAACTACTTTTAAGATGCTTGTTGAAGACCAAATGAGGACTTTTCTAGTCAATATACACAATTCGAGCCCGGTGGAAGCTTCATATAAACTTCCTCATTCAAGTCGTCATGTAGAAATGCACTGTTGATGTACTGATGCGACTTTCAATTACAAGCCAATGCAACTACAAAAGGATGCTGTACAATGACTAATTTGATAAGATTGATAATATTATTGGTAAACCATCGGAAGATTAGATTAGAATATAACTTGATTATGATTAAGATGAGATAAGAGTATAATTTGATTTTGCTATAAGAAGATTAGATTAGAGTGGTAAATATGATTTGATTATGATTATTCCAATTGTAGATAAATTGATCTGGTCATTCTGTCGGATTAGATATTCGGAATATAGAATAGGAAATCTAGTTGTTTTCTTAATATAAATAGCATTATGTATTGTAGAATAACAATGTGTATTATGGTTTTCAATGAAGAATATTTTTCTCCTGGACAATTTATCTTTGAATTGTTGTTTTCTTGAATCCTCTTATTTTCTTCATAATTTAGCCGTTAGTTTTAAGGTTTCATTGAACTCCATGCCTCAGATCAATCACCGATGTCGAATTGAAACCAACAAAGTTCCAAAATCGCATGGATCTTCGACTCTTCTTAAGTTGGGGACAATAGAATGAGGGCGAAAGAACTATACTACGTTAACGGTAAAAGATGGGTTCTTGGTTCTGCCTTCTTGTCGATAAAATTGAAGTGGGAAGAGACAAGTCTCACACCAATCCAAAGGCTTAATAAAGACTCTTGATCCACATTCAAAACAAGAAGATAAGGGTTAGGGTCATAGAGCGACAATGTAAAGATGACCACGAGGGTACATTGTCTCGTAGAGGGATATAACAAGAAAACGGTGCAACAAGAACAACACTATGATCACAACTATGATCACAGTGCTTCATCGCACAAGGCCATGATTTCTTGTATATAAGTCGCTCACGACCTCTCTTGTTGAGCACAAGAGTGTGAAGCAATACAGAATCTTACAAAGATTAAAGCCAAGAAGATGTCTAAAGAGGAAGTGGTACTTTTGGGTTGTTGGGTGAGCCCATTTTGCATGAGAGTGAAGATTGCGTTGAACGAGAAGGGCATTGGGTATGAGGACAGAGAGGAGGATTTGTTCGGAGGCAAAAGCGAGTTGTTGCTCAACTCGAATCCGATCCATAAGAAAGTGCCAGTGCTCTTGCACTATGGGAAGCCCTTGTCTGAGTCCACCATCATAGTTGGGTACATTGATGAGACATGGGCTTCACCACCTTTGCTCCCGAGTTGTGCATATGGGCGCGCCAAGGCCAGGTTTTGGGCGGATTTCATCGATAAAAAGGTTAGGGTTTGATTCCATTATAGCCTTCTTTCTTTAATTGGGAGAGAGAGAGAGACGAAATAATGAAACTTTGAATCACAAAATACTCGCAACTCAAATAGGTAGTTAAAGCAAAGTTAACCTTCTTTCCCATTTCTAGATTCGAAGTAACGAAATTTTGGATCACAAAATACTCGCAACTCAAAACGGCAGTTAAAGCAAAGTTACCCTTCGTTCACATTCCTAAAGTCACTCTACCATATCAAACTAATTATTAGGATCCATATTTGACCTCCTAACTAAACATCCTTTCGAACATCTTTTATCTCTGTCCGTTATGTCATCCAGATAATGAGTCTATGTATTATTCTTTTCAGTAACCTGTTTTAATAGAACTTTTATAACGTGGGTAGTAATTATGATTGCTTTGGAGCAGCTGCATGATGCGGGGGCCCAGATATGGAGGACCAACGGAGAGGAGAGGGAGGTGGGAACGAGGGACTTCATAGAGATATTGAAGCAACTAGAGGAAGCCCTTGGGGAGAGAAACTACTTTGGGGGAGAGGGAGATGCATTCGGGTTCGTGGACATCATCGCCATTGGAATGGCCTCGTGGTTCCCTGCGTACGAGAAGTTCGGGGGCTTCAAGGTCGAGGATCACTGTCCCAAGCTGTCGGGCTGGATCAAGAGGTGCAAGCAGAGGGAGAGCGTGCGCAAGGTCCTTCCCGACCCGGAAAAGGTCTACGACTTCCTGGTCATGTTCAGGAAGATGCAAGGTCTCGACTAAAAATGTTCTTCTGGACTTCGTATGTTCCGGTCCTCTGTCCGTGCAGACAATCAGTAAATAAATTTGGACGACGACCCATATAATCATCTCTTCCTCCTTTCATTTGCTTCTATGTACTACTTCGACAGTTTCATGATTCAATAGTGGTATGTGTAGAATACCACCGTACTATGCATTGAAATATAGAAGATTATGCATCTACTGGTATACAAAGGCAATCGATCGATAGCCTATCATGGAAAAGGTCGTTTGGTCGTACAAATCTGGCTCTACTTAAGACTTACTTTCTTAGCAAGATGACGAATTAGGATTGCCTCTGGGCCCGAGCCGGTCCAGGCCTGCACATGATTAGGTAGCCTACATTACCCATGTCACAAGTGGGCTAGTGCACTAAGTTTAATATTTAGGGATGTGCATGGGGAACCGTCCGAAACAGCTAGTTCTGATGGTGCTGGTTCGGTTAGGATGGGCACCAGTCTGCTTGAACCCGATTGATATCAAAAGTTCCCTATGAGTTCAATGCCCCGATGAGCCCAAAAGAAATAATAGCTCACTGGAAAGAGAAAAAAAATTGAGCCTAGAGAAAGTAAGCCCACAGCAAAAGGAAAGCGCATGTCACTATTTAAACAAGAAAAAAGTCGGCTCTCTCTCTCTCCCTCCCCTTCACGTCTACAAACGTAAAGCAAAAAGGGGCGCGTTGGCGAAGCAAATTGAAGGGAATCAAACGTACGCGAAGATGACACCATACCAGAATTTAGTCTATCTCTAGTTTCCCTCTCAATATATTAAACAATGAATTTAGTCTCTCTCTAGTTTCTCTCTCTGTCTGTTTCGTTCAATTGAACAATGATTTTTGGAGAGCATATACACCTTATGCAAAAAAAAAAAGTCATCTCTCTCCACCTGTTCCGTTGGACCACTTGATCCGGTCCAGTTCTAAGATTAGATGGTCCGATTCTCAGTTCTATAAATTAGGAATCAATCCTACTAGTTCGACTCTCGGTTTTTAGGTGGGAGCGGACCGGACTATGAACTAATCAGCCTCATGGGAAATACTATTAAGTGATTCAGAAAGAGAATATATCAACTCGTGAAGTGCACTCAGTGGGACAAAATTCTAGATTCAATTGGCGACATACAATTATGATATCACCTAGACTTTTAGAAAGCACTGATCCTCGAATCAAGACAACAATAAGGGACGGTAGACGACCTCCATCCGACCGAAACACGTCACGCCGACGTCCGAGCCTCGTCACGCACTATGCCCAACTCTTATCTTTAGCAGCAAGGCATGCCCCGGAATAACATAATAACACGTCCTTTTCAAAAGGGTCACAAGAGGAGTGGGCAAGCACTGCTTCGCTTTCCCCATCATATGCTCCATAGAAAAAAACACACCTGCGCAGCGCACTCATTTCGCTCAACCACGGTCGAATGAATCGCAGGGGGCCTACCGGAAACCCTCGGAGGGTTCTTGCCACTTTCGAAAAAGGTGGTCGAGCGGTCTAGTGGCGGCACATACGCGATTTCGCTTTGCTTTAAGCGGAAATTCCTCTTGAACAATGTCACATGGAACAGCCTGGACTCCAACTACTACCTTAGTCTTAAGAGTACACAAGGAAGTTATGGCGACCTTTTCCGTGTATAAGAACGAGCGTAATTAATGCTTCTTGGCCATAATGCCATAATTAACCCACTCTTATTAGGGAAAAAGGAGCAAATGCTGTGTACTCGTACCGTACCGCAGGGTAGTTTATCAATCAGTATGTTTGGCTATTAACTTGCACTTAGCCTTGGGGAAAAGGGGTAGGGCTTGAAAAGATAGGGCTCGTGTTGGATTAGAAGAGATTGTGAGCTAATTTTGCGTTAGATTTTTTAAGAACCCTTCGAGCCCGACCAGATGCGAAGGGATTAGGTGGGATTGGTGTATTAACAAGGAGATTTTTTCCACTCTAATGTAAAGCACAATAAGGGATACTCAGGTCGTAATGCGTGCTTTTTTGGATCCATTCTCTCATTAACAGCTAATCAGCATAACTACTGGATCCCTTCCACTTTTTCTTTTTCTTTTTGCTTATGGGTACACCTATTTAAAACATTCAATTAATCTTAATCCGAACAATCTTAATTACATTCCACGTAAGGAATCTGGTGAAGAAAGCACTCACCTAAAAAATCGCCATTAAAACAAAATGGCCGAAATACTCCCGAAGTTATATAAATGACTTCTCAAGCATCACCCTTTTTTTTTTCCTATAAGACAAGAGGATTCGCCTCAAATGGTTAGGTGAATTTCAGATTTGCGAAATACTCCATGAATCTTAGAGATCTGGGGAAAAAAAAAAAAATCCCTAATGAATGATGGAAACGCATGGTCGTTTCTCCATTCTCCACTTTAAGGGCCAAAAAAGAAAAGAAAATAAGAGAGGAAACATACAAAACATAAATTAAGTTCAAAGATGCAAAAGACCAAGCCCTTTTGGGAAGAGAGAGAGAGTGCTAGGAGGGGGACAATGCATGGTTCTCGCACTCATGCCCCCCCCTCCTTCTCTCTATCTCTCTCTATTCTCGCCGGAAAATACTCAAAAGAGCAGCACTAAAACCTTCGACATGAAACCCTCAACCTCCCAAACCAACCCATGATTAATCACCGCCGCCACCGCCGCCACCTCGTCTTCCTCGCCGCCATCTTGCTCTCCCTCGGGCCGTCGGAAGCCGACATCCGGACCGGCTACCAGGTCACCATCGCGATCCCCCCGGCGTACAACCCTGGCTTTGTCGGCCGGGCCTACCTGATGGAGGCCGACGGCGCCGTGCCGCCCAATTTCAAGGTCGCGCTGAGCGTGGAGGCGAGCAGTGGCGGGAGGAACTACTCGTGCTCGCTGGAGGTCTTCCTCGGGGACGTCAAGGTGTGGAACTCGGGTCACTCCTCGCGGTTCTACCTGGCGGACCGGTGTGCGCTCGAGCTCACCGCGGACGGCGACCTGCAGTTGAAGGGTCCTGACGAGAGGGTCGGGTGGCGGAGCGGGACCTCCGGTCAGGCGGTCGAGGTAATGTGCCGTTCCGAAAAATTTGGATGGAATGATGCCTGATCAGGAATGATGCGATTTTCCATAGCAATGATTTCTCAATTAATGCGGTCAATCCTTCTGAATAGAGAGCCTTTGGCAGCTCACATTCCAAACATTATAAAATTTCTGATCAGAAAAATGCTAAATATATCAAGAAATTTTACTAAGTTTTGTTTACAACCATTGATTCGCTTCAAATCATTCGAAAATGTAATCGATTGATTTCGAAAATCCATCTATGGCGCCCCGTAGCACCATGTCCTCCGTGTCATGATCCTCCGGTCCTAGTAGATCAGATCGAGTTCGTCGTAATTCGGCGCAAAACGCGGTAAATTCCGACGGCGGATTCACATTGCCATCTGAAATGCAATGCAGAGGTTGCAGATACAGAGCACGGGCAATCTGGCTTTGGTGGACGCGTCGGACCGCATCAAGTGGCAGAGCTTCAATTTCCCGACCGACGTGATGCTTTGGGGCCAACGGCTCAGCGGGGCGACCCGGCTGACGTCGTACCCGGCGAACTCGACGTCATTCTACTCCTTCGAGATCGAACACGACAGGGTCGCTCTGTACTTGAACCATGGCAGTTCCAAGTACTCCTACTGGGATTTCGCCCCTTCCCTGAGCCGGAACATAACGTTCGTCAAGTTGGGCACCAAGGGCCTGGAGCTGTTCAACTACAAGTACAAAAAGATCGCCCGCATCACCGCTCCGCGATCCGAGCCGCCCCGGTTCCTGGCGCTCGACAACCGGACTGGCAACATGGGGCTCTACTATTACTCCCCTGGCGAGGCCAAGTTCGCGGCGTCGTTCCTGGCTCTCAACGCGACGTGCGACCTTCCAATGTCCTGCCCGCCGTATGGCATTTGCACCCTCTCGAGCGCCTGCTCGTGCATCCGCCTGACGAGGAAGCTGGATGGGACCGGCCTGGACTGCGGTGGGGCGATCTCCGGCGGGTTCTGTGGGGCGGGCCGACCGGCGATGGAGATGATGGAGCTGGATGGGGTGGACAGCGTGATCAAGGATGGACCGAGACGGGCCAACATCAGCAAGAAGGAGTGCACGAGCCTGTGCTCGGGGGACTGCGACTGCGCGGCTGCACTGTACTCGTCGGACCTGCGGGAATGCTACGTCTACGGGATCGTGATTGGGATCAAGCAGGTGGAGCGGGGGAGCGGGCTGAGTTACCTGGTGAAGGTGCCGAAAGGGAGCCGCGGAAGGCGCGGCCGGTCGGGTTTGAAGAGATGGGCTTTGGTTTTGGTGGGCGTGGTGGATGGATTGGTCCTGGCAGCGGTCGTCGGCGGGCTCATGTATTATTTGATTTGGAAGAGGCGGAAGAGGGTGTCGGGAGCTCGGAACGGCTCTTGATCGACTGCCGGTGCTTTTTTCCTCTTTTTTTTTTTTACTCACAAATCAAAGGCATATAGGAAAATGTTTGTTCATTGACAAAGGGCATTTTTTTTTTCTATTTCTTCCTTTTATTTTATTTTTTGTTATTTGGTTATTTGGTTTTCATTTTGTGTCGACATTGTGTAGAGAGGCCTTACCTTTGACAAGATTCTTTTGATGGGCATGGTGATTGTTTTTTTGGATATTGCTGAAGCTCAATAGACGAGGAAATGTGATCTCTTGGTACCAAATTTCAAAGGCAATTGTTGATGATCTCGTCGTCGCGGAGTTTTTTCCTTGAACTACCGAGCTTTAAGCTGCACCTATTTGTGGAGAATCCGAGGAGGGTGTGTCGTCGACTCGTCATTACAGTGTTCTTGATTGGACTGAATCGGCTGGTCGGATACGATCTTTTTAACTCCATCGTCGTGCCGCACGCCGCCCTTTAATTGGTCCATTTTTCATGTTGTCTTTTGGGCCAAAAGTAAAAGTCTGCGGAGCTAGGTTAGACATTGGGCTATTTTCCATGGCCCCGGTTTTGGGTCATGCTGGATATTGACTCCCGAGCTGTATTTCACATTTTAGCTCGGCAATCTTTATCGAATTTGGTCAGGAGCTTCTGGGAATCGTGAATCCAATTAGACCTTAATGTGTACGAATGATCCTAACCAAGTGACGTAAAAACACATTGCAAAACAAGCAACTTGAATCTTATATGGTAAATGGGAAGGAGACTTGGCCTATTCCGGGGCGCACATGGGCCATGGTATAAGTAACCGATGATGATTGATTCTCCGGATAATTTGATTAACCAAAATAAAATTTCCTTCATGTCTAGCAAGGGTATCTCTTGCTATTCTAGTTCTATATTTTTTGGGATAATAGCACAAATAATATTTAAACTTTGGTTTAATGTGCAATATCGTCCATAAACTTTTAATTTGTGCAATTTGATTCTTAAATTTTGACATAATATGCAATGTGATCCATAATTTTTGACTTAATGTGTAATGTTGTCCCCTAGACTTTTAGTTTGTTTAGTATGGTCTATTAATTATTGGTTTATGTTTAGTGTAATCCCTAAATTATGTGAAAAGGTTTACGAATTTGGGGACGGCATTGAATAAATTAAAAGCTCATGAAGGACATTATACATTCGACCAAAGTTCAAAAATCATGTCGATCAAATTAAAAAATCAAGGATGATATTGCACATGGAATCAAAATTCATAGACCACTCGTGTCATTTCCCTTTTTTTCTTTTTCCGGTAATAAGTCTATTTCATTGTATTTTAAGGAAAAACATAAGAACACCTCAAAAAAGTTTCAAAACACAGTAAGTCCTAGAGGGCTTGTGGAGATAGAAGTCCAAATTTTGGGGTTGGCCTTCTTTCTATGGGCCTTTGCAACCCAATTAGCTATTTTTCGGGTTCTATCGGGCCGTTGGAGTTTTCCCAGTTTTCTCACGGCATGACGAATTGCTTCCCCAAGAAAAACCATCATATGGAAGGCCATGGACTTGAACTCAAAACCGGTGACTGGTAAATTCATAGCAATAGTTGCATCAATGTAATATTACATTTTTATGGACATAAGTAAGAACCTTCTTTTCTCCTTACAAAGCAGTATATATGGATTAAAAAATGAGCAAAAAGATAGTATAAGAGGATCATGAATTTCTCATATAAAGAACGTACTTCCCATCCTACAATAGTTCAAATGCTATGCCTCTTTAATGAGAACAATCCCCAGATGATTACCATTACTTTATGATAATAATGAAGGTAAAAAACTTAAATAACATGACCGCACTAGAAGTCTCTCTCGATTATTAATTTAGGCAGACATGAACATGTCAAAGAAAAGACACGACTCCCGTTAAAGAAAGAGACTTCGATATAGGGATAGAAATTTTATCTGGGTTTATCAATATTACCAAGGTAAAAAGAAGCATTTTAAAGTTCTCTTCGTGGCAAAGCTTAATAGATCAACCTGTTGGGTCAAACAATAAAAAAAAATGAAGTTGGAAAAAAGCAAAAATAAAAGCGCCAAGTGATGCTAAACCATACACAATGTGTTCCAAACCCAAATAGCCTACAACAAGCAAAAATGTGACGCGAAGGAAAATATGCTTGGAAAAGGATTTCAAAGGATAATATATATTTTTTAATAATAAAGTACTGTTCAGATTGTCTTAAGTACCTATTTAGGGGAGGTCGCCCTTTAGGAAACATTCAAATAGTTAAAATCAAATAATAGAGTTAAGGAAAAAAAATATTAATAAAGGGGAAAGTCTTCAAAAAACATTCCAAAATCTACGAAACATGTTAGAAATTTTTGCAGCACAGAAATCAAGGAAAATGCATGAATTTGGAGATCAAGCATTGCCCAATTCAGCGTTGCCTGTTTGTAGTTTCGAAGATCTTGCAATCCTTCTTGATTTGATATGCTTCATAACTCCTCTCAGATCAAAAGTTATGATTGTTTGAAGTTGACCCATCATTTATGGTGTGGGTAAAGCTACCTGCTTAGATGATGCTCGAAGATTTTCATGTAAGCATTTGTCAGCTGTTTTATATTAGTCTCATCCACTTTAGAAGAACTTGACCCCTAATTATTGTCAAAATAAAGGGGAGTACCTAGAGAATGATACTTAAAGGAGTCCATCATATTGGATGTTAGGGAAATGTTGAGCTCACACGGAAGATCGACAACATAGGCATTGTCATTGATCCCCTTGACAATTTGACAGGGGCCAACTTTCTTGTGTTTTAGCTTGTTATATATACCAAAGAGGAAAGCATTCCTCATGGAAGTAGACCATCACTTCGTCACCCATAACAAACACTTTAGGGCAGTGTTGTTTATTTGCAACAGCTTTGTAGACAGCGGGAGAATCTTCTAGTTGTTACTTCACACTCTTTTACATCTTCTACAATTTTGTTGCTAAGTTCTTAGCTACAATAGTATATCTTGGGACTTTGGGCAAGGGCACGAGGTCCAATGTATATTGTGGAGTTTGCCCGTTGATAGCCTCAAATGGAGACTTGCCTATGAAGCAGTTGATGGTGTGTCACGACTCGACCTTAGTGCCCATGAATCGGCGAGCAAATGGGTGTAAAGGTAGGCTTTAGAGATAGTTAACCATAAGAGTTCCCTCGCGGCATTTAACTCCAAGGATTTCATCCTTTGGAATTGACACAAGGAGGTCACTTGGTTATGGTTGTGATCACTCCAAAGCTCGCACCTCGTGTGATAGCGGAATTTGTCATGACTCTACCTTGATGTTACGGCATGTCTTGCTTGACAGTTTTAAGGTCGAAAGGAAATTGGACATATGAGTTTAAGGGTATTTCAATCATGATAGCCCTCTCACTGTACCCTACTTCAAAAGATGTCATTACTTCATCTTTTGGGATTAACCACATGAGTATGCTAAATCATGATCACCAACCTTTTCCAAAGGTTCATACCCCCCACGATGGGTTCATTTATTATCTAGGAGTTGTTTAAGACAACTTAGATGACATTTAGGAATCGCCACTAGCCTTGTTTTTAGGAGCCAGCTATAGTGCCCAATTGAGGATTGGGAGTAATCCCTCGATACCTATGCAATAAGATATCTAAGGTTCGAGAACTTGGATTATGCTAATATTGTTATTAGCGCCCTTTAGCGCCCTTTCGACACCTAACAATCAATATGTTATATATCGTGATCATACATCTCTTTTTACTTTTTTGTGCAAGTTTGAGAGGTAAAAGTCATCATGCATGGATGGTTCGTTCATGCCATTCTACTCGATTTAAATTGGAACAAGTACAAAATAAACAATTAATGAAAAAATAGTGTGTAAAAGTAAACAATCAAGATAGTTTAGGGAAAGCGATTAAAGTCTATTCATACTATTCTAAGTGTAAATAGTTAAACTCGTAACTCGTTGGGCATTTATACAATGTACAGGAAACTTGAGACATATGTCGAGGAACACATATTACAAATTAGAGGTCGAATTGGACATCGACTATTCGTTGTCTTCGAGTCTTCGAGATCGCCATCTCCAAGGGCTTATCCTAACTTTAGACTATGGCTAAAACTAATATACCAACAATGCAAATAAAGGGAATACAAAAGTACCAAATAGGTAGGAACAATCACAATCAAAGAACCAAATCAAAGTATTAGCTAATAAAACATGGCTTCTGGGTCGGCCTTTGAAGTTCATGTAACAACCCACATAGGACACCTACCTAATTCATTTTAATATGACTTATAGCTATTAGCCATCATTTGTGTCCATGCATTGTGGCTAACGCTAAAAGTCCTTAACATGGGTCTAGTGTCATCTCAAAGTGACCCCATCTGATTATGCATCGCACTTAAATCATACATCTAAAAATCACGTGCAAAGCGTATAAGAAAGACATGCACATAGGCCATTTTACCTCATTTCTCAATCAATCATTTAATTGAGTGAGCCAATAATGTATTACTTATTTAGTCATCATGTGCCAAACACAACCACATGCATTTTATGGCAAGAAAGACAATCGATATGTGATTTATGTGATAATTGGCAAGAGAAGACGTTGTTTCGAAAGGATTTGATGAAAAAAGGAAATAACCTCATCAATGCTATGGAACACATTTAGCCATCAAAGTTAGCTTGGGTGCATTAAAGGCATAACTAATCATGCATTGCAGACATTCTAAATATGATCCAAATTTTGATAAGTTTTATGTTAAATCATGATTTCTAAAGAAAGTATCGAATATGGACATGATTTTATCGAATCAAGAATCACGTCTAGTCATTAATGTGAGTTTGGGTGTATCAAGGGCACAATTGATCAAGCATCACAAATGTCCTAAACATGAATCAAGAGTTTAATAAGGTCATGTCAAATCATAGTTTGAAAAATGCCAAAAGAATTTTCCTATGGGCATCGCGTGGGCTATCAAAACTTCAGATGGTTTCGAAACCATGTTGGGAAATCAGAATTTCAAAACATTCGATTCTTTCGAATGGATGGTAAAAGTACCAAGCCACTTTATTTAATGCAAATTTATAGCAACAAAGTACAGCAATTTACAATCAATTTTTGGGAAGACATCAAGACCTAATTCATCACATATGATATTCCAAAAATTCAAGAATGAGAACATGTCAATCAGAAATGAAACAGGGTAGCAGCAAAGCACAAGTTCTACGGCCAATATAAAAGTTCTCAAATTTTGACATGTGATAGACCAAAGTGTTATGCACAAACTTCATTGAGGACTCTACTTCAAAATCAATCCATAGAAATTCACACAAAATTATCAAACGGATTGGATCATAGAAATAGGACAGCACTTTAGTTCAACCTAATCGTTAAATTTATACTCGATTTAGCAAAAATAGTAAATATCGCAAACGGGGAGCTATTGAGGCATGCTGTATGTCATTTTGAAGCTTGAAACGTCCTTTACAAATATCTGAAACATATTGAAGGTAATTGAGCATGTTAACACTCATGATTAAATACATTTCTATCAAAAGGTCTAATCTGCAGTAATCACATCAGCAACGTCCCGAACAAATCATGCATTATCATCTTTAAAAGACAGGAGAAAAATACATGTGCTATTAGGTCTAGATGCCAGGTTTAAGTTTCATAAAGACACCTTAGCCTAATTTGATTCACAAAAAATCATATAAAATTGACAAAAAAAGGTCAAATCATCATATTGTACAAAATTGTAGAACTGAATCTATCTTCAATCATGCAATTAACCAAGTAAACGACGGCCAATCGGCACAATCTATACACTGCTGAAAATCTTATGAGACGCACTACAAATCTCGTGAAGGACTCGAGACTAATTGAATATGTTTACTAGTTTGTTTTAAGATAAATATTAATCGGGTTACAAATAGGGCAAAGCACCATAAGGATGATTTATTAGAGATTTTTTTAACCAAATCAACTTCAAAAAATCTGGAAAAAATATATGTTGTAGCCAAGGACATTTCAAATAACTACCATGAAGACACCAACCTCTGAATCTAAGCATAAAGTTCGGAAAAAAAATCAGCTAACACGCAAAACGCTAAAAAATCTAGATCATCATATAATTCAACTCAATTTCCAGAATATATCAATGAACTTTTGAAGTGGATTTCAGGTATCAAATGACATTCGTTTGGAGACCATAATATATCAAAGTGAAGTTTGTTAAACGTAGATTGAAAATCTAGAACATCTAAAATTGAGATTTCGATGTATTTGTTATAACAGAAATTCAATATGTCAAACATAAGAATTTTCAGCAAAAGCACATGAACACAATCAACATGTATATTAGCCATAATCAATTGCAGCATTTATAATCAATGATTTCAAGCATGTAAAGGCTCATAAACTTTAAAATCCTAACCTCGGTCGACTATCTTGACCTTGCTTCATGGGATTCAAGCGTTAGATAGTTACCTTTTTATTTCTTCGAATTGAGCTCGATCAAGCCTCGATCAAGGACCGACGGACTTTGAGGATCATTGTCATAAGTCGTTGGAGGGGAAGAACAACCACCGGACACCACAAGAGGCTGAGGACCATCAAAGAACCACCGGATCTCGATTGAACTTGTCAAGATAAAGACTGGCATGTGTTGTGATGTCCCAACAGTGTCATATACTAAGCGTAAGCGGAAACTATATGGATTAGTATCGTGACAAGATCTATTTAAATTAATTATCGAACTAAAGTATTTCGACCTAATTAGTTAGCATCCCTATTACATGATCTGGTACCGTTCTAAAATATGATCATCTTATATCGGTCTTGTCTCTTAGCATTAGTCAATCCAACTAAGAACACATACAAAGATCATGAAGGACTTCATTACCTTTCTTGTTGAAATATTTCGAGCTTACATGCATTGACCTGGAATACTTACAAAAAAAACATTGAAAGGAATAAAAGGGCTTCCTAACTTCACTTCCCCCTAAACTAGCTTAACTCTATAAAAAAAAACAAAAGAAGTTTTCTTCGGCTTCATCATGAACTTGGTGCCTAAGCACCCCCGCCACAACTCCAAGTCCTCTATCATCAAACTGAAGAGGACTAAATAGCTCCCCTTCATGGTTTATAAACCATGCCACGAATTTCATCAGAATCCAATCTACCCTTTTGTTATCCATCTAGAGTGTAGCTTCGTAATGTGTGTAAGTTAGCTTGATATTGGGGTTATACATGTCATGGAAGGAAACGTTTATGTAGGTTATTAACCCGTATCATGCGATTGGTGGTATGTCCATACTAACGATTTGAAAATTAGAAAGGAATGAGCAATGCATAGTCAATAAATAATAAGATCCTAAACTAAACAATCCACAGTCGCCAAAGAATGTAAGATACATAACTAAATAGCTCATAGATGCTAAGACATAATCATCATAGGTATGACTAAATAGACACTATGATGTCGTATAATTGACCACTTCATACTAAACACGCTAAATGTGCATACATGCTTTATGTTACTAACCAAACTAAGATGAGATGCAACAACAATAGGCGAACTCATATGCCAAGTGGAATTATTTTATAGTGTGTGTATTAAATTGACCCTCGATCAGTTTACCCATCGGATCACAAGTCAGCTCGATCGAGTCATTCAAGAATCGCACATTTGAACTTTCACGATCACTATTATGGGCATCTCACTCTGAGGTATCCCGATATCACAAATTGAGGCATCCCATGATCACACCATAGGAGAATATCATTCCGAGGCATCCCGATATCTCACTCAATCGAGATATCCAAGATCACATAGCATGGGCATCCCACTCCCCGGGGCATCACTAGTGTCTTAAGGCTGATGGAAATCTCTTTAACTCATTTTATTCACACATTTCACGCATCACACATTTGAATTACATCATCTCAATAGCATGCATATCTATTCAAGTGCACACAGCCACTTCAAAGAAGAATTCAATGCTCACACACAACATCTCAACATGCCGCACTCATTGCACTCACGGAACAAATTACAACCATTCAAATGGTCACACTTCAACTATGGAAGAGACACGTTTATGCACTGACTAACCACGATTGAGAGACCATTAGCTCCCAAAAGCCACAAAAATATAAACAAGAGGGTTACCATCTAGTGCACAATCTCGGACCAAGACAGAATATGGACTGTTTCAAGCAGTTTCAAATATAGAAGCGAAAAGTGTATAACATCTTGTCAAAAAATTACGAAATATTAGTATGTTATAGAAGAGATATGGATTAACATTTTCAATCAAGGAACTTAAGCCTATTTCTCACCATATAGAGGGGTAAAGTATACCCCAAGTGCTAAAACTTGGCACGGAGGGACACTTAAGTGCCAAAAGTTTGGAAATTGACACTTAAGTGCCAAAATCGGAGCAAAATTGATTACTTAACTGCCATTTCGGCCAAAATCCAGCAAAAATGCCAACGTGGCATTTTATTTTAAAATGTTTTAAATAAATTTAGTCTTAAATTTAATTTAATTATTTTTTATATTAATTTTTTAACACGTCAGCACAAAAATGACGTCGTTTTTGTATTGTTTAGCTATGTCAGCGTGCAAAATGGCGTTATTTTGCACTTCGTTCGTTGGAAAATTGCCACATCAAAATTTCAGCTGGATTTTGGCCGGAGTGGCACTTAAGTGATCCATTTTGCTTCGAGTTTGACACTTAATTGTCACTTTTGAAACTTTTGGCATTTAGGTGTCATTTCGTGCCAAGTTTTGGTACTTGGGGTGTACTTTACCCCAATATAGAGAGTATTAAGTTGCTGTACTAACCCTTGAATTTTGTAGCAATTTTCCAAATTAAGCACCTACTAAAGAAAAATATCGTTTCACTATCAAAATCTTGACTGTTTGTTCTCAAATTTTGATATTGTCCCTAAGAATGTGCTCTATGACTTTCGTGAAGGGTATAAGTTCCAACTAGGTCCTGAAAAGTGCAGAAAATTCTCGGGTCGTCCCTAGGTACTTCGGTTTCTCACCGGTCAACTTGCTGTTCTATGGGAAATAAGTACACACCAGCTAGTTTACACAAGAAAAAACTCTTAAATAATACATCAAAACCTAAATTCTTATAGGATTGGACGGTTGTTTCTTGAAGAGCTTGTGCAAAAGAGAATTGTTGGTTATGATTGGAAGAGAAGCGAATAACCAACTATTTCCACTAGCTTGGGCTGTTGTGAGGGTTGAGGACAAAGACAATTGATCTTGGTTCTTGAAAAATCTGATAGCTGACTTAGAGATAATAAATGAGGAAGGGTGGACGTTTGTGAGCGACCAATAAAAGGTAATGCTTACTTTTTGAAAAATTTAGTCAATCGTTTGCTTTATGATATCAACATGTTATTTGTCTACATTTCTTGCTTTGAATAATTGCAGGGACTAGTTCTGGCAGTAGCCGAGTTGTTGCCCTATGCCGAACATCGAATGTATGCGTAGCACATATACGGAAATTGGGCAAAGACCTATAAAGGGGATAAGCTGTAGTCATAATTTTGGTGGTTAGCAAAGAGCAAGAACATAACTAACTTTAGGATAGCCACAGAAGGATTGCTTCAGTTGACAAATGAAGGTTGTGCAACATTATTCCAAACATAATCGAAGCATTGGTGCATGGCGTTCTTTAATGAGGAATTCAAGTACGATAACATCGATAACAACATATGCGAAGCATTTAATTGGAAGATAATATACATCCTAGATACAAACCAATCATCTAAATACTTGAAGATATACGAGTTATGATCATGGCTTAACTGCACAAACAAAGAGATGAGGCTACAAAGTGGATTAGACAATGTGGTCCTAGGATTGCCAAGAAATTGGATGAGAACTTGATTGCAAGTAAGTATTGTTATCCCATTTGGAATGGGGATGACATATATGAGATAATGAAAGGTTTTGATAAGTATGTTGTCCATCTAGGTATGAAGAAATGTTCATGTAGAGCATGACAACTAAGTGAAATTCTTTGTGCACATGCCATATGTACTATCCAATTAAAGGGCCATAATGTAGCGGATTGCATTGATGATCGGTACAAAAAATCGAAATACCTTACTTTGTACCAATTCATGATGTAGCCAACCAGAAGTAGCAACTTCTGGGAGTTGACGGATCGTGATGCATCCCAACCTTTGCCATTGAAAAAGAAAATGGGAAGGCCAGAAGGAAGATGAAGAATGGTGGAGGGAGAGGTTTCGGGTTCATAAAGAATGAGTAGGACAGGTGCAAAGATGACGTGGTTATTGCTACGTAGTAGGCACAATACTAAAGGTTGTCAATTGAGGAAACAACAAAAATAGTTGAGGTCAGCTGAAGGGCTTAGTGAAGAGACATTTGGAGAAAGACAAATAGAAGGGCCAAGTGAGTTGACTATTTTTCAGTCGACAACTAGAACCCTAGTAAGTCATGAAATTTGTGTTTATATTGCTTTGTGGTTCATCATAAATATTTACATAATCTTATTTGGCCTTGTATGTAATATCTTTATCAGGTCATGAGAAGAACACGTAAAGGATTGCCCAAGGCCCCTGCTGTACTTCAAATTGAAGGGCCTGTTTGAAGATGGCAAGGTAGAAGAGAGTCAATTGAAGGATTGGCCTAAGCAGCTAAAGGGCCAGTTCAGTCGACTGTTCTTCAGCACATAAAGAAATACTCATTAAATTCAACAATTTGTATTTAGTTTTTCATTATGTTATTATATGGCTCGATGTTATATTTATGGTGTATTTTGTCTCTTTCTCAAGTTCGAAGAAGGCAAGTTGGAGCTCAACTGCCAACTGAAGGGCCACTAGAAGAGCCACTATAAGGGTCACCACATTGGCCAGCAGAAGAATCACTACAAAGGTCACCGCAAGTACCACTAGAAGGGCTAATAGAATGTGTCACTGAGACTGAAGGGCTACATAGAATAACAACTAAAAGAAGGCCAAGTTAAGGGGTAACTACAAAAAGGCTATCTAGAATACATCAACTGAAGAATTGGTTGAAGAAACCCCGATTGTAGCTGAAGGGCTAAAAGAAGGACCCAATAAATCATAGGCAAGAAGAAGAGCCAACAAATTACAGGTTCTTGAAAGTGACACCCCCCTTCAAACAAAATGAGCACTTAGGAAGATGCTAAGACAATATGTTTATGGCATTTATATAGATGAGCATACTGGAATAGTCATTTTGAATGTAAGTTTTATTAGTTGCATGTAATTTAATTTATGTTACAAACTTTTACTGACAATTTAATTATCCTTTTTTAGCTTGGGAGAAGTTCGAATGTTCTTATCTCTCAAGACCGACTCAAGAATCAATGGCTTCGCCAACAAAGAAGAAAACATCAATTGCGCCAACAAGAAAGATGAACAAGAACCCAATTGCAAGTCCATCTGAATCAATTCAGTTTGGGACAGTTGCAACTCATTCTTAGTCAATTCATCCTAGGACATTTGTAGCTCCATCTAAATCAGTGCATACTGAGAAGGTTGAAGAAGAAGTTGCATGTCCAGTTAGAAAAAGTGCAAGGATTATGAATTAAGTGAAAGACCCATAAAAAAGAGCACAGACATGGGGCGTTGTGCATTGATGGTTTGTGGAGCTTTGGAGTTAATTTTGTTTATAATAACTTGCTATGGATGTTTTTTTTTTTTTTTAAATTTGTTATTGAGTTTGTGAGACTTAATTTCAATATTAATGGAATGATCTTACTACTTATCAAATTCTTTTGCTTTTTGTAAGATGTGGATTATGTTTTTTCTTATTGCTATTGGTGTTGGGTTTGTGGTGGTAGCTGAAATGCTGATGTGGCTAGTGGTAGTGGATGGTGATGCTTGGTGGTAGTGGGTTTGTTGTAGGGATTTGGTTGAGGGCTCGTGCTGCATCTAGCTCAAGTGTGTGGTGTGCAAATCTTGCACCAACACCTTTTGCGTTAGACCCACCACCAGCATAGTGGCTGCTGGGTGGTGGGTCTATGGTGGTGGTCATGTGTTGGTGTGGTGGCTATGGTGTTGATATGGCTAGTGGTGGTGGCTGGTGATGCTTGGTGGTTGTGGGTTTGTGGTGGAGGTTGGGAGCTTATGCTGCATCTGGTATAAGTGTGCAGTGTACACATCTTACACCAAGTGCTCTAGTGCAAGCTAGTGCAAGCCTCATCATGAACTAGTACCTTCTACATGGTGGTGGCTGTGGTGCTTAGTGTCGCTAGTGGTGGTGGCTGGTGGTGGTGGCTGGTGGTGGTGGTTAGCGCAATTTTAGAGAGAACCTACAAAAATTGACACTTAATTGATTGCATTCTAAAAAATTTGGCATTTAAGTGTTCACTTTTTACTACGAGTGACACTTAAGTGATCACTTTAATAATAATTTGACACTTAAGTGATCATTTTTTCATCACAACTAACACTTAAGTGATCATTAAATACAACTTTTGGCACTTAGGTAATCACTCGTGTTTGTCTTGTGTATATGTTGGTTTGTAGCAAAACATAGAAGCTTATGGAAGTTCAACTTATGGCAACTCCATTCAATTCAATGTTTGTTGCTGATTTATGTTTATATTTAGCTCAAGTAAAAAAGCCACCACAACACATTGACTCAATACATATCCATTAAGGTATGCTTTCCCACAGTGGGTGAACAACTCTCGTTCAAGCCCTTCAGGGACAGCCTTTTAGTAGAAAACTACTCAACCATTTAGTTCAGAGCCTAGAGACACTCAGAGATGTCAGGATGGAAACGTTTCTAACCTACCCGAGCTGCATTTCTTGGAGGGTCCTACTAGGCTGGAGAAGAAGAGGTGTTTAGAAAGTCATAGAGAGGGTTTTCATAAAACACTCACTTTACTTCAATGGACTCTGCCGAACACATTACATCCTCCTTACCTTATATAGACAATAAGAGGTCACAAACACACAAGGACCAAACTCATGGGTCTAGATACAAACAGAGGCATTGGAAACTTTGGGAGGGAATTATTCTCACACTATAAACAGTGACTGTGAACAGTACTTTCCCTAGCCTAGTGCTACGTGTGCTGTTGCTAGAAGGTGTTTCTCATATTTTTGTTCAAGGGCTTCAAGGTCTTCTGGCGAGAGGATTTGATTTAGCTAATGTGATGAGGATGCTTCTTCGTGAGCCCAGTGCTTCTTGAGCCTTAGCATCTTTTGTAGTGTTGGCGGGAATGCTTGTGCTATAAAAGGATCATAATGATCCCATAGGGATCTTGGGAAAGAGGACCTCCCCAACGTGTACATTATAATTCCATGCATCTTCTTGGGAATGGTCTTGTTCTCCCGGCACAAAATTCCCATGCAAAGGGTTCTATAATTCCATGCATCTTCGGTGTTCACAACATCCAACCGGTGTTCACAACATCCTTGATAGGATTTGTGAATTTGAGCTTCTCTACTGTCCAAGTAGGGTTTATAGGATGTGGTTCCTATATCATGTGGGGCATTGATAATGTTGCCATTATTTCTGAAAAAAATGCCATGGACATTGGAAAAACAAGATGGTATGGATTTGGTGTCATGGTTCTTAGTTCTTTCTCCAAAGGTATTTTCAGTGAGTAGGAGGATAAAACCAGTTGAGAAAGTCTAAGATATTTTTATTACTTTCTTTTCGATGTTTCTTCAAAGTGAGAATATCCTGGTGAGGTTAGCAATGAATCTTTTGGTTGGAATCTCAATAGCTATTAAGTACTTATTGGTTAAGTACCATAATAACGTCTCGACCTGATCTGGGAAATCATCTTCCTTCCAGATAAGAGGATGTATGAATGAATAATTTAAATTTAGCTCGAAAGGATAAAGAATCAAACATCCATTAAATTTGAATAGATCTGTGTGGCATTGCCACATGAGGTTTTCTAGGTTTTCAGTGAGGCTGTCATTCTGAATTTATTCTACAATCTCTTGAGGATATTTCCAGCTTAGCAAATCTTTGATCTTCTCAATCTTGTATTTTACTCCATGATTGAGTATATGGAAAATTTTGATGTACATGTTGGCCTCTTTTGATGTACATATTGATTTTGAAGGGAAAGGTCGGGTGTTCGAAGTCCCCGCTTGCGGTGCTTTTGGTGTTGACAAGAAATCAGCAAAGCACAAAAAAAAAAAAAAAAAGTCAGCAAGCACGTTCTTCTTTCCAGGAAAATGTTTGGTTCAAAAGAGTATTTTAAAAACCATTCAGCCCATTGAAGTAGTTGAGAATTTGGAATCTACTTTTGTTTAAACTTGGTCATATGAGGGAAAGATGCCATGTCTAACTCTATCAGGAAGTGATGGCCGATGAGATGAAATTCAAACTTTTTTATTCCATTTTTCACCGCCAAGATTTCTTTAAAAGTGGAATGGTAATGCCTTTCAGTTTGAGAAAACTTTCCACTCTTATAAGTATAGAGGTGTCTCTTACCATCAATTTCTTCAAGTAGGGTGGCTGCCCAATATTCATCACTAGCATCAGTTTAAAGGATTCTCTTTCCTGTTGATGGTATTTGCAATGGTGTGAGATTCTGCATAATCTCCTTAAGCTCAACCACTACTTTAGTCTGAGATTTTTCCCAAGGTGGGGGATTCTTCTTTAGCATAGATTGCAAAGGAATCAGAAGCTTTGTAATGTTTAGGACAAAATCCCTGAGATAATTGATTATCCTAAGAAATTACTGAACTTGTTTTGTAGTAAAGTTATCCTCAGGAAACTTCAATAATTCTTGAGCAATATGTGGCCCTTGATAGTACGTACCTTTGTTAATGTGCATACCAAGAAATTCAATTTCTGTTTGGGCAATATTCATTTTCCTTTGAGAAAGCATAATGCCATGTTTCTTCACGATTTCTGCGAACTGCTCAAGAAGTTGGCAATGCGACTGCTCATCAGGGCTTAGAGCAGGATGTCATCAATGTATATGGCTGCACTCGACAAGATTAGTTGGAAAATACGACACATGACCTTTTGGAAAAGGGATGGTGCTACTTTTAGGCTAAAAGGAAGAATTTTCCATTGGAAGTGCTAGTTTGGGATACAGAACCCTGTTTTGGGTCTGTCTTTAGGATGGATGCCTAGTTGTCAAAATCCGGCTTCAAGGTCAAATTTGGAGTAGATTTGGGCCTTGGATAGTCTAGTAAAAAGGGAATTTTTAGATGGTAGAGGAAATTGATCATCTTGGAGGAAAATGTTAAGGGGTTGGTAATTGATTACCAATCTCATTTTTCTCTGTTCTGCTTAGCATGCTTGTTGACATAGAAGGCTTCACAAGCTCATGGAGAATTGAACATTTCAATAGGCCTTGTTGCAATAGTTATGAGCATTCCCTTTGAGCTAAAGCCAAATGTTCTAGCTTCATTCCCATATGACTCGCCTTTGTAGGACTGATGTCTTCATTCTTTTTTAATGAAAGGCGGACAAAGAACTCTGGATTTTCCCATAAAGGGTGAGAGCATTTTTGGGCAAATTTAGAATAGGATTTTGAACAATAATCTAACAATTTCTGCATGATTGGGTCTAATAGACTCATTTGAATGGAAAAGAGTCTTTGGATATTAACGAATTCAGAGAATTGGTCTTTATACCTAAGACATTTTCCATGAATGATACGAAACTGAGAAATTTGAGTCGTGATGTCCCAACCAATGATTAAGTCTTTGTTAAGTAGGCTAGATCCAAAGACTTTTATGGTGATGGAACACTGGGGGAAGAACTGAACAGTTATGAGAGTGGTTCTAATAGGTGTGGAAAAAGTGTCTCTTAAGGCTGAGTTGAAATATCGGACATAAGGAGTCCAGTATTCTTCAGGGAGAACTTTGGTATCCAAGATTGAACAACTTGCTCCGGTATCAATGAGAGTAATAACAGTGATAGGTTTGGCAAATTTTGAGGTGAGGATTTTTATAGGGAAATTGGGACAGTGAGTTTGACTTGAAAATATGTCAAGACTTGGTTTTGAAGATGTGAGGGATATGTGAAAATGTCTTCAGACTCTAAATCTGACTCAGTTTCACTGGCAGTGTGATAACATGGAATGACAAAGAGTTTGTGCAGATGGTTCCTCATCAGCAGAGAATAGTGATTCGATATCATCATTTTCAAGAGAAATACCTATTTCATTCTCAATTTGATGTATCAAATGATGCTGACATTTTCTAGCTTGGAGACAGTTTTTGGCAAAATGTTCTTTCTGATTGCAAATGAAGCAGCAACTTGATTTTTTGTGGCCTGTGCGATCCTTCCTTTTGCGTAGATATCGCCATTTCTTCTTTCTTCAGAAGTTTTTGTGGCCATGTTTGGATTTCTTTATTAAGAACTTCTTGAAGTGCTTATTTTTTCAGGAAGCTTTTCCACAAGTACCATCACAATCTTGCTTGGAACATTTGATCTTTAACTTCTAGCAAGAGCAGGCTGTCTCGAGGCCTTTGTCATATGTGATGTAAGTGCAGAACATCTGACGCTTCAGGCACAATTCTTCAAGGCATAGATGGATTTTTTGCTGTATTTCTCCCAAATGAATTACTTGTATTCTCTTATGTCTTCCAAAAAAGGATCTTTCAACTATCTGGGATAGTTCTTTAGGAATGGAAGTCAGGAAAACGTGCTTCAGATTTGGATCGGCTCCAATTTGATAAAAAAGCTTAAGCATTTCTCAATAGTGCTTATCAAGATATTTCTTTTGGAGAGAGTAACATTTTCTTTCAAAAAATTCTCTTCTTTTCATTTCTATGAGGTCAGTGGGTTTTCCCATAAAGAAGTGATATAAAAGGGTAATGGCATGACTGAAATCGGGTGAACATAGGAAATGAATCTGGTCTTGTTATGACACAGATTTCCACCAAAGTTTGAGACTACCTGTAAATCTTGTGACAAAGTTGAAGAGAACATCATTCATATCATGGTTGGTAATAGTTTGAGTGTTCAACCAAATATGAAATTCTTCAAGTCTTTTTGGCCATTTGTGATAAGGAATATCATCAAGGGTGAAAAAATGTTTTGAAGTTGTGGACACATTCTGTCCAAAATTATTGATTTGAACATTTTTTGGTTCGGACGGGTTTGATTCCATATCCTGATCTGGCGGATCAGCCATGAATATTGATGATGTTATTGGAGTAATAGGAGGGGAATCAATGATAAGGATGGAGAAGGATGAAGAGGATGAAATGGATAGTGAATCTAATTTAGTATCAGAGATGTTAGGAAGAATTTGTTTTGCGGGGAATAAAATCTGATAATTTGAGATGGCGGAATCAAGTGGTTGCTCTTGGTTGCCTAAATCCTTTAGAAAAGATTCTAATGGATTGGATAGCATCATTTGCTCTGGCTCTTCCCTTATAATAATAGAAGGTGAAGGAATGTCTTCTTTTTCTTTACCTCTTTCCTTTTGTACTTGGTTTATTTCTTTGAGATGGTTTCGCATTTCTGCGGCACTTGTTTCCTTCTGTTTGAAGGGGTCTTTTGGAATGGCAGCAAAAATTGACGTCTGAGATGGTGGAGGTAAATACCATGTTCTTGCAGTGGTTGGAAATGGATTGAAATGATTAAACCTTCCTTCTTCAAGGAGTTGGATTTGCCTCTTAAGCTTTTCTATCTTCGACTTTGGGCTCTCCAAATGATGATACCCTAAATGTTGTCATGATTTCAAGGCATTTAGCCTCTTTTAGAATTCAAAAACCATTTTCTTGGTGGTTTCATCATACTTTCGAAGATCTTGTTGCACATTCCCAATCTTAGAACCAATTGCTTTGAAAGCATTGTTTTGTGCTAACAAAGTCTCCGATTGCCAATTTAGAACTGTTTCAGCAGCAGGAGTTCTTCTCTGTCTTCCATGTTCATCCACATCAGTGGGGGTAGGTATCTTGGGAGTATGACAATATCTGCCTTGTGAATCAATGAATTCATCTGGAGCAAGAAACGAGAGTTTAGAACTTTCTCTAACAAGAGGGGGAAAGTCAGTCTCATGGAACATGGCAATGGAAGAAGTGGCTGGTGTTTCTGCTGGAGCCTTAAGTGGGTAAGAATGTTTCTTAGCCCATTTTAAGATTGGCTTATAGAACAGGAAGAGAGCTTATTTTTTCTGAGGAGGAGATGGTGGATGTGATTTAGGTGGATCTGGTAAATCTTGGGGTGTAGTACTGAATTCTGGTGGTGGTGGTGGAGCATAGGAAACCATAAACTGAAATTTATCATACTCACTAAGAGTACCAACGGAGGGATCTCCGTTTAAGTACCTTTGGTACACCTTATCCTTTGGCCTTTTCTGTCGAGGTGGAGGTTTTGCAAAGGGATATACCTTGTCAGGGGAATTTGTACAATATGAATATTGGTAAAAATGATCCTAAAAACAGTGACCATATTGGTCCTTATAGTAATGGACATGATGTCCATCACTATTGAAATGTCGAACAAGCTTTTTTGGATTTGACTCAGAAATTGATTTTGGAACACATGGTTCAATCATGAAGAGGGTTTGGAAGATGGAAGGATTTTCTTCCTTTTCTTTGCCAAACTTAATGGCAACAGTTCCATCCTTTTTTCGGACGAACTCGAAGTCCGTAGACTAGAAAGGCTTGTTATGCTGGTGTAGCTTTTCGTAGTTGGTAATCCAAGTTTCTGAAAGGAGTTTGGCCAACGTATCATTCGGAATCTGTCTAGGAACATGGATGCAGGACGCTTGATCACTCTGCATGGAGATGAACAAAGCATCTTCGTTACCATTATTGAAGTTTAGATAAAGAGCATGGTTCTATACTCGATAAACCATCTAGTAATGTAGTGTTGCAGCTATAGAGTCAGTAGTTTGGGGGGCTCTAGTGAGCTGAACTTGGACTTTTAAGAAAGAGAATAGTTGGGGGTTTGAAAGAGCGATGTTGAAGTTTGGATACAAAGTCACAAAAACTGTTCCAGCATTCAAAGTGGTTTGAATGATACCGATACAAGCATGCTAAATATTGTAAAAACCTGGTATCTAACAATGCAATTCTTGCCACAACTGGCAAACCTTTACGACCATGGAAGGTAAGAGCAAGATGAACAATGCCATAATGGACATGAGTATATCCCTATTAAGCCCATTGTCTGGGAAATTCTGGAGGGATATGGAGAGTAACAAAATACTCATTTTCAGTAGCAGGAATAGGGTGCTGTCAAATTTGGAAGATTGGACGTACTCCTTTGCTTGCTTTGGGGTTTGATGAATAAGTTGGCGGATGGAGCGGATAGGTGAGAATGATGAGTGAGGTTTGGAGAAAGCGGAGTAAGGATTCATGAGAGGAAGTTGGGTTTCAAAAATCTTGGTTTCATCACTAAGAAAGACTTCATAGAGATAATCTATCTTAGAAACATTGGAAATACGAAAATATGAAGGTGTTGAAGATGATGGAGATGCGGCAAGAGAGACTGGTGCTTTGAGAATTTCTGGTTCTATAGACATGATGTAAAAACATAGTACAAGTAGCATCTAATTCACTCATTCGCTTTCCTTGACTTTCCACAAACACAAGAAGTAACCCACGATATATATGATGGCACAAACAACAACAAAGGCACAAAGATTTTGTGGAACAACACAAATTTCTTCTTATCTTCAAAAAAGAAAAAAAAAAAGCTTACATTTAATTAAAAACAATTACATTTGTCTACTCATTTTTAACTATGGCAATCGGAGAAATTTTTTCTCATCTTCAAGTGCTTTACATTTCATCATAAAGTAGGATAGATAATAAAACAACACCATAATAAACGCTTGGTAACACTTTTGTTCAATTTTCATCATTGAAACTTCACTCTTCAAAAGTTTAACTGAAAATGCTTGAGCTTACATTGAGTCAATATCATCCAAGTCGTCTATGAGTATAGATGGAGATCGATGTCATTCATCAAGTAGATCTAATATCACTTATGTGGCAGTGAGAGAATTTCATATCGACCCATTTGAAGTATATGCACTTCGACCCTTCTTTATATCAGTGCATGCATAAAATCTTCTTTTAGGATTCATTCGAGTTTACAATGTTCTTTTTGGACTCGGTAACCCACAAAAATAGAAACTCTAACCTTCTCATTCACTTCGACGAGAGGAATTTGAGGCTCTACTGAGAGTACTACTCTCAATTTCCAATATTTGACGATGGAATTTTGGGTAAATCAAAATTAGGGTTCGGGACTAGGATTTGAGCACTTCAATAGGGATTTTGACTGATTTAGGGTTTTAAATTTAGGACAATTTGGGAGATGACGTCGTTTTGACAGATTTAGAGCTTTTATTTTGGCCAACTATGAAAATGGCATCGTTTAGGGTGAGTTAGGGCTAAGTCAGCTCTTTAGCGAGCCATGTAGGCGAGCAAAATTAATAAAAAATTGCAACATAGAATTTCTGGCGGGGTACGACAGAGTTGATAGTTAAGTATCCCATTTTTCAAAAAGAGTGACACTTTAGTGTTCCATCGTGTCAAGTTTTAGCACTTGGGTTGTACTTCTTCTAGGAACAAAATATTGATAGAGCAGAAAGTCTTTAAAATGCGTTCGAAAATTTGCAAAACACATCCGAAATCTTTGATAGCCTAGAAATAAAGGAAAATGCGTGAATTTGGAGATCAAACATTGGCCAAACAATGGGAGTAAATATACTAGAAGTGTCAAAAGTTGTGTACGACGCTTATTTTGGTACCAAAAGTTTTTGTCAGCTCACATGAGTGCAAAATCTGAGAAAAAATGATCATGTAATATTTGGCAATAAATTCCAGCTAAAATATTATGTGGCTTTTAAAATATAATGTATAATATGATAGGTCATTGTTATTTAAAAAACAAGTCCAACATGGATGATGATGTGGCTATACTCTTCATAAACGATGCCATATGCGAAAAAATCGTTTAATGTGCTCTTCCATTTTCCAAGAAAATTTGTAGAGAGAAGGCAAAATAAAGGGAAAGTAGAAAAGAGGGAGATTGAAGAAGATAAAATGAAAATGGCTGAACCGAATCGAAGCCGAGAAGAGAGAGAGAGAGAGAGAGAGAGAGAGAGAGAGAGAGATTAGCTTGAGGAAGCCGCAAAAGATCTCGGATTCTCAGTGATGCTCGACCTCGACAGCTTTTATTGATATCCCAACTTGCTCACTTGAGCAATCTGATCTCGTCAATCAGGGGGCTTTGCATAAGTGTTATTGGCGAAGTGAGCAACTCGATGGAACAGCACGAGCCCATCGAAATCAATGCTTCAAGAGTCAAACCCATCAATACCAACCCTACGAACACGTTCCAATTGAATCGAATAAGAGCTATTGTCACTTGAGTCGTGTGCTCTCTTATGGTTCTTGAACAAATGTTGTCGCAAAGTATCGATTCAAGAAACTGAAACAACTTGGCCTTCAGATTAGTTCTTGGTAATCTTTGTCGGAGCCTCGGGATAGTCCTTCCTCGAGCTCGGTCAAGACCTTCACTTGTTTTTCTTCGTCCTCTCACTGGTCTAGTGTACAAACACCTAAAAATTGTCTTTGTGGAGGAAAGCTTGGTCTTCGAGCTCGATTTGGCATGCGGGTTGGGACATCTTCCTCTTAATGGCTTGAAGTTCCATATCTGAGCATTTTCAAGGTAGAGGCAAGCGAGACCACTCAGTTACAATGGCTGCAGTGATGAAGCATCTCTTCCCCCACGATGATGATAGCGGCGACGGAGCATGGTCACGACTGAAGCAGCCACCTTCATCATCTTCATCCCTCATCATCTTCTACTTTCCTTCTTTCATCTTTTCCAAATTGAAAAGAAGAAAACCTAATTTGGACAAAAACCCTAAATTGCAAATAAAATTATGATTTATAATTGGGGCAAACATATAAACGACATCGTTTTGGACAATTAATGTTGATTGTACTTTTCAGCGAGCCACATCGACTTTAAAAATTAATAAAAAAGTGCCATATTAGATTTCCGACCAATCAGATTAGCGTTGGCACTGAAATGATTGTTTTTATTTATTTAAATTCTGGCACTTAAGTGATCCAAAATAAACTTTTGGTTCTAAAATGAGTGTCGTATGAAACTTTAAGCACTTATAGTGTACTTTTTCCGGCCAGATTAGCATAACCTGTTTGCAATTTCAAGAATCTCGCAATCCTCTTTAATTTAATATTCATCATAACTCCTCCCAAATAAAAAATTGTGATCATTTGAAGGTAACCCGTCATTCATGATGTGGTTGGGGCCACTCGTTATTATGATGCTCGAAGGTTTCTGCATAAACATTTACCAGCTATCCTACATCAAAATGTAATTCTATCTTGACGCGTCCTCCATCTGAAATAATAGAAAGAAACGTCAATCGTGTAGGAAAAAGCATCTAGTCCTAGCGAGGTCTAGTCCCTCGTAATACATCACATTAAGAAACAAAGATGTCATTTTTCAATGGACATGTACGTGCATAATGACGAACATACCTCAGATGCTAAAACGATACTGCCTCGAATTCTACTCAGGCCTATGCGTTCACTGTCACATGCCTACAATCGAAGGACCCTCTTATTTCCAATCATGTGGGGGAAAATCGAACGTGCAAGGAGCTCGAGGCAATAAACTTTTAGCTCTCCAGCGGGTCCCAAAGCACTGCTCCATGTCGCGTAGCAGATTTCGTTTACTAGCGACGTGCCTTGGATAACTCCATCGTTGTATCCCTCGCTGGAATTTTGCTGCTATCCAACATGTGAGGAAACGGGACAAGGACACCTGACTCTGCGTTCTTCTCGATGAGGGTTCTCGTTTTTTTGCAATGATCTTGTTTGTCTCTTGCTGCATGATGTCTACGGATTTCGGATGACGCGTTGTTTGTTTCGCTACTTGAACTCTGCCCGTGATCCTTGATGTCGCCCGATGCAAAGTTTGGGTGGCAAGGGTGTCTCTTGATTATCAACGTCAGTTCTCATCAGTTCTCATGGACATGAGCTTGCAAAATGTGACCCCACGATGACAGCAACTCCTAACCATTTTTTGGTCACTTATAACGTGCCAAAAGGGTCATGATTACATTCATAGTATGAATGTTTGGTCTCTTAGGACACGTAATTTTTTAATTTGGTGATTGGTAGGTAATGAAAAACATCACTCAAATCCATCGATTCACTGCCGGAAAACGTTGGGGCACAATGATTCAAAAAGTTCGAATACTTTGGCTAGGCTTGTTTCGATGTAAATAGGGTAAAACTGCAGTTCTTATTTGTGATATCGTTATTTGTGTAATTTGGTTCTCTACTATTTTTTTATTGCTCAATTGAGTCCTTTATGTTTCTCGATTTTTTAAATCAAGGCTGCTTTCCCGTCATCTACGATTTCTAGCAACATTAAATTGAGAGCCTTGTCAGGATAACCACACCATTACTTTTTATGGGTGAATGGTGCAACCAGGTGCAACCATGGCCACACTTTTCATTTCCCGTAAGCTAAGAACGTGTTTGGTAACGTTTCTGTTCAAAAATTGTTCTCAGGAATATAAATAGTTTTTTCTATTTATGTTCGGGGAACAATTTTTGAACAGAAGAACGTGTTTGGTAACTGTACAAAATTTTTGTTCATAGAATATAAAAAGAACAGAAACGCATTTGGTAAACTTGTATAATTTTTTTAATTTTTAAATATTTTTCCTTTTTTCTTCTCTCTCTTTTCTTTTTCTTTTTCTCTTTGGCCGGTTGTCGGCCACCGTTGTGGCCGGCAATTGGCTAGACGATGTCTGGCGAGCTCGTCAGAGCCTCGCCAGGCCACCGGCAAGGCTCGGCTTCGCGCCGGCTAGGGAGGCCGAGCCTCACTATGGTCGCGTGAGGTCGAGCTCGCCTAGCCACTAGTGAGGCTTGGCCTCACCGTGGCTCGGCCTCTTCGGGGCCGGTGACGCTCTGGCGAGGTTGCCGACAAAGGCCATGGCCAAGGCTGGTGACCGGCAAAAGGAAGAAGAAAAGAAAGCGAAGGAAGAAGAAGAAAAAAAAGTGTTTCTCTGAAGTGTTCCTGAGAACAAGAACAAGTTTTTTCTACTTCTTGTTTCTGTTCTAAATATGTTCCCGGGAACAAAAAGATAGATTTTTTGTTCTTGGGAATAAAAGTGTAAACAAATGCGTTTCTATTCTTTTAAGTTACCTGGAACAAAAGAAGAAAAATTTGTGTTTCGGAGAACGGAAACAATTTTAAACAAACACAACCTAAGCCACCGGTTGGAGAGGTAGCTGCAATATGTACAATGGCTCAAGAAAAAATGAGAAATTCATTGGAAAGTGGGTAAAGAAGTTTCCAAATTTTCAGCATAAAATAAGAGGTGAATGAGGTTCCGTTAGTCTCCGTCACTCTTGTGAGACTAACGGAGCCGTCATCTACTCTTTTCTCTTAAATTAATAACATCACCACCGTGTCGACAAATCAAAGAAAGAGAGAAGATTATTTTGGGAAGAAATGGGAGAGAGGGGAGGGGTGGTTTACCACCCTCAAGTCCATTGATAAGTTCCTCAAGAGATCCTTGCTTTGACGTGGGTTCCGACATCCCATCCACTGTAAATAGTGAGTGTTGCGACCCTTGCTGAGGCGTTGTTTACCAATGGCAAGGTCGCTTGACCCTATAGAGCTTCGGCATGGGATGTACCACACTTGTTCTGTTAGGCTTAGACCAACGATGTATGGAATACTCCAATTCAAGCGGTGTTCTCGTGTTGGACATGACACTACTTTAATCGTCTTACAAATGAAGCCTTACACAATAAACATGAATCAGAATCGGGCAATTCGAAAATTGAAAATACTCCAATTACAACACGTAGGGAAAGAAAAAGATGCTTGGATTATGTGTACTCAAGCCGCCTCGAAATACACGTGAACTGTTAGGCACTTGACATATTGAAAATGACCCTTCGGTCTCGATTACCATTCGGCCTCGGACACTTGCCATCTTGCAAAATTCCAAGATCAACAAATCACACGTGCACCTGTCTGCAATATTAAGTATTTGGTGATGGATGCATTCGCGTGTCCAGAAGGAGGAATAGCGGACGCGGTTTAGGTTGTCACGAGATCAGTTTCCAGACAAGCGCTTGCATGCTTCAAGCATCAAAATCGTTGGGATTCTACCATCAATTACATTCTTGCTTTTCGTGTTATATGGTGATCGTCAATTGTCCATCTTTGGGACACGACAGGAAAGGAGGAAGTAATGTCAACAAGTGATGCAGCGCGTGTGTTTGATTTGTCCATGTGGGGACAAGTGGGATTTTGGCACTAGATGTTCACTGGCTTAGCGAGAAAAAGATGCGAAATAAGTTAGGGGAAAAATCCGCTGGCTCCGATACCGAGTAAGAAAGTCCAACGCAAAAACCTAAGTTGTTGCACCCTCTCTCTAGTCGTCCTCTAAATAATTGCCCCTCCGTCTCCTCAGCACCATCGCCACCTTACTTATCCCTCGCTATCCATGTGATGTGTAGGGGATGAATTCAAAGGTCAAAGTAAATGTTGGTCATCCCCGCGTGAAAATCCCTTGTGAATAAGAGGTCTCCTGATTTTAGGAGACTTTTGATCTGGATCGCTTGAGGTCGACAACCTTCAATTTGAGGCGCAACCGTAGATCAGAGTGGCGGCCTCCACTGTGGCTGAGGCGAGAGGGGAGGGGGGAATCAGCCTAATTGTGGTAATTAGGACATGGAATTGCATATTGATAATGTGGGCCATGAAGTCCTACTTGCGGTGCCAGTTTCAATCTCTATTTCGAAATTCGCCCCTAGGTTTAAGAGACCTCAATTATGTAGGACAACAATAGTTAAATTTCTCACAATTGCACAATTTTCATTAATATACAAGCACTATAATTGGATCCTACTGTAGTGTTGCATCGTGTTCTTTGAATGTGAAATTTCCAAAACGGAGGTGTTGGACGTGGATGGCTAAGGTGGCAAAATACAAGTTGGAATGTGAAATGGAAAAGGAGACATTCTTTTCCGAGAGGACGCGTATTGTGGGTGGAGGAATCTGTCGTGAGATAGGACATAGTAGAGGGGCATTGCTAAGGAAGCGTCAAATGGTGTTTAGCTGTCAATCCCTCCAAAAACCTCTCACGGGCTCATCTCTCTCTCTCTCTCTCTCTCTCACATATGTTAGCCATGCAAAATATCACTTATTTTTGTTTTCTCTGTTGTTTTGGCCGAATGCAAAATGTCACTTCACAAACTTAACATTCCCCCACACGTCTAAAATTGGAGTTTCTCGTCCCTCCTATTTAATTTCCTTGTTGTAATAGTATCCAATGAAAATTTTCCCTTATTTAGTGACCTACAATTTCGTATGTCCATCCAAGAGGGTTGGCGTGAGGTCAGGACGTTAAGGGATTTCCAACTCAAAAAACTGGAGGTCACACGGTTTAAAATCAATTAATTGAATCCCTATTGCTCTGGACAGGGCTTCCTGCACATGCCAGATGTTTGAGCTTACCTGGTTTATGAGATTTGTAAAATGTTTTGCGAACCTCAAGGTGACCAAGTTTCCACACCCATGTTCTCTAGATTACGAAAAATCAAACTTCCAATTAAATGAATATTTGCCAGCCTTTTAGGTGGACCGGTAGAGGAGGAAGCGCGAGATCAGTTGGCAATCCTCTCGAGATGGAATGGCCCAAGTAAAACTACTTCTATCCTCCATTGACGACGGAGGATAGCTAGATATACCTTCCAAACGCTCACAATAGGCAATTTTATATTTCATTCCGTGTTAAGGAAGGCAGAGTCGGTCCACCTTACCTGCATTTAATTTCTCCCTAATCTGAGTCGATAGACCTCACACTAGATAACGACTTTATGGTTTGTTTTTTAAAAAAGCTTTTCGACACTCACGTTAACTCCTCCTGATGGATGCATAGCCCAACTAGCAACATGCCAACGCAAACAAAGTAGTGCATTTGTGGTCCTTACTGCCAAGGGCAACGAATTAGGATGAGCAAGAATCGCAATAACTTAACGTATGTTTGGTAGCTGTGGCTGTATTGTAACGCCATCGCATTGTGACCGTTTATGGAAGCATTGCAAACTTACTCGCTTGATAATACATGTTTTCGAATTTTAGTATCACAAAGTTGGGTGAGGTGGTTTCCTAAAAAATGGCTGTATAAGTTGTTGCTGCCATCAGGAGTTTACCGAAAACCTTATGAAAGCTGCGGCACCCTTTTTCCTGGCTGTAACTGTTGCTGCAGACCGTACCAACCGGGCCAAGTCTACGATGTTTACTACAAGAGTTGCTTTCTCCGAAAACCGAACTTACAACCAAGCCGAGGTTTAGTTTTATATAGAATCTTACTATTTATTTAAACCCCAGTTTGATATAGGGATGAGGAATATGGCAAGGTCTATTTCGAAGTTGTTAACTAAGTAGCTCATGTGAGCATCTAGTGGAGAAAGAATGGTTGAATCACCTTCTCAGTGGCCCTTAATCATCGAATCTCATTACCTAAACAATCCTACTACGTTTACCTAATCACAATTACTTAGAAATTTTTTTAATGGGAATGATGCATAATGGTCCATAATGGTCCACAATGGACAAGAGGGAAATCTACATATGATTTGTAGCCCGACGGTCGGGAGGTTGTTTCCACATGTGAATAAGAAACCATGTTCTGTAATTATCAAAGAGACAAATTGGGTTCTATTGGGATCGATGCAGGATGAGCCATTGTTCGAGATTGCCAGTGGAATTTTAGTTTGTGCAACCATCCCAATTGGCAAGATGCTCTACATGCTTAAGTTTCCTAGGTAATTGACTGTGAAATTCTAGCATGGGACGTATTAAAATTGGTTAGGTTACTTGTTGATTCTGCTTGCCATTTATATAATTCAAAGCCATTCTATTTCCAAATCACTACACTTGTGCGTTCTCTCGGATTACCCTAAAGAAGATAAACTTATGTGCCTGGGTAATTATGGGAGGATTGCCACAACCGATGCAAATTAGTCGGGTGCGCTGGAGATGGCGATGGGATAGATCTTCTTTCATTCGAGGGAAATGGCAAGGGGACTAAATAGTGACTATTTTTTTTTTTTTTCCGTTTTAGTAAGGTGACTTGATTTCTAGATTCATGCTCTCTTTATGGTTACTACATAATTTGCTCATACTATCAGATTATGACTAGATCTATAATTAAATACCACCGAATTAAGAAGGTAATTCTAATTTTTATGTTCTTTATAATTAATCCTCTCCCTCTCTTGTCTCCCCCCCGGCGGGCCGCCCCCCGGGGCCGCTCTCATCTTCCATTCATTATTCAGGAAACAAAGAAAGAAATAAAAATAGAGTTCCCCACATAACCTATCTGGAAGGAATGTGGGGCAACAAGTAATTTCACTCTGATAGATATGCAAGGATCTCATTGGGTGTCAATGTGGCGTATTAGATTATAAAGAAACGGAGGCCCTCGTGCAAAAAACAAACAAATGACGAGATAGGTTAGGTTATTCGTGAGCTCACACACGCTATTTAAAATGGCTTATCTCTTGATGCTCCCTTCGATTGGAAACAGCACCGAAAGAGAAAAAACCCCTGTAGCCGAGACCAGTTTTGGAGCTTCCAAGCCATGTCTTCTCGCGAGCAAAGGAGAGCGGCTCTCTATGAGAAGTTGCAGCAACTGCGCGCCGTCACCAACTCCAGTGCGGTAAGGAGTTGAATTCGTCATCCATATTTCCTGTAAAGCACTGTACAAGTGAAAGAATCCTCCAGAAAGAAAAGATTATCAGATGCAGAAACTTCTATAAGTTCTTTGCTTTAAATACGAGAAGCTCCTTCCCATGGAAATTTGCCCATTTGTTCGATGTTTTTCTTTGGGGAAATCGATCGCGTAGATGATACTCGTTATTTGCATGTCTATTCGTTGACTAAAGAACAGCGGACTCATTTGGCAGGTGAATAAAACTTCAATCATTGTGGATGCGGCGAAGTACATAGAGGAGTTGAAGGAAAAGATAGACAAGTTAAACGAAGAGCTCGGAACTTCAACAGATCAAGATCTACCCATGGTATGCGTTTGTATGTATAGTCGATGACATGCTCGAAATAATGCAAAACACATATTGCAATAGTAGCGGACCTTTATTAGGTTTACTTACACGGACAGAACCTTGTACGGAAGCCCTTAATGGTCTTGTGACACGATAGAAGACTCGATTACTGTAACGACCTTAATTGCTAAATCCATATCATACGTTTTACTGTGCTAATTGGAAAGTTCTTTCCTCTGCTATAAGTGGATCTAAAATACTATCGGTTTCTTAACAATCTTACATACTTATGGTTAAAATTGTAATATATGTGGATTGGGTTGTGAGTTTTTCAGGAGGTTAATGTGGAAAGCTTAGAGAGGGGGTTCCGAATAAACGTGTATTCGGAAAAGAACTGTCCAGGTTTGCTCGTTTCCATACTTGAAGCCTTTGAGGAGCTGGGGCTCAACGTTTTGGATGCTAGGGTTTCTTGTGCTGACAATTTCCATTTAGAAGCAGTTGGAGGAGAAGTAAGAAATAGACTACTTCCAAATCTTAGTGTCTTCATTTATTCTTGTCCAATTTTAGTGTCTTCATTTATTCATGACTTAATGTTCAATCACTCCATATACGAAAACTTGCACTGAAATTGACTTCTACATAGCATACAATGGTGGTGGAAAAATTTGTCTGCAGAAGTGCTTGATCTCATGAAAAATGCATTTACTATAAGATGGATAGTCACTTATATAAACTTAATAATGCACACGTGGAGTTGACTCCTCGTGAAACATGCCTTACCCTGGAGGTGTTCTCTATAATAATCATTGAGATATATAGACATGTCTATTGATCAAATTGACTTCACGTCTTATTTCCCCCTTGCGACCACACTCCTTTTCTAGTTCACATGCAATGCGGTTTCTGATGGCGCGGTTTGATTACCTACACCATAGTGCGTCCCAGTGTCAACCAAAAAAAAAAAAAAATACTGAATTAGTTGCTTAAGATGCACTCATCGAAATTCAATTTGTTTACTTGCAAGAGTATATTTTTATCTTTCTTTGTGAAAGTTAAGTGCAAATTACCGGGTATTTTTGCAGGAAGATGGGCATGACAACATTGACGCTCAAGTGGTGAAGCAGGCAGTGTTGCAAGCTATCAAGAAATGGAGTGACGAACAAGAAGATTAATTACGCTCGAACAATCTGTGATCTTCTCTCTCTTTCTCTTTTGCTTCCTTTTTGCTCTGATATGAAGCCGAGAGCTGCAGAAAAGAAGAGGCAGGGATGCAACAATTGTAATTAAAATGTTCGAGGATAGAATGAGCTGTAGTAGCCAAGAAAGGGTTTAGCGCATAGTCTGGACAAAATTTGTTCAGTGATGATTCTTGGCAATTTTTACTGCTGCTAGAATGCAACAAACAAAGACGCAAGCTAAGTCATGCTTGTCATGATAGTCATGTAATGAGTGCTCAACAGCTGTTCAAGATTGGAATTGTCTGGGTCGTATCATTATCTGCCAAAATGAAAGACATAATGGCAGGAAACATTTTGAAGAAAATAGACAATTTTCGTTGGGGGGCTTTTCTGTCAGAGGCCATTTCAAAAAAAAAAAAAAAAAATGGGGAAAGCAGAGCTGCCCCCACATCAACTAATTGAGACAAAAATGTGATCTTAAAAGTTTTAGAATGATAGTCTAAGATGTTATTTGATGATGTATTTTCCTTGCTATCAGGCAATTATTTTACTTAGCACTGTTGTTCCTTAAACTATATATCGCAAGTTAACTTCTAGATGGTAGATGTCAAAGCATCTCATGTTGCTAGTTTATGGGGTTTGTCTGGGCTTTATAAAGATATAGTCTCCCTCTCTCCGATGACTATTTAAGCTTTTGGATTAGACTAATTTTTACCAATGGCAGTCTCGAATTGGGCTTGTATACACGATACACAACTAATTTATTTGTACATAAGTCACCTTTAGCACCATTAATTTTGGACAGTTAACCTTAATTATCCATTTTAATAGCAATGAAGGTGATGTGTGCAAGAAAAATTTATCTTGTATCCATTTTTTTTTCCTCAAAAGTCTCCCATAACCCTCAAATCTCCAATGTCAGGTCAGTTCCTAGCTATACTCGCTATTTTATAAAAACCTTTCTAATTAATAATGACCGAAAAACCACGTAAAATCGTATCACAATCTAGTCATACTTGGCTATTTTATTTAATAGTAGTTCAATTACTAGTAGTGTGCTTTGGGTTGATTTATGGGAATTTTAGGAACAAGGTTATTTTGATTATCATATCTAAATGTGCGCTAAGATTACTTTTAAGTATAACCATCTTAATTTCGTAAGGGGATGTAGTGTTCTGCAAGTACCACTTCGGTTGATGGCTAATAAGCTTGGGCCAAACCTTCATGGAAATAGTATTCCATGTATTGTGTACACTGTTTGGTGAGAAACCGAGCATAAAAATCAGACATTGGCGGGACAATACTTGTATTTCATTGAAAAAAACGGATTTTTCCATGCCGGTATTAGAGAGGTGAAAACTGTCAATCGACTAGCGGCTGAAAAGAAAATTACCATTAAAAAAATACGAAAAAAAATCATTGGTTACTTGATTTTCCGACATTTGTTGGTAACTTAACGCAACATTTATGAAATAACTAACTTTTTAGCAGGTTACTTACTAACATCTTAAACTTAACAACTCCTATGAATTTATTAAATTTTATTACCAACGTTTTTCCAAATTAAATTAGTAATCAGTTGGGTTATTAACTCTTATATGAATTTATCAATATATATTTGCGCAACTTATTATTCTTTCCTCATTAGATTACCAACTAATTTTAGTTTTCCAAGTCTCTTTGAGTAGCTTATAATCTATTAGGATTCTTCAAGCTTTACCAACTTTATGTTGATTTACCCACTATTATTTGTATTGCTTACCAACCAGCTAAAATTACCAACTCTTTTTAGAAGTTACCAACCTAAATTGAAGTATTACCAAATTTAACCCGTTAGGTTACCAACAAGTTTTGCATTACAAACTCTTACTATTAGACATAATTATTGACAATTATCTATTTTTTTCTAAATAATTATTTCTCTTATTTTTAATAAATAAAAAAGTTCACTTATCATTGAGAAACTTTTTATTCTTACATTTTCACTGGCACCCTAAATGTTTTGACCATTATATTAAATTACCAACCTTTATTTGAGTTACTTAGCACTTTTCTTTAATTAAGTATAGAAGTAGTTTTGGGTTACTCTTTTGAGTTGCTTATTACCATTTCCTTTTCTAATTTAAAAACTTTTCTATAGAGTTACCACTTTTATTTGCCTTTCTTTCCAACTTTTTAAAGTTACAAATGTTGGAGAAAATTCCTTTACTATTTTGAAGTTGACAAAACCTTTCCAAAGTCTAGTTTGAAAACTTCCAGACTTTAGTGTCAAAGTTTGAAGACCAGCACACTTACGTTCGAAGTCTGCCCAGACTAACAAATTCTAGACTAAACGCCACTGCAGAATGAAGCCTTATCCAAATGCAAGATTATCTTTATTTCTTCAAGGATTCGATTCGTATGGCATATGGGTGACCTTCTGGTTGGACAGAACACCTATATGATCGACTATCTTTATTGAAATCAATTTCGATATTCAAATCTTTTGGAGGGCAAGCAAACTTGGAAGGTTTTACTTATGGAAACCAAGATTCTGATTGTATGGGCAAACACGATTGACGGGATTTCATCACAAATTTTCAAACGACTCGAGATCCCTTTGATTGGTTTTGTCCAACAGGTAGATTAGAAGAATTCCTTTGGAAAGTGCCAACGGTCGAGAAGACATGAATGAGTATTTAAGGCGGACTCTCCAGTTGTTCGAGAGAGTGCGTGCAAGAAATTTTTCAAAGTCTGAAGTTTCCTAGTTCCTTGTTATTTCATTCATTGAGCTCAAAGTTGTGTACAAAAGAGAGAAACTCATAGTGAGACTTTGTGAGAGATCAGTAGAGACTCTTCACTGTGAAGTCGAAATCGCAAGATTGTAAAATCTTTTTTGTTTCTTAATGAAATCCAGCCAGTGGGCTGTCAGAGCGGGAGAGTGGACATAGGCTTGATCTAAGCTGAACTACCGTAAACCTTATGTTCTTATTCTCTTCCTTGAACTTCTTTATTCTGTTAATAGTTTTATCTAACTACCATAATTTGAATTCGTTCATAGTTTGTCATTTTCTAAAAGCAAACTATTTCTACTGTTCGTTGTGAAAAATTGTCTTCACACCTATTCACCTCCCTCTAGGTGTTCATACTAGCCCTTTCAATTGGTATAAGAGCTTGTGTGCTCATTTTATTGAAGTGTTTTTACTTTTGAGCTAAAGATTTATGGCTAGTATTTTGGCTCTAGGTTTGGTTGAAGGCCAAAGCAACACCAAACCTCCTTATTTTGATGGGAAAGAGTACAATGTGTGGAAAACCAAGATGAATGCGTTACTGAGATCGAAAGATCCTCTAGAATGAGATGTGGTAGAAAAATGGATCGATCCCAAAGCTACAGAGAAAGGAAAGGAAGTTATAGATGCTGGTGAAATGACACAAGAATAAATAACAAAGAGACAAGCTCTTGATGCTAAAACTATCTATTCTTTATACCGTGCCTTATATCCTATTGAGTATAACTGAATTTCTTCCTGTGAAGCAGCGAAAGAAGTTTGGGACAGACTGCCCGTTACCTATGAAGGAAGTAATCGAGTAAAAGAAACGAAAATCAAATTCTACTCAGACAATACGAAGCCTTCAAGATGAAGCATGGAGAATCCATCACTGATATGTTTAGTTGCTTCATAGAGATTGTAAACAGTCTGGCATATCAATAACAACCAATTTTAGGACCAATGAAGGTCAATAAACTACTGCGTGGACTCTCCAAAGACTGGAATCACGTGAAGATATAAATTAGAGAAACCTAGAGGATCATGCCTCTTTTAGTAGACGAACTTGTTGGCACACTTCAATCATATGGAGTGGAGCAGATCAATGAGGAAGAAGATCATAAAGGTAAGAAATCAATAGCTTTAAAATCTAACAATGATTATGATGATACAAATTCAAAAGATGACATGGATGATGAGGAGTTAGCACTTATGATTAAGAAGTTCAGAAAGTTGAACAAGAAGGGAAGAAGATTCAACTGGAAGAAGCAAAGCACTCAAAGATTCCAGAACAAACCAACTGAGGATAATGAAACCAACAAAGATGTGATATGATTTGAATGCAAGAAAAAGAGACACATCAGACCTAACTGCCCCTTGTTGAAGAAAAAGAAATGAAGAACAGAGAAATACAAAAAGGTTATAAAAACATAAACTTGAAGCGATACTGAGTGCGAAGAAAGCGATGAAGAATATGACAACATATGTCTAATGGCCAATTCAGAATCAAACTTAGATTTTGAAACAAATTCTGATTCAGACTCAGACAAAGAAGTTGTAGTTAGCAATTTAAAAATTCCCATTAAAGTCTCGAAATATATTGATGAACTCTGTCTTAGTCTCAAGACTTCTCTTAAAAGGATTTCTGAACTAAAAATGGAGAATTCCAACCTGAGGCAATAGGAAACTTCTTGGAGAGAAAAGTTTGAAAGTCTAGATAAAAGTCTTGTTGACTTGAAAGTAAATTCTGATTTTCTTTCTAAGGAAAATGCCTTTTTGAAAGAAGATGTTTCTAATATCACAAAATTTTTTTCAAAAGGATCTGAGAAGTTGGAGAAAATTCTTTCTATATAAAGACCTAATTTTAATAAATCTGGTTTGGGTATGACTTCAGAAACTATTCCTTCAATTGATTTTTCCAAAGTTAAAGAAAGAATTAAACAAAGACCTACAAAGGCATTTTACAGAAATCATTTTCAAAAGGTCTTTGTAAAACCTGTTAGCTGAAGTGCTATCAAATACTTAAAGTGTAACAGCTTAGAACATTTTAAGAAAGGATGTCCCAAGGTCTGGAGACCTGTTATGAAGGATTGGGTAAAGACTGTTTTCAACACTAACTCTCCTAGACTCAAGAAAATATGGGTACCAAAGAAAGCTTGAGTTCTTCTTTTGATCACAGGTACTATTAAGAAGAAGATCAAATGGTATTTGGATAGTGGTTGCTCAAGGCACATCGGGCCACATGATAAGAGATTCAAGTTGCTTTACAAAACTTGTTCAAATGAATGGTGGAAAAGTTTCTTTTGGTGGGAACATCAAATGAAGAATTGTAGGTTGTGGAACTGTGAAGATTGGAAGTTTGACTATCCACAATGTCTCCTTGGTGGAAAGTCTGAATTACAATCTACTTAGCATAAGTCAACTTTGCGATACTAGATTCAAAATAAATTTCCAAGAAGGCATTTATTCAGGAACGAGTAAAGATCTCTCTTAATCTTTCACTAGACAAAGGCATGTGAATATTTACCTTATGGATATAAAACTAGAAAGCTCTCAGTGTCTTATATCCATTTAAGATGAAGCAAATCTTTGGCATCGAAAACTTGGCCATGTTAACATGAAGCAGATTGCCAAGATTTCTTCCGAGAAGCTTTTTCGTGGTTTTCCTAACCTGACTTATCAAAAGTTTGAATTATGCACTCCATGTGTTTTGGGAAAACATGTTAGAAGTTCATTTACACCTATAAATCAAGTTTCTACTAATCGAGCTTTACAGCTTCTACACATGGACCTCTTTGGACCAACCATAACTCAAAGTATTGGTAGGAAGAGATACTGCTTAGTAATTGTGGATGATTACTATTGCTTTACTTGGTTTTATTTTCTAGCAAATAAGTTTGAAGCCTTCTCTCACTTCTCAAAGTTTGCCAAGAAGGTTCAAAATGAAAAAATGATATGCTATTTTGAGCATATGAACAAATCATGGAAGAGAGTTCGAAAATCAAGACTTTGCGAAGTTTTGTGATAAATTTGGTTTGCAGCATGTTTTCTCTTCTCCATACACTTTAAAACAAAATGAGGTTGTGGAAAGAAAGAATAGATCCTTGCAGGAAATGGCAAAAACCCTCTTAATTGAGAGCAAAATTTCTTCTCAATTTTGGGCTGAAGTAGTTTCTATAGCTTGCTATATCATCAACAACGTGTTCTTGAGACCCATTCTAGAGAAAAATCCTTATAAAGTATTTAAAAAGAAGCCAAATGTTTCTTACTTCCATGTGTTTGGCTGTAAGTGTTATGTTTTGAAAAATGCAAATGATCGAACTGGGAAGTTTGAAGAAATATCAGACGAAGGAATTTTCCTTGGCTACTCAAACTCAAGCAAAGCATACAAAGTTTTCAACAAGAAGACTCAATCTGTGGAAGAATCTATGAACATCAAGTTTCAAGATTCTATGTAGAATCAACTGGATCAGACTCAACTTGAAGAATCTGAACCTACTCCAAACTTTATAAAGTCTACTTCCCCCAAAGTGGTTTAGACTTCTAGAGATCAGCAACAAGCAGAACTAGAATATTCAACTAAAGCAGATAATTAGTAGACTCTCAGACCAACTAGCAATTGTAAGCATAAGTCAATTCATCCCAATGAACTTATCATTGGCAACATTGATGAAGAAATTCGCACCAGATCCAAAAGGTGAGAAGAGTTTAGTGCTTTAGCACTTGTTTCTGAGATAGAACCCAAAAGTGTAGAAGAAGCCCTGTCTGATGAAAGCTGGATCTAAGCTATGCAAGAAGAGCTTAGACAGTTCAGCATCAACGATGTTTGGGAGTTAATTTCTAAACCTAAAGGTAAGTCTATTATCAGGACTAAATGGGTTTTCAGGAACAAGGTGGACGAGAAAGGTAAAGTGGTCAAGAACAAAGCAAGACTCATGGCAAAATGATATACGCAAGAAAAAATGGATAGATTATGATGAAATCTATGCACCAATAGCGATGTTAGAAGTAATTAGATTATTACTTGCTTTTTTTTGCTATAAAGATTTCAAGTTATTCCAAATGGATGTAAAGAGTGCCTTTCTAAATGGATTCATCCAAGAAGAAGTCTATGTGGAACAACTGCCAAGATTTGAAGATCCAAGAAAACGAGACTCAGTCTAAGATTGAAAAAGGCCTTGTATGGATTGAAGCAAGCACCTCGAGCCTCGTATAAAAGGTTAAGTAAATTCCTAACCCAAAATGGTTTTGTTAAATGAAAGGTAGATGCTACTTTGTTCATAAAAAGAGAAGGTAAAGATTTTATGCTAGTTCAAATTTATATTGATGATATTATCTTTGGATCCCCTAATGAAAATCTATGCAAGAAATTCTCTAGATATATGTAGGATGAATTTGAGATGAGTATGATGAGTGAGTTAACTTTTTTTCTAGGATTACAAGTTAGACAATCGAAGAAAGGTATCTTTGTTCACCAAGAGAAGTATGTAAAAGATGTTATCAAGAAATTCGGATTAGAGAATTGCAAAACGACAAAGACACCAATGTCAAGTTCTTTGAAGTTGGACAAAGATGGATGAGGAAAGAAAATAAACCAGAAGCTTTATAAGAGCATTATTGATTCACTTCTTTACCTTATTGCATCTAGACCTGACATTTTGTTTAGTGTTTACATCTATGCTAGATTCCAATTAGATCCCAATTAGATCCCAAAGAATCTCATTTAAGTGTTGCAAAATGCATAATCAAATACGTTGCAACTACTCCAAAGCTAGGTATGTGGTATCCCAAAAGATGAGACTTTACTCTTCTTGAATATTCAAACGCAGACTTAGCAGGTTGCAAAGTCGATAGAAAGAGTATTTCAGGTACTTGTCAACTTGTGGGCAGCATGCTGGTGTCTTGATTCTTAAGGAAGCAAAGTACTATAGTTCTATCAACAACAGAAGTAGAGTATGTGACTCTTGGGAGCTGTTATTCCCAAATTTTGTGGATAAGACAACAGCTAAGAAATTTTGGAATTGAAGAATGGTGCATTGAGATTAAATGTGACAACACCAGTGCCATTAATCTCATGAAGAATCCAATTCTTCATTCATGGGCAAAGCATATAGAGATTCGACACCATTTCATAAAAGATCATGTTCAAAATGGAGAAATTATGATTTAGTTCATTGACTCGAAAAATCAGTTGGCTGACATATTTATAAAGCCATTGGGGAAAAATCTATTTGAGTTTATTCGCACTAGACTGAATATTATATCTTCTACCAATTAAAGTCTGAAGTTGGTCAGACTCATAATGTCCAGAAATTACTTTAGTAAGTTAATATCTCTTTAATACAGGTAATTTAATTTTAATATGAAGAATTTGAAAAGGTATGTTGATATTTGAATTATTGCTTGCCTATTTTTAAATCATGTTTTTCGAATTTTCGAATTTTTGGCAGTTTTTTTTTTTTTTTGAAAAAGGTAGTTTTCCTTTTTCCTTATGACGGTTCGTTTACCCCGTTTTACTTTCTTTAAATATCATCAAGTCTTTCTTCTTCATTTATGATTTCTCAAATCCTAGAATACAAAATCTCTACTCTCTCATTTCTACTCTCAAGTTTACTCTCTAAGTTTTCATCTTTTTCACTCGAATGTGTTTGAGAAATCCTCCTCGACTGTGAAGATGTTTTTCCAAAGGAAGTCGTATTGGATCTCAAGTAGGGGACCATAGAATATGCCTGATGGTCTTACACATTTTGATTTGATTGAGGAAGAAGATTCTCCACAACAACATTCTCCACAGCGTGCCACTCAAAACCCTCCGCGCCAACGAGTAGAAGAGGAAATCGTGGAAGATGTCAAACCTGTAAGGACGTTAAAACCCCACTTTCTTTTTAAACTCTACAATCAATTGAAGCAGGGTGGTACTGCTATGACCTTTATTGATGAATTTCTAAAAGAAAGAGGTTACAAGAATGAGACTCTGCATTTACGATCAAGGGAAAGGTTAGGCATAGCGCCTAATGGAACGGTAGACAAGATGTTTGCTAATTTTCTGTTGATCCTCGTTTGAGTTCTTTTAATCAGTTGGAGGTCAAGGATGATGATGAGAGAATGTACACAAATTTTCAGCCTAGAATGGGCATTGCTGCTGAAGTGCGTGGTGATGGAATGAGTTTGTTTTGTTTTAAGGATCACAGGAAGACTTACTCAAAATTGCTGAAAAGAGGGGTGATGAACCCTCGAATGGTCGACTTTGATTTCTTGGATTTAATATAGGTGAACTTGAGGGAGAAGCTGACTCTCCTTCAACTTGAAAAATTTTGCTCAGAGACTTTTGTTGCTTATCCTAAGTTAACTGCATATTTCTATTCAAACTTGTCTTTTCTTAACGTGAATATATTTCGTTTTACTGTGAGGGAGAAAGAGTATGTTGTGGATGTAGACACATTGGCCGATGTTATTGGTGTGGAAAGAGGTGGTTTTCAACCAATAAATGTGTATGTTGGTCATTCAACAAGTTTTCTTGTTAGGGATAAACTTTCTGAAAGAAGCATTACCTATTCCAAGATGTCAGCCTCAAACATTTTGCCGCACAAAGTCGTGATCAACAACATTCGACCAAAGTCAACCTCAAAAGCGGATGTCTCTCGTTCTGAAGTTAAAGTGATGTTTGCTATTAGTAATGGAATGAAGTGCTCTCTGCCACACACAATCCTGATACATATGTACAGGATTGTTGTGAAAGATAAGGGACAACTCCCTTACTTAGCACTGGTCACTCAATTGTTCAAACACTTTAATATTCAGTTTCCAGCCTCTCTCTCTATGTTAAAACTATTGCTCCTATGGTTATAGGATTGAAGATGGTGCACAATATGAGGTTAAAGGAACTAAACAAGGCCTTAGAGCACTTGAAGGAAAAGTCCCTCAGCAAAACCAAACAAGAGTCTATTGCAAAGAAAAGGAAATGCAAGGAACCTATGCGTGAACCTATAAAGAAGAGAAGATCTCTTATCCTACAAGACGAATAGAATGAGGATGATCCTACTCTCTCTGCATTTGCCTTGAAAAATCTTCGGAGTTTTGTCAGTTTTGAGCAGAAACAAGACAGAGAAGAAAGAGAAACACGAGAAACAGAGTAAAGAAAAGAAGGAAGAGAAGATAGTTAAAGAAAAGAAGCCAGAGAAGAAGGGAGAATAATTAAAGAGGAAGAGGGTCAGGATAACTCTATTGAACTAACTTTTGCAATTTCCTTATTTGAGAATTCAGAGAAGACAATGAGTGGAATTGTTGGAGATCGAACAGAAAAAGCATATCACTCTAGTGCTGAAACTAAGAAGGAACAAGAAGGAGAAATCCCTTCTCCACTTGTAGGCATCAAAACAGGGGGAGTTCGTGTGGACACAAGGATTTCTTTTAAGCACTTTACCGGTGATGATGTCAATAGATCTCCTGTTGATCCAGAGGACGTCTATGCTTCATAGTTCCCTAAAGTTGACATTGAGGAATCTTCTCCTAGTCATGGTGTTCAACAAGCTGAAGTTCCCTCATCTATCAACACTCCATAAACTAAATGTGCTGAGGCTAGTGCTTAAATAGCAACTTCTGCAGACTTTCAAAGGTTGCTAGAGCTCCTTCTAAAGTTGAAAGCCCAGCAATATGGCATGGAGTGTGAAATTTAGAACCTCCAATTTGCATTGAAATCTACTTCAATTTGTCTTCACAAGCAGGTATAGGACCTTAAGCTTCAAGTTCAAGAGACTGCCAAGGGTGAAGAAATTGAGAAGTTGAAGGAGTCAATGAGAAAGCTGGAGGAGATAGCTCAGTCTAGGGGGATTTCCAATTCGTTTGCGTTCCCAAACACTCTTGATTTCTTTGAACTTTTATCCTTCTCCACCTTCTCCACTTTTTGTTGCTGACAAAAAGGAGGAGAATGTGCATATTTAACTTTTGTTTGACTTATCTTTTGACTAATCTTTTAAACTTTTATGTTGAACCTTGTTGAACTATTATTCTGTTTGACTTTGTTTGACATTGACACTTGTAACAACTTACTTTTGTGGTGATGATGTGGTAATTATGGATGTATTGTTGTTTAATTCTTGATATTTCTCTTATCTTTTCAAGATTAACATGTTTTCTGTGGTTGCAGAATCGATACTATCCAGATCCTAATGAATTTTTTTATATATAAGATATCGTGAATTGTTTAAAAGTTGTTTTGCAGATCAAAAGTTCTTAAATTTATAGGAAAGTTTTGTCACCATATAAAAATGGAGAGATTGCTAGAGAAAATTCCTTTACTTTTTTGAAGTTGACAAAATCTTTTCAAAGTCTAGTCTGAAGACTTCCGGATTTAATGTCAAAGTCTGAAGATCGCAAGACTTTAGGATTTTTAAAGTCTGCACAGATTGATAGATTTTAGATTGAATGCCACTAAACAATGAAGTCTTATCTAGATGCAAGATTATCTTTATTTCTTCAAGGATTCGATTTGTATGGTGTATGGATGACCTTTTGGTTGGATACAACACCTATATGATTGACTATCTTTATTGGAATCAATTCCGATATTCAAATATTTTGGAAGGCAAGCAAATTTGGAAGGTTTTACTTATGGAAATCAAGATTCTGATTGTATGGGTGAACATGATTGGCGGGCTTTCATCACAAATCTTCAAACGACTCGAGATCCCTTTGATTGATTTTGTCCAACGGGTAGATTGGAAGAATTCACTTGGAAAGTGCCAACGGTTGAGAAGGCATGAAGGAGTATTTAAGACGAACTCTCCAGTTGTTCGAGAGAGTGCATGTGACATCCTGAATTTTAGATTATGATTTCGATTGGATAAGTTGGGCCTTTCATCAACGCGGCTATAGTGCTTTTCTCTGAGATGGCCACCCATGAGATAACTGACTTATCAGGTGAAACCATTAAGGGAATTTAATGCAATAAACTTGAGAATTCGACTAGGAACCGACCGATTGACTATGCTAGTGTGCAAGGGTCACTACGGCACAATTAAAAATCAATTAGAGACCGAAGATAGATCGATTCAATTGAGAAGTGTGATCAAAGTGTGGGTGATTCCACCTGATAGCAAAATTATTGTCGATCGACACTAGATCGATTTTCTTTCGTTTTGGGTACCATGTGTTCGTATTTGAAAACTTGAGATTTTCACAACTACCGAGAGTCGCCAATATGTCGAAGAGGTATGTGTGGTTCGAAAAAAATCGATCACAAGTCAATTGCACCAAAAATTCCTAAAAGCTACTTGGTAGGTTAAGTCACACTAAATTAGCGTTTGATTGAAATTAACTGCAAATTTGAATTTGATTTCAGAAATTGAAAGTTTTGTTGTGTCATGAATCATTTTAAGAGCGTTGACTCATCTTTCAAGGAATTTTCAGCAAGTTCGAGATTTTTACGGAAAATCATTTTGGACGTTTCGGAAAACAAACAGAAATTCATATTAGCCAATTTGAAGAGATTTTTGATATCTGGCGTGAGTGAATTAGTGACAAGAAATTTTGTGGGCTCTTTCCACATCAAATCGGACCTCAATCGAAGAAATTTGTTCAAAAATTGGACTCCGAGAAAAAGAAAATAGAATTCGGAATTGAGGAAAATTTAGAGGTATGAGGGATTGGTTTATTTTGATCCTCAATTGGACTTCAAATTGTGCAAGTTGGTGAAGAAATTGGTCCTAGAATGATCAATTGACAAAGTTGTTTTGAAGTTGATCAAGAGTATAATTTTGGTTTTATTCTATTTTCTTTTTTTTTTCTCTTGGTCCCACGCCCTCCACACATACACCCCCCCTTTGGCCGCATTTCCCCCTCCTCTCTCTCTCTCTCTCTGGTCACACACACATTTTTTTTCCCTCTCAACCGACCAAGCACTGCTGTTGGTCTTCTTTTAGCCTTTTCCCTTAGACTTTGGCTTGTTCTTATCTTTGAATTTCTGCTTTTATGTCTTCAGTGGTCTTCTCTTTGGCCCCGCTGGCATCGACAATTTCCCCTCCCCTGTCTCTTTTGGTTTGTTGCTTTTGTCGTTGTTCATTGCACATCCACTGCCCCACAAAAACCCTCGCCTAATTGATGCTATCTTCCTCACGTGCACCCGTCGAATCTCCTCCTTTCAGCCAAGAAGAAATTGGCCCGCCTTCGCTCCACCTGAGCTGCTTTTATCCATATGCTTTGGCCTACTTTCGAAGCCCATTCAACAGCCTGTTCCAACAAATTCAGCAGCTCGTTCTAGCCCATCTAGTAGCTTCAACTTGGCCCGGTTCATGGCTGTTTCAGCTGCGGCGTACACCCCCACCCACAGTGGTTGATTCTAGCCCAAGCCGTGCCCGAATCAACCCTCGTTGCAGCACTTTGGGCCCAATTTCTGAAGCAATTTCTAGCAAGGGTTGTGGGCCTTGTATAGCCATTTTCGAGCTTGTCCCAGCCCCGCTTGGTGGTCTCGCTTTGGATGTTGTCATTCCTTGTCGCGACCTCATCGTTTTGATCTGAGCGGATCCTTAATCAGGTGAGTTTAATTCACTAATCCTCGCTTAGTAGGTTAATGATGCTTAATGGTTGATTAGTTTGGGTTAAACATAAATTGAGTGGTTAGTTAGATTAGATTAGTGAATTTAATTAATTACCGATGCACGTTAGGTGGATAGTTAGTGCAATTAGAGCTTAGACAAACTCTAGTATTTATCTAGAGTTATTTGGAAATTTCCAGGTCCGTCTTGGCGTTTAATTAGGCTTTACGGGCCTAAGTTGCTATTTATTGCATTTATTAATTAATTTTTGTAATTATTTAATTATTTATTTTATGGAAATTGGAACGGGATAGCCGGTGACCGGAATTTCGTGCTAATTGCAGTGGTGCATTCCGTTTATTTAATTGACTACTGGTTTGTGAAAATTGAAGGTGATTTGTGGTTGGGGATATTTTATCCCAAATTTTATTTAATTTCAGTAATTAATTGGAAAATAACCGAGCATCGGTTTACAACGCCAAAAATATTTTGGTGGACCATATAAACTAGTGGAATGTTCTAAAATGAAAATATTTTATTTTGGCCAAGGTTGATCGTGTACCCACACACGGCTATTTTTATCATGTATGATAAAATTATGAATTGATTAGATAATCGGCATGGTATATTATATCAACCTACAGGCTTTGATATGTCAGCTTTAGGCGAGTGGTATACCATGGGGTCAGCTTCTGGTGAGCGTCATTAGTATACCATATTTGCCTATGCGCTTCGATATATTAGCTTTGGGCGAGTGATATACCATATTATCAGCTTTGGGCGAACAATAAATTATCAGCTTCGGCGAACAATAAATTATCAGCTTTAGGTGAGCATTATTAGTATACTATATTGGCTTGGGGGCCCTAATATATTAGCTTTGAGCGAGCAGTATACTATATTATCAGTTTTTGGTGAGCTATACTATCTATCTTTAGCTTTGGGTGAGCAATCTTGATTTGATAGGACCTTACATATAATATTGAGTATACCAGCCAAGGGAAGGTCATGATGACATAGAATCAGCTAAGTCGATTGATTGTTGATTCGATCTAATTGAATGATTTGATTGGTTGGTATGACTCGATGATATTATGAATTGTATTGACTTATAGGAAGGAAATCGAGGCTAAGGTAAGTCCTCTATCTTGTATTTGAGCATAGGTAGCCCTCATGGCATATTTTCTTCCTAGTCGGATCTTAGGGGGTTGAATTTGCTGAAACGTCGTCTCACCCCGTTGTGGGATAACGTTTTCAGGTTCATAGATGTCGATTCCCTAGGGGCATCTTGGTCGTCTTGTGAGAGTGACCAAGCAGGTCTCTATTTTCCCTGATCCTAGAGGTGTTTGGATTTATGAGCTAGTTGTAACCACAATTTGGGTTGAAGAGGTCCCACACTAGGAAATACCCAATCGATTCAGAGCTTGGTTTCGTACCACTCCCTATGGTGTTAGGCTAGGTCCCTTTAGGGGTTTTGATATCCCTGCTGAGGTGATTGATGCTGCTTGGGACGAGGATCCCTCTTGATGGTGTAGTGGAGGACTCATCGTCTCGCTCGGATCGCGTGGGCTCTAAAGGATCAGCAAACGAGTATGAATAGTTGGTCATAGGACAACTAGTTTTGAGAATCAACCTTTTTGTAGACTTTGTAAATATTAGCTAGTAATGTAAATGAATTAGTCTGATATGTATAAATGTGTAGTTTGGTTTCTGATAATTAGTGGTCCTGCTTTTTTATTCCATCATGTTGTTATTTGAGGATTTATTTATTTGCTTCCACATGTGCATTAAAAAGAATGGGTCAGCGATGCATCCTAGGACGTCACTAATTAATTGACTAAGGAGGGATGGGCACGTGCTTGGAGGATCGGGGCGTCACAGTGCATGAAAAAAAAATTTCAAAGTCTGAAACTTCCTAGTTCTTTGTTATTTTATTCACTGAGCTCAAAGTTGTATACAAAAGAGAGAGAAACTCATAGTGAGACTTTGTAAGAGACCAATAGAGACTCTTCACTGTGAAGTCGAGATCACAACACTGTAAAATCTCTTTTGTTTTTTAGTGAAATCCAGCCAGTGGACTGTCAGAGCAGGAGAGTGGACATAGGCTTGATCTAAGCTGAACCACTATAAATCTTGTGTTCTTATTCTCTTCCTTGAACTCCTTTATTTTGTTCATAGTTATATCTAACGGCCATATTCATAGTTTATCATTTTCGAAAAGTAAACTATTTCCACTGTTTGTTGCGAAAAATTGTGTTCACACCTATTCATCCCCTGTTCACACCTATTCATCCCCCTATAGGTGTTCACACTACCCCTTTCAACAAACTCTTTTAAATTATTATCAAACTCAATTAAAGTAATTTCTAGCTATTCACAATTAAATTATCAACTAATTTAGCATTTTGAACTCCTATTTGAGTTACTTACCAAATTTTATTTACATTTCTTGCAACAGCTTATGTTTGCTAACTACTAAATAAATTATCAATCTTTATCTATTATGACTTATAAAAGTTTTTCCAATTAAATCACCAATTAATTTTGACTTACCAACTCTCGTTTCAGTTGCTTACTAGCATTTACTTATTTTCTAAAATTTACTATTTTCTTATCAAGTTGCCATTTTTATAGGCCTTAGTCATTAGCTTTTCATATATAGACTCTCTTTAGTCATTAACAATCTCAATAGAGTAATTATCAATTTTTCACTAAACAGTTATCCAACTCTTATTATAGTTATTTATCAAAGCCTATTTGGTTTTCTAACTTTAGATTACCAACTTCTCTTACTTTAGCCAAAAAAAAAAAAGTTCTCTTTGTATGGACTTTTATTTTACCTTTTATAGCGATGTTTTAAGTTTACCCATGAAATTGAATTACCAACCTTTCCGTGGGACTTATCAATTCTCTCTTAATAAGTTACCATTTAGTTGTTAGTTATTAAACTCATTTGAGTTGCTTACCAATATTTATTTAGTTTTTTTTTAATTTACCAAATTATCATTTGAGTTATCACTTTCGTATTAGACTGAAAACATGCACACAGACATGTTCCAAACAAAATATCGGGTTTATATGCTATTACGTATAGTAATGACCCAATCATACTTCTATACAACTTGGAGTTAATAGATATACCATTTTCATCCTCATCAAGCTTGATAGTAGAGGACATTGGTGTTTCAACCTTTTTGCTATATTCCAATCCAAATTTCTTTTCTAATTTTTTGACATACTTTTCTTGGTGAATGAAAGTGTCACCCTTTGTTTGCTTGATTTGTGAACTAAGAAGATGATTTTTCCAATTAAGTTCATTTTGAATTTTCTTTTCATGATGCTTGCAAAGTCCTTGCACAAAAATTCATTAGTGGATCCAAATATCTTGTCATCATCAACATAAATTTAAATAAGTAGTAGATCCTTACTTTTTTTTTATAAGAGTTATATATACCTTATCTTTCTTGAAATCATGTTTGACCATAAATATGTTTATCCTATTATACTAGGCTATTGATACTTGTTTGAGTCCCTTGAATGCCTTCTTCAATTGATGAACACCTTCAGATTTATTTGGGTCTTCAAAACCTAGGAGTTGCTTAACAAAAATGTTTTCCTTGATATATCCATTTAAAAATGCACTCTTCACATAAATTCAAGGAGCTATACAAGTCAATAGGCTACCGACCTATTTTAGAGTAGTGTCTAAATGTTGTTGGAGAGGACATGAATGAATAGCTGGTAGCAAAAGTCACCCTCCAAGAAATTGAGGATGTTGTCTTTCAATTGGGTGCATCAAAAGCCCTCGGACCGGGTGGGATTAATGGACTTTTTTAATTATCATCACTGGGGAGATAACCAATCAGATTTGCTATAGCTTGTTAAAAACTTCATGAGTTATTGGTGCCTTACTTCTTGAATTGAACAAGACCCTCATCACCCTCGTTCCTAAGGTCCCAAACCTAGAGAACCTTTCCTAATACCATCCTATTAGTGTTTGCATCTTTGCATACAAGACTATCTTGAAAATTCTAGCCAATCGCTTGAAACCTTGGTTGCCCCAATTGATTGAGGAGGAGCAAAGTGCTTCTATTGCTGGGAGGCAAATTCAAGACTACATATTGGTGGTATTAGAAGTGTCACAACAGCTTCGTATCAAGAAGAGAAAGAAAAAATTCCAAGCCATTTTGAAGCTTGACACGCAGAAGTCCTATGACTAAGAGTTTGAGACAAAACATGGCCTGAGAGTTGCATGTCTTGGAAATAGACAAAAGAGAGAAGTATCTTGGCATTTTGTGGGATTGGGGTGTTTCAAAGAAAGAAATGTTTGTATGGATCCTAACTAGAGTGGATAAGAAGTTACAAGGGTGGAAATAAAATTTGTTATCAAAGGCAAGGAAAGAAATCCTTCTAAAAGCTATGGTCCAAGCTACATATGTCAATTTTCAAAATCCCTTTTCCATATGCTGAGCTATAGAAGAGAAAATTGCTGATTTTTAGTGGAAAATGGGGAGTCAAAGGCAGGTATTCATTGGAGAAGTTAGGATTCGCTCAAGACTAGAAATGATAGAGGGGAACTAGGTTTTAGGGACTTAATCACAATCAATAGAGCTATGCTAAGCAAGCAAGCTTGGTGAGTTTTTCAACTCTTATAGCTCTTTGGAGTAAAACATTGAAAGAATTTTGGCATACATGAATAGGAAATAGACCATCTTGGGGCTGGCAAAGTTTACTCACCTAAAGGGAAGCTATTTCAAAGTCGGCTTTATGGTTAGTTAGCAATGGGGAATCAATAACAATCATAGAAGATAAAATGGATTTCATTAAGAGTGATAGGATGCCCATAAAATATTGATGAGCCAAGATTTGTTATAGATGTCACAAATAAACATGGCTCATCATAGGATGAACAATTAATCCGTCACCGGTTCAATGACAGTATGGTGAAGGAGATACTTTCCATCCCTTTACCAATTGTTATTGAGTTAAATAAATTAATTTAGACAAGGACAAAGTCAAGCGTTTATATAATGAAAGATATCTACCACCTCTTACGAGCAGCCTCAACCACAACAAATACACAACAACCATCCTCCTCTTATCAAACCCCAACTAAACTCTGAGAAACATTTGGCAACTAAATATCCCCCTCCCCCCCCCCTGAAAACTGAGAATATGCTCTAAAATGCACTATCCACAAAAAAAAAAAAAAAAAAAAATTTACTCAAAAGAAAGATCATACCTGATCCTATATGCCCTCTATGCTCGCAAAACCGTGAAACGACTAAACATTTGTTCCTCCTTTGCCCTTGGACAAATGAAGTTTCATTTGACCTGCAAGTAAACATCAAAGGGTCGAGCTACGAATTGATTAGAATTAAATAGTGGATCTTAAACTATAGAAGCTCACAATTAGCGTAGCTAGATCTGGAGTTTGTCATGGTGCTCCTATGACAAATATGGAAGGCACGAAACGATTTCGTCTTTAGGGGAGGAAATCAAATCCAAGATGGGTGATCTTCGAAGCCCTTGCCATGAATGACAATATTTCTCGTTGGGGCTCAAAATTATCTAGTAAAGAAAAGAGAGGAAAGACCTTACTAAGATCATGGACTCCACTAAGCATTGGTACCCATAAAATCAACTTAGATGGCTCATTCATGAAGGGTGAAACAATTGGCACCATCTTGTGGGTGTGCCAAGGCTCCACTGGGAGGTTCACCAACGGCCATGCTAGCTTTGTCTAGGCTTGCTTAGTTCCTCATGCCAAAACCCTCGCACTACTCTAAGCAATGAAATGGGCGTCCTCCCATGGGTTCGTTGGAGTGATAGTGGAGTTTGACTGTTTAACTCTTGTAAGAACACTTCAAGTAGCCAATCAATTACCCTAGGATGTCCATGTTTTTATCAAGGAGTGCCACCAGCTTCTTATCAGTATTCAAGGTCTTCAAGAGGCCCATTGCTTGTGGACCCAAAATAAAGTTGCGGATTGGGTGGTCAAAGCCCAAATCCAAAGTATCCTCCCTTCTAATTAGGTCTCTAACTCACCTCAAGCCCCTTGGAATTTATGATGCTTTGAAGCTCAGTTGATGCATCTATCCACTTTTGATTATGAATGATGAATGAAGCTCGTTTCTTTGACCAAAAAAGAAACACCCATTCAATTAAGTTTGAAGTCATAGAAACTGGCATAAGTTAGTAAAAGTCGTATTGCTTCCAGTCTAGCAATAGGAGCAAATGTTTTGTTGAAGTCAATACCTTCCCCCTGTATGTAGCCTTTCGCCACTAATCTTGCTTTGTTGCAAATTACATCACCTTTGTCATCAAGTTTATTTTTGAACACCCATTTTGTATCGATGATAGGTTGATATGAGAGTCTTAGTGCTAATTCCCATACTTTATTGACTTTGAATTGATACAATTCTTCTTGCCTAGCTCCAATCAACTTTAATAAAAAAAAAACATCTTCTTCAATTCTTTTAGATTCTAGTTGAGAGATTAGAGCAAGGGAGTTCATAAGATTTTTGAGTGATAAATTGGTCTTGATCAATTCATCTAGTTTCCCAATGATTTGTTCCTTTGGATGCTCTGTCTTGAATCTCCAACCCTGGGGAATTTATTTTATTGAGAAAAATTAGCAATATGTTGTTGTTATGGTTGTTTATTGCCAGTTGGTGCAGATATTTGTATGATTCCTTAGCAATCATCTAGTTAAATTCCTTGTTGATTATTCTTGAATTCCACATTTATGGACTCTTCTATTTCCTATGAATCTTTATCAAACGCTTGATAAGTTTTATTGATGGTTGAGTATTTAAGGAAACTACCTTTACTTGCCATTGCGTCAAATTTTTCCAATGTTATCATTTGCTTGAGAATGAAATATTTGCATTAAAAAACAAGGAAGTATAATATATTGGGCTTTTTTTCTTTGAAGATCTCATAAAGAATCTTTTCTATCAGTGGTTTTAACAATACTTTGTTCAATGTATAACACTTGGTAGCAACAACTTCTGCCTAGAAGTAAGTGGGAACAATACTTTGAACTATTATGGTTCTTGCCATTTCCTGTAATGAATGATTTCTTCTTTTAGCAACGCCATCTTATTGTGGAGTGTAGGCTGTGGAAAAGTTATGTTCTAGTCTATTTTCATCAAAATATTTGACAAAGCTTAGATTTACGAATTTTGTCAAGGTTAGTTCTCATTGTTGTGATGTTGTATCCTTTTTCATTCTGGATCTTTTGAGCGAATTATGTTTGTGAGCTTAAAACATCGTTCTTATAAATCGTGAATCATCATCAACAATCACCAACTAATATCTTCTTCCTCCTAAACTCATGGTTTTTGTTGATCGAAACTAGTCTATGTGTAATAGCTACAAAGATCTATTAATAGCAATGGCATTTACTAACCTAATTGAAGATCTAACCCACTTTCCAAAAATGTATGCTTCGTAAGAGTCGCATTTGTTGTTGTTGATCTTTGGTGGACCATGGACTAGGTCTTTTGAAGACATTGGAAATTCGCTTTGCACTGATGTGACCTAATAACTTGTGCAAGAGATCACATTCATCTTTCATAGACATAAGACATTGGTCCTCATCAAGATTTACATTGAGTAAATAAATGTTGTCATACCTTTTATTTATAAAAGATTGTGACTTATCTTGACTCATGCCAACGTACTTACCTTCCTCAAAATTGATATCCCTTGATACACAATTAACCAATACTTACATAACATTGTGATTCAAGTCTTTAACAAGTGAAACATCTTCAATGATCGGATTCCTTAACTTGATGTTTCCTTTACCAATCACCCTTCCTTTGTCCTTTCCTCCGAAGGTGATAGTGTCTTCATCTACAATAATGAAATTTACAAACTCGGTGCTATCTCCAGTCATGTATCTTGAATAGCCACTATCTCGATACCTTGTATTTTTCTTCAAGATCATTTGCAATCAAGAAAATTCTCATGTTTTTCTTTGGTATCCACGTAAATTTGGGTCCTTTCTTCTTAGGCTTTGATTCAGTTTTAAATCTATTGTGGATCTTTTTGGGTTTCGACTGCTCCTTTGGACAATCTTGCTAGAAATGACCATTTTCATTGTAGTTTGAGCATTCAAGAAATTGCATGTCAATAGATTTTGTGAAGTGTATTGCATAATGACTCTTATAGAAATGTACAAGAGGTTTTTGTTTTGATCTTTCTTTGATTTTTGGAAATGGATTCTTCTTAGTGTCACTTTCCTCATTTCCCAAATCACATTTCTTGTATTGAAAAATTTGAATTGAGAAAATCTGATTTAAAGTCTTTGAACTGATAAAAAAAACTTGGTGCTGATTTTTGAAATCTTTTCCTTAAGACTGCCATTTTCAACTTTAGAGGCTTCAAGATCTCTTGTTTAGAGATCATGTTTCTATTTCAAGTTGACAAGAGCAATTTCTAAGCAAGATTTTCTGTAGTGAGATCAAGAACATTTTTCTTAATTCTTTTTATAGCCCTTTTGTGTTCCTTAAACATTCCCTTTAAAATATCCCACAACTCTTCATAAGTAATTTCGAAATTGTTTACCTCATTTTCTTCTTCATGGCCAGAGTCGGCCATTAGGTGAATATTTGCTTCCTCCTCATCACAAGATTCACATTCAGTGTCATTCCATGATTTCCTGCTTTCATAATATACTATATCCATACCTTTGGATTCTTCTTTGCTTTTGTATGGCTTTCTATCATTTGAGTAGTTCATTTGGTGTTTTCCTCTAAGTTTCCTCCTTTCTTTATGAAGCACTTGAATCTTCTAGTCAATAGTGCTTTATTTTCATTATTCTTTTTTTCCATCTAATAAAAAATTTGTTCTCCTATATCATCATGGTCAGCTTTGAATGCTATGCCTTTCTTACCTTTGAATTGCTTTCCTCATTCAAGTATTTTACTGCATAAAACATGAACGTTCCAATCAGCTCATCCATTATGATTGGCCATATCCTCATTGTTTCTCATACTAAAGTCTTCACGTTGCTCCATTCCTTTGGCAATGCTCTCAACAGCTTGTTTACCTTTTCGACATAAGTGTATATGTTTCCTTGATTTGCTAGGCCATTTACTATCTTGGTGAATCTAGTGAACAGTTGTGTCACTCTTATAATTAATAGCCACAAGTCAGGTTGGATTGCATTAGTAATATACTCAACAAGTAACAAACGGCGAGTACTAATCCTTTTTCTGATGATAGATCACAATATTAGGATTCAGCTACTACACTTAATCTTGTACACTTGATCTTTTACACAATTATAAAGCAGCAAGAATACATCACAAAAATTAATAGATGAATAAAAGCTTTTAGCTTCGAACATAGCTTTTAGCATATCTCAGAGTTTTGTAATGCACATGTCTCTGACATTTTAGCTTTTAAAGATCTTCTTTTATATAACAATTTTCAATCTTCCCATTGGAGATGTCTTAGAGAAGCAAAAGCTGCTAGATAACCATTGGTACTTTGCCCACACAGTTCTTTTATAGAACATTTGCAGGCTACTCGAAATAGCTACTACTACTATCCTATCACTGTGGCTCTAATAGGTTTGTTAGACAACTTGTTTTAGTATTCTATGTTTGACTTTCGGTGTTTTTTTTTTTTTTTTTTTTTGTGCATGTCCACCTTACAACTATTATTATTAAGAGTTAACAAATATACTCAATTGATTGATGTTATAACATCATCAATGATATGTTATTTTTGGGATAAGTACATTAGAAGTGCCAAAAATTGTGTATGGTGCTTACTTTAGTACCAAAGTTTTCATCGGCTTACTTAAGTGCTAAATCAGAAGAAAAACAATCATTTTAGTGCCAACGGCAAGAAATTCCTGCCAAATTGGTTACGTGTCATTTATAATTAAAATTATAATATGACTTGGCAAAATTTTTAAAAAATTCAATTCTCGTGGCATTTCCATGTGGCATGCTTGGCATTGAAGTGATCGTTTTTTAACTACGACTGGATTGAAGTGATCACTTTAAATAAAATTTGACACTTAAATGATCACTATTTACAACTTGTAGAAGACATCATTTAGGGGTTATATACTGACTAGGCATGTCGGCGAGCCACATAGGATTGAGAAATTAATAAATAGTCACGTTAGATTTCTGACAATCCGAACCGTTAAATGATATTTTTTTTTAAAAAAAAAATAGCACTTAATGATCCAAAAGAAAAAACTAAAGTGAGCGCCGTACACAATTTTTGCACTTCTAGTGTACTTACTCATGATATCTTCAGTACATACACAAGCGTTTTCTTCAACTGATCTTCAAATATGTTGTTGCTTTATGAATATAACAAAATTGACATCTTTCTATTTTACATATATCATCTTTGTTCTTTGCACATTGCCATAACCTCTGCACAACACTATAGTAACTATTGTATTAAAGATAGTTTGGAAATTACAAAAATCACTTAAAAATATTTCTCCAACTGCACAAATATAATCACCATCATATTTGCTCTTGCAATAGTCAAGTTGCACCTTAAACAAATCAAATCTTTTATACCACTATTTAGACGATTGCTTCAAGTAATATGTAGATTTTTCCAATTGACAAACGTAATCTTCCTTACCTTCAAAATGAAAACCCTCCGGTTGGCACATATAGATTTTATCTTCAAGTTCACCTTGCAAGATAGCTGATAGTCCCAATCCCGATTGCTTTGCTTTTAGCATTATTTCCAATTAGAATAACTCACCATTATATCCCTTATATGTGGAGAACCAATCACAATTAGGACATGTGATATGAATAGCCTGAATCAAGAATTTAACAATCATTAAATTTGTCTTTATCATCTACAACCATTAATCAATCTTCGTTTTCTTCTCCAGCAACACTAGCTTAAGCGAGATTTTCATTTCCTTGATTTTGCCTATTTTGGTACTTGTGATTATTCTGCCTTGCATTTCCTTGGTTTTTTGCCAATTCATATTATTTTCTCTTTGCTGCTTTACCTTTAGTTTCAAACAATTTATCCTTATACGCCTCTTAAACTTATAATAGTTGCAAGTCAGATCCTTATGCTTTGATTTTGACCTACTCCTACTGCCATTGTTTTTTCTCAACAAACTTTCCTTTAGCAAGCTAAACCAACCCCATGATCATAATTGCCTTTAAAATTCAACTATGTATATATTTTTTGCTTATTTAGAAGACTAGTCTTGACATCTTCAAGATCCATAGTTTCTCTACTAACAATTAGGGGGAGCAAACAAAAAACTGAATTCATAAGTGAGGAGAGAATTCTTAGGATGCGAGTGTGAATTGTATTAGTCCCAGATCAGTGAATTCGTGTTGTGTAGAGCAATTAATCTTAGTTGGTCCTTAACTCATTAGTTTAAGTTTTTCAAAGAATATGAGTTCAACTGAATATCTTAACAGGCTCGGACTTAAGCTCACTCTTCGTGCTCTCCGCATTGAAAAGTATTGGATTTCTACTACATGTTTATAACAGTCTACATCGCATCTCATGTCTACCTAACTAGAATTCCTACCAACTACATGCTTTGCCACCCCCCATGATGGACGCGAACCCTTTCTATAATACCAAACTAGGCAATTTAAAAATTCAAATAAACCAGCGGATGAGGAAATTACCTAGACGGGCTTCTCGGCTTACACGGTGATCAGGTGGTGTGGCAACCGTGAAAAAGAATTGAGGCAAGTGTCGTTGAGGCGGCAACAGCATTGATGATTAAATCAGCATGAGCCATGAACAAACCAACAGGAACCTCAACAGCAGAGACGAACACTGCAAGGATTGATTTTGGACGACCGGACAACCTGCAAAAGTAAACCAAGGGTCAGCAAAGGCTGATTAGCGGCTGCTAGAAACGCTGCAGCAAACCAGACACGTTGGGGAAGGCGTCGGAACAAACCTCGGAACTCGCCCGATTGGCGCCAAGGACTGCTGGAAGCTTGCTGGCTTGGTGCCAGGGACTGCTGGATCGCAGCAGCAGCTCCGGACAGGGTGCCAGGGCAATAGGCAGTGACGATAGTGCACGACTGTGGGTTGGCAGATGTCCGGGCCGGACTACCGTCCCTGGAACCAACTAGATGTGTCAAGAATCGAACAGGGAAGTGGCTGGTTGATCGGGCTGCAGCAGAGATTCAAGAAGACCGCATGGATGTCGTCTGGATCTTCTCAATTTCCACTTGGCTATGAACTTTATCCACTTTGACGCCCGCAACAAGAGTTCAAATTTTTTTACCCAAAAAAAAAAAAAAAAAAAAAAAACAAGAGTTCAAATATCACCGCTTCAAAATTCAATTTTCCCAACAATCCCAAGTTTTCCTTGGAAGATTAAGTTCATCCGATTTTTCAAATATAAGTTCGAAGTAATTCGACGGTGGATATATATGAATTGATAACGACAGATAACTGTCCAACCGAGTAAATGCGGGGATCAAATCTCGTCATTAAATAAGTCAAGTGTAGAATTTAAACCCCTCCATGGACATGGCCAGCTGACGCTCCTCATTGCGCTCGTGATGGTCCATTTCAACATCATGCGTGGGCCAATCTAAGTAGCATGTGATGCATGATTTAAATAAAATGTAGATATGAACTATACAATTGGTGTTTTTGTTGAGGTGTTGGAAAGATGAAATGGAATATCCAAAAATTTCGGTGCAGCACATAATTACCTAATTTAAATTAGGAAATAAGTTATAATTCTATTCTAAATTAGGAAATTTCCTAAATTACTACCTTTCTCCTAGATATAAAATTCTAAAATAGCAAAGTAATCTATCCTAACATGTAACATGATTTTTTTTTTGTTGTTGTCTTTTTCTTGATAATAAAGTTTACTAAATTAAAAAAGAAAAAGCAATAAATAGATCCATTTTAACAAATATTCAATTTAAACATGGAAATCTCCTATTCAGAATAATGCCTAAAAAGCTCATACGAATCAAATTGAAATCGAATTAATCCAACTTTAGGTAACTGATTATTCAAATCGAGTACAGTTTTAGAAGATCACCTAAATAAGACACTAATGTGACTGGCGTGTGGATTCGCGGCAACAAAAGTTGGCAGTGGCCGGAAAAATTGTCGATGTGCTGAAGGTTTCGCTGGGAGTGGCCTTTGAGGGACCACCGGGGCTGCTGGTCGTGATGGGAACTCACCGGAAATCCTGCGGCAAACTCAGCAAAAGGCGTTGTTGGTCGTAGGAGGCGCTACGGGATGTGGCCGAGACCTGGCTTTCCTCGGTGAGGCCACTGGACCGCCGCCGGAGTACCTGTAAATAAAGATCACGTTGCTGGTGCTACTAGGTTCACCGCCATTACTAGGAAATTGCCGGTGCTGCCGGGCCATCACTGGAAACTGCCAGCGCACGTCGGGAACTGCAGGGGAGTGGCTGGGGTCGCGGCCGAGAGAGCCGTTGGACTGAGGCCGGAGTCGGTTTTTGAACGTCGGAGTGGATGGGGTGTGCCACCGAATGAACTACTTTCTTTGCACTTTTCGCTTTTGACTCTTTGTGCACTCTTTTGACCCTTGTTGTCTCGTCTGTGCAAAGACGTGCCCTTTATTCTCACTTTTTGTTCGGGTCACTTCCTCTTTATACGTGAAGAAATTGGCCCTCTCTTTTGTCTTACTTGTCTCTACTCCAAATTCCTCAAATTTTCTCTCCTTCCGACATGTGTGTTCGTGCCCTTTCACATGGGAAAGGAGTGGTCCCCTGGAGGAAAGGACAGAACTCCTTTTCCCCTTTCACGTGATCGTGCAAATAAAATACCCCAGCCAATCTCTTCAATTTCTCCGAGTTTCCTGTTTCGCTTCCTTTCTCAAATTTGGAATTAATGAAAACCAAAGTTTCCTAACTTGGCGGCTCCGTCTTTGATTTTCGGCCGCTGCGTGATTAATGGGCTTTGGCCGAATCTTCAATTCACGGGCTCACTTCAATTAGTTAGGATAAAGCTCAGAATCTCCCTGCACCACCCCCGTTCACACTAGTGCGATCATATGGGCTTAATGCCATTGGAAAATGCTCTTGATATCTGTACGTAATTTAACTAATATTTTGTTTAGGGGGTTATTGATCGATCCCCAAATCTTACATATAAGATTTTTAGTTTATTTAAAATGTTATTAAGCTATGCAATAAAAGTGTAAGTTTGTGCAACAAATTACTGATTTGCAAATTATAGAAAAGTTGGTCACCCTACAAAAGTGTTCATAAGTTGTCACCAGAAAACAGAAGAAGAAAAAAGTCATTAGTCATTTTTTTTTACCAACACTTACAGATATTTACTTAAGCACGGAACAAATTTCAATTTTTTTTTTTTAATATATATACGGAACAATAGAATGCCAAGGCATGGCGCATCCTAAATTGTTTGGTTCCCCATATAGCATTTTGTTTTAAAAGAAAAACATCATGTAATTAAAAAAATAAAAAAATTGGTACAAACCGTGGCTGCCCTCGTTTGGGAGTCTTTTGTAGTCTTCGTCATGGGCCTTAGAAATTTGTCCTTTATTAAAACTGGTGAGTAGCGATGATTGAGTGATCAATAACACCAATTTTATACGAATATACATTCCTCACACGCGGATAATTCAAAGGAGTATGAGAGATCATTGTGGTTGGGAGTGAGCATGAAGTGGTGTTTTAGGTTCACGAATTAAATTAAGAACAACGCATGAAGCTGTACTGTGCGGAACAGTGACATGTTAATCATGGGATTGATGGGGACCTCGAACCACCTTGAACATTTTTATAATTAGATTGTGGTGGGGGGATGTATTAGCAAATAGGTGCTTGCACTTGTCTTCTTGTCTTGGCAGTTTAGGACAAGCCTTCCCTCCCTGTCATGATGGTGGATGAAATTCTCTCATTCGAGTTGATAGGAACAGACATTGGCTAGACATTAAGACAACTTTCTTTTGGTTATTTTCAGGGTTTATAGATTTTGAGGAAAATTCGTCACTCTCATATTTGCCTCAAGAAGAGTTAAGTTCTATTGCGGCTGAGCCTATCAGGACACAAGACGTGCAGGTGGACCAAGTCGAGGAGGTACAATGTGATTAGCGTGCCATAGGGCTTCTGGGTGGATCAATTTTATTCATGGTTTGTGTTAATGTAATATAATGAGTCTGATTTAAATGGGCATTCGTGACAGTTTAATCACACATAAACAAAGCAAAAACCAAACAAATACAAATAAAACAAATGTTCAACCGCATCATGTGAACTTAAGGAAGTTGAATCATCAATGCAAGGACTTTGATTGAAAAATTAAAATGGCTTCAACCCTCCGTGTAGTTATGGTTAACTTTTCCCCAGTGGAGTCACTAGTCAGTAGTGCAATTTTGATCTTTCTTTTAGAGCAACGAGAAGCAAAGTCCTACACCACTTTACGTCCCCACATGACTTCGACTTCATGTGCCATGTGTGTTTTTTAGTTTTTTAGAATAAGTATGATGACATGGTAAATATGTATGAGTTCTAATTGCTAAGTGCATTCATGTGCCGTTTGATTACGTGACATCTTAATTGATAATGTGTGAACAATTGCAAAATGACGAAGCCATGTTATCATTTGGCCTATTAGGCAAACTGTAAACTTTGACAAACGGATCGTAAAATCTCAAATTGGTATACTAGTCAATTGTCACGTGTCATTTAACTTAATAATTTGATAATAAAATTTAACAAAAACTAACAAAGGGTAAATTTGTCACAAGTGTACTAGTTTGGGGTAAATTTGTCAAAGGTATACCATTTTGGGGTTTTTGGTGGTCAAAAAAATAGTTTGGGGTAAATTGGTCACGAGTGTACCGGTTTGGGGTTTTTGAGGATATTAACCCTATATAATATTGGGTTTTAGAGATTAGAGAGAGAGAGAGAGAGAATGGGAAACATCTTTTTTTAGAATACCTGACATGAACGAAACCTCTGTTCACGATCAGCCAGCGATTATCATATTGGCATAGGTGTACTTGGACCATTTTCCTTAGGTAATTCGACTTTTGGGTTGTCTTCTGTGCATGGTTTCTCTAATGCTAAAGGAGAATTAACTATGATTTAGAAATTTCCTAAATTTGACCTGGCAGAATAACGACCGCATTTTTGGAATTCCACCAATTTATGAGAAGAATGACAACCTACTTATTCCGGAATATTCTAGTTTTGGACCAGTAGGGTAATTACTTCATCTATTACAAATCTCAACGTTAATTTTAGCACTATAATTGTCATGACCCTAATCAAGTGGATCTAGGGACGATTTAATGGATTGCTAAGTAAACACAAATAGCTCTCTTGCGAGATGATGCTTATGCTTTACACGAACTCTCATAAGGCCTACCAATCGCAATTTAATTTCTTGCATATGAGAATAGAGCTACAACTAACTTATTTTAGGCTAGCTAGAAATCAAGTTAAATGCAGAAGCCCATGTTGTTTCATCTATTTTTGTTTTTTGTTTTTTTTTTAATTCTTAAACACTCAAATCTAAGCGGCTATGCATTTCTGCACAATTAATAAAATGAATGAATATAGTAATAACAATAATGAATAAAGCAAGGTAAATGTTAAAAAAAGGGTAAAGCAAGTTGTATTAGCAAAATTTATGTGGATCCCTGTGAGCTATGTGTAAAAAGTAAACATGCAAAAAAGGTTAGAAAAGTCTGCCATCTTACATTTGTTTTTTTGTGTGTGTAAATATGTGAATATCATTAATCAATTGAGGTACAAAAGTTTAGGAGAATCCTTTAACATTTTAAAGAGAGTAATTATGCGAGAAGATGGAGGAAGAAATCGTCCATACAATAACCGATAAAACATTTCCCTAGAAAAACCTACTCTGTTGGTAGAGTGACGTCCTACCTCTAACAATCTTTCGAATCTTAGCCAATAGAAGATGATGCTCAATTGACTTATTTTGACATCTAAATTTTTGTCGGCATAATAAGTATCCATTCATTTTACAAAAAAATATATATAAAAAAGGGAAATTAAAAAATAAAAAGCATAAAAAATACGTGTGAAAAGATATATATATATATATATATATATATATATTATTTAATAAGTTTCGGACTTGTTAAGCCCACGTGGCCAGCCCATTTCTTTTATCTCTTTCGGCCCATGCATCTAACTCACTTTCCTTGGCCCATTTCTATGTTTCTTTTTTTAGCCAATCTATTTTTAACCCATCAAAACCAAACAAAAGAAGGCCCAGCTCATCACCCATTTCCTCTCCTCTACGCACACGCGCAAGCGCGCCTAGCAAAGGGGAAGGAGGACGTGCAAGTGACGCCACCCCCACGACGGAAGCAGAAGGAATAATCCAACTGTCGTCGGAGGAGGGACTGACCGAGAACCCGATCGCCGGAGCTTGCCGTCGGCTTTAAAGGACTCCGGTCAAGGGCCATTTCGTCAGCCCACCTTTGCTCATTCGGAGGTCTTTCCGTAGCTGAGGAAGAAGCCCAGCTTGTCGTGCTATGCCATCGCCGATCGAGACCTCGACTCGCCCGACAAACCAGGCATGATCCTCCTTCCCGAACCTCCAGTTTGGCCCCTGTTTTTTTTTTTTTTTTTGGCTGGGGAGGAACTCGCCTTGGTGGATGAATTTTCTTTTTTATTTGATGAAATCTTGTTAAACCAAAGTAAGTTCAGGTCGATTCATAATGTTTTGAAAGTTAATGCGTCATGTTTAGGCTGAGGAGCTGAGGAATGCTTCGGGTTTGAACCCAGAACTCGAGTTCATGAATGTATACCGACTATTTGATGTTTTGTTGGAATGAAGCATGAAACACTTAAGAGCACCGAACTTAAGTGCGAGATTTTGAACGGATTGTGACCAACTGAGACGGATTTGGCACAAAATATGTTGAGTTAGACTTTCATGCATCATCTTTGATTCGAAAATTGCATTGAATCTCGCTCTAGAACGCATCCTTTAAACTGCATATCATGCGTTCGATAAAATGCTTGAGAGAGGGCCCAATCACATTTGTTATTGAATCTTGAGATCGGCTTACATTTGCTTCGGTATTGGTTGAATATCTTATGATCTTCCTGTTTCTTGTATTTTTCACGCTATTTTGTGGACATAATCCTGGCTCAAGTTGGTCATGTACGCACCCCTCCATGCCGAAAACCCCTTCGTCAGGATCGGGAACTGGACCTAATTGACTAGTCCGATCCGGTTCCATGGAACCGATCACTTAGTAAAAAAAATTAATTACAAAAAATACTAGAGTTGTTACTATTTTTAGGGTTTATTGCTATTTTTAAGAAATTAAATATATATATATTTTTAAAAAGAGTCGATATGGTGCATTGGTCTAATCCGGTCTAGTTTCCCGAATCGGGAACCAAACCGACAATCACCGGTTCCAATTTTATGGAACCGGGAATTGAACTGATCCCTCTAGGAATCGGACCAAACTAGTTGGTCGATTCAATTCGGGTGGTTCCCGGTTTGGGCGATCCGGCATGCTCACACTCTTATTGTGTGCTTTCCTATACAATTATACTTGGTTGCGCTTTTCAATATCTTGGATGTTATTTATTGCTCTAGAATGGTTACGATGATACCTAGAATTCTTTGATAGGTTGCTTTGACATTAGTTAGCATGATTAAGTTAGGTACTGAAATGGTGTTAGCCTTAGGGTTAATTTAACCAAGTCCCTGGGTTTGGAATCTCTGGTTGCGGAAATAGTAAGATATTCTCCCTTATCTTACTGGGTTCCTGGCCATCCCTAAAAAACTAATGGCGACTCCTTAGTCAAAATTTACGTATGCTTAAATCGATTGAAAATTTGAACGCTTGATGTCGTGCAAGTTATGGACTTAGGAGAACCCGAGTCAATGGAAGGCCGTTGGCCCAAAGTTGACAATATTCCCAAACCTAATGGTCTCTTCCTAGTTGGAAGGGGTTGGGTTGCGATAGTGACGTCCTACCTCTAGCAACCTTTCGAATCCTAGCCAACAGAAAATAAGGCTCAACCGACTTGTTTTGAAACCTTTTGCAGTTGCATTCCATCCAAATGCAATAGATAGTCACTAAGAAAGATAGTTTAAGGAGTCTCGCCTCCAAGTTGGTGGCCCTGATCATCCATTGAAGTTCTAAATTCCAACCTCTTGCAAAATGCCAACTCATTTTGTGCCAAAATACTGTGCCATACACTAGTTATCCAAGTATACTCAAAGAATAAGTGGTTTCTGTCTTCTATACTAGTCATACAAAAGTTACACCTAGTATCTACTGAAGACAACCACCGTGATATGGCTACTACTGTCGGTAGCCTATCTCTACAAACAAGCCAGCCAATAAAATTATGCTTGCTAATATTGTTGGTCCAAATCAATTGATACTGGTCCACAATTGGTCTCTCTTGTTTGAATTCATTGTATATCCCTTTGCAATGGTATGTTTGGCTAGAGATAATAAGTGTTAGAGCAAGTCTTAGCTTGAGTATCCATCGTGAACTTCAAGCCATATTGCCCTTTATGTTGAGTTGCATAATTGATACTAGTCCACAACTGGTCTCTCTTGTTTGAATTCATTGTATATCCCTTTGCAATGGTATGTTTGGCTAGAGATAATAAGTGTTAGAGCAAGTCTTAACTTGAGTATCCATCGTGAACTTCAAGCCATATTGCCCTTTATGTCGAGTTGCATAACGGGAGCACCTCTACATTTAATGTGATGAACCCAAGTACTCCATAGGGATGAGGACGGGTGATTGATGATGCTCCAAAGCATGTGACCTAGTGATACCTTTTTCTAGAGTTTCAGATCAAGCATGCCTAGTTCTCCCTCCTTTTTTGGTGAGCACCTATTTTCCATGCAACTTTATGAGATCTGTGAGTTCCAGCATTTCCTGCCCATAAGTTGGCTAATCTTTGTTTTAATCTCGTAAAAAGTTTGCTTTGGGAGAGAAACATTTGCATCTAGTGAGTGCAAATGGAAAAAGGTATCGATTTGGCCAATTGAAGTCTTCTTGCGTCGTTGATATAATTCATGTCCCATCCATCTATTTTCTGAAATATCTTTTCTGTTAAACCCTTGCAATTTGCATGCGTGAGCCTTTGCGTAACAAGTGGGACACTGAGATATCTGATGAGGTAGGTGCCCGTGGAAAAATGCGTGTCATCTAATATAAGGAGTTATTTGTCCTTAGACAACCTAGAGAAAAATATATGGCATTTGTCTAGGTTAAATCTAAATCCTGTAAAAGCTACAAAATCATCAAGTGCATCAACGAGGCAAATGATGGTGTTTACATCCCCATAAGCAAATAAGAACAGATCATCAGCAAATAGAATTTAAAAGATAAGGTAGAAATTTTCCCTGTGATAATTCTAGTAGGATTTCCATAACCAGAACAAAGAGGTAGGGTGAAAGGGGGTCACTTTGTTGTAGCTCATTTGTGCTTGCAAAATACCCAATATGTTCATCGTTGAAGTTAACTGAGAACATTGGATACTAATGCATTGATTTATATGATCAATCTAGTACTAAGGGGTATTAACATCTTTTAGAACCTCGAGAGTAGTATCCCATTTCACTATATCATAAACCTTCATGAGATTAATTTTGGTTGCCACCCATTTACCTTTATTGCCCTTATGATAGTCATGCAAGAGCGCCCGACACAATAGAGTATTCTTTGAAATCAATTTTCCCTTTATAAAAGCAGTTTGGTTGAGGCCAACAATTAAAGGGAAAATATAAGTTATTCTTTCTGCAAGTAGCTTTGATATGATATTATATATAACATTGTAGCATGATATGAGTCTACACTTCTTAAGGAAGCATGGATTTGAAACCTGTGCTATAAGAGAGATCCATGTGGAATTTATTGATTTCAACATTCTCCTTGAAGAGAAGAATTCCATAATAGCATCAAATGTCACCTCCTATAATGGGCCAAGCTTTTTGTAGAATAAGCTGTTATACTCATATGGACTGGGAGCTTTGAAATTGTTGAAACCCTTGATGACTCCATGAATAAGCTAGACTAATAATATTAAAATGCGAGAAACGACTAAATGCACCTAAATGACCTTTCTTAATTTTTTATTGAATAATACTATTTAAACTATATATAAACTGAATCCATACGCCAAAGAAAATGATAGGGAGTGAGATAGCCTAAACTCTACACAAGGGAATGATAAGGTTGGTGAAAGTGACACTTAATCATATCTCCATTTCGACATATCTTGCAAAGAAGAGGTCAAAACGGTATCAAATGCATTCATGAATGTATCTAGGATGCAAATTTCAAAGACAACCTGTTGAGTATTACCCCAAGCGACTCGAAAGTCGAAACATCTTAATTCAAAACATATAGATTTAATTGGGATCACGAAAATAAATCTAGCATGGATGCAAACTACACACTTCGCGCTAAGCTTGAATCCAAATGGATGTTAATGGAGATAGACAAGAAGATTTAAGCTCACGAGAGATGAAAAAAAACAAGCTCGCAATGAGTTGAAATTGGATCAGATGCAAGTCTTACTCAATGAAATGTTAAGAAAATCTTTCCATTCAAAGTGAAAAAGCGAAGAGATCATTAGAATACTCCCACCATGAAGTAGTTCGGAAGAAAAACTTACCTTGGAATGCTTGAAATGAAACCCCATATTTAAAGGCAAAATTTGAAGCCCAAGCAGAGGCTATATGGGCCTTCTGCAAGGTCAAAATAGCCTTGCACCAGGCCCGGCCACCCTCCGCAGGCCTAGAATTGCGCAACGCTTGGCCCACGTGGCGCAGCGCTAGGCTACCCCTGCGATTGACTGAGGCATGGGCACCCATGTGTCACGGGCCATCTCCTTCGAAAAATGTAAAAAAGGTATTCGCGTTGGCATTAGAGAGAGAAACCACAAGTTAAGAGTGAGAAATGCATTTTTCTTCTTTGGAAATGAGAAAAAGAAATTGTTTTAAAGTCGATTTTTTTTCTTTTTTTTTTTTTTTAATGCAGAAGAGAAGTCTTACACAAAGCCTTATGAAACGCTGCGTAAAGCCATCTAGGCCTTTATATATGGCGGACGAACCGCTGTGAGCAAGTGATTAGGAGTTTTGGGTAGCGATTGGGGCATAGTGTGTGACACCCAAGGGCGCTGGTCCTCACTGCCCTAAAATTAGCGCAATGTACACACCCTGGCAAAGCCTTGACCAGCGCCGGGGCACCACTGGCTAATGCCACCCGGTGCTATTGGCGTCAATTATTCTTTTAAAAATTATTGAATTTATTTATTTATCTTTTAAATTTACCAAAATTTGATTAAATATATTTCTTTTGGTCTGATGCAGGTGCCCATCCAAGCTCGCGATCTGAAACTTTCAAATATGTGGTCCAATTTTGAAAATAACTAGGGACCATAGATTTTAAAGCATCTGCCAGAGCGGAAAATCATAGTAAAAAGTTACTATATTTTCAACATAAAAAACCCCTTATGACTTGACCTTTGTAACGAAATTAATAGATCAAGTCAAATGATAAACTCAACGCCTCAAGATTGGGTGATCCTCATTAAGAATTACAGTATCTTTAAAGCCAACCGTCCTCTTCGGGCGAAGGTATCATTGGAAAGCTCTTGAAGATTACAACTTAATTGTTCCTTCGATCGAATTTCTAATGAAGTTTTGTTTCCCATCAAAGTTGCTCAAACTTTTCAACAATTATAGGAATTTTTAATGTGGTCTACGACCTCCGCTCGACATACAAATGGGGTTATAGCCCCCTAGGCGATGAGAATAGTGTGCGAGACACGGGAAGAAAGATCTAGGGTGGCGAATGCGATGGAGAGGCGAGCAACGGAGGATTTACGGTGGAGAGGCGAGCTTTAGAGATGACGATAGCGGATGACGACGTAGTGTCCGTAGCATAGCATCAATTCTTTCATAAGGGAGTGGAGATCTTTTAATACGTGTGGTTTTTTTAGCTAACCCTATTTGTAAGTTACAGGTATCTTCGTCACCTACCAATCAGAGAAAATTTCCTTCAATTGCTTTAATAGTGCTCAAATGACGTTCGAATTTCACTGGACCAACACCACTATCCTCCCCCGTCCCCGCCGCGAGTCTTCTTATCGAGAACGACGAGGGGAGTATATAATGAGAAACCTCGTTGTACAATGGTATCTTAGGCTGGCAGTGGACGGTGCCTGGGGACTGCAAAGCGCGCTGTTCAAAACTGTTCACATTGACTCATGGTTGACTACTGGATAGTTCACAGAAGGATCCTTGTCGGATTTGATCAAATGTGTGGTTTTTGATAAATGGGCACAGCATTGATTGGAGATCTGCTGTCTCACTTTATAGATCAATTCAATAACTCCGGTTCCTAGTTGATTGCATGCGCCATACCAGAGGTAGATTCAACCCAAAGATAATGGAAGTGGCCGCCATAGGGAGCAAAGACCCAATTAAGTAATGGTTTACTTAGGGTTTTGTGAGCATATGTCGACAAAAGCAAAACCGGCCAAGTTTAAAGGGCGATTTGAAGCGGTGAAAATGGGGATAAACTAAATTAAGTCACGCTAGATTTACACAATCGAAGCTGCATAGGCACCAACGAGGAAAATACAAAGAAAATTCTCTCGATTCATTTAATTTATCAAAGAGGAAAACTAAATTTATGAAAATAAAGAATATATTTAGACAGTGTGTCGCAGAGCTTGGTTACTTCTTGGTATGATAATAAGGGTAAACGGTGAAGAAAGGCTGGATAACAGTAAGAACTAGGAGAATGAAAGCGGCGGCAGCCGAAATGAAGGACCAGGAGCTGCCGAAGTACTCGCGCATGATTCCCGTCCTTTGAATATGCCATCTGCTCTGGTGGTACCGGTTCACTTGCCCGAATAACTCGACCAAGTACCTCTTCTTCACATTGAACATGATATCCTTAGCAAGATCACTGAAGAACCTCGCAACCTCCTCGTCGGTCCCTAGGAAGTTCGTGATTATGCAGCACTGAGGCAGGGACTCTGCATCCGCCGCCAAGCGCACCAGACATCTCATGAGGATCATGTAACTGGTGATGTGGCTGGAGCAGTAACGGCAGCAATGCTCGAAAGCCACGCAATTAAAGAAGAAGGAGCTGGTGAAAAAGTCAAGGGTCCAAGGAGGGATTCGAAGCACTCCGTCATCGAACTCAACCCTGATTAGCTCATGGCCCTCCCTTGGTTCAAACTTTATGATGTGGGAGCATCCAACGTAGCTCCATCGACCAATTTAGAACCATCGATGCTAAACTTCAACATGCAATGCTCTTTGGATGATCAACATCTCGCCATCATCGGCTTTCTCCACAACTTCTTCTTCCCGATCAGATTCAGAAATATTTTGGTCTTGATTGCCCTCAGCCTCTTGAAGCGCCAAATTGATCTCCTCAATTTCTTGAAGAGTCATGTTGATCATCCAAAGAGCATTGCATGTTGAAGTTTCTCCTAATAAAGAGCAAAGGGAGAATATATTTCACACCCGTTGCACTATTAACGGAAAGGTGTTCAGTGATCATCGATGGTGGGAGCTGCACCAATGTTGCTTCTACAACTCTTGTCGACAAGCTGAAGCTTCCAACCACGAAACATATTCAACCATACAAACTCCAATGGCTCAATCAAGGGAATGAACTCAAGGTAATCAAACACGTTCTTATATCATTTTCAATTGGGAAGAACTATCAAGATCGGGTTGTATGTGATGTGATTCCTATGGAGGCATGCCACTTATTATTGGGTAGACTGTGGCAATTTGATATAAATGCTATGCATGATGGTCGGAAAAACACATACTCTTTTTATAAGGAACAAAAATACATTACGGCCTTGGTGGTGAACTTCGTAGATCTTGATCCTCATTCTCGGTTGGTGGCGTGGTCTTTATACCTTGGGAGGAGATCATTCTATCTTTTCTTATTCCTTTTCATTTCTTCCCCGTATACACTACTTCATACACTTCCCCTCTAATTTTTTTTTTCTAGAATCACTCACCCCATCGCACATCACTTTATCCCCACGAGTTGCAGCTGCTTTGTGGAGAGAATCAATTGCAACCACTTTCTATCTACTCGTCCAGGATGTTCGAGCTCCAAATGGCCGATTATGCTCAGTCGGAACAAATCGAGCAAGTGTGTGACATTGGGGACCTAGTAGTACCTCTTGAGTTCTTTCACCAGCTGTCCAAGTGTGTGGTTGAAGAACTATAAGGCGATCTCATTTAGGGAGTGGATAGCTTCCGAGGGAGAGTTGGATAAGTCGTAGATCGTTCGAAGAGCGATGAATGGGATGTGGTTTTCAATCAGGAGGAGATCAAGTGTGAGGTAGGCGAAAATCCACTACATGGAGAACAAGGGGTCATTAGGGTCTGGTTGGATGACATTGGCGAAGACGCAGAACATCTCAATGATGAAACTATTGGAAATTTTTTTATAATATGGGCTTATATCAATTAATTATGGGCATACATTAATTAATTATTTTTCTATTTTAAATAATCGGATTAATGGATATTTCAATATTTGTTAAAAATTTAAGTGATCTTATTGAATTTGATTTTGGCATCTAGGGTATAGTTGAGTAGCGAAATGTAGGCAATTGTGTTTAACTGAAGCCCATAATGGAAAGGGCCCAGTTGACACGCTATTGATTAGGGTTTGCTAGGTTCCCTCTCTAACCTATAAAATGTAAGTTATACATATCCATTGCTATACTGAAATATGTTATAGAGAGGAAGATTTGGTATTAGATTTTTAATTATCAGGGTGATCTATTTTTTTTATTCGAGTGAAGCAATATCTCAAACGGGTACGTTTTAATTCCATTGTACTTATTAATCTCGGTGTTTTACAGTTATATATGGATCCAATTCTTCTTGATTAATAAGTTATTTATGTGAATAATTTTCTACATATGGTATCAGAGCAAGTCATATATGATTGTAGAACCCAATTTTTTTTTATATTTTTTTTATGAATAAAATTCGAAATTTTCCTTTTTGAGCCGAATACGGGCGTTATTTTTTTGTGTGGATTTTTTGCTCGATTGATCCTCAAACCATAGGGCTTTTGTTCTACATGTCAAGATCTTTCCAACTATATATAATTTGTATAATTTCATTGAGAATTGAGTGAGAATTTTAAATTTGAAATCCTAAGATTTATACATGAAAAAGTTCTAGAATTTTCAAATTACTTGCAATTGATTGAGCATTAAGGTAAGTTTTTTGTGCTTAAATTTAAGAAAACACAAAAGATTAAAATTCTATCCTTGTATATGCACAACTATTACTCAAAAACATTGTAATAAACGAATTCTGTTATGTTCTTTTTTGATATCGGTATAATGGCTCGCAACGTGTGCATCTCCAACTACAGTAGGCTTCAAAATGAACACGCGACCTTTAGATCTTCAATCTGACGCTCTCCCAATTGAGCTATCCTCTACACGCACTCCCTCGCCGTTCCTGTGCGAGACAAAAGAAAAAGAAGAAGGCTGAGAGATAGCTCTCCCTTCGCATATGCATCAATCACGCGAGGAGAAGGAGACCGACTCGATACCTTGCAAATCTTGCATGTGACATCCCAACCTATTGAATAAATCAGGCATTTCATTGACGCGCCTATAGGGTTGTTCTTAGAGTTGATCACTCTCGAGATTGTTGGAAAAAACTTCCTTATCTGTTTTGAAATTGACAAAACGTTTCCATTAGTCTAGTCTGAAGACTTGCGGACTCTATCGTCAAAGTCTGAAGACCTCTAGACTCAAGATTTAAAGTCTACCCTCACTAATAATTTCCAGACTGACATAGAAAAGATTTATCCGATGAAGAAGACTTATCTAGATGCAAGTATATCTTTAAAGATTTAGTTTGTACGGTTGAACAATATTTCACGGCTGGAGATAGTATCTCGTGATCAATTATTCTTATCAACTTAAATAATTAGATCTGTTGATTAGCGAAGTATACCTGGGAGGTTCTATTTATGGAAACCTAGATTCTGATTGTATGGACGAGCAGGATTGGTGGGCTATCATCACATTTTTTAAATAACTTGAGATCTTCTTAATTGATTCTATCCAATGGGTAGATTGGAAGAACTCCTTTGGAAGGTGCCAATAGTTATAATGGCATAGAGGAGTATATAAGGAGGACACTCAAGTTATTCAAGTGTGTGTGTGAAAGAAAAATTCCAAAATCTGAAGTTCCTAGTTCTTTGTTGATTCACTCACTGAGCTTAAGTTGTACTCAAAAGAGAGATTAAATACTTGTGAGACCTTGATGAAGTGTAGTAGAGTCTCTACATTGTAGAATCAAGGACATGTGACTGTAAAATTTCTTTTGGTTCTTAATGGAATCTAGCTAGTGAGCTGTTAGTGCGGGAGAGTGGATGTAGGCTTGGTCTAAGCCGAACCATTATAAACCTTGTGTTTCAATTCTCTTTCCCTAAACTCTTTACTTTAATTCACAGTCTTATATGACTGTTTACAATCTTTTACATCTTAAGTCTACTATTTTCATGACAACTGAGAGTCGTCAATGTGTCGAGTGGGTTCATTTTGGCTCGAAGAAAATCGGCCATGGGTCATTTACACTAAAAATTTCTGAAAACTACTTGATAGCCTAGGTCACGCTAAAAACGCACCTGAGTGAAATTAACCATGAAATTGAAAATTTTGTCATGTTACAATAAATTCTTAGAGCGTTAACTCAGTCTCAGAAGATTTTTCTGAAACCCAAGATTTTTGGGAAAAAGTCAGCATATGACCGTTTTTGTTCAGAAAATGCCAAGGATAATTTTTTATCACAAAATTGGGAAGCAAGTGGATTATATGGGTGAGGAAAAATGCCAAATGGATTGGTGAGATGTCAGTTAATTTTATTGAGCCTGGTTGGTGTTGAATCAATGTCTAATTGAGGAAAAACCGAACCAAATTCCTGTGCCCCCACCACCCTTGACTTTTGGACCATTTCAGACTTCTAGAAGTGGGCCTTGGTGGCTCATTGAGGGCTAAGGAAGCGAGGCTTAGCTGTGAAATGATCAAGGGGACAAGCTTGTGGAAAATAAGCTTGGTAAGCCCCCTCCAACCTCATCTCTTCCCTCTCTCCTCTAGCTGCCATTTAAGCCTCCCTCTCTTTTCCTCGTTGCTGGGCGAAGACTGGAGGAGCTAGAGAAGCTTCCGTCCATGCCGCATGTTGCCGGAGTCGCTGAAGCTTGCTAGTTGCCGTCGCACACCACCATTCACAGCCACCGCTTGCCCGCGTGCCTCCCCTCTATTCTTGTCATGCCTAGCTATCGTTCACCCCTGTTCACGTGACTAGGATCGCTGTTCAGCTGTGCTAGCCACTATGAGTGGCTGTTAGACCACTGTAGACTGTCGTTCAGCCCCACTGGAGCTCCACTCAACCGTCGCTGGCCTTGTCTTGCTCAACAACCAGTCACTAATCAGCAACAAGCAGAGGCTGAGTTTGTGGGTTTCCAGCATTATTCCAGGCCCGTTTTGAGATAGTTCCAGGCCTCGAAACCTAAGTCCTCTTTGAGGAGAATTGTTTCCCACGACGTTCCCATCGATTTGATCCAACCCACTCATTAATCAAGTGAGTTTTGCTTACTAAACCTTGCTTAGTATGCTAATGATGCTTAGGGGTTGTTTAAATGTAATTAAATGTGATTAGGTGGATAGATTAGAGTAGAGTAATTAAATTAGTGCATTATCAATGCATGTTTGTCAATTTGTTAGTGTAGTTAGCTAGTAGACATGCTCTATTATTTATTGAACCAATCTCGGGAATTTTTTGGGTCCGTTTTGGCTTCCAATTAGGCATTATGGGCCTAAATTGGATTTATTGCATTTATTTAATAATTTATGTAATTAATTAATTAATTAATTATTTTTCGAAAATTAGGCTAGGATAGCCGACGGCCGAAATTTTATGCTAATTATTGTGGTGTCTGTTTATTTATTTGAGTGTTAATTTGTGCCAAATTGATTTAATTGTGTTTTTAGGATTTTATTCCTAAATTAATCAATTTTGGTAATTGATTGGAAATTGGCCGGGCATCAGTTTACAGCGCCAACAATGTTTTATGGGCTGTATAAATTGGTGAAAAGAACGTTGTATTACGTGGCTCGGTGAATAAGTATATTACCTTGGAGAATGTACGTGACTTGTTGAATTGGTACATCACCTTGGAGAATGTACATGACTCGGTGATCGAATACATCACATTGGAGAATGCACGTGACTTAGTAATTAGGAATGTCATCTTGGAGAATGCACGTGGCTTGGTGACGAGTACATCACCTTGAAGAATGCATGTGGCTCAGTGACTAGATGCATTATCTTAGAATATGCATAATACAGACTAAAATAATCGGGACATGGTCTGATTAACATGTAATTGACTAGGTCGATTGATCAATGATTTATGGATTGATTGATTGATGTGATATGATGCATTTGTAAATAACGTTGATTTGCAGGATGGAAAATAGACTAAGGTAAGTCCTCTGACTTGTGTTGTGCTTAGGCAACCTTAAGGTGTATTGGCTTCCTAATCAAGTTTTAGGGGGTAGAACTTACTGAGACATAGTCTTACCCCGTTGTGGGACAACATTTCAGGTCCCTAGATGGCATCACCTCCACCTCTTTGTCCTCCCATGCATTTTAGTATTCCCGAAGAGGCCATCGAGATAGCATGTCACTTCCCAATATACCCCCACCCGAAAGGTTTAGAGTATGTTTTAGTAAAATCTATCGTCTGGGTTGATGTAGGTAGAGACGGCCTGGTACCCCATGAGTATAGGTTGTGGTATCGTCACTACCTCAATGGGCGAAGAGAGGGTCCCGTATTGGAGGGTGATGTGCCTCCGTTTGTCTTAGAGGTAGAATTTGGAGAAGGGACTGCAGATCCTAAGGATGGAGTGGTGACTAATGTAAAAGATCCCAAGTTGACTGATGACCCCGACTTTCCTGAGCAATTAGCAGTAGACTCCAGCTGGAGCGTAGAGGAAGGAAGTAGTCTCCGAGGAGGAGGAATAGCTAGAGGATAACCTGGAGGAAGAGCTTGAAGAGGACCTTGAGAAGGAACCTGAAGAGGAGTCCGAAGAGGATCCAGAGTACCCGGATGAGGATTGAAACCCTCACCTTGTTTTGCAACCCAGTGCGTGAACTGATATGTGTTAAATCAGACTCTTGTGAATAGTATTGTAATATATACTATGAGATTTGCTTTTATAAAAGTGTGGTTGTGGTTTTTCAGTTGTGAAAAATATAGCCCTACTTTTCTATCCCATTATTTTATTATCTGTGGATTTTATATCTACTTCCACATGCGTACTAAAATAAAAGGGTCGGTGACACGTCATAGGACGTCGCTTTTATATCAACCGGATGAGGGATGGGCGCGAACCTGAGGATCAGGACATGACACTGCAAGGAGAAGTGCGTCACACTCAATGCCACCATGAGGGATTTACTCAAGAAGGCCGAACGGAACGTGCGCTCGGAAGAGCTCAAGCGAGAAGTGAAACGTCTCGGGCGAAAAGTGAAAATTCTCACGCGACAAATGGCAAAGTGGAGAGACATCTTTAGTCTCCTCCCTTCGACCGACCACCACCCCCACCGAAGTGGTTGCTCCCATGATCCCAGGTTCACTAACATGGTCTTGATGATCGCCGCCGGGGGTGGTCCCAAAGGAGGCCCTTCCATGCCATTGCCGGTTCACAGGGACATTCTGGTAATTGTCTCCTTTTATTTGCTTGTAATAGTTTAGTGGAGTGGAATTTTAATCTTTATTTGAAGTGACATATTTAGTAATTGAGTTGCTGGATACTTCATTCATCATGACTCTTTCACAAGATTAGATTTAAATGATGCTTGTGCCAGTAGATATGCATTTTGCTTGCTGCTATGTGCATTTCATTGGAGTTATCAACTCAAACATCACCAAAGCTTGAGTATGGTTTTTCGCTTGGCATAGAGCATTTATGAGCACAACATAGTTTTTCATAATTTTGGTATTTGATAATAGCAAGGACATGTTCAAAAGCTTTTCTTGCATGCTCATAATATAACATCTTCAATTTAGCAAACTCTGACTCTTATTGATAAGATGCATAAACATCTCCTATCAAACTATTGAGTTTTCACATCGCAAGAATTGTACTTGTGCTCTTCAATTTTCTACTTACTAACAGGTTAGTCGGTCCCCAATATTTAAAGCAATGCTTGAGAATGAGATGGAAGAAAGCTGAAGCGGCACCATTAAGATAAGTGACATGTCGTATGATGCCCTCCATGCATTTGTCAACTTTCTTCATGCCGAAGCATGCGTCGATGAGCAAATGGCTTGTGAGCTTCTGGTATTAGCCGAAATGTACTAGGTGGAGCAACTTAAAGCTTACTGCTAGAAGTTTTTGGTATCCAAATTAAATTGGGACAACTCGATCAAATACTATGCCTTTGCGCACCAGCACAATGCCAAGCATCTACTTGAGGCCGCCACGTCCTTAATCTCAGACAACTTGGATAAGTTCAGAAAACGTCAAAAAAACCCTCTACTTGTTGAAGAGGACCCACGCCTTGAGTTGGAGTTACTAGAAGCATGTCTTGTAAGGTGGGAAAACAATGCAGCACTTGATACTTCTGCGAAGTAATAGTTTCGTTTGGAGAAAGGAAATTTGTAACAAGAATTAGGGGCTTTGTTGGTTTTAATAATCCTTTTTCTCTTGAAAAGGATATTCTTGATAACTTTGGCTTTGGGGAGCATTTTGTGGGTCAGTGCCAGCCATTTGCGGTGCTTATTTATATGTACGACAGGGACCAAACTTTGAAATTCTGTTGTGTGAGCTTGGAGTTCAATGTCTCTTTTCTCTTGGTTCTTTTGTTAGTAAAAGAAGTGTCTAAGCTTGAAAATCCTGCCTCCTACTTCTTCGAGAAGGCAAATATGCTGATGAAGAAATCCTTTAATGAACATTTAGAAGTTATGTATGAAGCATGATATAGGCTGACAGAAGCTTGTATGTGTGCGCCTCTCTGTTTCTGTTCTCTTGCCAGATGATGATTTGAAGATGCTTTGCTCTGATCTCTCTAGGATTAGATTCATGGCTTCTTTTCACATTCGCCATCTCACTCCATTACTTGTTCTCTAATTGGATCTCGTGTTTTTTCATGTTTCATGTTATGCTTTGGCTTTTTTTTTTTTTTGAATAATCAATATGATGAGAATTCTGTGCAAAAAGGCTTGGAAAAATTCTCATGTTGGAATGCCGCCATTGCATTTAAGCTATGTTTTGTGTTCAACTACGTGTGAAGGAGGTAGGAGAAGAAACTGTTTAAAGCCTTAAAAGTAGCTGTGAGATAACAGAGTGCACTCTTCCTATGGTAATCTATATGGGAAGTCAAGATTCCTCGACGTGCCCAGGATCGCGGTTTCCTAGATGCCCACCACCAGTGCAAGCTCCGCGGCTGGTAAGGATGTCGAGGAGAAGTTGCAAGCTTTGAATGCGAAGAAACATTGTTTAGTTCAAGTTCTGAAGCAGGTGAGTGGACTTCTTCTTTTCACATCGAAGCTAGGCAAGTCCTGGATTTGCCAATAGAGAACTAATATATATATATATATAACCAGCAACTGAACTACCCTCTCTAGGAACTGCCTAGAACCAACCGGTTCGGTCCGGTCTGGGCGGTTCTCAATTTGAGCGGTTCTAGTTTCACACCCCTAGTTGTGACCCTCCTTAAGTACTCATCATGTCAAGGGGAAGACGGGTTTAGAGGTAATGTCAAGTTGGGAACCAACCGTCTTCAATTAGCATGGGTTCTTCTTAACTCTCACCTCGTGCGACGTTGAAAAATTCATTCAAAATTCAAGAGATCTAAAGATGAGGAATTCTATGCTAGAATAGAGTCACAACTATGGGATTATATCTCACATCTTACATAACTAGAAATCTAAGTACGGAGACTTAATTATATTAGTTATTGAATTAATGCTTTCTCAATATCTGAACTTGATTATTTATCAAATAAGTGTCACATGCGGTCTTTTTATCCAATTATGAATCTTAAAGTTATCAGCCTCTAGGTGTTCACTCAGTATTTTTATGTTTATTATGAAACTTGAATTAAACCTAACCATCCAACTAAAAATGAATGAACCGCAACACAAAACAGATATGAAAGCAATCACAACAAACATATCAAGAATAGTAATAAAGAGTGAGTAAAGTGTGAAGTGCGGTATTGGGCTGATGGGTCTAACTGATTTTAATGGGCTGCCCATATGCATTTATGGTCAAATGAGCTGAAGCCTCTTTTTTTTTTTTTTTTTTTTTCAATAGTTATATTATTTTTTATGACAAAAAATGCATATTAAATTTATTGACAAACGTTCAGGTGTCAATAATGATAATGTGGAAAACAAATCAAATAAAGGCCTTTAAATATTGTCCCGTCTAGTGTCATGGTGTCTAGTGAAGTCGAGCAAAGCTGAAGGAAACAAGCGCCAAAAAAAGTGCGAACAATAAATCGTGACTCTTGACGTGTGATTGGTTTGACGTAGCATAACATAGACCTCAGCTTTTCAATATCTAGTTCAAGGCCAGCACGTGAAATTGAAATCTAGGCAAACTTGATCACTTCATCAATGGTCTGATTAGCGATCACTACTTCTTTTGAGTCTACAATGGTCATTCGTCTAAGAAATCTTTGTCTGTCAATTTTGATCAGCTGCACTAACATTAAGTTCTCTAGTGAATACAGTGTTCTTTGTCGAATTGTTACTTTCAAGTAACCTAACTGCGGTGATGAAGTTCTAATTAAGTTACAAGCAATCTTAAACGAATTAAGAGGACAATAGCCAAAGCAAATCTTAGAAATGAACAACCAACTTTACTGGTCTGGTTGCTCCAAGTTCGATGAATGCTAAATCAACATCATATATCTCTCTGAAGCTGTGTTGCAGACCTCGGTTAATTATTGGGACGATAATAAGTGTAAACGGCATTGGAAGGCCTGGATGAAGGTAAGGACTAGGAGAATAAAAGCAGGGGCGGCCAAAATGAATGACCAGAGGCTGCCGAAGTACTCGTGCTTGATTCCCCATCGCACGTTCCACTTGTTCCGATGGCACCAGGTCGCTTGCCTGAATAACTCAGCCAAGTGGCCAGACTTGATATCGAACTGGACATCCTTAACGAGATTGTTGAAGAACCTTGCGACCTCCTTGTTAGTTCCTAGAAAGTTCGTGATTATTCTGCACTTGTTGGGGAAATTTTTTTGGTGAAGAAAATAGAGAAGTAGTAATAGATCCTTGATGTTTTGATGCATGATGACGATTCCTTAAGGTATTATTTAAGATAGAGAAGTAGTAATAGATCCTTGATGTTTTGATGCATGATGACGATTCCTTATGGTATTATTTATCCCCACTATTTATGCTGCTGAGTTTAGAATAAATATACCTCCGGGATATACTCCAAAGCCGCAGAGAAATGAGTTCAACAATAACTAAATTTCTCTCTTGAAATTTCACCTTAAATATGTTAAGGTTGTGTGAATGAAAAGAGATGAAGAGAGAATCTAAAGAAGAAGTATTTATGAATAGTTGTGGTTATTTTAGATAATATGTGAATTGGTCTCTATTCACAGACAACCAATCAATATATCTTTTGAGAATAGGTATCTTATCTCCAACTATTACCACTCTTCGTGTCAAGAATAATTTCTTCATGACTACCGATAATCTCCTTTCAGGACCAAGGGTCATCTCTTTTTACAACCAAGAGTCACCTCTTATTTAACCAAGAGTCATGTCATCTCTTAACCAAGAGACACCTCTTTTATGATAGCAAACTATTTCAACAATCCCTTAGTTTTTAATATATACTTATTTACATAAATTGATACATACAAGAAATTATCTATTAAGATTTAAACCTTCAATTAGTGTATATATTTTCATTAACAAAATTAGTGGTGGATAAAACTTTGAACCACGATTCCACTTGTTAATCAAATTATCACACGTTTGAATTTATACATATTCGGTTAGAAATCCTATGCCTAAGCACTTTTATGGCCTTGTGCTCCTCCTATATTCATGAACATTTACAAAAGTTTATCCGACTTTTGTTAGAAGCGGTATCACTTCTTATATTCATATGGGTGAAAGTTCCTAAATTTATTACCGTAGCATTATCTTGCTAAAACCTTGAACTTCATTAAGAGTGTTTTCTTACACTCATCCTCCTAACTTTCCATGAGTACTAAGCTTGTCCCCTAGTACTTGATCACCGTCAAATTTTAGTAGCTTTTTCTTACCCATTTAACTTTAATAATTTCGTTAGAAATTATAAAGTTGGGCTTCCACTTTGCTTGACTATCCATTCCTTTGGCAATGCTGCTCATTAAACCTCTCAAGAGTCCTTTAGTGAATGGATTAGCCAAGTTATCATTTGTCTGAATGTATATTGCTAAAATAACTCCATCAGTAATTAATTGTTGAACATACTCATATCGCAAACTGATATAACTAGATTTTCCATTGTATATTTTATTGTATGCCTTAGACATGGTTGCCTCACTATCAGAATGTAAAGATGAAAGGGCTAGTAACAACACCTAGAGAAGGGTGAATAGGTATGGACAAAAATTTTGCAAAGTTCAGTAGAAGTAATTTGCTTATAGAAAATAACAATCTAAGAACGACTTCAACCTTTAGTAGTTTCAAATAAAATCAAGGAGTTTAAACTTAAATAGTTAATTAGAGCTATGAATGAAAATAAATGAGTTGAGGAAAGAGAATAAGAATACAAGGTTTATAGTGGTTCGGTTTAGATCAAGCCTACGTCCACTCTCCCGCGTTGACAACCTACTGGCTGGATTCCATTAAGAAACAAAAGAGATTTTACAGTCTTGCGATCTTGACTTCATAGTGAAGAGTCTCTACTGGTCTCTCATAAAATTTTACTATGAGTTTCTCTCTTTTGTATATAACTTTGAGCTTAGTGAATAAAATAACAAGGAACTATGAAGTTTCAGACTTTGAAATTTTTCTTTCACGCAATGGAGAGTCTGCCTTAAATACTCCTTTATGCCTTCACGATTGTTAGCACTTTCCAAATAAATTTTTCCAATCTACCCATTGGACAGAATCAATCAAGGATATCTCGAGTCATTTGAAGATTTGTGATGAAAGCCCGTTAATCCCGTTCACCCATACAATCAGAATCTTGGTTTCCATAAGTAGAACTTTCAAAGTTTGCTTGCCTTCCAAAAGATTTGATTATTGGAATTTATTCCAATAAGGATAATCAATAATGTAGGTACTAAATCCAGCCATAAGGTCATCCATAAATCATACGAATCGAATCCTTGAAGAAATAAAGATAATCTCGCATTTGGATAAGTCTTCATTCTTTAGTTTGGAAACTGTTAGTGTTGGCAGACTTTGAACCTAAAGTTTGGCGGTCTTCAGACTTTGACACTAAAGTATAGAAGTCAGACTAGACTTTGGAAATGTTTTGTCAACTTCAAAACAATTAAGGAGTTTTCTCCAACAAAAGATATGACTGCCATTGTTTGTGACCACGACTCTATATCCAATAGCAAATTCCACAAGCATTTAGCTTCTTTACCAGTCGTTGATAGTGATATAAATTCATATTCCATCGTTGAATGTGCTATATATATATATATATATTTGCCTCTTTGATGCCCAAGAGACTGCACCATTTACAAGCTTGAAAACCCATCCAAATGTTGACTTATTATCAATTGTGCTAGTTATCCAACTAGCATCTAAATATCCTTCAAGTACTGCTGATTATCTTTCATAATATAGACCATAATGCATTGTTTTCTTTAAATAACAAAGAATTCTACTTATAGCATTACAATGCGCAGTACTAGGATTATTAGTAAATTTGGACAATTTACATACACTAAAAGTTATATCTAGTGTAGCGCAATGCATAACATACATCGGGCTTCCAATTTCACTAGCATGTCTAATCATGTTAAATGTTGTCAAGTATTTTCATCATTTTAATTGCACATCATATGATACATTTGATTTTTTGATTTTCAAATGATGATATCTTTGAATGATCTTTCTCCTTATAGTGGCATTGACTTAAAGTATAACCATCACTATGTTTGATCACTTTGATATTTAAAATTGTATCAACTCCTCTCAAATCTTTCATTTTAAACTGAGCATATAGATATTTTTTAGTTTCATCTATACCATGCATATTTATACTAATAATTAGCATGTCATCTATATGTAAGCAGATTATAATTCCATACTCTTTAGTAAATTTTGAGTAATTACACTTATAAGCATTGTTATGCTTAAATCCATATAATAGAACCATTGAATCAAATTTTCTCATGCCATTATTCCAGTACTTTCATTGCCTCTACCCATGTTGTCACTTTCAACAAAATGCCCCTTATTTATGACTCTCTTTTTTCCACATAATTAGCTTCACGATCCCAAGAACCTTCCTCAATTCGAATGTTTTTTTAGCACATTTTCTAAAATAAGGTTCTCAATCGTGTGAAGAATTTTATTTCGATAATCATTCCAAGATTAAGAAATTTTTTGAAACAATTGCATTAACTTGAAAAGGCCCATAAACTTCAATCATAAGATCTTTGTGTTTGGCAACATATATTTAAAGTTCATTGTGGGAAATTTATTTGGTGAAGAAGATAGAGAAGTAGGAGTAGATCTTTAATGATTTAATGCATGATGATGATCACTATCCTTAAGATATTATTTTCCCCCACTATTATTGCTGTCAAGTTTAGAACAAATATATCTCCACAATATACATCAAAGTCGTAAAAAAATGAGTCCAACAATTACTCAATTTTTCTATTGGAATTTCACATTGAATGTGTTAAAGATGTGTATATAAAAAGAAAAGAAGAAAGTGTTCTGAAGAAGAAGCATTTATAAACAATTATGGTTATTATAAATAATATGTGATTTGGTCTCTATGCATATACAACCAATCAATACATCTATTGGGAATAGATACTTTATTCCCAACCATCACCACTCTTCATGTCAAGAATAATGTCTTCATAACTACTGATAATCTTATTTCAATACAAAGAGCCACATCTTTTTATAACCAAAACTCTCTTCTTATTTTAACCAAGCATCACGTCTTCTCTTAACCTAGAAACGCTTCTTTTATGATAACAAACCATTTTGACAACACTAAGACAAGAACGCCACGTCGCTCACTGTGTTCATGAGACATCTCACGAGGATCACTTAACTGGTGATGTGCTTGGAGCTATAAGAATAGCATTGCTCGAAAGCTACGTGGTTGAGTAGGAATGTGGTCAAACCATTGAGGGTCAAAGGAGGGATTCTGTTGTACTGAATTAGTACGTTCACGATGGGGTGCAATGATAACGCATTGTTTCATCTTGATACGCCTACAATGGAAAGACACCATTTGAAGGGGTGTGATGGAGTCATATAAAAGACTCCAGAAGACAACCATTGGCACGATTAGCAGAATGAATGCTCAGAAAGAAAAAGTTTTCCTTTTTCTTGTCTCCTTTCCATCAAAGAAAAAGAAAGCATTCCATTCTCCTCAAGAACAAGTGGCATATACGCTGTGGAATTCGGATGTTTTTCTCGTGATTATATTCAAACCAATGTGAGGTAATATTGTCTGTGATTCATCCGCAATTCAACAATCGTTCTGAGGTTAATTGTCGTTTGCACATCGGATAAAGGTAAATCGTCTTCCACCCACTTGAATGCCAATATTGGTATTAGAGCTCGGTTGTGAATTCTGCCTTGTTTTTAGTGAATTTTCTTGTTTACCATTTGATATTGAGATCAAGAGTATGAAATCTACACTGTTTGGATATCTAATGGTCGGAATTGCTATCTGAAGTGTCGAAAATGAACCGAAGCGAAGAACGGGTTCGGGGTCGGGTACACCCGTATGCTTTTGGCCATTTTTTGACATATTTTTTCAGCCAAAATCATTTTTTAAATATATAGGGTGAAAGTGCTTATCGAGACAAGTTCGACGATGGGTCGAGCGCCACCAGAGAACGCCACACACACCCACACGTACGACCAGAAGCCATTGTGCATGGGCACCATGCGCCTGACACATTGGGCACGCAAGCACGTGAGCATCACGCGCGTGTTGTCGAAGCGATGCGTGCTGACGTTATGGATGACGTCATCCAATGGTCGGTAACCGTTGGGATGACATTACCACCGACGGCATTTGGCAGCCGGTCACTGGCCGACGATCAACCCGTGACCCGACCCGTCTCAAGATCCAAACCGAGGTTGACCCGACTCGACCCGACCATTGACTAGTCAACTGGTTGCCGGTTGGATTGGTCAGTCCGGTCAAACCAGCCAGGAGCCTGTAAGGCTCTCTAGTGCGTGCGCCACACACGCTGCACACTCAGACGGCACATGTGAACGCATGGGAGCTCTGATTGGAGTGTGGTTAGCGGCATTTGGTTCGTATGGATGTGTTTTACAATGTAATATATTTATTTTTCATTTTTAGTTTTATAAATGTATAAAAATGTGTAGGAAACCCTAAAGTGTGTGTATTTTTGGGGGTTTAATACATAGTTTATTCATTTTTAGATTGTATTTTCTTATGTTTTAGGAAATACAGTAGCTAGCTTGTATGAAAATGATGTCATATATACTTAATAGAGCTTGTTTTGATGGTAGCATGTATATAGTTTAATATACTTGCAATTTTCTAGTTTCAAGAAAATTCGAAAAATGGTAGGAAACCCTTATTTTTCCATTACATATTGAATTGCAATTTTAATTGTAATTACAGCATGATTATTTTTTGTATGTTGGTTCACATCATGCTATGTTTTTGTGTTAATGAAAAAATGTAGAAATTATATGAGATCATGTAATTATTTTTCCTAGTGGGAGTTCGTAGGTTGGTAGAATTGGAAAGAGTTCTCACCAAAAGCTTAAAATTTGTGCAAATTAAACTAATTATTGATAATAGAACAATCGTACATAGAAATTGATTGGGAATATAGTGAACTTTTGCTTCTATGTCTTTTGTTGAATTATTATTAATTTAGTTTGTCTTTGCTGCAAATTAAATATGCGTGTTTCTCTAGAAAGTGTGCTAGTATTGATTCTGCGTCTATTATGTCAATGTGTTATAGTAAATTGATTATGGCTTTGGCATCCAAGACCATTGTGGCTAACCTCAATAAGGGTGAGAAGCTGAACGGTGACAATTATGATATTTGGCACGAAAGATTCAGTATATTCTTGAGGAGCACGAGATTTTGAAAACTCTCAACCACATCATGGATGAACCTGAACATGGACTTTTAGCTCAACACAGTAGAGATCTAGAAGCTTATCAAGCTTGGAAAAAGAAAAATAACATTGCTCACATTATACTGCTACACTGTATGTAAGATGATCTCATGTGTGAGTTTGAAAGTTATGATAAAGCTCAAGTTATGTGGGCTGCCTTGAAAGATAAGTTTGGGGGTACATCTGCCACTAAGCTGAGGAGACTTACTATCAAGTTTGACACATACCGAAAGTACCCAAATGTAACGATGATGCAGCATCTTCGGGAGATGTCAAATATGATTCATGAGCTAAAGTCAACCGGTCACTTTCTTACTGATGAACAACAAATTCATACTGTTATAAGGTCTCTTCTTGACAATTGAGGGCATATGAAGATCAATATGACGTATAATGAGGATATTGTCACTTTTGATAATATAGCATATAATATGGAATTAGAGGATGAGCGCCTAGAAGCTGCAAGATCTTTTACCCATGCTTATGTTGCTGAATTGAGTTTGCGTAAAGTTTTGGGCTTCAAGCGCAAAAGAAATCATCAATTCAGTAATAAATGGAAGAAGACTGATTGTGCACCTAAAAGGGCGAAGGCCTTCCAATGCAAGAAGTGCGGTGGGACGAATGACAAGGCTAAGATGAAGTGCTATAATTGTGGTAAAATTGGTCATTTTGCTCTTGAATGCACTAAGCCGAAAAATGTACCTTATTACTCCATTACTTTATATAATACTTTTGTTTCTAGCACTGTAATGCTTGATGAATCTCATCCAATGTGGATTGTAGACTCAGGAGCAACATACCACGTAGGTAGAGATCGAGAAGCATTTGTGGAGTATTGTCAGATTCAACCTGGAAGAAGATGAATATATGTTGGGAATAACTCAAGAATTGAAGTGGAGGGCATTGGCACATGTAAATTAATTTTACATGGTGGTCCATGTCCTTTATGCTTCAGATATTCGACGAAACTTGGTTTTCTAGTTGTTCTTCTTAGCTTAGGTAATGTATTGAATTTTCATGGTGATTGTGTTGACATTTTGTATGGAACAATTTATTATGGTTCAGGTCATGTATCGAATGGTTTTATGGTGTTAGACATTGATTATGATCAGTATAATATTAATGTCGATGGTTGTTTTTTTTTTTTTTAATTGCATCTTTTAGTAATGTTGAGATTGATGCAACTACTTGGCATGCTAGATTATGTCACATTGGGTTGCAAAGAATGCAAAGATTAGTTAGAGAAAATCTTTTAGGGTCACTCACTAATGTTAATCTATCCGTATGTGAACATTGTCTAGCGGAAAAAACAACTAGAAAACCATTCGGTAAAGAGACTAGAGCCAAATTTCCATTATAACTCATATATTCTGACATTTGTGATTATTTGAATGTAAGAGTAAGGCATGGAGCCTCATATTTCATCACTTTCATATATGACTTCACGCGTTTCGGTTATATCTTTTTGATCTTCCACAAGTTAGAAGCATTAGACTCCTTGAGACAATATATAGCAATGGTAGAGAATCAGTTGAATAAAACAATAAAGGCATTGAGAACCAATCACGGACATGAGTATCTATCGGAGTAATTCAAAACTCTTTGTGATGAAAATGGGATTGTATGACAATTGATAATTCTTGATACTCTACAACAAAATGGGGTAGTTGAGAGAAGGAATAGAACCATATTGAAAATGGTTAGGCCTATGATGGCACAAACAAATTTACTTATCTCCTATTGGAAAGATGCATTATTGACTGTTGTTTATGTACTTAACCGAGTGCCCTCAAAATCGGTCACTTTCACCCCTTATGAATTATGGATTGATAAGAAACTAAACTTAAGTAGTCTACGTCCATGATGATGTGCAACTTATGTTCATGATTCTTCCCATAAATATGGCAAATTAGGTCTTAGAGCGAAGAAACATATCTTTATAAGATATTCTAAATATTCCAAAGGGTACGTGTTCATAGGTGAACAAGTTAATGGAAATGTGACCGAAATGGAGTCACGAGATGTCACGTTCTTGGAGAACGATTTTCCTAGTAGATGTGAGATTGATAGGGACTTCTAATTATATGAAATAGAAAATCCTAATAACACACCCATTGATGTTGTAGAGGAAAATGAAGATTTACCTCAACATACAAAACCTAGTGAGAGTGTTGCATCGCTTAGTGAGCTGAATACAAGAGAAATTTAGTTACGTAAAAGTAATTGTAAAAGTATTCCCCGTCGTTATTTTGAGATTGAAGTAGAAGCATTTATGATTGCTCAGAAAGACAATACCGAGCTTAAGACTGTTCAAGAGGCTTTCTCATCCTCTAATAATGAAGAATGGAGAAATTTTTTGGAAGATGAAATGGAGTTAATGAGGATAAATCATGTCTGGGATTTGGTTGATCTACCACCCCATCGCAAGACCATTAGAAACAAATGGGTCTTCAAGATTAAACGAAGGGCGGATGAATCCATTGAAATGTATAAGACTCACATTGTGGTGAAATGTTGTATTCAACAAGAGGGTATAGATTATGAGGAAACATTTTTACTAGTTGTAAGGTTTGCCTCAATACGCCTTATTTTAACCATCGTTGCACATTTGGACCTTAAATTACATCAAATGGATGTAAAGATGGCATTTCTCAATGGAAAAATAGATGAAGAAATCTATACGAAGCAACCAATTGGTTTCATAGCTAAAGGTTAAGAGTATAAAGTATGCAAACTTCATCGCTTAAAATATTACCTTAAGCAATCATCTAGATAGTGGTATCTTCATTTTCATCAAACCATAATGACTTTTGGTTTCACGATGATCAAAGAAGATCATTGTATATATGTCAAAAGGTCCGAAGATAAATTTGTAATTTTATCCCTTTATATGGACGATATTCTATTGGTTGGAAATGACACAATTTTTGTTATCACCATAAAAGAATGGTTATCTTCCAATTTTGAAATGAAGGATATGGAAGAAGCTACTTATATATTAGGAGTTAAGATCAAAATAGATCGATTAAGGAAACTCCTTACTTTATCATAAGAGTCTTATATTATGAAGATTCTTGAATGTTTCAATATACATCGCTATAATCCCATTGATACCCCTGTTATACAAGGTGAAAACCTAAGTACTATGAAGAAATTAAAGTAATGAAAAATGTTCCTTACGCTAGTGCGGTCGGAAATTTGATGTATGCTATGATGTATACTCGAGCCGACATATGTTATGATGTGGGATTAATGAGATGATATCAATCAAATCCCGGTCAAGCACACTGGAAAGCAGTAAAGAGGATCCTGAGATACTTGAAAGGCACCATAAACTATCGATTTTGTTACCAAGGGAGTGATTTACACCTGTTAGACTATTCAAATGCTGATTGGGGGTGGAGACTCACATAAGTGTAAATCGATTTCTGGATATGCGTTCTTGCTCAATGGAGGTGCGATTTCTTAGAATAGCAAGAAACAAACATGCACGACCTTATCCACGATGGAGGCAGAATTTATTACATGTTCTGCCGCAATGCAATAAGCAGTATGGCTAAAACGTTTCTTGAAAAATTTAGCCATTATCACTGAGGTTCCAAAACCCATGATAGTTTTTTGCGATAGTCAAGCCGCTTGCATATGTGAAAGATCACAAGTATCATGGAAGGACGAAGCACGTTGACATAAAAAATAACTTCATCAGAGATATTATAGCGCAGAACAAAGTAATCCTACAATACATTTCAACCAATAGAATAGTTGCTGATCCATTTACGAAGGTTGTTCCTAGAGACATATTTTTTAGCCACAGGATATCATTAGGATTGCGTATATTGTGATATATATTATTGTAGAGGATCATTGGTTTATGTATATGTAGACATATGCACCGTACTTATTTGTTTATTAGTGACTTGATATTTTATCAATAAGTACAAATTCATTATGAGACTAGCACAAGCACACACATATTATTGGAAAGTATGTCAGCAGGTAAAGATTGGCTCACTCACACGAGTAATCGCCTCAAATGCTATCGTTAGCACGTTGAGATGAGACGTTATGTACAAATAAATGCTGAAGAGCGAGTCTGGTACATAACATATGTCGCCTTGATTAGAGTCAAGATGAGGTCTGTGATTTGTTTATAATAAGATTGAACATAATAGTCCCACAATCATATATGTGTCACGGGCCTAAAGAGAGTTGACCCGAGAGGTTCCCAAGGAGCAATCACAACTCACCTGTGAACCTCCTACTCTCACTCGGATTCCCACCAAGCCTGCTTCCCGAAGGTTCCAAGGGCAGGCGAAACTGTCATTGAGTCATACTCTAGAAATCTGGTCCGCTATTTATGTTAGTAGACGGTAGTTGAATATTTATGTCGTAGTTGAGGCAGTGCGATCTCGTCCGCTGATAGAATTTTAGATCAATGGATGTAATCCGAGGCCCACTACTTCCGCAATATAAAAGCTTCTATCTTTCTAGAGCTTTTCTCTCTAGATTCTTTCTCTCTCTCCGATCCCGGTAAGGCGAGCAAGTGAGCGTTCGATCAAGCAAGGCTTGGCTTAGGTCCTTCGGCGATCCAATCCGATCCTAAAGTGCTCGAGTCGCTGCGCGGTCTCAATCTCAATCAATCGGCCCGTGACAAGTTGTATTAGAGCTAAATAGAGATCCGTTTCCAAGAGATTGAAGAGCGCCAACTATTCGAGAAAATGTCAAGCCAAGAAGCGGCTATAGTTGGAGATGCTGTGCCAGTCAAGGACATGCACATCAAAACAAAGAAGAGAGATGCCTCGGTGGATGCTGTGGCTACGTTCGATGAGAAGATCGGGAAGGTCTGGAGTACCGTGCTCGAACTCATGGAAGGTCTTGACGACGTGCAAGACCGGATCATGGAGGTTGAGGGCTCGCTCCGTGAAGACTTCACGATCGGTGTCAACCAAGCTACGGCTCCATTGTTCGATAAGGACGAAGCTCTCAAAGCATTGATCGATGGTTTGAATGAGCGTGTCCAAATAATCGAAGTGGTAAGCCCATGTAGGGACGAGGTTGAAGCCATGAAGGCAGAGATCCAAGAGCTCAAGACCGAGCTTGCCCTATGCAAGCTAAGCATCACGAACGGTGCGATGCCTACTCAAGCGGTGCCCAAAATAGAGGTGCCGAAACCCAAGGAGTTCAAAGGCAACCGATCCGCCAAAGAGGTGGGCAACTTCGTGTGGAGCATGGATCAATACTTTGGCGCTGTCAACATCCGAGAGGAGTCGATCAAGGTACGAACAGCATCCATGTTCCTTATTGATACGGCGATGCTATGGTGGCGCAATAGGTGCGATGAGATTCGACTCGGCACTAATCCCGTGGACACATGGGATGAGTTCGCGAGAGAATTTCGCGACTACTTTTTCCCTGAGTTCGCTCAACAAGAGGCTCGTAACATGCTCCATCGCCTCGAGCAAAGAGGCGTGATCCGAGAGTACGTGAAGGAGTTCATGGAGCTCAAACTCCAAATTCGCAACCTAAGCGAAGAGGAGGCTTAGGGAGCGTTCATGGATGGATTGAAGCCATGGGCACAACTCGAGTTGAAGCGGTGGGACGTGAGTAGCCTTGTGGATGCGCTAAGCATGGCCGAGTCTCTCGTCGACCTCACCAAGGTTGAATCGAGAAACAACCGAGCAAGAGATTGGAAGTCGGATCGACCCAAAGACGACACAAGAAGCACTCCCCGAGGCGCGCATGATCAAGGTGGCCGAGCCAAAACATGGGGAGAAGGGACTTTTAAGCCATTCTTCCAAAGAGGTCGACCGCCAACGGACTACGCGAGTAAGTTTGATCAACCTCTGCCCTCTCTTGCTTTATTTGTAAAGGTCTGCATTGGACCCAAAAGTGCCCGAAGAGGGGATGAATCAATGCCCTCCTTGCCATCGAAGAAGAAAAGGAGGTGCCCAAAGAAGACAAGCGGCAGATTTGGAATGGGGCTGTAAGGATGATCAACTCGGTCCAAGCCCGATCGCCAACCAAAGAAGAAGGAATCGCACCAAACACGGACATGTTCTTCGTGGAGGTCGAAGTGGGTGGCCGAATGCTTTACGCTTTGGTCGACATAGGAGCATCCAACATGTTCATGTCGACCAAGGTTGCAAAGGCCTTAAGACTTCACGTGGAACCATTCGGGAAGTTGTACAAGCCCATCAATTCGGGCGACTTCCATGGCGTAGGAGCACACCTGACGTGGACGTCAAGATTGGCGGATGGAAAGGCAAAATGGCGTTCAAGGTAATCCCTCTTGACGATTATGATCTCATTCTTGGCATGTAATTCTTCAAAAGTGTGGAAGCCATGATCGACATGAGGACCAAGTGTATGATGATCCTCGACCAAAAGTGCCCATCGATGATCCCCATGATTAAAGGGGTGGTCGACACCAAGACCATCGTGTCGATCCGATGCCTCGACAAGAGCTTGAAGGCTGTGATGTGCATCGACAAGCTATCCGAGGTGAAACCAAAGGTCAAGTTGGATCCTACCCCAACACATGCCATGCCAATCCAAGTGCTCTTCCCCAAGGTTAAGTGCGCGCCACGTGTTCCGTCCAACCTGAAGACCGAGCCGTGTGCCAAGTCCGAGTTCATTATCGAAGGTTGTGGTCCTTCGTTCGTGAGCGTTTGAGCGAAGCAAAACAAGAACAAGAGAGCTCATGCCAAAGCTCGTGCTCGTACCAAGAAGGCCAACCGCCAAGCTGTGAGCGACGAGGACGTCACTCGATTGAGTGGGGGAGAATGTCATAGGCCTAAAGAGAGTCGACCCGAGAGGTTCCCAAGGGGCGATCGCAACTCAACCGTGGACCTCCTACTCTCACTCGGATTTCCACTGAGCCTGTTCTTCGAAGGTTCCAAGGGTGGGCGAAACCGTCATTGAGTCATACTCTAGAAGTCTGTTCCACTATTTATGTCGATAGACGATAGTTGAATATTTATGTCGGTAGTTGAGGCGATCCGATCTCGTCCGCCGATAGACTTCTAGATCAATGGATGTAATCCGAGGCCCTCAACTATAAAAAGGGGTGTCCTCCCTCATTTGTAATCATCTAACAAAATCCACTACTTCCGCAATACAAAAGCTTCTATCTTTCCAGAGCTCTTCTCTTTAGATTCTTTCTTTTTCTACGATCCGAGTAAGGCAAGCAAGTGAGTGTTCGACCGAGCAAGGCTTGGCTTAGGTGCTTCGGCGATCCAATCCGATCCTAAAGTGCCCGAGTCGCCGCGCGGTCACGATCCCAATCGATCGGCCCGTGACATATGCCTGTAAGATGCCGAATGTGAGTATTTAATTGGGCGCTATGGAAAGCGAGTTGACATAGTAATTGAGTATGTGAGAGGCACGTAACTATGTTTAGGAATTGCTAGCCGAGGGCTTGAGAAGAGCCGGCATCTGCTCAAACCGCCCCTCCATGCCAGAAAACTAGCCGCACCCTGCCTCTGCAAATATCGTGATTGCGCGGTAGTTAATTAAGTAGTTCTCATCAATGATATTAATGATTTTGCCATCGTTATATCTAGCATCTAGTACTAAATTACCTAGTGCTTTAGTATTTTATGAGTGGGCCCGACAAGTAGTTCATTACTTATTCATGTAAGGATGATTTTATCATCTCCAGCATCCTACCAAGTGTTTTAAAATTTTACGAGTGACCCAATCAATTAATAGTTACTTATCAACAACAATAATTTTACCATCCTCGAATCTAGAATTTAATAGTAAAAAGTAAAAAGTCCGGTATCCGATGGTGTATTCTGGAGTGTTTTAGAATTTTATGAATGGGCCCATCCAGTAGTCATTAACTAATGAGTTGATGATGTTACCACCCCGCATCTATTAGTAGAGTAGCACATGGTCCAAAATTTACAAGTAGACCCATCTGCTAAGTGGTAAGGATAACTTACTATTCCTCTTAAAGAGGATAACTTACGATTGCTCCGAATGCCACCTAGTGCCATTATTGAGGGCTTTAATTTTTTTTATTTATTTATAAATGATTGACCAAACTTTGATTGAGTATATCTTTTCCATCTTTCTTATCGGCCCAATTTTTGTGCCTATGGAAAGCTCGCGATCCGAGTTTTCAAAAAATTGTGGTATGCTTTTTAGGAAAAAAAGAAGTGTCGTGGTCATAGATTTCGGTGCATCTGTCTGAATGGATGATTATTGTACAAATTTATAGCATTTTCTACATACAAAATCCAATCAATGTGATTCTTGCGACATGAGAAAGCCATTCACTTGATTTTTAAGATGGAATGAATTGATTGAGTCAAATCATAAATTTCTCAACACCTCAAGATCAAATGACCATAGTTAATCCTCCGTTCGTTTCATGGAAAATAATTTTTGAGAAAATGTTTTTCAAATTTTCTGGCGTTCGTTTCACGGAAAATGAATTCCTTGAGAAAAATGTTTTCCATGAAAAGAAAAAAACATTCTAAATTAGAGGAAAATGTTTTCCACTTTTGAAAAGTGAAAAAAATTTCCTCACTTAATCTCTCTTATCTCATACCTCTACAAATCTTCACTTCCTCCTCCCCTTTCTTCTTCTACTTTCCTTTCTTTTATTCGAATTATTTTTTAATTTTTTTCTTTTTTAATTCAAGTTATTTTTAATTTCCTTTTTCTTTTCTATTTCTTTTCTTTTTTATCTTCTTTTTTTATTTATCTTTATCTTTTCTTTGTTTCCCATCTTCTTCTTTCTTAGCTAGTCGTCGACCGTTGCTAGGTGAACCTTGAGCTCATCGATCTCAAGCTCGTGCTCTGCATTCTTGCTTATCCTTTTCTTTATTTACTCTATCTTGCAGTTGTACATTGCTCAAGCAAATGGCTCCACATGCTTTGCTTCTTTTTTCTTTTGTTTATTAGAACATAAAAGATGCAGGGGAAAATAGGCCACTCAACTAGAAGATTATCATTAATCCCTAACTTCATATTCCAACGAAAATTGAGTTCTCTCATTGATGTGAGTTTTTCCTGGTGATAGTTCCCCTTTGTTTGAAACCTTAGATCCAAAAATCGGAGCATTTCCCCTACCCCAATGGCCATTGCATCACCATTTCCACCAGATTAGGGCTACGTCCCTCTTCTTCTTCTAGCTTTCTTAGTCATCATTGCACTTTGTCTCAATTGTAGAACCCCTACGCCAAAGCTCAACTCAGATCTGGAAAATGGTCTCCAAAGCTCACAATCAACCCAAAAAAAACCAAACCCAGATGAATAAAGATTTGAACCTTGAAACCCCTACCACCGATTGAACTTTAAACCACCTGTGGTCCCTAGAACACTCCCAATCCATACCTAGATAGCCCAAAACCAGAAGTTGCGGAAAATAGCCTTTTCAACGATAGAGCTCCCTTCACTCATTTCCTTGCCCATACACCTTTAAATAGTCAATATTTTGAGGAACTTGTTCAGAAATGGAGAGATCCCAAGAAAACCAAATTAGACTGGTGACATTATGTAGGAAAATGGGAGACCTCTGGTCAGAAGACGATGTGTTGAAGCTCGAGCCAACTATTCCTGAGAAAGAAAAAAAGGAAAGTGAATCCTCTACGGAAAGCTTTATTCCAAACCGAATGTCAATTTCCAAGCATTTTGTAGTACAATGAAGAAAGCATGGAAAGTTGAGACTATCAAATGTGAGATTATAGAACAGGGTTTTTTCTCCTTTCTGTCTGCATCGGTAGAGGATAAAAGAAGAGTTTTAGAGACAGGTCCATGGTCTTTCGCAAGTAATCTTCTTGTGTTGTTGGAAGGAGATCCCGATGTGCCTGAACATTGTTATGAGTTCACACACACTGCATTTTTGGGTGCACATTTTGGGGTTACCTAGAGCTAGAATGAATGAGAACTCTATTCGGAGTATAACTTCTAAAATGGGAAGAGTGAAGGAGGTGAAAATAGAGGCTAGAAACAACAGTTTATGCAAAATCAGCAAGGCAAAAGTCAATCTAAACCTCTCAAGTCCTCTTAAAATAGGGACTATAGTGGATTTAGGCAGTAAGAAATGGTAATTAGATTTCAAGGATGAAAGGCTACCACATTTTTGTTATTCCTGTGGTCGTATTGGGCACTATGCTACTTTTTGCCAAGAAATACTTTATGAGGAATCGAAACTGCCTCAAGATAAACCAAGGAGATATGGCTCATGGCTAAGAGCAGAAGTACAAGAATTTAGTCCTTTCTGGGAAACATTTTATGGAAGAGTAGACCCACCACAGGAGGATGAACAAACTGTCCCAAAGACTCTTGTCATGGCTGAAGTGGAGGTTGTAAGGGAGGAATATCCAAGGCCTAATGCCTTAGTTGTGATTACACCACACGCCCGAGGTAAAGAACCTATAGAAGATGTGACAATGGATGATTATATGTTGCAACAAAGGGGGAAACGTGTTCAGCAAACTCATATCATGTTACTCACCTCAAGCAACCAAGAAAAAGGGATGGCCTAGCAGAAGAAAACCAAGAGTGGTCTCAAAACACTTGTGGCAAAAAAACAGAAAAGAGTTAATCCTTACGAAAAACGGACTCCATCGAATCAACTGCTTGATGAGGAGGTTCTTCTAGACACACCGATCTAGGGTTGGGAAGGGGTCAAAGAATGAGCTTTGGTGGCTAGCCCTAATAAGCCACCAAAGCACAAATGAAGGTCCTAAGCTGGAATTGTCAAGGGTTGGGCACTCCCTTGACAATTCAACACTTTAGAGCTCTAGTAGCTCATGAAAAGCCCAGCTTGGTTTTCCAAAACAGAGAAAACATGATTCACCAAGTAAGAAGAAGCTTAGGTTTTAAGCATTCTATTATTATAAATCCAATCGGAATAGTGGGAGGATCAGCTCTTATGTGGGACGATGAAGTTGAAGTGGAATTGAAAGGAAGCTCCTAGGAACTTATTGATATTATTTGCAAAATCCTTAGTAGTGGACAATCAATGAGGATATCTTTCCTACATGCTTCCACCATCTTTCAGGAGAGGCTACGGTTATGGCAAAATTTACGTTCAATCAATTACTCTAACACTCTTCATTGGCTTTGCATTGGAGATTTCAATGAAGTGCTATATCAATGGGAGTAGGTTGGCAGAAGGGAGGCGGCTAGATATAAAATGATGGTCTTTAATGAATTTCTGGACTTTTGTTCTTTAATAGATATCGTAAGTAAGGGATGCGCATATACATGGACCAAAAATAGAGAAGAAAGTGAGCTAGTAAAGAAACAGCTTGACAGAGCCCTATGTAATTCAGCATGGAGAGTTCAATTTCAGCATGCAGAAGTCTTTGCATTACCTGCGATTGGCTCGGATCATTATTTGTTGATTTTAACCTCGGAGCCCAACACAACAAATCGAAGAAGAATGCTCAGGTTTGAGGCTTTTTGGCTTGATGAAAATGAATGTACAGAAGTCATCCGAGAAGCTTAAGGAAAAGATACAAGCACCCCTTTGAACATTGTACCAAAATCAAGAAGGGTGGCTACTGAGTTATGGTAGTGGAGCAAGAAACGATTCAAAAATGCACCTCAACAAATTGAACGTCTAAGAAACAAACTCACAGAGCTAATGAATAGTGGAGATACTGTTTCCAACAAAGTGGAGTATAGTGAAATTGTAGAACTTATTGAAAGGTTATGGAGGTAGGAAGAAATGTATTGGTGCATGCGTTCTAGGATTAATTGGCTAAAATGGGGTGATCACAACACAAAATTTTTTCATGCCACAATGATCCAAATAAGGCAAAAAAATAGGATAACCATGCTCAGGCTCGAAGATAACACGTGGAGTAGAGATTCTTCTATCCTAAAACATCAAAGGGGCTTCTATCGATCTTTGTATACTTCGGTGGGAAATAGAAATTATTAGCCTATTTTAGACCAGTGCTAGCAAAGGGTCAATGAAGAAATGAATGCGGAGCTGATAAGGTCAGTCTCAAGGGAGGAAGTTAAAGCTGCATTTTTTCAAATGGGTGCCACTAAAGGTTCTGGACCAGATGGGCTGAATGGTTTATTTTATCAAAGCCAATGGCCAGTGATTCACAAAGATATATTCCAAATGGTCGACTTGTTTTTCAACCAAGGTATGTTCGACCCTGAGCTAAATCAAACTCATATCGCACTCATCCCCAAAGTTACAGATCCTGAAAACATAACCCAATATAGGCCTATTAGTCTCTGCAATTTGAACTATAAGATTATAACAAAAGTGATGGCAAATAGACTAAAACCTCTCCTCCCGAATATTGTTTCACAAGAACAAAATGCCTTTGTGAGTGGTCGTCAAATTCAAGATAACATATTCATAGTCCAAGAAGTTTTACATTAGCTGAGGGTTCAGAAAAGGAAGCGGAAGTTCTAGGCGATCCTTAAACTAGATATGCAACAGGCCTATGATAGAGTCGAATGGGATTTTTTGACCAACTATATGCTGAAACTTGGTTTCTGTGAAAAATGGGTCCTCCTAGTCAAAACATGCATCTCATCGGTCTTTTTTTGTGTAAGAGTTAATGGAGAACCCTCAGCCCCTTTCTTCCCGTCCCGAGGCATTAGACAAGGAGACCCACTTTCCCTCCTATCTTTTCATTATAATGGCAAATGCCCTATCCTCCCTTATGCTGAAAGCCGTCGAAGATAAAACCATCCAGGGGATCCGTTTGAACCCAGCCTGTCCTAAACTCTCACATCTCTTGTTTGCGGATGATGTTACTTTTTTCTTGAAGGGCTCGATCATGAAAGCTCAAAATCTGGCAAATATTCTAAATTAGTACTGTTTCACCACGAGTCAACAAGTCAGGTATTTTCTTTGGGAATGATTACCCCTATAGCTTGAAAGCAAATCTAGCGGCTGAATTGAGAGTCCCTATAATGGAGAAAATAGGGAAATACCTAGGGATACTTTTTGATTGGGGCCAAACTAAAAAACAACTATTTGCTTGGATCCTAGCAAAGGTGGACAGCAAACTAGAGGGTTGGAAAGAAAAGTTGATATCAAAAGCGGGGAAAGAGATCTTAATCAAAATGGTCATCCAAGCATTGCCACAATACACCATGTCAATATTTAAAATTCCTATATCCATTTGCAAAGCAATTGAGCGAAAAAATTCCAATTTTTGGTGGAAACAAAGTGCTGAAAAGAAAGGCATTCACTGGAAAAGTTGGGAAGTGCTTAAGACTAGGAAGGATTGTGGAGGACTTGGGTTTAGAGATTTTGTAGATTTTAACAAGGTCATGTTGGGGAAACAAGCTTGGAGGATGAACAATGCCCTGGATGCCCTTTGGAGCAAAGTTTTGAAGAGCCTATACTTTCCTAGAAACAACTTCTTGAATGCAAAAAAAGGCCATAATCCTACTTGGGGATGGTAGAGCCTCCTACTGGGTTGGGATGTTATTGAACCAGATATGAGATGGGAAATTGGTAATGGAAAAAAATGTAAAAGTTAGAGAGGACACATGGCTACCTTCAGCAGGTAAGATAAGAGGTCCTCCAAATCAAAACGACCCTCAGTTTGTTGCTGAACTAATTGATTTTTCAGCGAGTAAATGGGATGAACAAAAACTTCAGCTTTTGTTCGAGGACAGAGTAGTTATAGAAATTTTAGCTACTCCCTTTTGCCTGAACCTAGGACACGACAAATTACTATGGACAACAAACAATTTGGGAGAATATAAGGTAAAGAGTGGATACAACAGAGTCAGAAATCATAACAAATGCCATCCACAGACCCAACCATCTACATCATACTAAGTCCCAAAAGCCTTATGGAATGAAATATGGAAACTGAAAACATACCCCAAAATCAAATTTCTTATATGGAGCATATGTAACAATGCATTGCCTACTAAGGAGTGTTTATTCAATAGGAGGATGGTAGCTAAGTCTATTTGCGCAATACGTAGCCAACAACCGGAGACGGTGGAACACCTCTTCCTAATGTGCAACTGGACAAAAGACGTGTGGTCAGACCCCAGATTAGAAATAAACATCTCCATGATGGAAATCACATGTATAGAAAAATGGGTGTCGGAGACTCTTACCTCAAAGGTCGACTATCGAGAGAAAGCTTTTGTTGCTGGAGTACTATGGCAAATTTGGAAGGCAATGAATGCTATGGTCTTCCGAGCTCAGCCACCACAACCAAGATCAATCCTAGAGGAAGCTTCCCTAGAATCTCATCTCTACCGAAAATGGCATCTACATGAAGAAGAATTGAACAGCAGCAAACATTCACACCCTGAACCATGGACGCAAACGAAAAACTAGATTTGGAAAATAAACATGGATAGCTCTTGGTGCAGCTCATCCTTGATTGGATTGGTGGCCGTGATCTACAAAAAAGAGCATGGCGTTCTCGTTGATGGTCTTGTGAAGTCGATCCACGCTACTTCGGCTCTAGTGGTGGAAACCCTAGCAGTGAGAGAGGGGCTGCTCTAGTTGAAGAAGAAGTTGGACATAGAACACCCATGAACTAAGTTTAGTTCACTTTCTGACTTGTACTTTCTCCTTGCTTCAGATAATTTAGTGGCTGTGGATAGCGTTATGGGACAAAGGGAAGCACCGTGGGCTGTCAAATCCAGCATCAGCGACTGCACCTTTTTGTTGGGCCTTCATCCTCAAGCTTAGCTTATCTTTTAGCCTAGAGAGGCCAACCAAGTGGCCGATTGGGTAGCGAGGGCCTATCGTATGGGCTCTTTTCCACCGAGTTGGATTGATAATCCTCCCCACCCTCTTCGCTTAATCATATGCTTAGATGTTGAATCTACTTGTTATCCATTTTTTAGCAAGTAATGAAAGCTACTTATTTCGACCAAAAAAAAAAAAACTAGAAGATTCTCATTAGGGTTGTACATGCTTTGTTTCTTTTTAAAATCCATACGAACATTTTTTAGAGTAGATGTGCATTTGGCGACAATGAGGGAACAAAGATATGAAGCAAGTTCGCTTGGATTTAAAGGCAAGTTCATATTTGATGGATTTATAGGTCGGTAAGTGATGAATGCCTAAGTGGAAAATATTGTTATTTTCCTGGAAAATGACTTTTGGGAAAATATTTTCCGGAAATGGCCAATTTTCCACAAAACGAACGGACCCTAAGAGTTGTTAGAGAAATCCTCTTGAAGTGTTTTGAAGTTGACAAAACGTTTCCATCAGTTTAGTCTGAAGGCTTGCAGACTCTGCTATTTAAAGTCTAAAGATCTCCGGATAGCCAGACTCAAGACTCAAAATCTATCCTCATTGACAGTTTCTAATCCATTGAAGAAAGGCTATCCAGAACTGGATGTTTCATTAAGGATGTGGCCTTATCGACTGGAGAAGATCTCTTGGCTGGATATGACATGACAGAATCTTTTATTTGATCATAATTGATTCGAAAGATTAAGGATCCGATGATTGGCAAAGTATACTTGGAAGGTTCTACTTATGGAAACCAAGATCCTGATTGTATGGGCGAACATGATTGATAGGTTATCGATATGTTCCTTTAATAGCTCGAATGATCTTCCTAATTGATTCCGTCCAACGGGTAGATTGGAGGAATTCCTTTGGTAAGTGCTAACCGGTATGATGGCATGAAGGAGTATATAAGGAAGACGTTCCAGTTGTTCAAAAACGTGCACGATAGAAGAATTCCAAAGTCTGAAACTCCTTGTTCTTAGACAAATAATTTGTTGAGCGAAATCTTGTAAACAAAAGAGAGTCTATATTCGTGAGAAATCTTGAGGAAGTGTGGTAGAACATCTACACTGTGGAATCAAGGAAAAGCTGTGCTGTAACTTCTCTTTTGTTCATAGTGAAATCCAGCCGGTGGGCTGTTAGTGCGGAAGAGTGGACGTAAGCTTGGAATAAGCCGAACCATTATAAATCTTGTGTTCAATTTTCTCTTCCCTAACATTTACTTTACTTTGATCGTATTTTCCTTTCTATCGTTTGCCAAGAATCGCTTCCGTATCTCGAGAAATTGTTTGTGCACCTATTCACCCCCCTCTAGGTGCTTATACTAGCTATCTCAATTGGTATCAGAGCCTGTGTACTCACTTTGTTTGAAGTGTTTTACTTCAGAGTTAGAGATCCATGGCTAGTATGTTGGCTCCAGGGCTGGTAGAAGGGCAAAGCAATACCAAAAAGAGGAAAAGATGCTGTTGAGTCTAGCGAAATGACTCAGGAAGAGAAAATCAAGAGACAAGCTCTTGATGCAAAGGCAATTTATTCCTTATATTGTGTTTTATCCCCTACTGAATATAACAGAATATCTTCTTGTGTTACAGCTAAAGAAGTTTGGGATAGATTACATATTACTTATGAAGGAACCGATTGAGTGAAAAAGACTAGAATCAACATTCTCCTCGGTCAATATGAAGCCTTCAAAATGAAACCAGGAGAATCTATAACTGATATATTTAGTCGTTTTACAGAAATCGTGAATGGTCTTGAAAATCAAGGTCAACCAATTTCGATCCCATGAAAGTAAACAAGCTACTGCGCGACTCTCCAAGAATTGGAATCACATAAAGACCTCAATCGAGAGACCCAAAGAATCATGCCACTATCTCGTTGATGAGTTGGTTGGGACTCTTCGCTTATGAAGTGGAACGAATCAATAAAGACGAAGACCCTAAAGGTAAGAAATCCATTGCATTAAAATCTAATGATGATTCTGATGTTACAGATTCTGAAGACGATATGGATGATAAGGAACTTGCTCTCATGATAAGAAGATTCAGAAAACTAAACAGAAAAGGAAGAAGATTCAATCCAAAGAAACAAAGTTTTCAAAAGCAACAGACTAAGTCTGTTGAGGATGATGAATCAAACAAAGATGTAGTCTGCTTTGAATGTAAGAAAAAAGGGACATATTAGACTTAACTGTCCTCTTTTGAGGAAGAAGAAAGGAAAATCTGAAAAGTACCGAAAAGCTCTTAAAGTTGAAACCTGGAGTGATATAGAGTGTGAAGAAAGTGATGATGATTATGCCAATATATGTCTGATGGCACAATCGGATTCAAATTCAAATTCCGAGACAAATTCATATTCAGAGAGCGAATTTGAGGTAAGTAACTTCAAAATCCCTATTAAAGTTTCAAAATACATTGATGAATTGTGTTTTAGTCTTAAAACTTCTCTTAAAAGAATTTCCGAACTCAAGAAGGAAAATTCTGCTCTAAAACAACAGGAAAATATTTTGAAAGAAAAAGTGAAATGTTTAGACAAGAATGTTCCTTCTCTTAAAGAAAGTGAAGATAATCTTTTAAAAGAAAATGCATTCTTGAAAAGTGATATCTCAAATATTTCCAAAAGATTTTCTATAGGATCTGAGAAACTGGAAAAAATTATCTCTGTTCAAAGACCTTATTTCAATAAATCTGGTTTGGGAATGACTGCTGAAACCATTCATTTAATTGATTTTCCTAAAGTGATGGAAAAAAATCAAACAAAGACCCACAAGAGATGCTTACAAAAATCACTTTAAAAGGATATTTGTAAAACCAGTAGGTCGCAATGCTCTCAGATGCTCAAAGTGCAATAGTGCAGATCATTTTGAAAAAGAATGTCCTATGATATGGAAACCTGTTAAAAAGGTATGGGCAAAAACCGCATATTATACTAACACAAATGGACCCAAGAAAATATGGGTACCAAAGAAGGTTAGAGTTTCTTTTTTAAATGCAGGTCACTATCAAGAAAAAGGTAAAATGGTATCTGGATAGTGGATGCTCAAGACACATGACAGGAGACTCAAATTACTTCATAAAGCTTGTTCGAGTAAATGGTGGAAAAGTTTCTTTTGGAGGAAACAGCAAAGGAAAAATTGTGGGATTTGGAACTGTAAAGATTGGAAATCTCACAGTCAGCAATGTTTCCTTAGTGGAAGGGCTTAATTACAATTTGCTCAGTATTAGTCAACTATGTGATACTGTTTCAAAATCAACTTTCAAGAGGGAATATGTTCAGGAATTAGTAAAGATTCTACTCAGTCTTTCATGGGTCGAAGACATGGAAATATCTACCTCTTGAAGGTGAAACCAGATGAATCACAATGTTTAATCTCAATCCAAGATGAAGCAAACTTATGGCACAAAAAGCTTGGGCACGTCAATATGAAGCAAATAGCCAAAATCTCAGCAAAGAAGCTTGTTCGTGGTCTACCCAATTTATCATACCAAAAGTCTGCTATGTACACCATGTATACTGGGAAAACAGGTAAGAAATTCCTTTAAACCAATAAATCAAGTTTCCACTAACCGTGTACTCGCAGCTTCGCATATGGATCTTTTTGGACCAACCGAACACAAAGTATTGGATGTAAGAAATATTGCCTAGTAATTGTGGATGACTACTCACGATTTACTTGGGTATATTTCTTGGCAAGTAAGTTTGAAACTTTCTCTTACTTTGAAAAGTTTGCTAAAAAGGTTCAAAATGAAAAATGGTATGTTATCTCGAGTATAAGAACATATCATGGAGGTGAATTTGAAAATCATGATTTTACAAAATTCTGTGATGAATCTGGTTTTCAACATGTATTCTCCTCTCCATATACTCCAGAGCAAAATGGAGTTGTGGAAAGAAAGAATAGATCACTTCAAGAAATGGCTAGAACTCTTTTAATTGAAAGTAATATCTCTTCACGTTTTTGGGCTGAAGCAGTTTCTACAGCATGTTACATTACAAATAAAGTTTTTCTAAGGCCTATTTTGGAAAAAAACCCCCTATGAACTATTCAAAGAAAAGAAGCCTATTGTTTCATATTTTCATGTATTTGGATGCAAATTTTTTATACTGAAAAATGCAAATGATCGAGTTGGTAAGTTTGAAGAAAAATCAGATGAAGGCATCTTTCTTGGATATTCAACCACAAGCAAAGCGTACAGAGTCTACAATAAGAAGACTCAAACAGTGGAAGAATCAATGAATGTTAAATTCCAAGATTCTATGCAAAATGAATCCATTCAGACTCATTTTGAAGAATCTGAACCTGCTCTAGACTCTATAAAGTCTAAAATAGCTCAGACTTTGAAGGACCAGCAACAAGTGACTGTTGAAGATTCAAGTGAAGGAAGTGACCATCAATCTAACAAATTAACCAGCAACTGGAAACATAAGTCCAGTCATCCCAAAGATCTTATTATTGGCGATATCAATGAAGGAATTTGCACAAGATCCAAAAGGCGCAAAGAGTCTAGTGCTGTGGCTCTTATTTCTGAAATAGAACCCAAAAGCATAGAAGAAGCTTTATCTGATGAAAGCTGGATTGAAGCTATGCAAGAAGAGCTCAGGCAATTCAATATTAATGATGTCTGGGAATTGACTCATAAACCGAAAGGTAAGTCTGTTATTGGAGCTAAATGGGTTTTCAGGAACAAGATGAACGAGAAAGGAAAAGTCATAAGAAACAAGGCAAGATTCGTGGCCAAGGGATACACACAAGAAGAAGGGATAGACTATGACGAGACTTACGCACCAGTAGCAAGGTTAGAAGCAATTCGATTATTACTTGATTTTGCTTGTTATAAGAATTTCAGGTTATTCCAAATGGATGTCAAAAGTGCATTCCTAAATGGATTCATCCATGAGGAAGTCTATGTGGAACAACCACCTGGGTTTGAAGACCCAAGGAAACCAGACTTAGTATTCAGACTCAAAAAGGCTTTATATGGCTTAAAACAAGCACCTTGAGCTTGGTACGACAGACTGAGTAAGTTTTTAATTGAAAATGGTTTTGTTAAAGGTAAAGTAGACACTACTCTTTTTATTAAGAGAGAAAGCGAGAGTTTTCTACTTGTTCAAATATATGTCGATGATATTATTTTTGGATCCTCTAATGAAAGTCTGTGCAAGAAATTCTCTAAAACTATGCAGGATGAATTTGAAATGAGCATGATGGGTGAGTTAACCTTCTTTCTTGGACTTCAAGTGAAACAACTGAAGGAAGGAACTTTTATTCATCAAGAAAAATATGCTAATGATATTGTGAAGAAGTTTGGACTGGACAATTGCAAAAAGGCCGATATACCAATGTCAAGTTCCTTGAAGATAGACAAAGATGAAGGAGGAAAGAAAGTTGACCAAAAGTTATACAGGAGTATCATCGGTTCACTTCTTTATCTTACTGCTTCTAGACCTAACATTTTGTTTAGTGTTTGCATTTGTGCCAGATTTCAAGCAGACCCCAAAGAATCACATTTAAATGCTGCAAACCGTATTATCAAATATATTGCATCAACTTCAAGCTTCAGTCTCTGGCATCCAAAAAGGGGAGACTTGGTACTCAGACGCAGACTTAGCCGGATGCAGAGTTGATAGAAAGAGCACCTCAGGTACCTGTCAACTACTTGGAGGCAGGACAATGTCTTGGTTTTCAAGGAAGCAAAGTACAGTAGCTCTCTCTACAGCAGAAGCATAATATGTAGCGCTTGGAAGTTGTTGTTCACAAATTCTGTGGATAAAACAACAGCTAAGAGACTTTGGAATTGAAGATTCATGCACGGAAATTAAATGTGACAACTCCAGCGCAATCAATCTCACCAAAAATCCAATTCTTCACTCAAGAGCAAAACATATAGAGATTCGACATCACTTCATTAGAGATCATGTTCAAAATGGAGAAATTACGATTTAGTTTGTTGACTCAAAGAACCAACTGGTGGATATATTTACAAAGCCTTTGGAGAAAAATCAATTTGAAATTATCCGTTCCAGACTCAACATTTTAAGGTTTGAAGAAGTTAAAGTCCAGAGACTCTCAGACTCAGACAAATAAGACTTTAACTGCAAGACTTTAACTGTAAGTTATTTTCTCTCTAATCTCATCTTGAAAAGGTACGTTCATCAACCGTGTTTGATTTTTGTTATCTCAACTGCTATCTTTAAATTGACGAGATTATTGCATCGTTTCCTTTAGAAAAATGAGTTATTTTGAAATGACCATTTTTCGAAAAAAGGTAGTTATTTTTAAAAGGCATCTTTTCACTTTCCATTACGACGTTTGGTATCCCCTCCTTTCAACTGACTTATATACAGTTGGTTTCTCTTCGCTTAACTCCAAAACCCTAAAAAGCACCGATCTTCCATTCCTGTTTTCCTCTCTTATTTAATCTTCGAAAAAGTTGTCATCTTTCTTGGGAAAGTCAAGCAAGGAATCTTTCAAAGAAAGATGTCGTCTTCAAGAAAGTCTTCGAGGATCACAAGTAGGGGACCACAGTGAATGAGTGAGGGCCTACGCACTTCGATCTCACTGAAGAAGAAGTGTCTCCAAATCAGCAGCAGAGCCCACAACATTCTCAGCAGTAGAGCCCACAACATTCTCAGCAGCAGAGCCCACAACATTCTCAGCAGCGTCGTTCTCCTCCATCTAGTCCTCAAGGTATTGTTCATCAACAAGAGGAAGAAATCATTGAAGATGCAGATCCTGTAAGAGTTCAAACGCCCTCTTTTATTTATAAGCTGTATCGGGCTTTAAAAAAAGGGACTAGTACTCCATTGAACTATGTCGATGATTTTCTTAAGGAAAAAGGATATGGAAATGAATATATCTTTTTGCGAAAAATGGAAAGTTTGGGAATTGCTCGTAAAGGGGTGGTAGAAGAAACCCTTGCGAACATCCCAAGTGATCCTTGTTATTGGGGATTTAATCCGGTAGATGGAAATGATGATAACAAATTATACAACCAATTTCAACCAAGAATGGGAGTTGCGGCGAAAAATCGAGGAAAAAAGGGAGAGTTGTTTAGATCGAAAGAACAGAAGGATCTATACTCAAAACTACTGAAGCGTGGGGTGATAAACCCTAGGACTGTGGATTTTGATTTTCTGGATGCTGTGAATGTGAACTTGAGGGAAAAGTTCGGTCATCTTCAACTTGAAAAATTCTGCTCGACACCACGAGGCCTATCCTCAACTAACTGCATATTTCTATTCAAATCTTAGTTTCTTATATGCGAATAGATTCTCTTTCAGTGTCAAAGATCAAGACTTTGTAGTGGATATGGATATGCTAACAGATGTGTTAGGAGTTGAGAGAGGAAGATATCGACAGATCAAAGTTTCTATTGCCCGTACTACACTGGAACTTGTTAAGGACAGGAGAACAGAGGAAAATATTACCTACTCAAGGATGAGTGCATTCAACATTTTGCTGCACAAAATTGTAATCAATTGCCTCAGACCGAAATCAACTTCCAAGACTGATGTTTCAAGTTTATAGGCAAAGCTAATGTATGCCATCATCACTGGGAAAAGGTTTTCACTTTCTCACACTGTTATGTTCCACATGTATAGAGCAGTGATGAAGGACAGATGTCAACTTCCTTATCCAGGTCTTGTGATGAAGTTATTCAGACATCTGAACATTCAGTCTCCGCAAATTTTTTGTGTTCGATCGTGCGATCATATGGTGGTAGGACTGTAAATGGTGACTAAGATGCATCTGAAGGAACTAAGCAAGGCATTGGAGAAATTTAAGGAGAACACTCCAGTCAAAACTCAACAATTCTCTTCTGCAGGAAAAAGAAAAGGGAAGGAGCCCATGGATGCTCCATCCAAGAAAAGAAGAGCTCTCATCATTGAGGATGAAGATGATGAGGAAAACATCACCATTTCTGCATTGAAGAATCTGAGTCGTCCTATTCCAGAGAAAGACTCAGAACAGAGGACAGAAGAAAGAGAAGAGAAAGAAGCAGAGGAAAAAGAAACGGAGGAAAGAGAAGAAGAAGAAGAAAGACATGCTGAGAAAGAGAGAGTTGAAAAAGAAGAAGGAGAACATGAGGAGCACTCTCCACCTGAAGGCATGAAAACAGGGGGAGGGGGAGACCAAGAGAAAAGAGGAATGTCCTCAAATCTTGCAACCAGTGAGGGAGTCAGTTGATCCCCAGTAGATCCAGATGATAAATATGCCTCTCAATTTCTAGAGGAAGGTCATGATGTTTCTTCGCCAAATCTGCGTGATTATGCTGATCTACCATCGTTTGCATTTACTCCATCAGATCGTGCCAACGCCAGTACGCAGACCGACAATTCAGCATACTTTCGCAGAGTGATGGATATTCTCTTGGAGATGCAAGGTCAGATATATGCATTGGGATGTGAAGTTCAGAACTTGCAGAATGCAGGACAAGCTTCTTCGGGTTCATTGAATGATCAAATCAAAGCCCTTTCTCTTCAGATTCAGGCTAATGCTAAGGGTGAGGATGTTACACAACTGAAGGAAGACTTGAAAAGGCTGGAAGGCATCATTCAATCGATGGGAGATTTCCAGCTTGTTCGTGTTCCCAAGCATTCTTGACTCCATTTTCATCTCAATCTTTTTTATGCTGACAAAAAGGGGGAGAGTTGCGAGACTTGAAAAACTTTGAACTTAAATTTGTCAAACCTTTGGTTTGTTTAGTTTGACTAGACTTGTGTGTCTGGATGTGGACTAAATTTGGGATTTGGATTTGACTGCTTATTATTATTAACTAGTATTGATATCTTATGGATGGCTTTATTGCATATTGGACTAACCTATTTTCTGTGGTTGCAGATTCTAGTGTTATTCATTTAGCCATAAGATATGCATATGTGTTTGAGAAATGTTTTGCAGGTCAAAGTTTTCCAAATCTGCAGGAAAGTTTTATCACCATCAAAAAGGGGGAGATTGTTGGAGAAATCCTCTTGAAGTGTTTTGAAGTTGACAAAACGTTTCCATCGCCTAGTCTCGAAGGCTTGCAGACTCTGCTATTTAAAGTCTGAAGACCTCCGGACAGCCAGACTCAAGACTCAAAGTCTATCCTCATTGACAGTTTCTAGTCCGTTGAAGAAAGACTATCCAGAACTTGATGTTTCATTAAGGATGTGGCCTTATCGACTGAAGAAGATCTCTCGGCTGGATATGACATGACGGAATTCTTTATTTGATCATAATTGATTCGAAAGATTAAGGATCCGATGATTGGCAAAGTATACTTGGAAGGTTCTACTTATGGAAACCGAGATCCTGATTGTATGGGCGAACATGATTGATGGACTATCGACATGTTCCTTTAATAGCTCGAATGATCTTCCTAATTGATTCTGTCCAACGAGTAGATTGGAGGAATTCCTTTGGTAAGTGCCAACCGGTATGATGGCATGAAGGAGTATATAAGGAAGACGTTCCAGTTGTTCAAAAACGTGCACGATAGAAGAATTCCAAAGTCTGAAGCTCCTTGTTCTTAGACAAATCATTTGTTGAGCAAAATCTTGTAAACAAAAGAGAGTCTATATTCGTGAGAAATCTTGAGGAAGTGTGGTAGAACATCTACACTGTGGAATCAAGGAAAAGCTGTGCTGCAACTTCTCTTTTGTTCATAGTGAAATCCGGCCGGTGGGCTGTCAGTGCGGAAGAGTGGACGTATGCTTGGAATAAGCCGAACCACTATAAATCTTGTGTTCAATTTTCTCTTCCCTAACCTTTACTTTACTTTGATCGTATTTTCCTTTCTATCGTTTGCCAAGAATCGCTTCCGTATCTCGAGAAATTGTTTGTGCACCTATTCACCCCCCTCTAGGTGCTTATACTAGCTATCTCAAGAGTTGCTATATTTTTTAAACCCACGGTCTTGGTATGGTTGGAAAGCTCTTGAAGATTGCAACCTAATTGTTTCCTTCAATCGAAATCTTTTATGAAGTTTTGTTTTCGATCAAAGTGTCTCGAATTTTTCAACAATCATAGGCAAAACATTAGGTGTTTATAGATATGTTTTCCACTATCTTTGATTGAAGAATTCCCGATTGACTTTCCTTTTCTCTTTAAACTGATATACCTAGGTAAAATAATATCTCTCCCTCTCCGTGCGCTCATGGCGCATAGATGTGACCAATTTAAGGTTGTCCAAGGTCAGTGACTTTGGAGTGACATCAGAGCTATTGCAGCTTGAGGTCGATCGAGATCCGCAACCTCAGCTCGACTCACATTTGAGGTGATGATTCGATTCTTTATTATTTTGTTGCGTATGTGGTTGTTTAGGTGATATTTTGTGTAAGTGACGTTTATGTTTATAAACTACGAATTAGAGATCCAATTACAGAAAGTTTCCCTCAATTACCAATAGACTAGAGGAAGAAAACATTAGGTGGGTGGGTGCGGGGCGTCCATTGCAAGTTATCTGAGTGTTCAGACTTGATAAGGGTCTGAGTCAGCTGGTTTGAAAAATGGACTAAGAAAGGTTGAACAATGCGCCCACCCACCGTCCAATGCAAGTTATCTGAGCATTCAGACTTGATAAGGGTCTAAGTCAGCTGGACTAAGAAAGATTGAACAATAGAATGAGAAAGGTTGAACAATGCGCCCAACCACCGTCCACTGCAAGTTTTCTGAGTGTTCAGACTTGATAAGGGTCTGAGTCAGCTGGTTTGAACAATGGACTAAGAAAGGTTGAACAATGCCCCACCCACGCACCCCCCAAAAAACGTCTTCTCCTCAGTAAACACGACAGCATTCTATAATGAGAAAACTACATTATGTAACGGTATCTTAGGCTGGCCAGTGCCCCCGCTATTGGGGAGCGCTTTGGAAAATAAAACCGTACTTTGGAAAAGAAAAATGGCAAACGAGAAAGATAGTTTAAACTTGTTAGATTGGCTCATAACGAACATAGTCAACGACCGGCTGACTGGCAGAAGGATCCTTGTCAGATTTAATCAATAATCATTCCTTTTTTGTATTGTATTTTAGGCTAAGATCGTGAGGTTTCTTCGGATGCCAAGTCTCTCTCTACCTTTTTTATTCCTAGACCTATGTTCCTCTGCTCCCCCATGATAAAGAGGATACCATTGACCCGAGATTTGTCGTCCCAAAATATCTACTTAAAATATGTTGTCCCACTTTATAGATCGAATAAGTAAATTCATTTTCGCGTCTGAAATTTCTCTAATTTTATCTTTCTCTTCGAGAGAACATATATAAACTAGTTGATTGCATGCGCCATTTTAGAGGTAGATTTAATCTTTGGTAATCAGTTGTCAGTCTAATTTTCAAACCTCCATTACAAAAACCAGCTTAAAATCTTTGCATCGATAAAGACAAAGGCATTATACAACAAGAAAACTCTTCTTAAAATTGTTATTTTGCTTAGATAGCAAGATTGTGATCGTGAAAATCTCATGCACCAAGTGAGACTAAACAAAGGGGACTATACTTTAGCATGTCACTTTTTCATTACTCTCCGCCCACCACTCTTAACTAATCTTAGCGGCCGAGAGGGCAGGGGCCTCGCTTTTTCGACCTTTCCGTCCACCACTAGGCACTATCTATGCCTACCAAAGAAACGGGGCCAATAAGATATTTTAAATATTAAATTATATCTTTATCCAACATCCTAAACTTTTAAATTAATTCATAATGGTTTCATAAAATTTCACATGATATCAGAATAGAAAATTTTGAGTTCAAATCTTTCCATCAAATAGCTTAATCATTTATAATAGTCAGTAGTGATCTCATAAAATATCACAGAGTCCATCCTTTAGTGTGTCACTAATTTGATAACAACATGGTGCGTAGTGCTTGCAAAGTACAAAGCGAGTTGGAATATAAAGTCTTAGGCAAGGAAAAAACAACAGCACATGCGTGGGCAAATCCCACGTCTGGCCCCGCATAAAATCGATAGTCTAAGTTGACCAACTGACCTGTCTATATACATATAAAATTGTCAGTTGCTCAATCTCTTACAAAGGAAGAAAATTGTAGTTGTAACATAGCCCCGCCATCGCATCCCTTAACCGCCGTGCTTCGTGGCCCTCACCACCATCCCAAATGTCTGATACAAAAATAGTCCTCGTAAACCCAACTATTAACGTGAATATCATCAATATGAACGTGCCGGAGGGTTCCAAAGGCCAAGGGCGGCCCCGTGAGCTACACCCCCACGGCGCAGCCAGGTTGGGTATCCCAGCGGCGCCCCAAATACAAAACTCCCCTGCCAAAAACCAAAAGCTCTCCGGCGCAGCCGTCCCCAAGCTCGGCCGTCCCAGCCTGCCCCCAAAAACAAAAACACCCCGCCAGGTCGGGTAGTAACGCCACCCCCAAAAACAAAAGCAGAAACCCTCCCCAAGTTCGGGAGTCCCGCCGCCCCCCAAGCCGGCCCCCAAAAAAGAAAAACACCCCCAGCCCCGCCACCATTCTCAGGTCCGGCAGCCCAGCCAACCCGCCAACACCGGAGCCCCTCCGCACCCCAAGCGGGCCCCCCATAAACACAAGCCCCCGTCCCGATCCTCCTCCTGCTTCTGTCTCTAGCGGCGCTTCGAGGGATCTATGATGGCGACTCGTGGTCAACAATTAGCTGGTTCGCAGAAGGAGCCTTGCCGGATTTGATTAGGTGTATGGGTTATTTACATTATTTAGTCTTGTTTGCCTTTGTCTTTTTTCTTTTTTCTTTTTTTGTATATTAGGCTAAGGATTAAAGGTGTGGGTTTTTTTTTTGGGTATCCCATGTCTTTCTCTCTACCTTTAATCCTAGTGATTTGGTCTTATTCTCCACAAAATAAGTGGGTACCACTCATTAGAGTTTTGTTTTCCCAAATATCTGCTTAAAATTTGTTGTCTCACTTCATATATCAATTCGGTAAATCGATTTTGCATTTCAAATTTCTCTAATCGATCTTTCAAAAGAATATTTGTGAACTAGTTGATTGCATGCACCATACGACAGGCAAATTCAACCTTAGCTGATGGAAGTAGCCGTTCTATGGAACAAAAACCTAATTATGTAATGGTTTACTTGGGTTTTGGGGAGTATACATTGACAACAACTATATCGACCAAGTTGAAAGGGTGATGTAAAGCAGTGAAATGGGGATAAACCAACTTATATTGCACTAGATTCGTACAATTGAAGTTGCGCACACATAAACGAGCAAAACATATAAAATTTTCTCTCAATTCATTTAGTTCATCAAAAAGGAAAATTACAACATATGAAAATGAAGCATATATTAATACGTGTGAGATCCTAAACTAGTCAAAATTTTTATAAAGATAAATAAAATCAAGTTGACATAAAAAAATAATATCATGTAAAAATTTTCTGAATATTTAAAAATGATCAGGGAAATAAATTAAATCACGGCCTTAAGTATTATCATGTCTTGCGTCACGGTGTCTAGTGTAGTCGGACAAAGTTGAAGCAAGCAAGTGCCCAAGGAAATTCAAACGATGAATTATAATTTTAGATATATATATATATATATATATATATGAAGAAGAGGGAGAGGATGTAGTCATTAATAGTTGGGTTGTCGACCGGTGGGGCCCTAAGGGTGTTCTTGATTCCGGTCGAGTCGTCTATGACCTTTTCTGAGTCTAGTAATCTGGCTCGGGCCTAATTTAAAAAAAAAAAAAAAAAAAAAAAATTAAGGCCAACCGAACTGAATGGTTTGTCCGTGCCAGCTTGGCCAAAGCCCAAATTTTGAAAGATATAAAAGATATTGTTTATGATTATGAAATTTCAAAATTGTGAAATGAATTACTGAAAGGCTAATATGAATTTTCTTTATAAAAAAAAGAAGAAGAGAGAGTATAAATTTACCATGAAGTTAGAGATCCCACACTTTGGCATGAACAAGGAATAATTTTTTATTCAAATGAAATTCCATAGCGATAAACACAATATATGAAATTTATTCAAAGCTTGTTTAAGACCGTTTTCAGTCCACTTCACAATGGTCCGATTAGCGGTCGCTGCTATTTTTGAGTCAACGATGATGATGCATCTAAGACATCTTTGTCTGTCAATTTCGATCGGCTGCAATAACATTAGAATTCTCTAGTTAATAGAGTGCTCTTCGTTATATTGTTGCCTTTTAAATTAAGGGTTATGGACTCGTTCCATTGCTAGAAATCTTAACTGCTGTGATGAAGATGTATTTAACTCTAAGCAATCTAAAACGAATTAAAAGGAGAGTAGCCAAAGCAAGACATAGAAATAAGGGACAAATTTTACCGGTCTGATTGCTCCAAGTTCAATTGATAGTGCTATATATATAGTGTTGCAGAGCTTGGTTAATTCTCGGAACGATAGTAAGCGTAAATAGTGTAGTAAGGCCTGGATGAAGGTAAGGACTGGAAGAACGAAAGTAGCAATGGCCGAAATAAGGACCAGGGGCTGCGGAAGTACTCGCGAGTGATTTGCATCCATCGCACGTTCCACCCATGGCGGTGGTATCGGGTCACTTGCCTGAATAACTTGGCCAAGTGGCTAGACTTGATATCAAATCAGACATCCTTAACAAGATCGTTGACGAACCTCGTGACCTCCTCCTAGTTTAGGGAGTTGAAAACTGATGCTCAAAACCGTTTTCTTCACAAAAATTTTAAAAACTTTGATTTTCGAACTCTCCCCATGATTAGTTTTGATGCAAGAGAGAATACCTTTTTTTTTTTTTTTTTTTTTTTTTTTTTTTTTTTTTTTTTTTTTTTTCGTTTTGAATGTTTTTGATAAGTTTTGAAAAATGAGAAAATGCTTCATGCTTGTGCGTAAGGAAGAAAACCCACCTATAACTTGTGTAATCATCGACTACTACCAAGTAATACCTTTTACCTCCCAAACTTTGCATTCTTGTAGGTCCAAAGATGTCCATATGAAAAATTTTCAAAGCTTTGTTAGTACTAACAAAGTTGATGGGCTTGAATGAATTCCCTACCTGTTTGCGTAGGGCATAGATTGAGCAAACTTCAAATCTTTCAAATCTAAGATCCGGTAAACCTCATGCCAATTTCTTTGAGGAGATTTTCGCTATTTGCTTGGTGCTTATATGCCCAAGCTTCTTGTGCTGGAGGCCCGATTCATCCTTGATGGAGATCAGACATTGAGCATCATAACAATTATACCTAATATATAGATATTTCCGTGTCTTCTCCCAGTAAATGACTACTTTAGATCTTTGCTTGTGCCTGAGCAATTGTCTCCTTGAAAGCATATTTTGTATCCAGCATGACATAGCTGGTTGATACTAATTAGATTATAGTTTAGACTTTGACTTTTGACAAGAGATACATCTTTTATTGTCAGGTTTCCAATCTCAACAATTCCTTTACCAATAATCTTCCTTTTGGTGTTCCCTCCAAAGGAAACACTTCCATCATTAAATCTAGTGAACTTAACAAATTTGCTTGGATCATCAGTCATATATCCTGAGCAACCACAATCGAGGTACCACTTGTTTCTCTTTTTCTTTGGTACCTACAAAGGTTAATGCAAATTCATGTCTTCTTTGGTACCCATATCTATTTGGGTCCTTTCTGGTTAGAAGGATTGGCCATGCTTCGAAAGTTCCTCCGAATTGGCTTCAAACCTTTGGAACAGTCATTTTCATAATGATCATGACTGCCACAGATTGAACATTTTTAAGAAGGTTTTTATCAACAGGCTTTACAAATTGTTTTCTAAAATGATTTTCGTAGAAAACTTTAGGAGGTTTTTGCTTCTTCCTCTCTTTGTGAGTCGTAAAATCATTTTCTAAAACCCTTTTTTTTTTAATCCAAGTTATGATTTGTTATAATATGGGATTTGCATGGACAAAATATGTTCCAAAGTTTTTGAGCCAATTGAAGATCTTTTCGCAACATCTAAAATTTCCTTTTTTAAAGAATCATTTTCTTTTGAAACAGAATCATGATTTTCTTTTGTTTGAAGAATATCCTTTTCAAGACACTCAATTTTTTCTTTTTGGAAAAAATCCTGTTGTTCAATCTTGAGTTTTCCTTCTTCAATTCTAAGAATTTTCTAAGCATAGTCTTATAATCAATATGTAATTCTTCAATGTAATTAGATATTTCAATCGAAATATCAAAATTACTTCAAATTATTCTTCAAAGTCAGATTTTTCCATGAGACAAATGTTGGCGTATTCTTTATCACTTTCTTCGCACTCAATGTCACTCCATATTTCGACCTTCAGTGTTTTCTTTGTCTTCTCATACTTGCTCTTCTATTTCTTCAGAATAGGGTAGTTTGGTTTGATATGTCCTCGCTTTTTGCATTCCAAGCAAACCGCATCTTTGTTTTCCTCCTTGTTATTGAAACTTCTCTTATGCTCAGAAGTTTCGAAGGATTTTTTTCCTTTAAACTTCCTTCCTTTTCTAGCCATTTTTTTGAAGCCTTTTTACCATAAGAGAAATCTCCTCATCGTCTTCGTCATTTTTGTCTAAATCTGAATCATCAGAGTCAAGATTAGATTTTAAAGCTATTGATTTCTTACCTCTTGTGTCTTCTTCATTTAGACGTTCTTCTTCATAGGATTGAAGTGTTCCTATGAGTTCATCCACAGAAAGAGGTGATATTCTTTGAGTCTCTCAAATTGATGTCTTAATGTTGTTCCACTCCTTTGACAACCCTTGAAGAATCTTGTTCACTTTCATTGGATCTGATATAGGTTGTCCTTGGTATGCCAATCCATTGACAATGTTAGTAAATCTGTTGAACATGTCAGTTATGGATTTTTCTAGTTTCATTTTGAAGGGTTTGCATTGTTGGAGAAGAATGTTTATTTTCATCTCCTTAACCAGATCAGTTCCTTCATATGTCACTTGCAATCTATCCTAAATTTGCTGATTCATAAGAAGAGATTCGATTATATTCAGATGAAGATAAAGAGCAATACAAAGAGTAAACAGCTTTAGTATCTAGTGCTTCTCTTTTGGTTATATCCACATCAGATGAAGCTGAGATCTCTGGTTTTTTGCCGCCTTCTTTCGAAGAAGCTATAGGTCTCACGCCTTTTAGAACCACATCCCACTCCAAGGGATCCTTGGATCTAATGAATGCTTTCATCTTATTCTTCCAGATATTGTAATCTTTCCCATCGAAGTATGGGGGTCTAGTACCACTCTGTCCTTCCATCAGACTTGGCGCAATATTGCTAGTCATAGATAGATCGTTAACTCAGAAGTAGTATAGCACTTTAATAAAGAGTAACCGTGCTCTAATACCAATTGTTAGGCTAAAATATCACCTAAATGGGGGGGGGTGAATAGGTGATTCTGCAAAAATGAAAAAATTTAAATAAATATTACAACAAGACAACTTCTGATAAAGTGGTCAGATCTTACGAGTACACAATTTTACCACAATAATTAAAAGAGTAAGGGATAGAGAATTGCACACCAAGATTATAGTGGTTTGGCTTTTGCAAGCCTACATCAACTTTCCCGCATTACAACCTATACGCTAAAATCCACTAGTAAGATTGATTAGAGGTTACAAGTCTTGAGCTACAGAACATAAGTTCATGTGAACAACTCCTCACACTCTTGGCCTCTAAAAGGTTACATAGTAGCGCTCAGCAAGACGAATGTATGAGAACACAAAGCATTCTTCAGACTTTGGAATCAAAAGCTTTAATTCTCGTAAATGCAAATTCTTATTCCTTCAGCTTCAAAACCTCCTCTTATATTCCTCCTAGTCCAAGCTGACTATTGGACAAGTCTCCAAGAGAATCATCCAGCCAATCTACCCGTTGGCCTTGGATACGGTCAAGAAGATTTGATTGCTTCAAGATCGCCTAGGATGAAGCTTCCCATATGTATTTGCCACCCATACAACAAATCGGGGTTTCAAAAGTTGAATGTTTATGTTTGGAAAGAACAATTTGCCTCTAAAGGATTGTTTTAGGAAAGTTGGATTTCCAAAAGATATTAGGGAAACTTTCCTTTTGGAACTCTTCATAAATATGGCAAGGAATCTGGCTAGCTATTGCACAGGTGATTTACTCATTCCTAGTTGTTTGATACAATGCACAAGAATGGAATAATAATCCATGACTCTGATTTTGATTGAGATGTTTTGATTATATTTCATCAAACTTTTCACCTGAAAACTAATTTTGATTCGAAAACAAAGTCTCTACAGTTTTGTCAATCATCAAAACCACTTAGGGAATGTTTTCTCAACAGCGCATAGACGTTCATATATTAAATTATCTCTCTCTTTCTCTTGCCAAAAAAAAAAAAAGGATATTGTCCTTATAATATAGCACAGCAATCAAACCCCTTAACCGACGTCCTTCATTCTGTGGCACCCCTCGACACAGCCCCCGATCCGCTAGGGTCGCTACAATTCGCTTACCTTTCGCTTGTCCTAACAACATGTCACTCTGATACCATTTGAATTGTAGTGGGTCATAAATCATGGGGGTTTGCATCATCTCAATCGGTCCCAGCGCAATTCATATAACGGAAGCATCTCGACATCTCCATAACACGTACTCAAACTAAATAATACAATGCAATGCACACCAACTACACTTTTCATATATATAGTAGCAAATGCCGAACCACTTTTATTTACATATTGTGATGGACATCACGAGTTGGTACAACAAAAGGCCAAGGCTTTAACTAAGCTCGGCTATAACCCAAAAGAACCCGACTCTACATCAGACATGTACATTAATCCATCATCCAGTGTCGGCCATCCAAAAAGTGTCATCCTCTACCAGTCACATGCTCTAATACACCTAGCCCGATGCATCGGCCGGTGGCAGCGACAGCATCCCCATCATCATCCTGTCGCGTCAAACATGCACGGATAGGAACTCCTGGACTATAGGGCCATCAGGTAGACCCACATCATACATAATGAAAACACGAACATGTATAAACATCAGACCATGAACACCAACGCAAGGGTGCTCCGAGCACTCAACCTCAACATTAGACGATAAGCCATAAAATGTACCACGCATGACAGGTGACAGAGGCATCTCTCAATCTGAAATGTTAGTCCCCAAAAGGGGTAAGTACAATCACTCAACAGTAAAGATCCATCAAACTACATAATACAACAGGCAGGACAACCACAATTTCATGTGAAATACACATATCATCCATGTAATCATGCTTGTATTTCCATGAGATTCATTCATCAAGGCAATTTATATTCCATGCCATACGCACATACATGCGCACGATTCATATCATCCATACAATCATGTATATATCCCCATGAGATCCATTCAATACCTTCATGATCGCATTCTTAATGCCATATAGTATCAACTCAATTTCATAGGCAATTTATGCATCATGCCATACACACACACACATGCGCATGATTCAATTCCCTTTTTAATTTTCAAAAGGATCTCTTTTTTCTTCTAGGGACCAGTGTTTGCATCCCTCATATATCGCTCGCACCCAACCTGACATTGCGAGGAACCTCCGGCACACACCTCCGGGCATCTGGCACACACCTCCGGGCATCTTGCACCCCAACTGGCATCACAAGGCCATCCGGCACACACCTCTGGGCATCTCGAAACTCCCCAGGACATCCAGTACACACCTCCAGACATCCGGCACACACACTCCGGGCATCCCGACACTCCCGGGGCATCGTCGGCTCACACCTCCAACGGTATCATCATCATCATAATATATATATATATATATATATATATATATATATATATATATATATCATTTTGGAAGATACCATTTGATGCAATTATGCCAAAAGTTTCATGAAATTTATAAAATTTCATCAATTTTGATGTCATATGAAATGAAAAAATGTCACCACACATGTCATATAAATAACAACTCAAGGTATCATATCTCATAGAGCAATTCATTTGCTTTTGAAAATAGAACAATTTTCGGATAAAACAGAATGCACTTCTTTAATAAAAATTCTGAAAAATTAGTAAAAAATCTCAATAAATTCTGAAAATTTAACATGTTATAAATGAGATCTAGAGAAAAAGGTTTCATGAAGAACTCCATGTCAAAATAACTTCGTACGAGTCGTTACGGTCCATGCATCACAGCCTTAAAATTTCAAACATCACCATTGCACAGTTTTATTCACAAATTCGGTATAAACCTTAAATCAACTCATAAAATTATGAAATTTTGATATGTTATAGTCAAGACCTAGAGGTAAAATTTTTGTGAAGAACTCAAAGTCAGATTCATTATATATCATGAGAAAAATTCACCAAAACTCCCCCTAACCCTCAGTAAAGATTTCCAGATTTAACACTTCAAAGAAAAATTATTTCACCGATCAATAATTGTCCGTTTCTTCTCAAATTTTATTATGTTACTCCTCAAGATGTCATCTACAACTTTTAACGAGAACACAAGATCAAATTCTAACTGGATAATTTTATAAAATTCACGGAATCGCAAGGGGTCAGACTGTTCTTACATGCAACAACTTACTTATTCTAGGAGACTACCACCATTCACTCGAATTTCAGCATCCAACATCACAACTCAAGCATCTCCAACACCCATCACACTTCACACACAACCACAGCAAGCAAAGTGTAGGCTAACGGACTTCACTTGCCTCGAGTTCACAAAAATGAGTAAGCAAACGGCGACTTGGGGCTTCGGCGGGCTCGATCGATGGCGGTGCTAGGCGGTGTCGACGGTGGTGGCTGCTGGTGCACACACGGCGGGGCTGGTCTCCTTCCTCCCTCGCCGAAACACCCACACGAACAACTCTCTCTCTCGGATTCTCTCTCGCTCGCCCGCTCGGTCTCCTCTCTCTCGTGAACACTCTCTCCCCCTCTCTCTCTCTCAGTTGCTACCTTGTCCATTCCGCCTCTCTCTCTCTCTCTCTCTCTCTTTTTCTTCCTTTCACCAGTAATTATGAGGTTTTGCATGGCAATGACAAGTGGTAGTTGGTCTTGGACAAATGTAATAGAGCATGCAAACCTCTCTTGCCACTTGTCGATTTTCATGCAAGGATAATGGGCCTCATTTGGGCCGGGCTTGGGCCAGCCTTGGTCGTCCGAATGGGGAAAAACGGTGGGCTGGTTTTTGGGCTGGTTCGGCCTTAAGAAATCAGCCCACTCCTTCTCCTATTTTTCCATTTAATCCCCACTTATATAAATACCTAATTACAAATTTATATGGCCATAAAAATTTGTAACATAAATCAATAAAAATCCAACTTATAAAGTACAAGGCCAAGAACGAAATTTCCTTATCAATTTTATCCTTTAATACAATCCTTATATCACACATGGACATAGGATACATTTCCAACAAAATAATTGTCCATTAGATGCTCGGCCTTGATTAATTGAAATCCATCGGTCTAATGACTATAATATAGTCCGATGGCACTTCCATCACCTATTCATGGGTTGCAGTGCACCTAGAGATTGCTATGAAATTTTTAGGATGCCACACGTTCCCCACACCGTCATCCCATATGTTCGATTCAAGAACACAGTTCAGAGGCCTGGCCCACGACGTGGTGCAATTTATCAAAACGCTGGACTCTTATGCCCCTGATTACGACCCAGCCAACGCCCCCAAAACCCCAACCCCCACCTTAGTACTGCCTACTCTCCGGCTATCTTGCTGCTTCTGCCCCCGGCTTCGGCCAAACTGCTCTGAAGCATCTCTAGCGGCAACTCGTAGTAAACGACCAGCTGGTTTGCAGAAGGATCCTTGCCCGATTCGATCAAATGTGTGTTTTTCTTCAACATTTATCCTTTTTCTTTTCCTTGTATTTCAAATAAGGATTAAGTTTGAGGTTTCCTTGTATTTCGAAGTCTCTCTCTACCTTTTATTTCTGGTCGTTTGGTCTTCTCCTCCGCAGCATAATTGGGTGCCATCAACTAGAGATTTGTTTGTCCTAAATAACCAATTGAAGTATGTCATCTCCCTTTATATATCAATTCAGTAAATCCATTTTTACATCTCAAATTACTCTAATTGATATTTTGAGTGAATGTTTGTGAACTAGTTGATTGCATGCACCATACCAGAAGCAAATTCAACCTTAGTTAATGGTAGTGCCGTTCTTCTAAACAAAAATACAATTTATTTATGATTTACTTAGGTTTTTGGGAACATGTGTTGACAAAAATTAAATTGGCCAAATTGAAAGGGACGATGTAATGCGGTAAAAATGAGGATAAACAAAATTAAATCAGACTAGATTTGCACAGCCATAGTTGCACATCAACATGCAAACACAGAGAAACTTGCTCAATTCATTTAATTCATTAATGAGGAAAACTAAGTTACATGAAATAAAGTATACTGACAACTCTATAAAATAGAGTTATTTTACCTATTTTAGGTAATAAATAATGCAATATCTATGAGAAAATATTTGGACTTCTTTTTTATTATTCGAATTTTCCTTGTTTATGCAGAATAATGAGATATGGAGAAGATAAGGAAAAGAATCGCAAAAATCAGGAATTCAAATCAAAAAGCAGTGGAGGATGGATATCAAATCAGGGAATCTTTGATTTTGTTCCCTAATGTTATCTGTAAGCGTTGAGAGATAGATATCAAATCAAAGATCCTCTGATTTACTCCCTAATTTTATGCGCAATTGCTCGGATCTTGGATATATCCTATAAATAGAAGAACATTGATAGCTAAGACATCAATTAGATTTTTGTTAGATCGTTTTTTATTGTTCTGAGAGTTTTTCAAGTATTTTGAAAAGAAGATAAAAGTGATGACATAATTCTTATTCTTTGATTCAAGATGTTGGGTTTGATTTTTATTTTTATTTCTTCTTCTACTATGTTTTAATTTTTTTTGTTAGGACTACAATGTAGCCTAACCATGATGATGTAAATTTCATGATTTTTATGTTTTGCAATTGATTTCATTCATGTGAGTTATACATACATACATACATACATACATACATACATACATACATACATACATATATATATATATATATATATATATTGGTAAAGAATGTGAGTTATATATTATTGTGCATAATGCTTTTAAGTGACCGGCCACCACTTGAATGATCTTATATGCATATTTGAGACTAAGAAGTGATAATATGCAATTGCTCATGTATAACCATGAATTAAATGTGGATATATACCACGTTATTTGCGTAGCTTTCAGTGATAAGGTGATCCAAAAAACTCATTGTGAGTCGGGAATATTCATAATTCTTAATGCATTCATGTTTATTTTAAATCATATAGAGATATAATGAATGAATAAACTGAGTAGGTTTGTTATACCTAGAGATAGGATAGTAAATAGACTAGAAAATTCCGCTATCACATGTTTGATATCGTTCTTGTATCTAGAACAATATGAAATTCATATCTAGTGCTTATGGTGAAATCGGATGCTCTAACATATTTATCTGATTGATTCACTACATTTAGTCTCCAAATTTTGTTGTTAATTTATTCTCAATTATATTTTGATTTATTAAATAAATTTTGGAATTAATCTATTTTAGTATTTAATTAGTTTATTAATTATCAATCTCTATGGGATGATATTATTTCTTATCATTATATTACTTGTTCGACATATTTACTCGTGTTTAGAATTTACGAACATATACATATATAAGCGATGCCCTAAACTAGCAAAAAATTACAAAAAATGGTAAAAAAAAAAAAAAAGTCAAGTAATCATACCAAAACAAACATCTAAAATTCTAAAAGAAATATTAAAATTCTTAAATTAATCAAATCATAGTCTAGAAAGTGGAAATTCAAATACATCAAGTAATTGATTTTCTAAATATAAGTAAAGACCTAAACTACTATGCGCAGCCTATCCATGATTCTACTAACTAATTAGTTACTCTAATTAATTCTCTCTTGTTTGGTTTTCCTTTATTTAAAAAAAAAAAACTAATTGTATGAAATTCTACTTTAAATTAGCATGCATTGTTCTTATGACATATGACATACAATTTATATGACATAATTGTAATGAACCAGCTGCTATTTACTAACTATTAAAGTGTCGCGTGCTTTTCACTCAGCTAAGTGCCAAAAACCCGGTCGCCAATGAGCTCGAGCCTTGACCGACGACCTCCGCTTCAACGATTAGAACATAGAGAGAGAGAGAGAGAGAGAGAGAGAGAGAGAGAGAGTCCGAACCCTAAAGAATTGAGGGTCAAGCAAGCGTGTGGGGTCGTGGAGATAAATTTTCCATGCATGGCGCTTCATGTTTTGTGTTTCTGATCGTCAAATTGCGACGATGAAAAACTACGAGTGTCTGTTTTGATTCTCTTATTTTCTAGGGTGCAGAAGGAGAAATTGGAGTCCCCGAGCGAGCATTACGAAAAATATGATTGGACGGTTTGATGTTGCCGTTGACGATTTGATCACTCGTTTCGTTACTTGACTTCCGCTAGGGGTCGATGGTGATACGAATGAATAGTGAGTCCTCACCTAGTACTTTAAATCGTGAAAGGGAAACCCAACATGCATGATAGTAATGATGAAAAAAATGGGGATTGTCACGGATTCATCTTTAATATGTTATATCCTTGAATTGTCAAATGCTTAGTGCATGTAAGATGGTAGTTGGGAAAAAGGAATGTTTACCGTTGACTTAAAATTTTACTTCAGGCCCTTGTTTCGTTACTTCCCTCGCTCCGGCTGTTCTGTTGCTTTTTTTTTTTTTTGGGGGGGGGGGTTAAGGATTAAGCGTGTGGTTTCTTTCTATTTCAATGTCTCCCTCCACCTTTTGTTTCTAGTCGTTTGGTCTTCTCCTCCACAGCAAATATGGGTGCCATCAATTAGAGATTTATTTGTCCCAAATATCCATTTGAAGCATGTCGTCTCACTTTATACAACAATTCTGTAAACCTGCTTTTGCATCTCGAATTTCTCTAATCAATATTTCCAGTGAATTTATGCGAACTAGTTGATTGCATGCGACATACCAGAGGCAGATTAAACCCTAGATGATGGAAGTACTGTTCTTTGGAACAAAAACCCGATTAAGTAATGGTTTACTTAGGTTTTTGGGAGCATTTGTTGATGAAAAATTACATGGGTCAAGTTAAAGGAGGGTGATGTAATGCGGTGGAAATGGGGGCCAATGACTAGCATCTGACAGTGGCCGACGACAATTGGTGGTCGGCTGGTGTTTGGCATCCAACAGGAGTGGGCGGTGGGCAGTGACGAGAGTGAATAATGAGAAAATTTCTTATTTTTCACTTTTGTTCCAGAAATAGAATCATTAAAATTTTAAATTTATGATTTCTGTTCCAAACTTATTCTAGGAAATAGAAAAATTTTAAAAACAGAGATATAAAGAAAGATAATGGTTATTGTGCGCGTCCTAAACTGACCAAAAATTTGAAAAATAAATAAATGAACCCAACAACATAAAAAATACTACCTAAAACTCTTGGAAATATCAAGTTGATAAGGAAAACAAATCCAACGATGAGAGTGAATATTATCACGTCTTCCACCACGGTGTACAGTGAAGTCGGACACAGTGAAAGAAACAATGACCTTAACGATGGGATTTTTTTACGTGATTGGTTTGACATAGGAAAACATGTCTAGAAGAGGAGAAAAACATAAAATGAGAGTGAATGAGGGGGAAAATGTAGTCTAGGTGTCAGATGGGGCCTCAAGGACTTAAGGATTGAGTCGTGTCGAATAGTTAAATCCCTAACACCTCGTTCAAGTCCATTTTCCCAATTCGATCCCTAACGCCTCGCTGTTTCAATGGTCCATTAGCGATTATATCTACTTTTGAGCCGACAATGATCATGCGTCTAAGAAATCTCTGTCTGTCAACTTCAATCAGCTGCGCTAACATTAAATTCTCTAGTTGGTACGGTGCTCTTCGTCAAATTTGCTAATCTATTTGCAGCGATGAAGATGTAATTAAGTTTAAGCAATCCAAAACGAATTAAGAGTACAGTAGCCAAAGCAAAACCCGGATATGACGCACAAATTTTACTGGTCTGATTTCTCCAAACTAAATGGATGGGACATCAACATCATATATCTCTCTGAAGCCGTGTCGGAGAGCTTGGTCACTTCATGGGATGATAATAAGGGTAATGGTAAAGAAGGCCTGGATAACTGTAAGAACTAGGAGAATGAAAGCAGCAGCAGCCGAAATGAAGGACCAGGGGCTGCCGAAGTACTCGTGCTTGATTCCCACCCATCGCAACCGCCACTTGTTCCGATGGTACTGGTTGACTTGCCCGAATACCTCGGTCAAGTAGTTCAACTCGATATCGAACTCGACATCCTTAGCGAGATCATTGAAGAACCTTATGACCTCCGTGTCGGTCCCTAGAAAGTTCGTGATTATGCCGCACTGAGACAGGGCCGCTGCATCTGCCGCGGTGCCCATGAGACATCTCATGAATACCACGTAAGTGCTGATGTGCTCGGAGCAGTAATGGTAGCACTGCTCATAAGCCACGCAGTTGAGGAAGAAGGAACAGGTGAAAATGTCGAGAGTCAAAGGACGGATCCGGAGCACTCCGTGATCAAACACGACGTCTATTAGGTTCTCGCTCTTCCTTGGTTCAAGCTTTATCCCCACAAGAAGCAGCTGATTAGCAGAGGGAATTAGTTGCAGCAACTCTTCATCGACCTTGACCTCTGGAGGTTTTTCGATGTCCAAATGGCCGACCAAGCACAGTCGGAACAAGTCGAGCAAGTGCGTGATATTGGAGACACTGTAGTGCTTCTGGAGATGTTCCTCTGGCCATCGGAGTGCGCGGTTGAAGAACCCTAAGGCGATCTTTTCGAGGGAGTGGTTGGCATCTTCAGGAGACTTGGATAATGCATAGATCTTTTGAAGAACGAAGAACGGGATCTGGTTTTCAATCAGGAGGAGGTCAATCATGAGGGACGATAAAATCGATAGCGTGAAGAACAAGGGGTCGTCATCATACTGTGGAATCTTCTCGGTGCCGATGGTGTGGATGCGAAATAACTCGATAATGAAACAAGCATCGAGAACCATCATCTCAATCAAATCCGAGGTTTCACAATTGAGAGCCTCTGAGTAGCTATCCCGTATGTCAGTCTCCAGCGAGGCAACAGCCGTGAAGTAATCATCCAGGCCCGCACCACCTCTGGTCCGATCGAGCAGTGTGGAGAACACTCGAGTTTTGTGCTGCTCGATCAACTTCAACTGCTCTTTCCCGTGGTGGTACGGGCCAATGGACACAATCCGGGGGTTGTAAGCGTTGGGGCTGCTCTCCACCTGGCTCTTCGGCGCTCTAAAGATGTAGCAAGAGGAGGTGCCGGCCGAGGGCCTCAGAAGAGACGGCTTCTGCTGAAACCGGTCCTCCATGCGAGAAGACCAGCTGCGCCCGCTCACCGTGATTGTGCAGTGGTTGCTCTCTCCGTTCATTCTGGTTTTGGGGGTTGATTCCGGCGAGTCAAGCTTCCAGGAGCCGCGTACCCTGAACATTTTGCCGAGTGGAATGTTATGCTGATGCAAAGCATTGTGATGTAATCTGCGTCAATAGACATGACTCTATTGGAAGGTCGGAACATCGTGCCTAGCCCGAGTGGGCACACAAGCTCCTTAAAGAAAAGACTTTTTCACGTCATTATCATTTTGCGTCAACGAAAAAGGAGTCTTACCGCTCGGCTGCGCCAGGTAAGCTCCAAAATATACTTTACATGCGTAAAATATTACTGCTAACGTTTGTGTCCGCTCAACCATTAGTAAATTCAAACAACGATTTTACCTTGATCAAGTTGCACATTAATAGATTGCTAAGTGCTTTTAGATTGGACAATAAAAGGCCCCTTCGGTTGTTTAGTAACTTAACAAGAAGATAATGATTTTTCCACTCATATTTTACAATAGATTACAAAGTCTTTAAAATTTTCTCAAGTGGATCCATCAATTAAACACATCAAAATGTTAGTCGTGCCATGTTATCCGACCAACATCCAAATCAGTCATATCCGGCCAAAATTAGCCAAAAGACCGAATTTGTACCATGTCAAAATTTTTAGGATTGAAAAAGTCAAAATGTTTAAGTTTTCGGGATTTTTCAATTTTTCAAGTTTTAAAATAATTTTTATTCCAAAAATAGGTATTCGGGCCGGGCCGGGCCGGGCCCTTGAGCCCGGTCCGAATATGGGCCAAAATCTGGTCTCACGGGTTTGGGCCACAAAGAAGATTAGGCTCAAGGCACCACTGGAGCCCATTATCAATAGTGCGTTTGGTTGGTTTTTTTAGAAATCCTGCAAAGAATTTTAAGTTAAAAGAATTTTTTAAAATTTATGTTTAATAAATTGTAGTTTGAAAGTCTCTTATGGACCAAGATAAAATTTATAAAGGACTTTAGTGATTAATAATAAAATAATAATAATAAAATAAAAGAGTTCGCCGGCGGCCTCAGCCAGCTCCCGGAGACGACCGGCGAGGGTTGCTGGGGTTGGGCGACCCCTAGCGGCTCTTCACGGAGGTCGCAGGACCTTGCGGCGACCCAGATCCGGGTCCACCAGAGGTCGAGCGACCACCTCACAGCGATCAGATATGGGTCGCGCCGGTCGCCGCGAGGTCGCGCGACCTCCGACCACCTCTATTAAAAGGCTTGAATATAGCGATCAGCATTTAGAACAGCAACGAGTTCACCAATCATCAACTAATGACTCGAATTTCTCAGTGACTTTAACAAACGCTTCATGAATACCGTACGGCCTTGAGTCTTACCAAAAAAACAGGGCAAAGCATGGAAGATGGTGTTACCTTGCGGAGGAGATATTCTTGACTACGATCACTAGTCTAGTCAGCGCTTGGGAAATTTGGGAAACGTCGCTTGTGGGGTGTGAGTACAGGCTTCGGATTCGAAGAGCTCGGTTCGAGTCTGCGAGGTCGAGGGCCGGGCCGAGGGGGCACTCTTTGTGGCGGCCGAACTGAGAAAGTGACAGGAGACGAAGCGGCGACGGTGAATCTCGCCGTGACGATGAACAGCGAAGAAAGGTGATCTCGAGTGAGAATAGGGTGAGGACGAGGGAGGAAAATGGTTTTTCTCCGGAGAAAGAAGTCCATGGACGGCAAGACTCCTTCTTCCACAGCACATAACACGGTGACAGCTATTTAACACCCTCCGACGCGTCTGAGAAGAGAAGAGAGAGAGACACGGCCGGAACGCGCTTTGATCCTTAATTTTCAAGTGGGCCATGGCCTACTCTGGTTGGATCTTAAAACGTCCAACAACTCATTACAGCTGGCAGCGAATTAGGAATCACCCAAATCGGACCGAACCGGCCAGTTTTGAAAGGTTTCCAAAGTAGGCAGTTCAATTCTCAATTCTCACTTTTAAAACTGGTAGCTAGTAGGTTCGTTTCCCGATTTTAAAGTAGTAACGGGACCGACCAAACCAATTAATTATATATATAATATTTTTAAATTTCTTAGAAACAAATCCTAATTCCTTAGTAACGGCAAGACTCTTTCTTCCACAGCACGTAACACGGTGACAGCTGTTTCACACCCTCCGACGCGTCTGAGAAGAGAAGAGAGAGAGACACGGCCGGAACGCGCTTTGATCCTTAATTTTCAAGTGGGCCATGGCCTACTCTGGCTGGATCTTAAAACGTCCAACAACTCATTACAGCTGGCGGCGAATTAGGAATCACCCAAATCGGACCGAACCGGCCAGTTTTGAAAGGTTTCCAAAGCGGGCAGTTTAATTCTCAATTCTCACTTTTAAAACTGGTAGCTAGTAGGTTCGTTTCCCGATTTTAAAGTAGTAACGGGACCGACCAAACCAATTAATTATATATATATATATATATATATATATATATATATATATATAATATTTTTAAATTTCTTAGAAACAAATCCTAATTCCTTAGTAACGGCAAGACTCCTTCTTCCACAGCACGTAACACGGTGACAGCTGTTTCACACCCTCCGACGTGTCTGAGAAGAGAAGAGTGAGAGACACGGCCGGAACGCGCTTTGATCCTTAATTTTCAAGTGGGCCATGGCCTACTCTGATTGGATCTTAAAACGTCCAACAACTCATTACAGCTGGTGGCGAATTAGGAATCACCCAAATCGGACCGAACCGGCCAGTTTTGAAAGGTTTCCAAAGCGGGCGGTTCAATTCTCAATTCTCACTTTTAAAATTGGTAGCTAGTAGATTCGTTTCCCGATTTTAAAGTAGTAATGGGACCGACCAAACCAATTAATTATATATAATATTTTTAAATTTCTTATAAACAAATCCTAATTCCTTAGTAACGGCAAGACTCCTTCTTCCACAGCACGTAACACGGTGACAGCTGTTTCACACCCTCCGACGCGTCTGAGAAGAGAAGAGAGAGAGACACGGCCGGAACGCGCTTTGATCCTTAATTTTCAAGTGGGCCATGGCCTACTCTGGCTGGATCTTAAAACGTCCAACAACTCATTACAGCTGGCGGCGAATTAGGAATCACCCAAATCGGACCGAACCGGCCAGTTTTGAAAGGTTTCCAAAGCAGGCAGTTCAATTCTCAATTCTCACTTTTAAAACTGGTAGCTAGTAGGTTCGTTTCCCGATTTTAAAGTAGTAACGGGACCGACCAAACCAATTAATTATATATATAATATTTTTAAATTTCTTAGAAACAAATCCTAATTCCTTAGTAACGGCAAGACTCCTTCTTCCACAGCACGTAACACGGTGACAGCTGTTTCACACCCTCCGACGCGTCTAAGAAGAGAAGAGAGAGAGACACGGCCGGAACGCGCTTTGATCCTTAATTTTCAAGTGGGCCATGGCCTACTCTTGCTGGATCTTAAAACGTCCAACAACTCATTACAGCTGGTGGCGAATTAGGAATCACCCAAATCAGACCGAACCGGCCAGTTTTGAAAGGTTTCCAAAGCGGGCGGTTCAATTCTCAATTCTCACTTTTAAAACTGGTAGCTAGTAGGTTCGTTTCCCGATTTTAAAGTAGTAACGGGACCGACCAAACCAATTAATTATATATATAATATTTTTAAATTTCTTAGAAACAAATCCTAATTCCTTCCAATTTTTTTTTTGTGACCCAAAATAGCAAATTTATTGATTCCACCAGACCGGACCGAATCGGTCAGTCGGTCCAGTTCTCGATTCTAGGACTGGTCAGTCTAGTTCCTGATTTCGAAATTTGGGAATCAGTCCAATTTTCGATTTTACCTCAGAATCGAATTAGATCGAGAACTGATCAATCGTATTTATAGCCTAACCTAAATATATGGGTAGTGCATGTCCTATTTTGACAATTCTTAAGTGTTGAGATTCCCTTTTTTCTTTTCTTTTTTTTTTTTCGTTTAAAATGAATGTTGTGAAATGATTGCACATAACCTAAACTACATTTATGAGCGAAAAAAAAAAGGGGGGCTAAAATGAGACAAGAAGACCAAACTTGACCTTTCACTGAATTTCGGATGCATGGCTGGAAAAGTTCGCCGTTACTGACTTTTATCCTAGCTCCACCCTAAAGTTGCCTTGCCATGAAATTCAGGTTATGGTCTTATGGGCGCGGATGAAACCGTTCAAACGTCAATTTGGGAAAGGATGTTTGTTGCATTTGCTTAAAATATAGGTGAATTCTGAAGGGATCGGTGATTTATTTATTCTTGTACCGTGAAATGTACATTTCGTCCAGGTCGAGCCCCTCTCCCATGACCAAGAGCTTCAGCAGGGAAGAGGAAGTAGAAGAACGAAACTGAGAGGAAAGAGAGAGAGAGAGAGTAACGACAGCAGCCGGAGAAGAAATGGAACAGCGCGCGGGACCGCGTTGATATGACAATTCGGGACAACCTCCTATTTTCTCTGGCCGAGCCTGGAAGAATCGGACAAGTACAGCTGGAGCAGACGCGTTAGTCAAAAGATACTTTGCAAAAATGTAGTTTGCAAACCAGACAAGCTAATAAATGTACTGATCTCTGGTGCTCCAATAATTGTACTCTCTTGCATTGAGGTCGCCTTGGGGCAGCCCGGATATCGATGGGCATACTTTTATTCTTTCACATTGACAGAGTGACTCGGTTGGTGAGTTATTTGAAGGAGTGAAAATGAAATGTGATATAGTGCTTGGGCGTTCTTTTGCAGTATTGGTTGGGTCGATTCTTCTCTCTGTGCTCGCACGCAATTCAATCAAAGGGCAACAAGAAGAGCACACGTCACGATGACCAAGTGCACTTTAATCCAATTTATTAATTTTTAATGTTTTTCCCTTTCAGTCGAAGGGGCCTATAATTACTTATGAAAATCTTTTTAAGTACACCTCTGAAATAATTATTTCTAGTGATATATTTCACCAGTCTTTTCTCGTGCATGTTACGGGTCTATATTCTAGTATAAAACAGAAATCTATTTAATAATTTTTTTCTACTTTTTATTTGTACAGGAGTTGCTTGAGGATGGCTGAAAGGCCCGCTGCCTCTTTTTTCGCGACCCCCTGTCGCTTGTAATCTAATTTGGTAATAACATAGTGCCTAGTGGCTACAAAGAGACGTTGGAACATAAAATCCTGCATAAGGAGAGAAGAAGACAATGACATCACGGGCCTGAGCAAGTTTCAAGAAACCTCAGATAAATAAATACTCAAAAATGGTTAATTACTTGTCTGAACTATATAAATACTGGTGGAACTTGGAAGCGCTTGCAGATCCACATTTATGAAATAATCGGTTGCTCTTTCTCTTGCAAAGGAAGAAAACTGTATTTGTGACGTAACATGGCCACTGAATCCGCCTACGAACCAGGGCAAATTGATTCGTTATACTTAGGAAGGCAACTGACGATGGTAAGAAAGAATGGTGACCGCGGCGAAAAGCGGCCCGAAATTCCACATTCAGGCGGAGGAGGAGCCTCGGGTGGCCCAGCGAGTACTCCCCCCACAAGGACAACCGTGTCCAGCCAAGCCGCTTCACAAGGGTCTTCAGGACAAGCGCCCCCCTCGCGCAAATCCTCCTGCTGCATCTGCCTCTAGCCCGCGCTCGGAGGGATCTATAATGGCGACTCATAGTTATCAACCAGGTGACCTGCAGAAGGATCCTTGCCAGATTTGATCAGATTTATTTGAGTTTTTTACAATAGTTACTCTTGTTTGTCTGTTTTTTCTTTTCTTTTTCGTATTTTAGGCTAAGGATTAAGTGTGTTTTATTTATTTTTATTTTTTTTGTATTCCATATCTCTCTCTCTCTACCCTTTATTCCTAGTCTGGGCTTCTCTAATCAATCTTAAGAGAGAATATTTGTGAACTGGAGGATGCATGCATCCCACCAGCGGCAGATTCAATCTTAGGTAATGGAAGTGGCCCTTCTATGGAACAAAACCCAAAATTTCTAACGTTTTACTTATGTTTTAGTAACTATTGCTGGGTTCCTCTCCCACCTCTTTTCTCCCTTTCTCTCTCTACCTCTCTGAACTTTACAGCAGTTTTATTGCCAAATTTGTACTCATTCAATGTGTTTTCATTCAAAGTTTTGGCACTTTGCATTGACTACAGGACTTGCTCTCATAGGTGCCTGATATGAGTTTCTTCAATAGATTTACATTGTCTTTGTACGGTGATGGTGTTGGGGATGTGTGCCATTGAAAGATAAACCCATAATTACAGAAGGAGATCATGGCGTGTGCTTATTGTAAATTAGTGCTATGTGATTCGATGATTAGCTACCGATCATTTTGCTTAGATGCAGTTATAGATCCGTTCTTAAAGGATGAGTCTATGATTATCTCTACCAACCATGCTTTGATAAAACGCCTCGATTTTTTGTTTGTTTTGGAGTTTTATGGGCTTATTTTGTTACTGTGGCTTTTTAGATTCTTTTTTATGTATCATTTGGTAATGAATGGAAATTTCTTTTTAACAAAAAAATTATGTTTTTGTGAGTATCCATTGACATAAAAAAAAAAAAAATCAACCAAGTTGAAGGGGGCGATGGGACATGGTGGAAATGAAATTAAACTAGATTCGCACCATGGAAGTTGCACATCCATTGGCATGCAAAACGTAGAAAGAATTCTTTCAATTCATTTAATTTTTCAAAGAGGAAAACTACGATATGTGAAAATAAATATCTTTATACGCTCGAGATTGTAAACTAGTAAAGAATTCTATGAAAATAAATAAAATCAATTAGACATAAAAAAGATCACATAAAATATTTCAAAATATTATAAAGATGATAATGGAAATAATCAAATCATAGCCTTGAATATTATTACGTCTTGCATTACGGTGTCTAGTGCAATGAGGCAAAGTTAGGGCTCAAGAGAATTTGATAGTTAAATTATAATTCTCGGCATGTGATTGGTTTGATGTTGGAAAGAAAAAAAAAAGGACGGAGAGGATGCAGTCATTAATAGTAACAGTCAGGTCCCAAGGGTAGCCTCGATTCCGGTTGAATAGGTTGACTATCACTTTTACTGAGTCTACTGTTCCTCTGCGCGAGTAAATCTCCATTATATTATCGATATGTAAAATATGATTGATGACTTCTCTCTATCAGATCAATCATCAGTAACTCTCCAACGCAATAGCGATTTTACCATTTTCAAATCTAATGCACATTAACGTAGCTGCAGTTCTAGATTCGACAAGCTGGCCTCTCTTAATTAATAACTTAAAAACAGGATAATGATTTTTACCATGCTCGTATTCCAGAGTATATTTCAAAGTGTTTAAAATTTTACACGTGAGCCCATCAGTTAATTTGTAAAACCAACAATATAATAAAATTGATTTAGAGGACGTAAGTATACGTGTGTTTATTCATGCGTATCACGTAATTTTACCATCGACATGCATAATTATAACATGCTTAATTGGAATGCGACATTTCATTCACAAATGCAATGATGAGCTATTTTATACCAATGAAGAATAGATGCCAATTTTTTCCATAAACAAGTCGGTTTTATAAAATAAATCATTTTTTAGATAATTTATAATTTCCAAAAATTATAACATGTAAAGGGCCTACTCCCATTTTTATAATGGTACTCCTGTTCTTCAGAACAAAAACACCATTACGTAATGGTTTACTTAGGTTTTTGGGAGCATGTGATGAACAAAATTAAATTGGCCAAATTGAAAGGGACAATGTAATGTGGTAAAAATGAGGACAAACCAAATTAAATCGGACTAGATTTGCACAACTGTAGTTGCACATCAACGTGCAAGCATGGAGAAACTTGCTCAATTCATTTAATTCTTTAACGAGGAAAACTAGGTTACATGACAATAAAGTTTACATTTATATGCGATACCCTAAACTAGTAAAAACAATTTAAAAAAAGTAAACAAAATCAAGTAATCATACCAAAACAAACATCTAAAATTCTAAAAGAAATATTAAAATTATAAAATTAATCAAATCACAGTCTAGAAAGTGGAAATTCAAATACATCAAGTAATTGATTTTCTAAATATAAGTAAAGACCTAAAATACTATGCATAGCCTAACCACGATTCTACTAACTAATTAGTTACTCTAATTAATTATCTTTTGTTTGGATTTCCTTTATTTAAAAAAAACTAATTGTATGAAATTCTACTCTAAATTAGCATGCATTGTTCTAATGACATATGGCATGCAATTTATATGACATAATTGTAATGACCTAGCTGCAATTTACTAACTATTAAAGTGTCGAGTGCTTTTCACTCAGCTAAGTGCCAAAAACCCGGTCGCCAATGAGCTCGAGCCTTGACCGACGACCTCCCCTTCAACGATTAGAACAGAGAGAGAGAGAGAGAGAGAGAGAGAGAGAGAACGTCCGAACCCTAAAGAATTGAGGGTCAAGCAGGCGTGTGGGGTCGTGGAGATAAATTTTCCATGCATGGCGCTTTCATGTTTTGTGTTTCTGATCGTCAAATTGCGACGATGAAAAACTACGAGTGTCTGTTTTGATTCTCTTCTTTTCTAGTGGTGCAGAAGGAGAAATTGGAGTCCCCGAGCGAGCATTACGAAAGATATGATTGGACGGTTTGATGTTGCCGTTGACGATTTGATCACTCGTTTCGTTACTTGACTTCCGCTAGGGGTCGATGGTGATACGAATGAATAGTGAGTCCTCACCTAGTATTTTAAATCGTGAAAGGGAAACCCAAGGTGCATGATGGTAATTGTGACGGCCCGAGCGGCGGTGCGCGGGGAGGAGGGATGGCGGTGCGTCCGCGCCTCGGTCCCCGGACGTGCGCAAGGAAGGGGTCCCTGTCCCACATCGCCTAGGGAGAGAGTCTTGGGCCAATTTATAATAGCTTGGGTCCCTTAATATGTGTGACGCGTTTTAAAACCGTGAGGACTCAGTGTCCAAAGCGGACAATATCACACAGTGGGACCCAGGATGTTACAAATGGTATCAGAGCCGACTCCCGACCGCGTGTGGGGCCACAGTGAGGGCGCTGTGCTCCCAAGGGGGGGAGAGTGTGACGGCCCGAGCGGTGGTGCGCGGGGAGGAGGGATGGCGGTGCGTCCGCGCCTCGGTCCCCGGACGTGCGCAAGGAAGGGGTCGCTGTCCCACATCGCCTAGGGAGAGAGTCTTGGGCCAATTTATAATAGCTTCGGTCCCTTAATATGTGTGACGCGTTTTAAAACCGTGAGGACTTAGTGTCCAAAGCGGACAATATCACACAGTGGGACCCAGGATGTTACAAATGGTGTGTGACGGCCCGAGCGGCGGTGCGCGGGGAGGAGGGATGGCGGTGCGTCCGCGCCTCGGTCCCCGAACATGCGCAAGGAAGGGGTCCCTGTCCCACATCGCCTAGGGAGAGAGTCTTGGGCCAATTTATAATAGCTTGGGTCCCTTAATATGTGTGACGCGTTTTAAAACCGTGAGGACTCAGTGTCCAAAGCGGACAATATCACACAGTGGGACCCAGGATGTTACAGTAATGATGAAAAAAACCGGGATTGTCACGGATTCATCTTTAATATGTTTTATCCTTGAATTGTCAAATGATTAGTGTATGTGGGACACTCAATATGTATATAGTCTCCTTGACCATTTCTCCAATTACCCGAGGTCACATCTAATGGGAGAATTACCCAAAAAAAAAAAAAAAGGACTTATTGCATTTGTGCAAATTCAATCATAAACATTTTGACTATTTGTTAATTGAGCGCAAAATTTTTTAATTATTTGCCAATTGAGTTCTTCCGGCTAATTTTGGCTAAAATTGTTGATGTGGACATCAACTGTCTTATATGACATAACCAACTCTGACGTGGATATTTTTTAAAAAAAAAATTTTAAAAAAATCATTTCTTTTTTCTCTTTGCTTTTTTTTTTTCATTATATTGAATTGGTATAAATACAATAAGTTTATGACTTTTTGGATAAATTTCCCCATATGTAATTATGAGCTCTCAAAACTTTTTTTGTCTATTTCCAAATATGAACGAGTGATGATAAACTTTTCGTCTCATCAATACCTCCAAACTTATATCAATGACCCAAATTTACTTTCCACGGGGCTTCTATCCATAATGGCCGTTAAAAATCTGATATGGCAGTATTTGTGGAGATCGCCAGGCATAAGGCTGCCACTTCAGATTTCTAACGGCCATGCATGCCGGCACGCGGGGTTTAAATAGCTATATAGACGGAAGGTATTTTCTAGTAATTGGCACAAGTTTGAGATATTGGTGGAATGAAAATTACTTAGGAATATTGGCACCCAACGAAAAAAAATTATAATTTTAGGTGTGATTATCGCTTTCCAATTGTGAGAGTTAACATCGCGTGAGACAGCGGTATGCGGTGAACGATAAAGTGTGATCGAGTAGAAAAATTCACTCAGTTATTTAATAGTACCACGAAATTCCTTTGTCTGGAGGATCAGTTTATGTTTTTGTAAGCTAATCAAAAGGACTAAAGGAATATCACTCGAATGTTGGCCGGATTAGATTCCTGATGAGAATTTCATCCCCACAGCACACGTTAAGAATGAGGCACGCAAAGAAATATCACTGATTAATCCCCAAGGGATTGACTTATTTATTGAGAAGTTACATGAACTAGGCACACAAGATGAGTTCGAATCTCTGGACCACTACGTGTAATTAGCTCACTAGTCGAGCAATCGACCAAAGTTTCAGTTCTTTTGTTAGGATTCAGTGTACAAACACAACGAAATAGAGAGTAAAGGTGAGAAAGAGAAATTGAGACATGAGATTTATTTTGGTCTACCTTTAAATTTGGGCCACATTCGGTGGAGAATTCTGTTATAATTAATACCTCCCATCTCTTCTATTACAACTCTCAATTACAAAATAAAGAGATTATATATAGGTAACGGTAGCTAAATGGCCCAAACCCAAACTATTAATAAAATACAAAACTAATGTAGTCTCGTGCCTTCCGTTGTAGTTCATGAAGTTAGTGAGGTATATAATGGATTTGGGCTTGTTTATATAAGATGGGCTTGCGCATCTTTATCCTAGAGTAGTTCAGCATGACTTGCTACAAGAAATAAGAGCAACGGTAGAGATATTATGACTAACCTAACGGGATGGAGACAATCTAAATTTTTTGTACGCTAGAAGAGTTTACCAATCTTTTTTTTTTTTTTTTATGTTGTAAATCCCAGCTAGAACAAGATGCGATCGTTAGGACATTGTAGTCCATTATGTGGGTGTGTGTGTGCGTATATATATGTAAATCCTTATCTTCTGTTTACCAGTCTCGAGGGAAGTTCCAAAGCTTACCATGCAAGCACTTAATTAACACAAACAAGTCTTTATGCACAGGACATACCATAATTAGATGGTAAGGACGCGACGGTTTTCGCTAATAGACAATATATCTCCGGACAAAGCCTAACTTTGGTTACTTCTGAACTAATTTCTTTATTTTTTGCTGCTTCTGGTGACATGGGCGAGGGTTTTGTTTTGATGAGAAATTTACTGTAGATGATAGTTGGGAAAAAGGAATGTGTACTGTTGAGTTAAAATTTCACTTCAGGCCCTTGAACTTGTACATTTTTTTCAATTAAATCCTTGAACTTTTGATAAATTTAGTCAAGTCCTTGAACTTGTGTCAATTTTCCAGATAAGATCCTTCGTGCTGCTAATGCAATTAATAGGAGTTGGCATGCCCGTCGGGGCGATCAGCCCAATGTAGAAAACTTTTTACACTGTGGACTAATGGGGGAGACTAAGACTTCAAAATTAAGTACCACGCGACCCGCAGAATCATGCAATTTCTTTACCATGGGCCCCTGAGCTTATTACGTCTGACTCTTGCTGGCTTTCGAGGCTGATGGGTCTGATTAGAGAAGCTAGGCAAGTTACAAGACTTTATTCGACAAATTGGCAATATTAGGTGATCCAAAAGAGCCTGAGTCGCCACACGGTCATGATCCAAATCGATCGGCCCGTGACACAAGCAATTCAGTAGACAGATCATTCAATGAATTTGTTTTCTAAAGCCTTAAGCGTCATTTGAACCAAGATCCTTGGACCAAAGCGAACGCAATAAAGCATTAAGGAGGGAGTACGCGATAAAGGATTTTCGCCGGAAGAGACGAGAGAGAGAGAGAGAGAGGCTGGGGCTTTTCGGAATTCGGATGGGCCCTTCCATCTAATGTCGTGGGTTTCCTTTCCTAAGGGGTTTAATTATGCAAATTGGGTTGATGGGTCTAAACTGATATTAATGGGCTGCGCCCATGCATTAACGGTCAATTGAACTGAAGCCTCCTTATTTTTTTAATAGTTATATTATTATTTATGACAAAAAAATGCATATTTGATTTATTGGCAAAAATTCAGGTATTAACAGTGATGATGTGGAAAACAAATCAAATTTTGGCCTTGAAATATTGTCACATCTTGCGACGTTGCGTCTGGTGAAGTCAGGCAAAGCTGAAGGAAACCAGTGCCGAAGAAAGTGTGAACGATAAATCTAGATGTGTGATCGGTTTGATGTAGCATAACATAGGCCTCAGTTTTTCAAAATCTAGTTCAATCTGCATGAAATCGGAATCTAGGGAACCCCTTCACTTCATTAATGGTCTAAGTAGCAATCACTGCTGCTTTTGAGTATACAATGACCATGCGTTCTAAGAATTCTTAATCTGTCGATTTTGATCAGCTGCACTAACATTAAGTTCTCTAGTGAATATAGTGCTCTTTGTCGAATCGTTACTTTCAAGTGATCTAACTGCAGTGATGAAGATGTAATTAAGTTCAAGCCAATTAAAACGAATTTGGAGGACAATAGCCAAAGCAAAACTTAGAAATGAAACACAAATTTTACTGGTCAGATTGCTCCAAATTCGATGAACGGTAAATCAACATCATATATCTCTCTGAAGCAGTGTTGCAGAGCTCGGTTAATCCTCGGGAATATAGAAAGCGTAAACGGCGTAAAAGGCCTGGATGAAGGTAAGGACTAGGAGAATAAAAGCAGCGGCAGCCTAAATGAATGACCAGGGGTTGCCGAAGTACTCGCGCTTGATTGCGCATCGCACCTTCCACTGGTTCCGGTGGTACCGGTCACTTGCTCGAGTAACTCGGCCAAGTGGCTACACTCAATATCGAACCGGACATCCTTAATGAGATCGTTGAAGAACCTCATGTCCTCGTCGTCGGTTATGGGGCACTGAGACGGGAACGCCACGTCGCTCGCCATCATGAGGATCACCTAACTGGTGGTGATGTAAAGTTAACACCGAACCTCATTGAGTCTTGCAAATAGTTAATGCGAAAATCACTGAACAAATAAACAAAGAATAGTTAAAAAAACAGCAAATTACGTAGTTCGATCCTAGTCTTTGTATCTATATCTACCAGAAGATTCAGCAACAAATAATTCCACATACATATTTGCAGGTATCAGCCATTTTGTAGAAAGCAAAGGACTGTGGTTTGAGGATTCGATGTATGGGGGAGGGGTTGTTTAGCATCCACGCCCTTTTAGTACTATATTTTTCCAATCAGGGTTCTGAGGCGCACTCGTCAAACAGTTTTTTTGAAACTATAAGTGCAATTTCGATTTTTCTTTTAGAGTAATGACAAGGAAAGTTCCACAACACTTTATGCCCCGGCATGACTCCATGTGCTGCGTTTGTGTGTCCTTTAGAATATGCATAACGACGTGGTAGATATCTATGAGTTCTAATTGCTGAGTGTATACACGTGCAATTTGACTAAGGGATAGTTTGTTTTGCAAAAAATATTTTCCGAAAAAATATCTTCCTTATTTTGCAGTGTTTGGTTCACTTAGAAAAACGAGTCAACGGTTCGATAAAAAATGTTTTCCTACCGAAACTTAAATCCAATAAATTATTTCCTATTTGAAAGAACCGGAAAACGTTTTTCAAAACATGACTAGATATTTGCGTTTAGACTAGAAACTTTACGCTTAAACAAGGAAATACCAACGTTGATTTTTGAGTCCCGGTGTTTAGGACTAGTCTTCGGCGGCCGAGCTTGGGTCCATTAGGTCGTGCCTGCGACCCTAGTGCTTGGGCCTAGGCGCCCAGCACCCACACCTAGGTCCATTGAGGTTGGGCTTGAATTCTTGGTGCCCATACTCAATGCTCTGACACTTGAACTCGACATAAAGGCCGTGCTCAAATCCCTAACACTCGAGCTCTAGTCCCGACCCTTAAGCCCGATGTTCACAAAGGCCATGGGTGAGTGCTCAATGCTCGAGCTTGGGTCCTTGTTAATGAAACACTTGTTCTTATACAAATATTTTTATAAAAAGAAATCAATTTTTAATAATTTTTATTTTTTTAAATCGATTACTAATTTCGTCGGCTCTAATGGTTACCATGAGTATTTCTTAATTCTTTTTTTATTTTTTATTTGTGTCAGTCCTACTCTATTCCTATTCTAACTTTCACTTGCAGACTTTTGCTTTGCTTCCTTATAGAGCGTGGAAGTCGAAACCCACTTCTAAAATAAATTTGTTCCCACCCCAACCCTCACTAAGAATGTGAGGATTCTAACCCTCCACTTCTCCCTTCCATATTGGAAGGGTGGCCAATGGGGTGAGCCCCAGTGGTTTTTTTTTTTTTCAATCAATCACCAATCATGATGACAACCGACAAGCTTGGGCCTTGCCAGATTGGGTGAGCTTGCAGCATTTGATGTTGAGGCTCAAGCTCACTTGAGGCTTGTAAACTCAATTTTCACTAGATTGGGTGAGCTTGTGCCCTTTAGTAGTGACGCTTAAGCCTCACTGAACCAAACGAGCTTGCGGCCTTTGGCGAGGAGGCTTGAGCTCGCTCGAGGCTAGCAAGCTTGCGACCTTTGGTGGGGAGGCTTGAGCCTCTTCACACCAAGTGAGCTTGCAACCTCTGGTAGTGAGGCTCGAGCTTTGTCAGCCTTGGGTGAGGTAGTCTGTGGCAACTATCGCCATGGCTGATAATTGTCCAAGGAAGAAGCACAAAGGGAAAAAAGAAGAGGAAAAAAGGAAAAAGGAAAGAACACATATATAAAAATAAAAAATTAAACATATGAATTTTTTGATTATTTTCTGTCATCAGATACTCCTTATCAAACGATAGAAAATAATTTTTAGGTCTTCTTTAGGTTTTAGTCAAATATCGAAAAATAAAGTCATTTTCCTGTAAAATAGCTTTCTGAAAAATAATTTTCAGAAAAAGTTATTTCTTTTTTGTGTGAAACAAACATACCCTAAATGACATTACACTTGATAATGTGTGAACAACTTTGAAATGATGGAGCGATGTTCTTATTTGGCCTAGTTAGGCAAATGTATTATCATCCTTTTGGACATTTATGAAACTGGGTTTTACAAATAAAAAAAAAAGATTAGGAAAATGTCTATAATTTTGGAAACGACTTTTCAGAAAACATGACGTGCGTGAAGCCTCTGTTCACGGTCAGCCAGCCATTAACCCTTCGGCTTAGATGTGCTTGGACTCATGGGTTGTCTTCCATGCAGCGTTTCTCTAATGCTACAATTAAAACAGACTTAACAATACTCTAGAGAAAAATATAAAATCTCCTAAATTTGATCTGGCGGAAAAACAACTGCACTTTTTTGGAATTCCACCTATTTATTAGAAGAATGGCAGCCTGGACCAGTAGGGTAACTACTACATCTATTAAATATCTAAATTTTAATTTGAGCACTATAATTGTCATGACGCTAATCGAGGCAGACCTAGGGGTGGTTTAACGGATTGCTGAGTAAGCGGAGATAGCCCCCTCGCCAGGAGATGCTGAGTCTTCGCATTAACTTTCCTAAACCTTATGAATCGCAACTTAATGATTTATTAAACGATAGTAGAACTGCTACTAACCTATCTTAGGTCAGTTAGAAGTCAAGTTATATGTAGGGGCTCATCTTATTTATGCAAACCAAAGGTTTCGAATCAGGGGCTTGGTTATGCTTATTTTACTATATGCCCGTTAGTGGCACCTTCTGCCTTTTAGAGGAAAAAAAAAAGCTGTTTAATCCAATCTTTTTCATTTTTTTTTATTCCTAAATATGCATATATATGTTGTCATGCATAACTGCGCAATCATAAATAATAATAATAATAATAATAATAATAATAATAATAATAATAATAATAATAATAATAATAATAATAATAATAATAATAATAATAATAATAATAATAATAATAATAATTAAGCAAGGTGAATGTGAAAAAAAGAAAAAGAAAAAAGTAAACCGAGTTGTTTTGGCAAAATTAAAACATGGTCTTGTCATAGGATTCTTGTGAAGTAAGGGCCTACATGGTAACGTTTTTATTTTTCCCAATTTATGTTATTTTGTTCCTTGAAACAAAAAAAGAACACAAATCCGTTTAGTAATACCTACTTTTTTATTCCCTGGAATAGAAAAGTAGTCGATGAATAGATTTGGAATAGAAATAAGAAAAAAAAAATAGCGTCTCATTTCTGGGAACAATTTATAACAATAAGACAATTTTTTCTTTTATATTTTTCTTGTGTTCTTCTTCCTTGCTACGGCCACTGCTAGCCGCTTGCCAACCGCCGGCCACCTCTGGTCACCCGCAACCATCGTTAGCCAACCACCATCGTTGCCGCCTAACCGCCTCCGATCATCTTCGTCGCCGCCACCTACTATTGTTGCTGCAGCCCTCGATCGCTAGCGATCGTCGTCACTGCCGCTCAATCGCTGACCATTGCTGCCGCTCTCCGCTGCACGGTTGCCACCCATAGCCCATCGGTCACCCCCGCCGGCCGACAATCGCCATCAACCGCCGTCGCCACCACTCAACCACTGGCAACCTGTCGTCGCCACCATCGATCACCACCGGCCGGCCGCTGGAGGCGGACGGGCAACCGTGGGAGGGGATGACGGTCGGTGGGCTATGGGCGGCAGTTGTGTGGCGGCAGTTAGTGACAACAGTCGGTGGTCAACAATAATGCGGCGGTTGGCAATCTATGAAAAAGTAGAAAAAAAGTGAATAAATACAAAAATTTATAAATCGTATCAAATGCATTTTTTTATTTTTTTCTATTCCAAGAGTAAAATTTTATATAGTTATCAAACGCATTTGTTTACTCAAAAATTGTTTCCTATAGTAGAAATAGAAAAAAAAAATTATTTCTGAAAAGAAATTGTTCCCTGGAGTAGAAGTATTATAATACACCCCTAAATGTGCACAAAGCCTAAAAGAAATCTTCTATCTTACTCAACAAACTTTGAATTGACACGCAAAAAAAATAGATTAAATTAAGCTAGACTAATGATATCAAACTGCCGGAAACGACTTAATGCAACTAAATGACCTTTCTTTCTTTCAAAAAAAAAAATTGAAATATATATTTTCCATGATGGGGCTATGAAGCAAATCATAAGTATATATACTTGAGACAGATATGCTATCTTACAAACATGGCTACCTTAGCCTTTCAAAAGGGACTATCTTTAGTCTCTAAGTACCATGAAGCTATTTCATAAACTTTAAAGTTTCAGATGATTTATGATCCACAGAACTCATAAAATGATAAGTGGAGAGTGTATATATAAAATCTCATCATATCAAGCTAGTGGCATGCTCTTTATGCTAGAACCGGATCATTTGATGGAGGAGGATGAGGAAACTTTTAATAAGACGTGCGGAAAGCAGACACGATTTTATTACTTCAGGAGAGCCTGCCTCAAACGTTGCATCTTTGTGCCTCACACAGGCATCAGGGGAAGGGAAAGCCAAACGGTCACGCAAAAGACAGCAAACCCGTGATACAACACTCATGGCAGACGATTATTTATGACAGGCATTTGCTATAGTATTGCTACAAAGAATGAACAGTAGTTTTTAATGCAATTGACATGTATGTTCGTCGCCTACCAATCAGAGACCTATTTTGAGAAAGTCTCCTTCAATTACATTTGCTACAGTATCGCCACAAATATGGAACAGTAATTTTTATTTATCTTAGAGAAAAACTACTGGTGTATTTATACGCATGAGACCCTAAACTAGTAAAAAGTTTCAAAAAAATAAATAAGACAAATTACATAAAAGAACAAATAAAATCAAGGGTTTTTCTATTTGATTCCTGTCGAATGGGTCGGCCCTCACTTTTCGGAGTCTAAGGGGTATACTCGGCCCTAACAAAAAGTTCAGCCCCAACTGAACAAAATGGCTTGTCCGTGCAAGGACGTGAATTACTGAATGGATAAAATCAATCATTTAATATATAATATTTAATATATATATATATATATATATATATATATATATATATATATATATATATATATACACGAATTATATCTTGAACTTAGAGATCCACATGGACTAGGGACAACTTTTTACTCATGAAATTCCAAGAGGGTAAACATAATTAAGGAAATTCATTCTCATTTAAAGATGGTTCTCAGCTTTGCAAAAAACCCACCTTTCAGCTAGTTTGAGTCTATTTTCCCAATTCCATCCCTAATACTTCGTTGTTTCTATGGTCCATTAGCGATTATTTCTTCTTTTGAACCGACAATGATCATGCGTCTGAGAAATCTGTCTGTCAACTTGGATCAGTTGCACTAATATTAAATTCTCTAGTTAGTGTGGTGCTCTTCATCAAATTTGCTAATCTATTTGCAGTGATGAAGATGTAATTAAGTTTAAGCAATCTAAAATGAATTAGGAGTACAGCAGCCAAAGCAAAACCCGGATATGAAGCACAGATTTTACTGGTCTGATTTCTCCAAACTACATGGATGGTACATCAACATCATATATCTCTCTGAAGCTGTGTCTTAGAGCTGGGTCACTTCTTGGGATCATAATAAGTAAAAACGGTGAAGAAGGTCTGGATAACTGTAAGAACTATGAGAATGGAAGCAGCGGCAGCCGAAATGAAAGACCAGGGGCTGCCGAAGTACTCGCGCTTGATTCCCGCCCACCACATGCGCCACTTGTTCCGACGGTACCAGGTGACTTTCCCGAATAACTCGGTCAGGTAGCAGTCCTTGAAATCGAACTGGACATCCTTCGCGAGATCACAGAAGAACCGTGCGATCTCCTTTTCGGTCCCTAGAAGGTTCATGATTATGCCGCACTGAGACAGGAACGCTGCATCCGCTACGTTGCCCATGAGACCACTCATGAGGACCACGTAACTGCTGATGTGCTTATCGCAGTGATGGTAGCTCTGCTCATAAGCCACGCAGTTGCAGAAGAAGGAAGTGGTGAGAAGGTCGAGATTAAAACGAGGGATCCGGAGCACTCCATGATCAAACACGACGCCTATTAGGTTCTCGCTCTTCCTTGGTTCAAACTTTATCCCCACGAGAAGCAGATGATTCACGGAGGGCGTCAGTTGCAGCAACTCGTCATCGACCTTGACCTTTGTTGAGCGTCTATCGAGAATAGATAGGCCGACCAAGCACACTCGGAACAAGTCGAGCAAGTGCGTGATGGGGAATTCGAAGTACCTCCGGAGATGTTCCTCTGGCCATTGGAGCGCGCGGTTGAAGAACGTTAAGGCAAGCTCATTGATGGAGCTATCGTCATCACAAGAAGACCTGGATAATTGATAAATCTCTTGAAGAACGAAGAATGGGATCTGGTTTTCAATCAGGAGGAGGTCAATCATGAGGGCCGCTACAATCCAATTCGTCAAGAACAAGGGGTCGTCTTGATACTCTCGAATCATCCCGGTTTGGCAGGTCCCCACGCGGAATAACTCGATGATGAAACAAGCATCGAGAACCATCATCTCAATCAAATCCACGGTTTCACAATTGAGGGCCTCTGAGTAGCTCTCCCGTATGTCAGTCTCCAGCAAGGCAACAGCCGTGAAGTAATCATCCAGGCCCGCGCCATCTTCACTGGTCCGATCGAACAGTATGGAGAACACTCGAGTTTTGTGCTGCTCGATCATCTGCAACTGCGGTTTCCCGGGGTGGTACGGGCCAATGGATACAATATGGGGCTTGTAAGCGTTGGCATTGCTCTCCTCCTGGCTCTTGGGTGCTCTGAAGATGGTGCAATATTTGGTGCCGGCCAAGGGCCTCAGAAGAGTTGGCTCCTGCTTAAACCGGTCCTCCATGCGAGAAGACCAGCTGTGCTCACCCTCTGCGGCCACCGTGAATGTGTAGTGGTCGCTCTCTCCGCTCATTCTGGTTTTGGGGGTTGATTCCGGCGAGTCAAGCTTTCAGGAGCCGAATCCCCTGAACATTTTGCCGACTGGAATGTTATGCTGATGCAAGTTCCTTAAAGAAAGACTTTTTTATGTCATTATCATAGAGTCAACGAAAAAGGAGTCTTACCGCTCGGCTGCGCCAGGTAAGCTCCAAAATATGTTTTACATGTGTAAAATATTACTACCCACATTTTTGTCCGATTAGTAATTCAAACAACGATTTTACCTTGATCAAGTTACACGATAATAGATTGTCAAGTGCTTTTAGATTGGACAATAAAAGGCCTCCTCAGTTGTTTAGTAACTTAACAACAAGATAATGATTTTTCCACTCATATTCCACATTAGATTACAAAGTGTTTAAAATTTTTCAAGTGGACCTATTAATTAAACACGTTAAAAGGTTAGCCGTGCCATGTTGTCCGATCGACATCCACACCTCAGCAATATACAACCAAAATTAGCCGGAATGATTGAATTTGTGCTAGGTCAAAAAGTTTAGAATGGAATTGGTACAAAGTCAAAATGTTTAAAACTAAATTGACATTTAAATTTTGGGGGCTTTTAAAATATTCTATTTTTAAATAATTTTATTCAAAAAATAGGGATTCGGGCCGGGCCCCTGAGCCTGGTCCGAATATGGGCCAAAATCTGGTCTCATGGGTTTGGGCCACAAACGAGATCGGCTCAAGGCACCCGGAGCCCATTATCAATAGCGATTTAAGTCCAACTGAAAAGCAAATTCGGTCCAACCTAATTTCAACGACGTCCTCTTCAAGAACGAAAGCCCAACTCGTTCATGGCTCCCACCAAACACCTCAGAACATTACAAATATGTTTTCAACGTTTGGCCAAATGCCGAGACTCTTCTTCTTTTTTTCTTTCAAAATTATTTGTACCAATTCTTCAAATTTACGATTTTGTCCCTCATTAGTTTTTTTTTTTTTAAAATTAAAAAATGACAAAATCCTTTGTCGGTCAAGCAAAGGGCTATGGCCGCCAACGAGCCAAACTTGATGCGTGGCGGCAATGGGTCAAGGTCGAGCGACCCTAATGAGGGCTGTTGGAGGTCGCACGACCTTGCGTGACCCAGGCTACATTGCGGCCCAAGCAACCGTTGCCTAGGTCTCATGGCCTTAGGCAGCCCCCATTTGGGTCTCACAAGGGTCACGAGGGCTGCTTGAGGCCGCAAGACCTGGGCAATGGTAGCCCAAAGTTGAGCGATCTCCGGTGGCCCTTGCTAGGGTCGTGTGACCCTCACCGGAGGTTGCCCAATCTCAAGCAACCTTGATGATTGATCGCCGGCGGTCATAGCCCTTCACTGGACTAGCAAAGTGTTTGGTCTTCCCTCTGTTTTTTCAAATTTTAAATATATTTGATTTTTTTAAATTATAAATAAATAAAAATTTTAAAAAAATATTAATCATTAAAGGGCTTCTCAAATGTGTTTTTTATTTTATTAAAATGGCATTTCTCTCAAATTATTTTTGAAAGCATAGTTTATCAAAGGCCCTTTGTATTTACCTAAAACTCTTTAAAGTAAGTTGTTTTACATTTTTCTAATAGGCTTTCAAAATATTAAATCAAACGCACCTTATATGCATTGAAAGGTTTGGATGTAGTGATCAACATTTAGAATAGCAACGAGGTCACCAATCATCAACTAATGACTCGGATTTCTCAGTGACTTTCACAAAAGCATCACAAACCTTGAGCCTTACCAAAAAACAGGGCAAAACACGGAAGGTGGTGTTACCGTGCAGAGGAGATATTATTGGCTACGATCACTAGTCCAGTCAGCGCTTGGGAAATTAGGAAAACGTCGCTTGAGGGTGGTGAGCATGGGCTTCGGATTTGAAGAGCTCGGTTCGAGTCTCCGAGGTGGAGGGCCGGGCCAAGGGGGGCACTCTTCGTGGCGGCCGAACTGAGAGAGTGACGGAGACGAAGCGGTGACAGAGAAACACGCGGATTTTAAAATGTCTAACAACTCATTTATAGCCCAACCCCAAATTTAAGAGTCGAAAAAAAATGGGTGCATTTCCTATTTTGACACTACTAACTGTCCGAGTCTCTTTTTTTTTTTCTTTTTTTTCTTTTTTCGTTTTGAAGTGAGTGTTGTAAAATGATTGCACATAACCTAAACTAAATTTATAAGCGGAAAAAAAAACGGCTGAAATGAGACAAAAAGACCAAACTTGACCTTTCGGTTGCCCCTCTCCCTGAATTTGGGATACATGGCTGGAAAAGTTCGCCGTTATTTATTTTTATTTTTTTTGTTGGTCGGTTCGCCGTTATTGATTGTTAGCCTAGCAGCACCCTAAAGTTGCTGCTTTTGGTCTTATGGGTGCGGATGAAATCGTTCAAACGTCAATTTGGGAAAGGATGTTTGTTGCATTTGCATTTGCTTAAAATATAAGTGAATTTTGAAGGCGATCGGTGATTTATTTAGTCCTGTACCGTGGAATGTACATTTCGTCCACGTTGAGCCCCTCTCCCATGACCAAGAGCTTCACCAGCGAAGAGGAAGTAGAAGAACGAAAGTGAGGAGTGAGGGTAACGACAGCAGCCAGAGAAAAAATGGAACAGCGCGCGGGACCACGTTGGCAAGACAATTCGGTACAACCTCGTATTTGCTCTGGCCGAGCCTGGAAGAATCGGACAAAGAACAGTTGGAACTCACTTTGCAAAGCAGATGCGCACGCAAAGCAGATAGTTAAAAACATGAACTCACTTTGCAAAGCAGATGCGCACGCAAAGCAGATGCGCCAGTCAAAGAGATTCTTTGCAGAGGAGACGCGCTAATAATTATACTTATCTTTGTGCTCCCATAATTGTACTCTTTTGCATTGAGGTCAACTTGTGGTGCTCTGATAATTTGTCTACTGGTTCATCTTAATGGGGCAACCCAAATATAGATGGGCTTATTTTTGTTCTTTCATATTAGCGGCGCGACTCGGTTGGTGAATTACTTGAAGGAGTAAAAATGAAACGTGATCTAGTGCTTGGGCGTTCTTTTGCAGTATTGGTTAGGTCAATTCTTCTCTCTGTGCTCGCACGTAATTCTGTCAAGAGCAACAAGAAGAGCACACGTCGTGATGATCAAGTATACTTTAATCCAATTTAATTTTTTCCCTACAAGTCGGAGGGGCCTATGATCCCTTATGAAAATCTCCTTAAGTACACTTCTGAAATAATTATTTCCAATAATCTATTTTACGAGTCTTTTCTTGTGAACAGCACAGGTCTATATGCTAGCTTAACGTCATCTATTAAGTTCATTTCTTTCTTTTCCCTTGCTTTTAGATACAAATATATATTTCATGGCCAAAAAGGACTATAATGACAGAGGTAATTATAGTTTCTCTTTCAGAAAAAAAAAATTAAAGGAAAATTTTCTTTACACAAGGAAGATTCCCATTGCGGTCCACTCTCGAAGTTTCCTTGGATTCGCATAGACTTAGCAATTTAGGGTACAAATGATAATCATTCTGTTTTCTTGACACAAATTCTGGCCAAAAATATATTTTTCTATTTATATTCCATATATGAGTTTTTAAGTAAAAATGCACTTTTGATAAGAATATAAAATTTCTATTTGTTTGATAACGATACGGTATTTCTCCCTTCTAGATGTTTGGCGGGCAACAGGAGGAGGGTGACAGAGAAGTAGTTGACTAATAGCAAGGGCAAGCAAGGAGAAGAGTTTTCATTTTTCATTTTTATTCAAAAAAATTGTTACTTCTCATTTCTATTTCAAACCTATTTCTGAATTAAATTTTTTTCTTTAAATAAAAAAAATAAAATTACGTTATCAAACAGATTTTTTATTATAAATAAAATGGTTATCATGCGCACTGTTAACAACATACCTCATTTCAGAACAAACACGGTTTGCTTAGTAATGGCTTCATTTGGTAATGTTTCTATTCTTCCAAATTTTTGTCCTTTTGCTTTTCAAAAAAAAAAAAAATAGAAATCCATTTGGTAATATCAATTAATTTTTCTATTTCCTGGAATAGAAAAGTAGTTACGGAATAAATTTGAAGTAAAAATAAGAAATAAAAAAAAAAAAAGTTGTTTCTTGTTCATGGAATTATTTTTGGAATAAGTCATTTTTTATTTTCTTCTTCTTTCTCTTCTAACTACTTGCCACAATGAATAAAAAAAAATAATGAAATTTAAAAAAAATAGAAAAATTGTTTACATCAATGTTAACGCTCAACAATTTCCGACAAAAATTGATCGGAATTACTCAATTCACAATTGGTAAATTGTCAAGAGGTTTAAAGTTAATTTGGCTTAAGTGAAAGTTTTAGAATTGAATTGACTCGAAGCTAATAGGTTTAAGTTTTTTCTTTTTTCTTTTTAGATAATTTTCATTATTTGCTAACGGAAGAGAAGTGAAATGATTATCAAGCACAGGAGTTGCTTGAGGATGGCTGAAAGGCCCACTGCCTCTCTTTTCGCGACCCCTGTCGCATGTAATCTAATTTGGTAATAACATAGGGCCTAGTGGCTACAAAGAGACGTTGGAACATAAAACCTTGCGTTAAGGACTAAGAGAAGAAGACAATGACACCACGGGCCTGAGCAAGTTCCACAAAACCTCAGATAAATAGATACTAAAAAATGGTCAATTACTTGTCTGAACTATATAAATGCTGGTGGAAACTGGAACGCGCTTGTAGATCCATATTTATGAAACTATCGGTTGCTCTTTCTCTTGCAAAGGAAGAAAACTGTACTTGTGACGTAACATGGCCACCGAATCCGCGACGAACGAAAGCAACATCCTTCGTTAGTCCTGCCAGAAAAAAGAAACCGAAACCCCTATTATGGCCATGGACGATCTCAACAGCCGAGAGCGGCCCAGCGATGTATGCCCAGGCAGCGGAGCCTTGGGTGGCCCAGCGGCTCATCTCCCCACAGGGACAGCCGTGTCCGACCAAGCCGCTCCACAAAGGTCTCCAGGACAAGCGTCCCCCCCGCGCAAATCCTCCTGCTGCTTCTGCTTCTAGCTTGCGCTCCGAGGGATCTATAATGGCGACTCATAGTTATCAACCACGTGGCCTGCAGAAGGATCCTTGCCGGATTTTATCAGATTTATTTGAGTTTTTTACAATATTTACTCTTGTTTGTCTGTTTTTTCTTTTCTTTTTCGTATTTTAGGCTAAGGATTAAGCGTGTTTTACTTTTATTTTTATTTTTTTGTATTCCATGTCTCTCGCTCTCTCAACCTTTTATTCTCAGTCTGGTCTTCTCTCATCAATCTTAAGAGAGAATATTTGTGAACTGGAGGATGCACGCGCCCCAACAGAGGCAGATTCAATCTTAGGTAATGGAAGTGGCCCTTCTGGAATAAAACCCAAAATTTCTAACGTTTTACTTATGTTTTAGTAACTATTGCCGGGTTCCTCTCCCACCTCTTTTCTCCCTTTCTCTCTCTACCTCTCTGAACTTTACAGCAGTTTTAATGTCAAATTTGTACTCATTCAATGTGTTTTCATTCAAAGTTTTTGCACTTTGCATTAACTACAGGACTTGCTCTCATAGGTGCCTAATCTGAGTTTTTTCAATAGATTTACATTGTCTTTGTACAGTGATGGTGTTGGGGATGTGTGCCGTCAAAAGATAAACCCGTAATTACATAAGGAGATCCTGGCGTGTGCTTATCGTAAATTAGTGCTATGTGATTCGATGATTGGCTACTGATCATTTTGCTTAGATGCAGTTATAGATCCATTCTTAAAGGATGAGTCTGTGATTATCTCTACCAACCATGTTTTGATAAAACGTCTTGATTTTTGATTTTTTGTTTGTTTTGGAGTTTTATGGGCTTATTTTGTTATTGTGACTTTTGAGATTCCTTTTCTATATATCATTCGGTTATGCATGGAAATTTCTTTTTGACAAAAAAAATTATGTTTTTGTGAGTATCCATTGACATAAAAAAAAAAAAAAAATCGACCAAGTTGAAGGGGGCGATGGGACATGGTGGAAATGAAATTAGACTAGATTCGCACAATGGAAGTTGCACATCCATTGGCATGCAAAACATAGAAAAAATTCTTTAGATTCATTTAATTTTTCAAAGAGGAAAACTACAATATGTAAAAATAACTATATTTATATGCGCGAGATTGTAAACTAGTAAAGAATTCTATGAAAATAAATAAAATCAATTAGACATAAAAAAAATCATGTAAAATATTTCAAAATATTATGAAGATGATAATGGAAATAATCAAATCACAGCCTTGAATATTATTACGACTTGCATTACGGTGTCCAGTGCAATGAGGCAAAGTTAGGGCTCAAGAGAATTTGATCGTTAAATTATAATTCTCGATATGTGATCGGTTTGATGTTTGAAAGAAGAAGAAAAAAGAGGAGGAAGAGGATGCAATCATTAATAGTAACAGTCGGGTCCCAAGGGTAGCCTTGATTCCGGTTGAATAGGTTGACTATCACTTTTACTGAGTCTTCTGTTCCGCTGCGCGAGTAAAATCTCCATTATATTTTCAATATGTAAAATATGATTGACGACTTCTCTATCAGATCAATCATCAGTAACTCTCCAATGCAATAGCGATTTTACCATTTTCAAATCTACTGCACGTAAGTGTAGCTGCAGTTCTAGATTCGACAAGCGGGCCTCTCTTAATTAATAACTTAAAAACAGGATAATGATTTTTACCATACTCGTATTCCAGAGTATATCTCAAAGTGTTTAAAATTTTACGTGTGAGCCATCAGTTAATTTCTAAAACCAACAAGATAATAAAATTGATTTAGAGGAAGTAAGTATATGTGCGTTTATTCATGCGTATCATGTAATTTTACCATCAACATGCATAATTATAACATGCTTAATTGGAATGAGATATTTCATTCACAAATGCAATGATGAGCTGTTTTATACCAATGAAGAGTAGATGCCAATTTTTTCCATAAACAAGTCGGTTTTATAAAATAAATCAATTTTTAGATAATTTTTATAATTTCCAAAAATTATAACATGTACAGGGCCTACTCCCATTTTGTCATGGCTGTGCAGCTCCTTATTTATGTAGGAGCCATAAACGTTTTTACAGACAACGGCCTTTGCGGGTCTCCACTCCTCCAATATGTCGGACCGATCTCTCGATCTACGAACCTTAATTAAGATTACGACCCAACTATATCATTGGATTGGATTTTTTATTAGGGTTAATATCATAAAAAATTCCAAACTAATATACCTATAAAAAATTTATCCCAAATTAATTTTTTGACCATCAAAAACCTTAAACAGGTATACTTGTGACAAATATATCTCAAATTAATTTTTTTCATTACTAACCCAAATTGGTATGTTTGGTCTAACAAGTTGTCAAATCATCGATAGCAACGTCAAATTATATGTTTGGTCTGCTTGCTATTATTTATATTATTGGAGGGTCGTTATGCCACATAGTTAGAATATGAACTCCTAAGAGTGAGGAGAATATATTAAAGTCGGCAAGACAAAAAATTATTCAAATATTATTTTTAGAATGCCACATCAGCGTCAACCAGCAAAAATTGGTCGGATAGACTGAACTGTATAAATATAAAAGGTTTAGGACTGAATTGATAAAAATAAAATAAATTTAAGATTGAATTGGTACAATTATAATAAATTTAATTTCGTGATTTTCTCAAGCTCTGGGGACGATTGTCGATTATAATGGAGTGTTGATAGCGTAGTGGCAGTTTTTGTATGAGTGAATAGAGAGAAAGAAAGAAGAGAGAAGGGAATGGGACAACCAAACTTCACTAATTTCACTAAATTTGAAGAATTATCAAGTCTGAGTTCTCATATAGCTAACAAATATTAGTCTCTAAAATTAAATAATTTGCTTGCATTGCAAATTTGTGGTTGTGAAAATCTTATGAACCATGTAAGACTCAACTTATACTTTCTTGACAAAATGCGATGGTTGGTAATTGAAGCTAATTGTACTAAATGCAGGAGTTGCTTGAAGATGGCTTAGAGCGTAGCTGCCTCTCCTTCCGCCACCCGTCCGACCGCCATTATAGATGACTACTAGAAAAAGGGCATGTCACTAAATTTGGTAATAACATAATGGATTGCCTCTTCACCCACTTATGTCGCTTGCATTTAATATAAAAAAAATCATGTGAAAATTTGTGTTTCCGAACGATTATTGAGATTGTGATCGATTCAATTTGGGGGAAGAATGCTTTTGGATAAAAGATATCCAGATGATAGAATAGGTAAATGGACCTCATTGAAAAAATGGTATCTTGAGCTGCTATTGTTTAGTGGCTACAAAGCATGCTCGAAAGTAAAATCCAACTTTAAAAGAAAAAAATAAAATAAAAAACAAAGCCAATAAGACACAGCATGCATATAGGCAATTCAATATTCAACTCGGAAATGTTAATCTAGGCAATAATTTTGGACAAAAAATAAATAAATCTTGATAATACATTAGTAACACTAACCCCATTGAAAACTTAAGCTGTTAGCGTCTAATGGCAACTAAGTAGATTAGAAAATAAAATCCTATGTAAAAACAAACAAGGCAAATAAGACACGGCACATGTGTTGGCAAACTAAATTTCAATTCGGGAGAATTAATCTATAAGTTACTTTCGGATAAAAAGAAATAGTAACGTACACGAACCTCTTTAAAGTGATGGTATCTTAGGCGGCTAGTGCCTAGTAGCTACAAAAGCTTTGGAAAATAAAATCATATCATACTAAGGCAAGTAAGGCCTGGAGCGGATGGGCAAATTCCTCGCGGTGCACGGATTAGTCGAAACGAGTTGGCTACCTTTCTGAATTATGTAAATGCTGAAACCTGGGACCCACACGGAAGTCCATTTTTTTTTGTCGGAGTGGCACTATTTTAGAAAGCACGGAAGGTCTGAGTACATAAGACTCAAATCTGAACAAAGTAAAGCTCACGAAGGTTCCGGAGGGTTGGACAACCAATTGAAAAAGAGCGATCCATTACGACAAGCCTTTGCAAGTCAGTATGCGACCCGATTTGATTTCTTGCTACAATGGGCCGGGTTTAGATCTTTGAAGCCCAACATCAGTCGCTCTTTCTCTTACAAAAAAAGAATATCAAGCTAGTGGCATGCTCTTTATGCTAGAACCGGATCATTTGAGGGAGGAGGATGAGGAAACTTTTAATAAGACGTGCGGAAAGCAGACACGATTTTATTACTTCAGGAGAGTGCCTCAAACATTGCATCTTTGTGCCTCACACAGGTATTAGGGGAAGGAAAAGCCAAACAGTCACGCAAAAGACAGCAAACCCGTGATACAACACTCATGGCAGACGATTATTTATGACAGGCATTTGCTATAGTATTGCTACAAAGAATGAACAGTAGTTTTTAATGCAATTGACATGTATGTTCGTCGCCTACCAATCAGAGACCTATTTTGAGAAAGTCTTCTTCAATTACATTTGCTACAGTATCGCCACAAATATGGAACAGTAATTTTTATTTATTTTAGAGAAAAACTACTGGTGTATTTATACGCATGAGACCCTAAACTAATAAAAAGTTTCGAAAAAATAAATAAGACAAATTACATAAAAGAACAAATAAAATCAAGGGTTTTTTCTATTTGATTCCTGTCGAATGGGTCGGCCCTCACTTTTCGGAGTCTAAGGGGTATACTCGGCCCTAACAAAAAGTTCAGCCCCAACCGAACATAATGGCTTGTCCGTGCAAGGACATGAATTACGAATGGGTAAAATCAATCATTTAATATATATATGTATAAGAGTTATATCTTGAACTTAGAGATCCACATGGACCAGGAACAACTTTTTACTCAGATAAAATTCCAAAACGGTAAACATAATTAAGGAAGTTCATTATCATTTAAAGATGGTTCTCAGCTTTGCAAAACACCCGCCTTTTAGCTAGTTTGAGTCCATTTTCCCAATTCCATCCATAATACTTCGCTGTTTCTATGGTCCATTAGCGATTATTTCTTCTTTTAACCAACAATGATCATGCGTCTGAGAAATCTGTCTTAACTTGGATCAGTTGCACTAATATTAAATTCTCTAGTTAGTGTGGTGCTCTTCATCAAATTTGCTAATCTATTTGTAGTGATGAAGATGTAATTATGTTTAAGCAATCTAAAATGAATTAGGAGTACAGCAGCCAAAGCAAAACCCGGATATGAAGCACAGATGTTACTGGTCTGATTTCTCCAAACTACATGGAGGGTACATCAACATCATATATCTCTCTGAAGCTGTGTCGCAGAGCTGGGTCACTTCTTGGGATGATAATAAATGTAAACGGTGAAGAAGGCCTGGATAACTAGAAGAAATATGATAAAGGAAGCACCGGCAGCCGAAATGAAAGACCAGGGGCTGCCGAAGTACTCGCGCTTGATTCCCGCCCACCACATGCGCCACATGCACCACTTGCTCCGACGGTATTGGGTGACTTTCCCGAATACCTCGGCCGGGTAGCTCACCTTGATATCGAACTGGACATCCTTGGCGAGTTCACAGAAGAACCGCGCGACGTCCTTTTCGGGCCCTAGAAGGTTCGCGAGTATGCCGCACTGAGACAGGAACGCTGCATCCGCTGCGTTGCCCATGAGACCACTCATGAGGACCACGTAACTGCTGATGTGCTTCTCGCAGTAATGGTAGCTCTGCTCATAAGCCACGCAGTTGAGGAAGAAGGAAGTGGTGAGAAGGTCGAGATTCAAAGGAGGGATCCGGAGCACTCCGTGATCAAACACGACGCCTATTAGGTTCTCGCTCTTCCTTGGTTCAAACTTTATCCCCACGAGAAGCAGATGATTCACGGAGGGCATCAGTTGCAGCAACTCTTCATCAACCCTTGGGGGTTCTTCGGGAATAGATTGGCCGACCAAGCACAGTCGGAACAAATCGAGCAAGTGCGTGATATTGGGGAATCTGAAGTACGTCCGGAGATGTTCCTCTGGCAATTGGAGCGCGCGGTTGAAGAACATTAAGGCAATCTCATTGATGGAGCGATCGCCATCAATAGGAGACCTGGATAATTCATGGATCTCTTGAAGAACGAAGAATGGGATCTGGTTTTCAATCAGGAGGAGGTCAATCATGAGGGCCGCTACAATCCAATACGTCAAGAACAAGGCGTCGTCTTCATACTCTGGAATCATCTCGGTGGGGAAGCTCCCCACGCGGAATAACTCGATGATGAAACAAGCATCGAGAACCATCATCTCAATCAAATCCGCGGTTTCACAACTGAGGTCCTCTGAGTAGCTATCCCGTATGTCAGTCTCCAGCGAGGCGACAGCCGTGAAGTAATCATCCAGGCCCGCGCCATCATCACTGGTCCGATCGAGCAGTAAGGAGAACACTCGAGTTTTGTGCTGCTCGATCATCTTCAACTGCTGGTTCCCGTGGTGGTACGGGCCAATGGACACAATATGGGGCTTGTAAGCGTTGGGGTTGCTCTCCACCTGGCTCTTGGGTGCTCTGAAGATGGTGCAAGATTCGGTGCCGGCCAAGGGCCTCAGAAGAGTTGGCTCCTGCTTAAACCGGTCCTCCATGCGAGAAGACCAGCTGTGCTCACCCTCTGCGGCCACCGTGAATGTGTAGTGGTCGCTCTCTCCGCTCATTCTGGTTTTGGGGGTTGATTCCGGCGAGTCAAGCTTTCAGGAGCCGAATCCCCTGAACATTTTGCCGACTGGAATGTTATGCTGATGCAAGTTCCTTAATGAAGGACTTTTTTATGTCATTATCATAGAGTCAACGAAAAAGGAGTCTTACCGCTCGGCTGCGCCAGGTAAGCTCCAAAATATGTTTTACATGTGTAAAATATTACTACTAACATTTTTGTCCGATTAGTAATTCAAACAACGATTTTACCTTGATCAAGTTACACGATAATAGATTGTCAAGTGCTTTTAGATTTGGACAATAAAAGGCCTCCTCAATTGTTTAGTAACTTAACAACAAGATAATGATTTTTCCACTCATATTCCACAGTAGATTACAAAGTGTTTAAAATTTTTCAAGTGGACCTATTAATACAACACGTTAAAAGGTTAGCCGTGCCATGTTGTTCGACCGACATCCACACCTCAGCAATATACAACCAAAATTAGCCGGAATGATTGAATTTGTGCTAGGTCAAAAAGTTTAGAATTGAATTGGCACAAAGTCAAAATGTTTAAAACTAAATTGACATTTAAATTTTGGGAACTTTAAAATTTTCTATTTTTAAATAATTTTTATTCCAAAAATAGGGATTCGGGTCGGGCCCCTGAGCCTGGTCCGAATATGGGCCAAAATCTGGTCTCATGGGTTTGGGCCACAAACGAGATTCGGCTCAAGCCACCCGGAGCCCATTATCAATACCAATTTAAGTCCAACTGAAAAGCAAATTCGGTCCAACCTAATTTCAACGACGTCCTCTTCAAGAACGAAAGCCCAACTTGTTCATGGCTCCCACCAAACACCTCAGAACATTACAAATATGTTTTCAACATTTGGCCAAATGCTGAGACTCATTTTTTTTTTCTTTCAAAATTATTTGTACCAATTCTTCAAATTTTCGATTTTGTCCCTCATTAGTTTTTTTTTAAAATTAAAAAATGATAAAATCCTTTGTTGGTCAAGCAAAGGGCTATGGCCGCTAACGAGCCAGACCTGATGCGTGACGGCAATTGTTCAAGGTCGAGCGACCCTAATGAGGGCTGTTGGAGGTCGCATGACCTTGCGTGACCCAAGCTACGTGCGGCCCAAGCAACCGTTGCCTAGGTCTCATGGCCTTAGGCAGCCCCCGTTTGGGTCTCACAAGTGTCACGAGGGCTGCTTGAGGCCGCAAGACCTGGGCAATGGTAGCCCAAGGTTGAGCGATCTCCGGTGGCCCTTGCTAGGGTCGTGTGACCCTCACCGGAGGTTGCCCAATCTCAAGCAACCTTGATGATTGATCGCTGGCAGTTATAGCCCTTCACTGGGCTAGCAAAGTGTTTGGTCTTCCCTTTGTTTTTTCAAATTTTAAATATATTTGATTTTTTTAAATTATAAATAAATAAAAGTTTAAAAAAATATTAATCATTAAAGGGCTTCTCAAATATGTTTTTTTTTTTTTTTATCAAATGGCATTTCTCTCAAATTATTTTTGAAAGCATAGTTTATCAAATGCCCTTTGTATTTACCTAAAACTCTTTAAAGTAAGTTGTTTAACATTTTTCTTATAGGCTTTCAAAATATTAAATCAAACGCACCTTATATGCATTGAAAGGTTTGGATATAGTGATCAACATTTAGAATAGCAACGAGGTCACCAATCATCAACTAATGACTCGGATTTCTCAGTGACTTTCACAAAAGCATCACAAATACAATTCGGCCTTGAGTCTTACCAAAAAAACAGGGCAAAACACGGAAGGTAGTGTTACCGTGCAGAGGAGATATTATTGGCGACGATCACTAGTCCAGTCAGCGCTTGGGAAATTAGGAAAACGTCGCTTGTGGGTGGTGAGCAAGGGCTTCGGATTTGAAGAGCTCGGTTCGAGTCTCCGAGGTGGAGGGCCGGGCCAAGGGGGGCACTCTTCGTGGCAGCCGAACTGAGAGAGTGACGGGAGACGAAGCGGCGATAGAGAAAGACGCGGATTTTAAAATGTCTAACAACTCATTTATAGCCCAACCCCAAATTTAAGAGTTCACCTATTTGACACTACTAACGTGTACGAGTCTCTCTTTTTTTTTTTTTTTTCTCTGTTTTGAAGTGTGTGTCGTAAAATGATTGCTCATAACCTAAACTAAATTTATAAGCGGAAAAAAAACGGCTGAAATGAGACAAAAATACCAAACTTGACCTTTCGGTTGCCCCTCTCCCTGAATTTGGGATACATGGCTGGAAAAGTTCGCCGTTATTATTATTATTTTTTTTTTTGTTGGTCGGTTCGCCGTTATTGATTGTTAGCCTAGCAGCACCCTAAAGTTGCTGGTTTTGGTCTTATGGGTGCGGATGAAATCGTTCAAACGTCAATTTGGGAAAGGATGTTTGTTGCATTTGCTTAAAATATAAGTGAATTTTGAAGGCGATCGGTGATTTATTTAGTCCTGTACCGTGGAATGTACATTTCGTCCACGTTGAGCCCCTCTCCCATGACCAAGAGCTTCACCAGCGAAGAGGAAGTAGAAGAATTTAAGTGAGGAGTAAGGGGAGAGAGAAGAGGGAAGTGTGGGGGGGGGGGGGGGGGGGGGGGGGGTGGGTGGGAGGGAGGAGGAGAGTGAGGGTAACGACAGCAGCCAGAGAAGAAATGGAACAGCGGGCGGGACCACGTTGGCAAGACAATTCGGGACAACCTCGTATTTGCTCTGGCCGAGCCTGGAAGAATCGGACAAAGAACAGTTGGAACTCACTTTGCAAAGCAGATGCGCACGCAAAGCAGATGCGCCAGTCAAAAAGATGAACTCACTTCGCAAAGCAGAGCGCCAGTAAAAAAGATTCTTTGCAGAGCAGACACAGACACGCTAATAATTATACTTATCTTTGTGCTCCCATAATTGTACTCTTTTGCATTGAGGTCAACTTGTGGTGCTCTGATAATTTGTCTACTGGTTCATCTTAATGGGGCAACCCAAATATAGATGGGCTTATTTTTGTTCTTTCATATTAACGGGATCTAGTGCTTGGGCGTTCTTTTGCAGTATTGGTTGGGTCAATTCTTCTCTCTGTGCTCACACGTAATTTTGTCGAGAGCAACAAGAAGAGCACACGTCGTGATGATCAAGTACACTTTAATCCAGTTTAATTTTTTCCCTTCAAGTCGGAGGGGCCTATGATCCCTTATGAAAATCTCCTTAAGTACACTTCTGAAATAATTATTTCCAGTAATCTATTTTATGAGGCTTTTCTCATGAACAGCACAGGTCTATATGCTAGCTTAACGTCATCTATTAAGTTCATTTCTTTCTTTTCCCTTGCTTTTAGATACAAATATAAATTTCATGGCCAAAAAGAACTATAATGACAGAGGTAATTATAGTTTCTCTTTCTGAAAAAAAAAATTAAAGGAAAATTTTCTTTACACACGGAAGATTCCCATTGCGGTCCACTCTCGAAGTTTCCTTCGATTCGCATAGACTCAGCAATTTAGGGTACAAATGATAATCATTCTGTTTTTTTGACATAAATTCTGGCCAAAAATATATTTTTCTATTTATATTCCACAGATGAGTTTTTAAGTAAAAATGCACTTTTGATAAAAATAAAAATTTCTATTTGTTTGATAATGATACGGTATTTCTCCCTTCTAGATGTTTGGCGAGCAACAAGAGGAGGTGACAGAGAAGCAATTGACTAATAGCAAGGGCAAGCAAGGAGAAGAGTTTTCATTTTTCATTTTTATTCAAAAAAAAATTGTTACTTCTCACTTCTATTTCAAACCTATTTTTGAATTAAAATTTTTTCTTCAAATAGAAAAAATAAAATTACGTTATCAAACAGATTTTTGATCATAAATAAAATGATTATCATGCGCACTCTTAACAACATATCTCATTTCAGAAACAAACATAGTTTGCTTAGTAATGACTTCATTTGGTAATGTTTCCATTTTTCCAAATTTTTGTCCTTTTGCTTTTCAAAAAAAAAAAAGAAAAAAAAGAAATCCGTTTGGTAATATCAATTAATTTTTCTATTGCCTGGAATAGAAAAGTAATTAAGGAATAAATTTGAAATAGAAATAAGAAATAAAAAAAAAGTTGTTTCTTGTTCATGGAATTATTTTTGGAATAAGTCATTTTTTATTTTCTTCTTCTTTCTCTTCTAACTACTTGCCACAATGAATTAAAAAAAAGAAAAAATAATAAAATTTTCAAAATAAAAAATAAATAGAAAAATTGTTTACATCAATGTTAACGCCAACAATTTCAGGCAAAAATTGACTGGAATTACTCAATTCACAATTGGTAAATTGTCAAGAGGTTTAAAGTTAATTTGGCTTAAGCGAAAGTTTTAGAATTGAATTGACTCGAAGCTAATAGGTTTAAGTTTTTTCTTTTTTCTTTTTTGATAATTTTCGTTATTTGCTAACGAAAGAGAAGTGAAATGATTATCAAGCATAGGAGTTGCTTGAGGATGGCTGAAAGGCCCGTTGCATCTCTTTTCGCCACCCTTGTCGCATGTAATCTAATTTGGTAATAACATAGGGCCCCTAGGCTACAAAGAGACGTTGGAACATAAAACCTTGCGTTAAGGACTAAGAGAAGAAGACAATGACACCACGGGCCCGAGCAAGTTCCACGAAACCTCGGATAAATAGATACTCAAAAATGGTCAATTACTTGTCTAAACTATATAAATGCTGGTGGAACTTGGAACGCGTTTGCATATCCATATTTCTGAAATTATTGGTTGCTCTTTCTCTTGCAAAGGAAGAAAACTGTACTTGTGATGTAACATGGCCACCGAATCCGTCGACGAACGAAAGCAACGTCCTTCGTTAGTCTTGCCAAAAAAAAAAAAAAAAAAAAAAAAAAAAAAAAACCAAAACCCCCTATTATGGCCATGGACGATCTCAACGGCCGAGAGCGGCGCGGCAATGTATGCCCAGGCAACGGAGCTTTGGGTGGCCCAGCGGCTCATCTCCCCACAGGGACAGCCATGTCCGGCCAAGCCGCTCCACAAAGGTCTCCAGGACAAGCGTCCCCCCCGCGCAAATCCTCCTGCTGCTTCTGCTTCTAGCCTGCGCTCCAAGGGATCTATAATGGCAACTCGTAGTTATCGACCAGGTGGGCCGCAGAAGGATCCTTGCCGGATTTTATCAAATTTATTTGAGTTTTTTACAATATTTACTCTTGTTTGTCTGTTTTTTCTTTTCTTTTTCGTATTTTAGGCTAAGGATTAAGCGTGTTTTATTTTTATTTTTATTTTTTTGTATTCCATTTCACTCTCTCTCTCTCTCTCTCTCTCTCTCTACCTTTTATTCCCAGTCTGGTCTTCTCTCATCAATCTTAAGAGAGAATATTTGTGAACTGGAGGATGCACGCGCCCCAACAGAGGCAGATTCAATCTTAGGTAATGGAAGTGGCCCTTCTGTGGAACAAAACCCAAAATTTCTAACGTTTTACTTATGTTTTAGGGTTCCTCTCCCACCTCTTTTCTCCCTTTCTCTCTCTACCTCTCTAAACTTTACAGTAGTTTTAATGTCAAATTTGTACTCATTCAATGTGTTTTTATTCAAAGTTTTGGCACTTTGCATTAATTACAGGACTTGCTCTCATAGGTGCCTAATTTGAGTTTCTTCAATAGATTTACATTGTCTTTGTATGGTGATGGTGTTGGGGATGTGTGCCGTCGAAAGATAAATCCGTAATTACATAAGGAGATCCGGGCGTGTGCTTATCGTAAATTAGTGCTATGTGATTCGATGATTGGCTACCGATCATTTTGCTTAGATGCAATTATAGATCCGTTCTTAAAGGATGAGTCCGCGATTATCTCTACCAACCATGCTTTGATAAAACGTCTTGATTTTTGATTTTTTGTTTGTTTTGGAGTTTTATGGGCTTATTTTGTTACTGTGACTTTTGAATTCCTTTTCTATGTATCATTCGGTAATGAATGGAAATTTCTTTTTGACAAAAAAAATTATGTTTTTGTGAGTATCCATTGACGTAAACAAAACAAAAAAAATCGACGAAGTTGAAGGGGGCGATGGGACATGGTGGAAATGAAATTAGACTAGATTCGCACAATGGAAGTTGCACATCCATTGGCATGCAAAACGTAGAAAGAATTCTTTTGATTCATTTAATTTTTCAAAGAGGAAAACTACGATAAGTGAAAATAAATATATTTATACGCTTGAGATTGTAAACTAGTAAAGAATTCTATGAAAATAAATAAAATCAATTAGACATAAAAAATTATGTAAAATATTTCAAAATATTATGAAGATGATAATGGAAATAATCAAATCATAGCCTTGAATATTATTACGTCTTGCATTACGGTGTCTAGTGCAATGAGGCAAAGTTAGGGCTCAAGAGAATTTGATAGTTAAATTATAATTCTCGGCATGTGATTGGTTTGATGTTCGAAAGAAGAAAAAAAAAAAAAAAAAAAGGAGGGAGAGGATGCAGTAAGTAATAGTAATCAGTCCCAAGGGTAGCCTTGATTCCGGTTGAATAGGTTTTTTTTTTTTTTTTTGAACAACTAAGCTGGAATACATTACTAACGAGAGTCTCGAGCGAGTACAAGAAAGAGCATCGGTACAAAGTAATTCAAAAGAGCATAAGGAGGGTTGTTAACCCAGTTTCTAGGGAGACAGCCCATACGATGGGCTTTAGCTAACCGGTCTATCACTTTGTTTGTCTCTCGACTACAGTGAGCTAAGATAAGTCCCGACATATTCTTCATTTTTTGCTTGACCCAGTCCACTAGAGGCTGCACAACCCAACTTACAGTAGCTGAGGAGAGAACACTCTCCACCAATGTGTAACAGTCGGAGTGGATTATTATTTCTTTTTCCATATTATTCAGGGAAAGATAAAATCTAGGGTTTCAATCAAAGCTACGGCCTCCGCTTGTTTAGAGAATCTCTACAGACATAGGCAACTGCAGCCCGAGAGGAAGGTCTGCGATGCTGAGTTCCGAAGATCCGTCCATTCTTCCCTCTGGGCAAGGCGAGACTTCGTGCTAGATTGGGGCTTCCGTTGAGTTGTCCTTCGGTGAGATTAGGATCGGGAGATGAATCAGGTCCACCATCAGCGTTGCTGCTATTCGTGTAAGGCCTGCCCTTGTTTTGTGCTTCCGATCTGCTGCTCCTTACAGGGTGGGCTGCATTATTGTTCAATCGATCCTGCTGCTGGGTTGGGGATTTCAAAAAAGTAGATTTGATTTCGTGGCTTGGGTTAGAGTGTGCAACAAATCGTACATCACTGGATCCGCTGGTCAAATGGAGCTTGCTTCGATCTCGCACTTCCGCATTACGCAAGGGAGGGCGCTCGCGACTAGGGTTGTAGTCTATATGTCTTTCGGTGAAATCTGGGCGAGAATGATGTGAGTCAGACCCATCTTCACTGGCACTGCAGTTCAGGTTAGTGTTGTCTCCATCTATTTCGTCCATTCTGTTGTTCAGATCAGGGTAGAGTAAGCTGGTACATCTCCTTTCTTGATTCTGTGTTCTGATGCAAAAATTAACGGGTTTGATGTTGGGATGGGGGGCTATGGACGCTGCAGAGCCTTCTACATTGTTACTGCTATCCAGGGGACGTTTCCCTCGGTCTTGCACTTGGCATCTTCCTAGCATCTCAGGTGGGGCTTTGTTGATATTCATATTCCAGCTCTCCTTTCTGTTGTAGACATGTACGTATCGAACTTGGCCATTGGTGTGTGCAGGATTGACTTCGACTTTGTCTTTCATTTCTGCTTGGGGCATCGTAGGTCTCTTACTTTTATTCTTCCAGGCGTTGCTGTGTTCCTTTGGGTTACATGATATGTCGGAGTCGCTATCCGCCATGTCTTCTATCCTCACTGGTGTTGAGTTTTGGAGACCACTTTGTGTGGGCGCTGCAACATCGCAATTTGAGTCTGAGCTCAGGTCCGAATCTGAGGCTATTTCATCGGTATTCATCAAGATTTCTTGGCTGAATTCTGAGGATATGTTGGCTATGCAGGTATTGTCGAAAGAAGCATCAATATTGATTTTGAGAGCTCCTAGTTTTGGGGGTTGCCACTTGCTAGGTAGGGTGTGATCTTGTTTTCTTTTTTGTGACTTTTCATTCCAAGTTGTGAAGCTTTCCTGAAGTGTTGTCGCTCTGAACAGGGTTTGAAGTGGATTAAGGGGACTTTTCCTGAAGATGAAATGGTTACGATCCTTCCATATGCACCATAGGACTGTCGCAACCAGTTCAAAGCTGCATGAGTTCCTTTGTCCTGCAAGATATTTGCATAGCCAGTCATCAAAACGCGTCAGACCAATCTGTTTAACATGGATTTGCAGCGGTGGCTCATTCTATGATTCCTTAAGAGATTTCTGGTAAAAAAGTATCCACTCTTAACCGTATAAGCTCCCGATTTGTTATTTTCCCAAACCAATTTGTCTTCTGTAGTTGGGAGGCCGAAAGAGACTTTTTTAATTTCTTTCACTAGGGTATCGTCAAACAGGGACTGCAATAGGTCTTCCTTCCATTTTGCAGCTTCAAAGTCTATCAAATCCTCCACTTTGCGTGGTTCATCTGGTCTTGTAGATCCTCCAATTAGTCCTATCTTCAACCATTTATCCTCTTGAATTGAAATTTTTTGACCATTAACCACAACCCACCTAACTTTAGGAGCAATCGCGTCTCTACCTACTAGCAAGCTTTGCCAACCCCATGATGGATGTGAGCCTTTCCTTGCCTTCCAAAAGTCACAATTTGAAAAATACAGCCCTTTCATAATTTGACTCCAACGTGTGTTTGGATGTTGAGAAATCCGCCAGGCTTGTTTACCTAACATCGCGGTATTGAAAGCAAGTAAGTCCTTAAAGCCAAGACCTCATTCTTTCTTAGAAAGCTTTAGGAGCTCCCATTTCCTCCAATGTAGACCAGCTGTCTTATTAGTATTCCTCCACCAAAAGTTGGCAATTTTCTTCTCAATGGCTTTAATAATGGATACTGGAATTTTGAAAATTGACATCACATATTGAGGTATTGCCTGCACAATTGATTTCAAAAGTATTTCCTTTCCAGCTCGCGAAAGCAGATTTTCTTTCCAGCTTTCCAACTGGCAAGTATCCAGGCAAACATATCTTTTTTTGAGGTTCCCCAGTCTAAAGGGATTCCTAAATATTTTCCCGTTTTCGCAATTTCGGGAACTCTCAAGACAAATGCCATGCTTCTTCGAAGGTTCTCTGGACATCCTTTACTAAAATACATTCCAGATTTATTCAGGTTTATAGCCTGACCTGATGCATAACAATATTGGTTGAGAATATCTACCAAATTTTGACATTCCGAAACTATACCATTCAGGAAAACAATCAAGTCATCTGCAAATAACAAATGGGAAAGAGTTGGGCAATTTCTGTTCAGTTTAACCCCATGGAGTGTACCTACTGTGAGTGCTTGCTTCATCATATGAGATAGGACATTTGCTATTATAATAAACAAGTATGGGGATAGAGGATCTCCTTGTCGAATACCTCGAGTTGGTTTGACATAGGGTGAGGATTCCCCATTAAACTTAATGCAATAAGTCACGGATGTGACACACTGCATAACCCACTGCACCCATTTATCACAAAAGCCCATCTTGCGAAGACACTCTTTGAGGAAATCCCACTCTACTCGATCATAAGCCTTCTGCATATCAAGTTTAAGGATGGCTCGGAACTTTTTCCCCCTGTTAGTAGTTCTTATTCTATGGAGAACTTCTTGTACCATCATGATGTTATCTTGAATTTGCCGATTTCCCACAAAGGCACTTTGCTCCGCTGCAATTATGTCTGGTAGTAGAGGTTTTAGTCTATTTGTGAGAATTTTAGAGATGATTTTGTAGGCAAAATTACAAAGGTTTATGGGTCTAAATTGTTCAAGCTTTTATGGATTATGGTTTTTGGGGATGAGAATAATTTGTGTTTTGTTCAGGGCTAGATTTAGGGAACCGGATTCAAAGAAGACCTGCACCTCCCTAAGGATATCCGGGCCAATGACTTGCCAATGTTGTTGGAAAAATAGGCTATTCAATCCATCCGGTCCAGGAGCTTTGATAGCGCCCAACTGGTGCATTGCTGCATAAACTTCTTCCATAGTAACAGGTTAAGTAAGTTTGAGGTTCATAACTGCATCAACTGAAGTTTGGATATGGTTGAGAATAGGCTGAAAATTCCTAGGACCTCCTAAGGTGTATAAATTTTTGAAGAAATCCATTGTCATTTCCCTGAGTGTATCATTATTTCTAACCCAATCGCCTTCGAAATTCATCAACATGGAAATGCGGTTTCTGCTTCTCCGTTGTATAGTAGTAGCATGACATAATTTTGTATTCTTATCCCCCCATTTGAGCCACTTTATTCTAGATCCCATACCCCATAACATTTCTTCTTGTTGCTAGAGTGATTCAATCTCTTTTTGGATAAGCTGAACTCTACACTGATCATACTGCAAGGAGGGGTTATTCATTAGAGTCTGAAGCTCACTTTTCAGTTCTTCGATTCTCTTATAAGCATTGGGGAATCTTTTTTTGCTCCACGCCGTTAGTTGAAATGCCACTGTCCGCAGTTTGTCAGCAATATTCTTCCGGTGTGAATTCTCCCAAGTGTGCTTGACAACTTGCCTACAATCCTCTTCTTCAGCCCAATAAGCTTCATACTTGAACTCTCTTCGCTTGCGACTTAATGTTGGTTTAGTTGATAGAATGAGAGGACTATGGTCTGATCCGATAGCTGGTAGGGCTGTAACATCTACTTCTGGATAATCTATTCTCCAATCCATGGTACATAGGGCTCTGTCCAACCTTTCTTTAACAATCTCATCTCCATCCCTTCTATTCGACCAAGTAAAGGCGCACCCCTTGCTTTCCAAATCCATTAATGAGCAGGCTTGTAAAAAATCTCTGAAAGCTGTGAGTCGAAAGTGTTCAGCCATCCTCTTTCCCACTTTTTCCCAATGGTACAAGATTTCATTAAAATCCCCGGTGCAGAGCCAAGGAAGATGATTTAAGATACTTGTTTTATGCATTTCGTCCCATAGTAAGACTCTATCCTGAAAAGCAATAGGAGCGTGAAGGAACGAAATCCGCATAACTTGTCTACTTTCATGTAGGAGACACTGCACGTTGATCAAATATTCAGAATGCGATTCTATAGACATGGTTACGTGCTCATCCCAAAAAATAGCCAAGCCCCCTGCAAAACCAACTGGATTAACCAAAAAGCTATTAGAAAACTTCAGCCTCCTCCTTATTCTAAGCACCGTTTGCTCTTGGTTTTTTGTTTCCATTAAGAAGATAATATTGGGCCTTTCCTGAATCACAAGGACTCTAAGGGCCTGAATTGTCAGGGGAGAGCCCAACCCCCGACAATTCCAGCTTAGTAATTTCATAGGTTGACTATCACTTTTACTGAGTCTACTGTTCCGCTGCGCGAGTAAATCTCCATTATATTTTCAATATGTAAAATATGATTGACGACTTCTCTCTATCGGAGCAATCATCAGTAACTCTCCAACGCAATAGTGATTTTACCATTTTCAAATCTAATGCACATTAGCGTAGCTGCAGTTCTAGATTCGACAAGCGGCCTCTCTTAATTAATAACTTAAAAACAGGATAATGATTTTTACCATGCTCGTATTCCAGAGTATATTTCAAAGTGTTTAAAATTTTACACGTGAGCCCATCAATTAATTTGTAAAACCAACAAGATAATAAAATTGATTTAGAAGACGTAAGTATATGTGTGTTTATTCTTGTGTTTCATGTAATTTCACCATCAACATGCATACTTATAACTTGCTTAATTGGAATGCGATATTTCATTCACAAATGCAATGATGAGCTATTTTATACCAATGAAGAATAGATGCCAATTTTTTCCATAAACAAGTCGGTTTTATAAAATAAATCATTTTTTAGATAATTTTTTTATAATTTCCAAAAATTATAACATGTACAGGGCCTACTCCCATTTTTATAATGGTACTCCTGTTCTTCAGAACAAAAACACCATTAAGTAATGGTTTACTTAGGTTTTTGGGAGCATCTGTTGAAAAAAATTAAATTGGCCAAATTAAAAGGGACAATGTAATGTGGTAAAAATGAGGATAAACAAAATTAAATCGGACTAGATTTGCACAACCGTAGTTGCACATCAACGTGCAAACATGGAGAAACTTGCTCAATTCATTTAATTCATTAACGAGGAAAACTAGGTTACATGACAGTAAAGTATACATTTATATGTGATACCCGAAACTAGTAATTTTTTTTTTTTTAAAGTAAACAAAGTCAAGTAATCATACGAAAACAAACATCTGAAATTCTAAAAGAAATATTAAAATTCTAAAATTAATCAAATTACAGCCTACAAAGTGGAAATTCAAATACATCAAGTAATTGATTTTCTATATATAAGTAAAGACCTAAAATACTATGCATAGCCTAACCACGATTCTACTAACTAATTAGTTACTCTAGTTAATTCTCTTTTGTTTGGTTTTCCTTTATTAAAAAAAAAAACTAATTGTATGAAATTCTACTCTAAATTAGCATGCATTGTTCTAATGACATATGACATGCAATTTATATGACAGAATTGTAATGACCTAGCTGCAATTTATTAAACTATTAACGTGTCGAGTGCTTTTCACTCAGCTAAGTGCCAAAAATCCTGTCACCAGTGAACTCGAGCCTTGATCGACGACCTCCACTTCAATAATTAGGGAGAGAGAGAGAGAGAGAGAGAGAGAACGACCAAACCCAAAAGAATTGATGGTCAAGCAAGCGTGTGGGGTCGTGGAGATAAATTTTCCATGCATGGCGCTTTCATGTTTTTGTGTTTTTGTTCGTCAAATTGCGACGATGAGAAACTACGTGTCATATTATGATTCTCTTATTTTCTAGTGGCGCGGAAGGAGAAATTGGAGTCCCCTAGCCAGCATTAAGAAACATATGATTGGACGGTTTGATGTTGCCATTGAGGATTTGATCACTCGTTTCGTTACTTGACTTCCGCTAGGGGTCGATGGTTATACGTATGAATAGTGAGTCCTCACCTACCACTCTCGATCATGAAAGGGAAACCCAACATGCATGTTGGTAATGATGGTAATAATCGGGACAGTGACGGATTCATCTTTAATATGTTTTATCCTTGAATTGTCAAATGCCTAGTGTATGTGGGACACTAAATATGTATATAGTCTCATTGACCATTTCTCCGGTTAGCCGAGGCCATGTCTAATGGGAGAATTACCAAAGAAATTTGGGACTTATTGTATTTATGCAATTCAGTCATGAACTTTTTGACTATTTGCTAGTTGAGTCCTAAACTTTTTAATAATTTACCAATTCAATCATTTTGGCTTATTTTGGTTCAAAATTGCTGACGTGAATACCAATCATCTTACGTCGCATAATCAGCTTTGATGTGGACTTTTTTTTTTAAAAATAATTTTTCATTTTTTTTGCTTTTTTCTCTTTGCTTTTTAAAAAAAAAAAAACTGTGCCAATGAGGGTTTAAGACTTTTTTTTTTTTTAAACTGTGCACAAATACGATAAGTTTAGGACCTTTTTGATAAATTTCCCAACAATTGATTATGAGCTCTCGAAACTTTTGTTGTCTATTTTCAAATATGAATGAATGATATATATATATATATATTTTTTGTCTCATCAATACCTCCAAACTTACATCAATGACCCAAAGTTACCTTCCACGAGGCTTCTACCCATAATGGCTGTTAAAAATCTGATGCGGCAGTATTTGTGGAGATCCACAGGCATAGGGCTGCCACTTCAGATTTTTAACGGCCACCCATGCCACCATGCGGGTATTTAATAGCTGTATAGGCGGAAGGTATTTTCTAGTAATTAGCACAAGTTTGAGATATTGGTGGAACAAAAATTACTTAGGAATATTGGAATTCAAGGAGAAAAAAAAATTATAATTTTAGGTGTGATTATCGCTTTCCGATTGTGAGAGTTAACATCGCATGAGACAGCTGTATGTACTGAACGACAAAGTGTGATCAAATAGAAAAACTCATACAATTATTTAATATTGCCACGAAATTCCTTGGCCTGGAGAATTAGTTTATGTTTTTATAAGCTAATCAAAAGGACTAAAGGAATATCACTCGAATGTTGGCCGGATTAGATTCCTTATGAGAATTTCATCTCCACAGCACACGTTTGAAAAATGAGGCATGCAAAGAAATATCACTTATTAATCCCCAAGGGATTGACTTATTTATTGAGAAGTTACGTGAATTAGGCACACGAGATGCATTTGAATCTCTGGACCACTACTTGTAATTAGCTCAATGTTCAAACAATCGACCAAAGTTTTGGCTCTTGTTGTTAGGCTTCAGTATACAAACACAACAAAATAAAGAGTAAATGCGAGAAAGAGAAATCGAAACACGACATTTATTCTAGTCTACATTTAAATTAGGACTATATCTAGTAGATAATTCTGTTATAATTAATACCTCTTATCTCTTCCATTACAACTCTCAATTACAAAATAAAGAGATAATATATAAGCAACAGTAGTTATTCATGGCCTAAATCCAAATTATTAATAAAATACATAACTAATGTAGTCTTGTGCCTTCCTCTCAATGAAAAGTATGAACCATACCCCAACACTTGTTATATGTAGTCCATGAAGTTAGTGAGGTATTTCATGGATATGGAGCTTATTTATATAAGATGGGCTTGCGCATCTTAATTCTAAAAGAATATTAGAGGATTTTGTAGTACAGCATGACTTTCTACAAGAAATAAAAGCAACGGTAGAGATATTATGACTAATCTACAACGGATGTTGACCATTTCTAATTTTTTTTGTACATTAGAAGAGTTTTCCAATCCATTTCTATTTTTTTTTTTTTTTTTTTTTTTTTGTGTGTGTAAATCTCGGCTAGAACAAGATGCAATCGTTAGGACATTGTAGTCCATTATGTGTGTCTATGTGTATATATCTTCTGTTTACTAGTTCAACGAAGAGAATGGTCGTCTCAAGGGAAGTTCCAAAGCTTACCATGCTAGCAATTTATTAACCCTAACAAAGTCCTTATGCACGGGACATAAAATAATTAGATAGTAAGGACGCGACAGTTTTCCCTAATAGTCAATATTTCTCCGGACAAAACCCAACTTTTGTTACTTCTGAACTAATTTCTTTATTTTTTGCTGCTTCTGGTGACATGGGCGCGGCTTTTGTTTTGATGAGAAATTTACTATAGATGGTAGTTGGGAAAAAGGAATGTGTACTGTTGAGTTAAAATTTCACTTCAGGCCCTTGAACTTATACATTTCTTTTAATTAAATCCTTGAACCTTTGATATATTTAGTCTAAGTCCTTGAACTTGTGTCAATTTCCCAGATAAGATCCTTCGAGCTACAAATGCGATTAATAGGAGTTGGGGTGCCCGTCGGGGCCGATCAGAGTCCAATGTGGAAAACTTTTTTGACTGTAGACTAATGGGGGACACTAAGACTTCAAAATTAAGTACCCCGTGACCGGCAGTTGAGTCATGAAATTTCTTGACATGGGCCCCTGAGCTTATTACGTCTGACTCTTGCTGGCTTTCGAGGCTGATGGGTTTGATTAGGAAAGTCAGGCAAGTTGCAAGACTTCATTCGACAAATTGCCGTTTTAAGGACTTAAAGGAAAAAAATATATATATACGTGAGTTCAAGACCAAAAATGAGAATTTGGACACTAGAGAATAATCATAAAGAGGGAGTGAAAAACCACCATATGCCCCAATTCCTCAAGATTCGTCCATTAAAATAAAAATAAATAAATATGCAATCGAAACTATATATTCATATTTAATTCGTACTTTTCAAAACAAGCCATCTTATTTAATTCGTATGAATCTTCTTTAAAGTTCAAAACTAGTTTTAGAATAGAAGGAGAGTAACTCTAGCTGAAAGGGAGAAGATATTTGACTTGATATCTTGTAAGGAATTTATTACTAGAATCTGATATGATGATATATTATGTTATATTTTCTTAGAATTGACAGCATGATATATTATATGTCTGGCAGAATCCCTATACAGCGAGATTAGGGTTAGTCTGCAAATAGAAAGCTAATTAGGGGATAAGTACACTAATGGTGCCATAAGTTGTGTACAGCGCTCACTTTGGTGCCAAAAGTTTCCGTCAGATCACTTAAGTACAAAAAAATTTAAAAAATGCTCACTTTGGTGCCAATGCCGATCTGAACTACCAGAAATCCGACGTGGCCTTTTTTTTAATATTAATTTCTTATACTGATGTGGCTCGCCGGAGAGTCTAGTCAGCAAGTAAACTACCAAACCATGTCGTTTGGTGTCTTAAACCCCAAGTTGAAACCCTAAATCCCCAAATTGAGAGAGAGAGAGAGAGAGAGAGAGAGAGAGAGGCCATGGCGGCGGCGTTGTCTTCTTCCCCGAAGAACAACACCGGCGCAAAGAGAGAGAAGCCATGGCAGCATCATCTTATGCTCCGAAGAACAACACCAGCAGAGAGAGAGAGAAGCCATGGCGATGTCGTCTTCTTCCCTGAAGAACAACAACAACAGAGAGAGAAGCCATGGCGGCGGCGTCTTCTTCCTCGAAGAACAACACCAGCACCAGACACTCTTTGAACAGAGCCCAATCCACCATCTCCATATGCGCCTTCCTTGTTTCCCTCGCACTCCTCATCTTCTCTCTCTCTCTGCACCTTCAATCCCCCTTCTTCCTCCTCCTCCTCTACCCTCGCCTCCTATTTTCCCATCAGTTCTTGGCCGAGCAATGGTGGCCGAGCCACGGTGGCCGAGCAAGCTGGGTCAGCGAGGATGAACAAAAAAAAAAACCCTAATTTCAATCACAAATGAGCTATATGGTGTCGTTTTTCCTAAGCCATCCACATAGGACGGCAAAACAACGTCGTTTTCTTAAGTAGGACAGAAAACAACGTCGTTTAAAGATTTTATCGATTTTTTTTTTTAAATATAAAACCACGTAATCATTTTGGCCGGAATTTCTTGTTGGTGGCACCAAAGTGATCGTTTTTTTCTCCAATTTGGCACTTAAGTGATCCGGCGGAAACTTTTGGCACCAAAGTGAGCACCGTACACAACTTATGGCACCATTAGTGTACTTATCCCGCTAATTAGTCTAGATTACGAATAATTGCGCTACATACATTATATATTCATACACTTTGGTGTTGAACTGTTTGTTCAAAAATAGAAAATTCTGCATCCAATGCCGTTGACTCGAGAAGAAAGAAAAGGCATAACAGTGCAAAGGAATATTCTTGTATAAATACCCCTTAGTTCATTCGAGTGCAACAAACACACGAACACACTCGCGCACAGCAATCAAGCTTGTGCTTCTCCTCCTCCTTCGCTTATCTCCTTTGCTGAAACTTAACTCCAAGCCATGGCTTGTGAGAGCTCTTCCACCAGACCAGCCTTCTTATTGTTGCTGTGTTTCCTCCATGGAACAGCCTCTGCTCAGCTGTCCAGTACTTTCGACTCCATTTCCTGTCCCAGCGCCCTCTCCACCATCAAATCGCTCTGTGGTCAAAAACGAGGCCCGCATGGGCGCGTCCTTGCTCCGCCTTCACTTCCACGATTGCTTCGTCAATGCAAGTCCCTCTGCTCTGAGTCTCTCCTCTCTTTCCGATTGATTACTACCATTGTTTCTCTCCTTCATTCAAGCTGAATGCAAGCGAGCATGCATGATGCATCTTTGTGCCTACGCATGTGAAGCGTTCCATCCAACCACATAGTCAAAAGAATCATTAGATTCGCTTCTACGCAAGTTATGTACTCTCTTTTTCACTAACCAAACAGTAGGTAGGAGGTTGACATATTGAATTAGTTGAGATTTTTGGTGCTTTCTTGTGTCATGCATTTTTGTGAGTTTATTATACCAATAATCAATTCTGTTTATTACAGCACAATAAGTTTTTTGGTAATTCGAAAAAACTTCATGATTATTTTTAGCATACATTGCCGGTGTAAAAATATTTTTCACAAACAATCTTATCCACTCTTAATTTGCCAGTTAGTGAGAGATTTGGTAATTAGAATCCTCAAATTACAAATGGCCAGGAAAGATTATGTAAAATTTTCTTTACATTGATGGTCTATGCTCTAATTTACACCGGAAAAAACTACGCAGCAGAGCGTACTTTGCGCTAACTATGCTGTTGATCAGATAAATGGGTATATAAATAACATTGGAGCTGGCAAAAAGAGAGAGATGGCCATTGCTTTTTATATCGGCGGTTGACTTTACTCGGTTATCACATTTGGCTAACCAATCAATTCTTTTCAAGAGATTTTGATCATATTATGATCACTTCACTGTGGCAGCGATATATTTTTACATAAAAAGTGATATGGATGGTAAAGTATCATTTTTAATGAAATTTGATAACTCAATACTATTCTAAAATCGCACTAGATCTTTGAACAATCAAATCGTGCCTTTTGCATGGCCAAATTAGTTTGCTTTCACACAAATTCAAAGTGTCAATCTAAATTAACCAATCAATTTAGATTGGTATGTTCATAATGGGGGGCAAACTATTTCAGTAAAGATTATAGCACTGTTTGCAACCATTAAATCTAATTAACTCCAATCGGATCAATTTTCTATCTAGAAGGACTGATTAACAACATGTGCAAAAAACATGAAATAGGGATGCGACGCGTCAATTTTATTGGACGACACTACGAACTTCACCGGGGAGAAGAACGCCGGCCCGAATGCCAATTCCATGCGGGGATTCGAGGTAATCGACACAATCAAGTCCGAATTGGAGAGCAAGTGCCCCGGTATCGTGTCTTGTGCTGATTTTTTAGCCGTCGTTGCACGAGACTCCATCGTTGCCGTAAGTGCACATTTTCTTCTCAATTGTACTTATCAATTGTGACGAAAAAAATCACATGTTATGTTCCTCATGCTTTATTAATACTAACACGTATGGATTTGTTATTTATTTAATTTTAGTTAGGTGGCCCTAGTTGGACAGTCTCCCTTGGAAGAAGAGACTCAACCACCGCAAGTCAAAGTGCTGCTAATATTAGCATTCCTCCCCCAACTTTGAACCTTAGCGGCCTAATCTCTGCATTCTCTAACAAAGACTTCACAGCTAAAGAAATGGTGGCACTTTTAGGTCATTGTTTCTATTTTATTTTATTTGTGGTTGCAATTTTTAATAAAGAATAACAATAATGCTCGATCGATATACTAAAAATCAATTTACAAAAATTGTTCGACCATTGTTAACAAGGTCGCACACAATAAGTCAAGCCCGATGCCTGACTTTCCGGGAGCATCTTTACAACGAGAACAACATCGACACCATGTTCGCGACATCGCTGAAAGCAAATTGCCCGAGCTCCGGAGGCGACAGCAAACTCTTTCCTTTTGACACCACAAGCCCGACGTCTTTTGACAACGCCTTCTTCAAGAACTTGCAAACCCACAAGGTTTTTCTTCATTCGGACCAACAATTGTTCAGTTGTGGTTCCACGGACGTTCACGTGAATGCTTATAGTAGCAATTTGTCCACTTTTAGGACAGATTTTGCTAACGCCATGGTGAAAATGGGTAACCTTAGCCCACTCATTGGCTCAAGCGGTCAGATTAGAAAGAATTGCAGGAAAGTCAACTGATATTCCTTCTAGGATTTACTTTTTCTGTCTTTAAAGTTTGGAATTTTCAGTTGCATCTCCAATGTTCTCAAGTTTATTCCAATAATAAAAGGTTCGCCTTTATCATAACCTCCCCGGAGCCGTACCCGCGGGGGTGGAGGCTAATGGCTCGACTAAGTTTGAGCTTTGCCTTAGCTCTTACAAGTCTACCAATTCACAACTTATGATTTGAATTATGAACCTGCAAATAAATTTCATTTAAAAGTTGCCAATAATCAATTTAGGGTAGTGGATAAGTTAGAAACCTAAGTAAAATATTTGGAGAAATATTTTACTCATGCACAATAAGAGAAACTAGGATTAAAGACTTGATTACATTAGTTAATAAACTAATACTCTTCTGGTACCTAATCTTGTTTAAACTTTGAAGTTTAATTTTTTTTATAGCTTTTTTATGCATTAAAAAAAAAACACTCTAAAAACCATTTTGCGGCCTTTATCTAATTTCAGATTTTTTTAAAGGATTTTTCATGCATTTTAAGAGAAAAATGTGTAAAATCAATTTTAGGCCTATCCCTTAAAAAGAGATTTTTTTTTCGAATTTTTTTATTTTTTATTTTTAAAATACAGTAAAATAAAATATACTGACCCGAGTCAATCAGACCCGACCGCCGGCCTGATTTGGATCCGGCCCGACTGACCCGGATCGCGCCCCCTCCAAACGGCTAGCAAGGGAAAAGACCCTTTCCCCCCATTTTTCTTCTTTTCTTTTTTTCTCTCTATCTCTTTTTGTCTTTATATCCTGTTGACTTTTTGACTTCTTCTCTTTCCCCCACGCGACCGTCATCTTTTCTTTTTCTTTTTATTACCCCTTTTCTTTTTATTTCGCCCTCACGTGGTTTCCTTTCGAGCATGCCAAGAACACCCGAAGGTTCGCCTGCCGATTCAAGAACATCAAGACTCCAACCGCTCACATGACACTCCACCGTCGGCTAGAAAACACTCTGCACGAGGAAACGACACATCAAGTAACGAATCGAGAAGAAAAACGTATCAGCCGTGTCCAAGGACCAACAGACGCCCAGAACCGAGCAAAATCATAGGAGACCTAAACGAGATCTGGTTCGAGCATTTCATCAAACGAGTGGTGTGCATCATCTGAGGGGTGAGAAATGCGAACAACCAAGCCGAATCCAAGCAGATATTCAAAGCGATCAACACATTAGACCCCAAGACGGTGGCCTGGTCCGGCGAGCCCAAAGCTTCACGAACTATATACCTCCTAAAATACTTCTAGGAACCAACACACTTGAAGGAGTGTTTTTTTCAAAAAGGAATTCTAATATCTAAATGACTCTATTGCCATGAATTAAAGAAGACTCGAAAGATAATCATTTTCTTAAGTTGAAGATTATCTTAGAATTGTTGCGAGAGACTTTAGAAGATCTGTCATTAACATGTCCCTTTTCACGTCCATCCATTAATTCATCTATAAATGCATCATATAACTACTATAAAACAAAAGAAATGCATCTATTAACGCATCAATCAATTCGTCCATAATTGTTCCAAGACTAACCCTGATGCATTAAGGCTAAATGAATGTATCCATTAAATCATCTATTGACGCCAAAGGTTGAAGAAGAATTGCATGAACTTACATCGAGCCATTAATACCATTACTCCCTCAACACTCCCTGCGCATTAGCCTCGGTGGGTTCCGGCTTGCCAGTTTTTGTTTTTGTTCAATTTGGGGTTGATTTCCCGAGGTCCCACCTCGGAGATGCACAAGGTGAATGGACGCAGCCTGATCTTCGGGCTCGTCTACGTCTGACATCACAAGTTGAGTAGAAAGCACCCATGCGACTGCCCCTGTTTTCCTTTCCTTTCGCGCCCTGTTTCTTAATGGCGTAATTACCTTGAGGAGATTCGATTAACCGTACCTCATCTCTTGTTTAATTTCGTTTAAATTTGATTACAATAAAAAAAAATCGTGTTTGAGTTATAATTCAGCATCTTTATATGTAAACATCATTATTATATTATTGCTATCATTCTCTCAAATTTATTATTTTTTTGGTTCCAAAGCCATTATTAAATTATTGTTATTATTCTCGCAAATTTATTATTTTTCTTATTCTAAAAAATACTATTACGTATTTTTTTCTCTAATATGTAAATTTTATTTTTTCTTCCGATACAGGAAATTTATTTTTCCAACTTGGAGAAGGGTGATGCCCGTGGGATATCAGCCTCAACACAGGCACAGCGGTTAGTGGGGTCGTTTTCAATTCTCTCTCCCTTGGTCTCACTCTCTCAGTTCTCACTCGGCCCTCTCTCACAGCTTGGATCTGCCCCACTGATTTCTCTCTCTCTCTTAGAACATCCCTCGATTTCTCTCTCTTTTCATTGCCCAGAACTCACTTGGCATCTTCCCCTCTTTTTATAGGCACGGCTGGCCTGGAGTCGGCACGTGGGGGGGAGCGGTGCGGTTTTTCCGCTGGCCGGATGTCCAGCTGGCTACAACTAGTCGTGTCGCTGGCTGCTCGTTCTGCCCTTAACCCGACGAGCATCTAAAGGCGCCTGATCCGCGCCCCCTCCCTTCAGATTTCGTGCCGGCTTTCGCGCTGCTCCTATCCTTTGCCCGTGCGTGAGTTGCGGAGGAGGGGAAGAAAGGAAAAAGGAGGAGGATAAGGGGGGGCCGGGCCGAAGGAAAGAAGGAAACTGGATTGGGCCCGACCTGCATGAGGGAAAAGAGGGAAAGGGGGTTGGGGTCACCTTGTTTTTAGCCCAACCCGATCCGGTAGGGTCTGGGTCGGCTTAGTTGGATTAGGTCTCTTCACTTGGTCCGAATTTCTTATATTTTATTAAAAATAATATTAAAACATTAAAAAAAATAATTAAAAAAATTTCAGAAAATGAAAAATTAGAAAAACCATTAAAAAATTCAGAAATTCTTTAAAAAAATCAGAAAGTTAGAAAATCTGGAAAACCCTTTTAGAATATTAAAACCCAAAATTTGGATAAGCTTTTATGACTTTACAATAGGGTTCTTTGTTTTAAATTGTCGTTTTTTTTTTCTTTTTAGGGACAATATTAGGATGGTTGAGTGCTAAGGGTGATAGTTTCCCTGTCCGAGTTCAGTCCGATTCCACCTAGGAACCGGAATCATACCTTCTCGACGAGTCCATTCCAATCCGATTTGGTTCTATGGAACCGATCACTTAGGAAAAAAACTTAATTACAAAAAATACTAGAGTTGTTACTATTTTTAAGAAATTTAAATATATATATATTTTTCAAAAAAAGAGTTGATTTAGTTAGTTGGTTCGGTCCGGTTCTGTAACACCCCGAACCCTTCGCAGGTTGTTACCAGTGCCGATGTTACATCTTATTACCGTTTTCCTATCTTGTACTTAGAACAAGCGTCGTTAATCACATGCATTTTTTTTTTTTTAAAACGATCGGTCCCAACGCAACTCATAGCAGAAGCAAATTAAACATCACCATCTATCCCCCTACCAATCCATGATACCAATACACACCAGCTAAACATCGATTTTCATAAACAACTTCGACACTTTGCTTACATACATATATAGCGAGATGGGATTCTCTTCGGGTCGGTACAAAACAAGAAAGGCTAGGACTCTGCCATGTCCTACCTAAAATCTCAAAAAGAAACCTCGACCCCTAACATCATACGAGCACAAAAACCCCCCCATCGAAAGTGTCGACTATCTACATCAAAAAGAGATCCAGCTCCTACTCATTGCGCGAAGGTCTCACACCCAACCCGGTGCATCAGGCGGTGGCGACGGCAGCATCCCTCGCATAGCTCCATCCAGACGAACGTGCACAGAAATGAACTCTTGTATGACAGGGCCCCCAGCCAGGCCGATATCATACATCACTAGACATCGCACTCGGATAAAAGTCAGTCCGGGAACAGAGGGACAATCTATCTCCGCACACTCAACCTCTACATCAGACGGTAGACCATAGAATACACCACGCGTGACGGCAAGTAGCGGCATACTTCTAATCTGAAATGTTATCCCCAAAAGGGAAAGACAAACCACTCGCCAGATAGGAAATCCAATAACAACTCAATGCATCATACAAATCACACATACATAAAGCATAACTTACCTTGCAGCCATGCGCATACTATCATGCATCATTGTGCCCTATCATCATGCATATTATATCATCTTATGTCATCACCATAATCATCATGGCATCATTATGTCATACATGTCACCCTTATCATGACATCGTCACATCACACATTATCATCGTCATCGTGCATATCGTCATGCATATCATCATGCATACCATCATGCATAATCATGCCATGGGTGATCATCATATCACATCATATATCATCATCATCATCATCATCATGCATATCATCATGCATATCATCATGCCATGGTTTAATTTTCATCTTTATCTTTCAATTTTGATCACCACATCACCCATTCATCAATCTCATCATCATCATCATCATGCATATCATCATGCATATCATGCCATGGGTGATCATCATATCACATCACATATCATCATCATCATCATCATCATCATCATCATCATGCATATCATCATGCCATGGTTTAATTTTCATCTTTATCTTTCAATTTTGATCACCACATCACCCATTCATCAATCTCATCATCAACCCTTCGGGCAGAAACCTCCGACAGGGCTCCCGGCAAACTCAGCCATCCCATGGCCACCGGGCTTCCGGCACCCCACATTCCGGGCATCTCGCATCTCAACTAGCATCACAAGGCATTCCCTTCGGGCAGAAACCTCCGACAGGGCTTCCGGCCTTTACCCTTCTAGCCAGGCATCCCGCACCCAAATCCTAGCATCGCGAGGAACCTCCGGGCATGTATCCAAGATACAACCGGACATCCGGCCCCCACATTCCGGGCATCCTGAATCTCCCAGGGAATCTCTGGAATTACGCCCCTAGGCCACCGGACATCATCATCCACCACAACCACATCCTCATTTCCATCATCCACATATACCATTTCTTTATCTCAATTTAACATGGCAATTGGCATGGTATCAAACAAATCACACTTGGCATAGAATTCACACTTGCATCTCAATTCATATGTCACACACATGCCAAAACTTTATTCCATACACATCTCAATTCAATACATGTACAAGGACCATGTCATATGCATACCAAGACTTTATCACATATGCATCTCAATCCAATACATGTGCAAAGACCTCATCACACATATGCCACACAAATAGAATTGAATCCATGGCCAAATAAAATCCATTTTATTTTATTATTATTTTATTATTGTATTATTATATTTATTTATTTTCATAAATAAATATTAAATTTAATATCTATGATTTTTCCCAAAATCATAATATTCAAACAATCACTAAACAAGTCAATAGGATCACAATTTCATACAAAATTCATGGCCAAATTGAATTTTTCATAATTTCACAATTTCCACAAAATAGCACATGATATTCGGATAATGACCAGAATTGCACAGTTTCCAAATAAATTCGATTAAAATACTCATATGGCCTTCAAAAATTACGAAATTTTACAGGGTGATAGCCAACACATCACCAGAACCATCGTTTCCAAGATCTAGCCGATTCACCAAGCTATACTTGTTCTTTTTGCTTCAAATTTGAGTATGTTGTAGCTTAAGGTGTTACCTACAACTTTCATGAATACATCGAAGTCAAATCTTCAACAGAAATCAACATGCAAACAAGAAATCAACAAGAGGTCAGTGAAGATTTCGCAGATCTAGGGTCTCCGTATGATAGAACTTTTGACCCCTCAAATCTCCATCGTTTTCTACGAAATTTCAGTATGTAATACTACAAGATGTTAGCTTCAACTTTCATGAAGACACCGAAGCCAAAATCGGACTCCAAACACACATGCAAGCTCGAACAAGCTACTGACTTCCACAAACCGAACAAGAACAGTCACACGGTTTGAAAGTAACCAACACTTACCTCGGTTTTTCGCACAAATCACACCTAAAATCGAACATGCAGCCAACAAAACAAACATGCAAGAGAAGTTAAGGACTCCACTTGCCTCTAGGATGGACAAACGACGGCGAACAGCGGCGGGACACGGCGATCGGACGGCGAACGAACGGCGGCACCCCTCGGCTCCGCCTCCTTCGCCTCTTGGTCTCTCCCTTTCTCCCGAAATCTCTCTCTCTCTCGCACTCTCTCTTGGCCAAATGAAGAAAGAACCGGCCACTCTCTCTCTCCTCATCCCTCTTATACTCCCTAAAACTCATGATTAGTAATGATTACTTTGCCTACAAACCCACCAATGCATGCCATTCCTTCATGCCACTTGTCACTTTTATTTTTTTTAAACTTGATTGGGCTTGGGCCTTTCATGGCCGGCGACCACTCCCTCTTGGGCCACTAATGGGCCGGCGAATTCCCTTCTTGGGCTCTAATGGGCCGACTAGCTTGGCCCACCAAGCTTTAGGCTAATGGGCCCAAGGCCCATTCCAAAAATTAACCCTTTTTTCCTTTTTTTTTTGAAATTCTTCTATAAATATTTTTGAATTCCAATTTTCATCTTGGCCAAAGTCTTGGGACATTTTAATTATTGAAATTTAAATTATGAATCATATGGCCAAGCATAGATTATTAATCTATTAAATTTAAATTTCCACAATCGCAAGCACAAATCATCAAATTAAAAGACTAATGGCTAAAACATAAGCCATGGAAATTCTACCACCTAATTAAAGACTTTAACACACCTTATGGCTTGGCTTTGAATTTCGGGATGCCACAGTTCGGTTCCCCCCCCCCCCGGAATTGGGAACTAGGCCAACAATTATCGATTCCATTTTTATGGAACCAAGAACCGAACTGATCCTTTTAGGATCCAGACCAAACCAGCCAATTCGGTCTAATCTGGGCAGTTCCTAGTTTGGGCGGTTCGGCATGCTCACCCTTATCGCGTGCTTTCCTCTACAATTATACTTGGTTGCGCTTTTCAATATCTTGGATGTTATTTCCTACTCTATAATGGTATTCTTTGATAGGCTGCTATGACATTAGTTAGCATGATTAAGTTAGGTATCAAAATGGCATTACCCTTGGGGTTAACATAACCAAGTCCTTGGGTTTGGAATCTTTGGTTGTGTAAATAGTAAGATATTCTCCCATATCATATTAGGTTCCCGGCAATCCCCAAAAAGGTTAGTGGCGACTCCTTAGTCAAAATTTGCATAAGCTTAAATCGATTAAAAATTTGAACACTCGATGTCACACGAGATATGGGCTTGGGAGAGCCTAAGTCAATGGAAGGCTGTCGGCCAAAAGTTGACAATATTCCTAAACCTAATAATCTCTCCCTAGTCAGAAGGGATTAGCTTGCAATAGTGACGTCCTACCTCGAACAACCTTTTGAATCCTAGCCAACAGAAAATGAGGCTCAATCGACTTGTTTTGAACCTTTTGTGATTGCATTCCATCCAGATGCAATAGATAGTCACTAAAAAAGATAGTTTGAGGAGTCTCGCCTCCAAGTTTTTACCTTTGGTGGCCCTGATAATCCATTGAAGTTCTAAATTCCAACCTCTTGCGGAATGCCAAATTCCATTTTGTGCCAAAATATTGCGCCATACACTACTTGTCCAAGTATACATAAAGAATAAGTGGTTTTTGTCTTCTATACCAGTTATATAAAACTTACACCTAGTATTGTTGACACCTAATTTATTTCTTCAAATGCATAATTAAAAAAAAAAAAAGCATCGAGGGGGCTGGGTTGGGCTGAATTCAGTCTCGGCCCAACCAACCCCTCATTTCTCCCTTTCCTTCTCGCACATGCCCGGTCCAATTTCCCTCTCCCTTCGGCCTAGGCCTTTTCCCCCTTGCAGCCTAGCCTCCTTCCCCTTTCAAGCACGGCCTTGCCCCCCTCTATCTTCCTCATCCTGCCTGTCTCCGCGTAGGATTTGCAGCAAAAGCAAGACGTGAGGGCAGGAGCAGAGCAGGGGGGAAAAGAAAGGAGTAGAGGAGAAGAGAGAAAAGACAGGGCCAAAAGATAGGAGCGGAGGTCAAAGAGCAGGAGAAAAGCTAAGGGGACCAAACGCCAAAAGAGGAATTGGAGCAGAGATGAGAGAAAGAAGAGAACATCGAGGAAATGAGGAGGAGAACCGGGGGGAGAGACAAAAGGGCAAAGGACTGAATCGAGGTTATCGCGGTTGACGCGTCTCCGGGCCACCGCCGCCAACCACCGCCGCCACCGCCGACCAACACCCCACCGTCAATTGTTGCTACTTCCCCCGGGATCCAGGTTAGTCTTTTTATTGAACACGTTGCGTGCATTTTTAGAACTGAGCTAGTTAGAGCTCCCTTGATTGTTTTGAGTGAGCTCCAGCCACCACCCTTCCCCCTACTACATTCCATAGTGTTCCGGCTTGCTTCGATAGCCCTTTAGACTCATGAACGGGCCTCGTCCGAGCTCGAAGCGTCCGTTTCCCACGTTGCCCGCCACCTGTTCGATGAAATGCCCAACTAGAATCCCCCCCCCCGTTTTCGTTGTTTAGTGCCTTGGCCGCATCCATCTCTCCCCCTCCCCCTTATACATGTCTTTTGGGACGAGTCCTTGGAGTCTTGTTGCTGGAGCCGAGTAAGAAAGGCAGCCACAAGTCTTGCATCGTCGTTGTAGCTTACCTGGAGTAGACTATGCCACCGTTGCCGGGACCCTCAGCCCTAGTGGTCAAGAGTCACTCCCCCCTGCCTTTTTCAAAGTAGAGCTGCCAAGCCTTCGCCGGAGGGACGCCTAAGCTGTGTTGCCATCGTCGCTTCCCTGGTCGCGGACGAGGGAAGCAAGCTGAGTTGAGCTGGATCAAAAATCCGGCCCACTCAGCCTCTTATGTTTAGTGGGCCAACAACCTAGCTTTGTGGGCCAACAACCTAGAGTTAGTTTGGGCTGTGGGCCCACGAGGCGTTTGCAAGAGGGGTTGGGCTCGTCGATTAGGCCCAACCCTCATTTGAACACAGGCCCGATCGTCCAGGGCTGGTCGGGCCTAGTCCCTTTTTAGGCCAAGTCGGACTCGGGCGAGTCGATCGACTCGGCCGCCTGGGTCAGACCCGAGTCGGGTCAAACTAGACCTGTCCCAGTTTGCTAAAAAAAATTATATATATATATATATATATATATATATATATATATATAATTTCCAACCAAACCCTACAATTTTTCTATTTTTGAATTTTTTGAATTTTAATTTTTTTAAAAAATAAATATATTTAGGCCTTTGTTTTTTTCGCACATTGATTATGTCGCATGTTTAATTTACATGTTTAATTATGTTTGCAATTGTTTAGTTGCATGCGCTAATATTGTTACAATTAGGAGCTTGATTGCTAATTGTCATTTTAATGATTATGCACCCACATGATCACCTCACATGTTAGTAGATAGGTGTAAAATCAATCCAATTTGCTTGACAAAAATATTTTCTTTTAAAATGAACAAGATTAGGTACCAAAATGGCATTAATTGGTCAATTAGTGTAATCAAGTCCATGACCCTAGATTCTTTGGTTACGTAGGAAGTGAGGTACACTCTCATACCTTATTTGGTTTCTAGTCAACCCCAATAAGCTAGTGGTGACTCCTTTTTGCGAAATTTTTAAAAATACCCCAATGTTACGTGAGGTATGGGCTTGGGAGAGCCCACGCCTTACGTCTGTCCTTTAGGAAATACCCCTAAACTTATTCCCTCCCCCCGAGAGGTAGGTCGCAATAGCTTGGTGACTCCGCGGGGGATCGGTTTTAGACCTTAGAGGACTTAGGTTGGAATTGATGTTTAGAAAACATTTTTGTTTGGCAGTGAGGATATCAGGTATGTCCCTAATGCGAGTGTTAAATCTTTTTTGTAGGTGGGACTTATAAGGAGAGGAGTGATTGTTAATCCTTTGTCTTGCAGATGTGGAGTTGGGAATAAATGTTTATGTTTTGAACTTTTGAAGTGGTGTTTGTTTATAGACCGTCGTGCATGTATTCCTTGCATTGCACTACACCATGACACACTACCTGCTGCCGGACCTGGGCTGTATACGATCACCTAGAATGGTGTTGAGATGGATACCGCTTCGACTGCAACCATGTAGTATGAGTTGCTCATCTCAACCCCGAAATTTCCTTCCTGATGTCAAAGGTCCCCACGCTGGTCTATAACCATGTGACATGGGTCGGTTCTTTAATGAAGCCGGAATCATGGGTAACACGACCTAACCGCAATCTTGTTGGTTCGGTCCAGTGATCCTATGGCTCCATTTTGAGCCGTATAAAGTAGAAATTGAACAATATCCCATGTGTATATTTATGTAATTAAAAAGAGAAAAGAGAAGGCATCCCTTATTGTAAGTATCATTCTTCTTTTTATTTTTATTTTTAATTTTTTATTGAATTTTCATCTTGAAGTTCACGGAAATCAATCGAATACCCTCGGTGTTGTATGCTTATAATAAAAAAATTGGCAAGCACTCTTGATAATGAACCTTGAATATAAATTTCAAGCCTATCTGATCTAGGCCCATTGAATTTTCAATTATGGGCTAAAAACCACTTTTTGTTTAGATATTTTTTCAAATCATGATTATATTTTGGGGTACAAAAATATTGACATCATATTTTCGATAAAATTCTTTCTTTCTCACATTCTGGGATTGAAATTCAGATAATATTTTGTGTATAGATTTCTCAAAACAAAAGTCACTTCATTTTTTCAGGAATAAAATGATAAATCAATCTTAAAAAAAAAAAAATCAATGCTAGTTTTGCATATGAAACTTTCAGAATAAGAGTTGGCGTTTGATCGATGGCCGTGGATCGATTTCTTTTAATGATGTCTTCTCTTATAATAAAATCTTGGCGAAATACCAAAATTCCGTAATAAGGACTATGGAGCATGTACCGTCGCCTCGATTTTGTTGTAAGAAGTGACCTTATTAAGAGATCATTTTCTCATTCAAATACTGACATTGTCGTCTTTTTGCAGGTTATGTGTGATGCTCCATGACATTCTCATGTTTGACCACATAGAGAAGTGAATTCTAGAGCTAGAACAAGAGTCGATTTTTACTCTTATCTATACAAGAGTTTCTTGTATTTTATCATTGTTTTTATTCTTGTTAAGAATCACACTTTCCATTTTGGGTTTTGATTGTGAATCCAATTGATGCTTTTGTAAATCATACGACTCACCTTTTTTTTAATAATGGAATTCAATTTTGTGAAAATCATCCTTTTAAAACAAACTTAGAAGTGTTTCAAATGAACCTTTACGTCTACCTTCAAAATGTTTTGAAAATGAATTTCAAGAAAGCTTTACTTAAGGCCTCTCTTCATGTGGTCGATTTCTCAGGTAAAAGGAGGAGTTTATTTGAGATCAGCATCTGCCCCTTCTAAAAGATAAAAGCGTAGGCTCATGGAACTTGAGGAGCAAGCATGCGTTGAGGCTTCGTTGACGTCAATCTTCTAATAGAGGCGGAACGAAGCCGAATTCTATTCTAGGAAGTTTCGTTGGAGATTGGGCATTGCCATCACCAGATTGTTTTTTACGAGCTTTATCAAGAGTTGCATCATATGTTACTAAAAAGCTAGCACTAGGGCTCTTGTGCACTTTGGCAATTAAAGCATTTGAACATTTCGCTACAAGAACTTTCTGCAATCAACTTTGGAGATTCGTGTCACAAAATGCTACTCTGTTATATGCTCTATCGCAAGGAAATGAGGCAATTGCCATAGGTGCCAAAATAGCCCATCAATATCGTTCACTTTGCATGATGAGACAAATGAAGGGGGTTGCCAAGCGTCCAAAAGATGAATTCGAAGGAAGAGTAAACTATATTGATTCCAATTATCTATTTTTGATACCGTTTCTGACATGACTTTCTTTTCATTGTCAAGGAGACATCAAGAGTACCAAATTTTGTAATGTTCCAACAAACGCGCTAGAGTATTATTAAGTTATGTTCATCTTAAACAAAGAAAGATTCAAATGAAACAGCGGGGTAGTATTATCCCTTCCTCCATAAGGGATACCTTGGGATGTTGATCACCTCAACTTTGCAAAAGAATGTATTTCGTTCCAAAAGTTGATTCTCTTTAGCATAAAAAATGACATATCATTTTCTTTGGTACAAGACACACTTGAACACTTGAATATAACAAAGGTTTGTCAAATAAAGAGTGAGAGAGCAATGTTTGATTTAGAGAAAAATCTCTCATTCCCCCACCAATGAAGTGTGCTGAAACAACATTGTCAAATTCATCAAGAAAGGATGTATCGATCCTCAATTGAACCTAATTAAGTATGGAGGTAACCCGCTTCATCTCCTCTTCTTGCGGGATGATAAATGGGGAAAAAGTTACACATTAACCGTAGAAGCAGCGCCTTCCACCAAGGAATCAGGCAATAAATGGGCAAAGCATCTAAAGAACAATATCCCCAAATGTGGAAGCAATGAACAATCCCTCTACTTTCAAATAAAACATCAAACACCTAAAGGCAAATGCAAGAGAAGGATAATGTTGAGTTATCAAATATCCATGAGGGTGAATCCAAGAAATGTTAGCACCCAAAGGATAAAAGCGAGTGGAGGGTAATAATATATCGTTTCCAACATTTCAATCCCTAAAGATTTTTGTACTAACATATTCTTTCACACTCTTTACAGGGTTACCGAGTCACCATGCCACTGGTAAGTACCATTCTTCTCAAAATTTAATTAAAAAAAATGGAGAATTTCCATTACAAAAAAGAACCTTTGGCGCTTTCCTAAAGACAAGCACAAAAATGAATAATTGAGAAAAGAAAAAAAAATCTACAAACTTTTTGAACATATATATATTTTTTTTATCTCAAAATTGTTTTCTCATTTTGTGGGTTATTCATTTTGAATCAAATCTCCTTATGGAGATTGATCTACTCAGATGATCTCAGTAGAGTGAAAGGTGAAACGTTAACCATGCCAAGCAAGAAGTGCTTAGGATGAAGAAAAGTAAGTTATTTCCAAACACGTCCTTCAAACACTTTTGAGAACTGAGTGAAAAACAACATTCTCTTAGGGCGAATGATTCATTCGCATTGAGTGCAAAGATCGAAATGATAAAGGCGTTTTCTTCAGTAATCCCAATCATTGTACTAATCTCTTGCTACCCCTTTAGTCTGAATAAAGATGATCCTTCAAAGTACCCATGTTGAGAACAACCCTACATTGGGGCAGCATAGGAGGTTACGATCATGTTGTAGAGCAAAGGATTGAGAAAGATTATATTACTTTCACTTGCATCAATCTTCTAGCGATAGCTTCAGAGGAATTCTCATCAGAGCTTGACTCATCTCAAGGTGAAGAAGAGCATTTCCTTCTCTACTCAAACACTAATACCTGTTGCTTTAACCAATTTTGGCCTAATTGTTCATTTCTGAATCCCAAGTGGTGATCACCCTTCACTAGGGCAAGAAATAAGAATTGACCAAATACAATTGACAATTACGAGAAAAAGTGAAAAGCATCTCAAAAGTCATAAGAGTTCCAAAAGTTCAAAGAGCAAAAAGTTCGACAAATTAGGGGGCATGAAAAAACAGTGTGCCTGGTAAAAATAAGGCAAACATTACAACCCTCTTCCAAAGTCTCTTCTGATTAGGATGGTTTGAGTGAAAATGAGAATGCCACAAAGGAGCTATTGTTTGAAGGAGTGGAAGTATTTCTACCTTGTTTTATCTTCCAAGTTCTCGACTTGTAAACTCGATGAAGATAGCAACAAATGTTCCTTTATTAGCTTCAAAGCAGTGATCAATTTGTGTAAGCCTATGACCAAACCTATATTGCGGTCCTTTCAAAAGACCTTTTTAATCGATTAGATTGTGCTCATCGCGAATATTTCTAGAAGCCTTCGACATAGGTTATGTGAGATACCCTCAAGAACCAGTTATCTCCCACATGAATAGATGGGATCAAGTAGCCATTTTATCGAGAATGTGTGAGAAACCCTTTCTGACTAAGAAGTTCTAGTTTGGCATGCTTAATGAGCATTTTTCATGAGTCATAATCATTCTGATGAGAACTTGACTCTCAGAGAATTTGATGATTAATGATACATCCCCGATCAAGATTACAACTTTGCGCCACATGATGCTAATTGACATCGAATGTTTCTCAAGGCAATCATACTTAGCTTGATTAGCTTGTTAGGTTAATACTGCAATTTGCCAATACATCTCTTGATGCCATCTATAATGACATTTGCTCAAGTTGTGTTTGACGAGATTCCTCAGTGAAGTTATGCAGTTTTCAAGGGGTTAGTAAGGTTCATGGTCAACTTTAAACCATATCATCTACAAGGTTCATGGTTAGCCTTAAACCATGTCATCTCCAAAAGTTCGTGATCAACCTTAAACCATGCATTTTGAACTTGGTCGAAACCCGTTGTTACACGGTGAGACCTCATTTCTTTCATTTTTCTTACGACATGGCGTGCTTCTGTAGTCCGGGGTTTTTCATTTTTCTTATGACACAGTGTGCTTGTGTGACCCGGGGTCCTTCCTTTTTCTTATGACATGGCGTGCTTCTGTAGCCCAGGTCTTTCCTTTTTCCTTTGACACAGCGTGCTTCTGTAGCCCGAAGTCTTTCTTTTTTTCTTATGACACGGTGTGCTTCTGTAACTCGGGGTCTTTCCTTTTTCTTACGACACGGAGTGCTTCTGTAGCCCGAGATCTTTCCTTTTTCCTTTGACAGGGCTTGCTTCTGTAGCTCAGGATCTTTCCTTTTTTCTTATGATACAATGTGCTTCTGTAGCCCAGGTTCTTTCATTTTTCCTTTGACATGGCGTGCTTTTGTAGCCTGGAGTCTTTCCTTTTTCTTATGACATGACGTGCTTTTGTACCCAAGGTCTTTCTTTTTTCCTTTGACACAAGTGCTTCTGTAGCCTGGGATCTTTCCTTTTTTCTTATAACACGGCGTGCTTCTGTAGCCTGGAGTCTTTCCTTTTCCTTATGACACGGCATGCTTCTGTAGCCCGGGGTTTTTTCCTTTTTCCTTTGACACAGTGTGCTTCCGTAACCCGGGGTCTTTCCTTTTTCCTTTGACATGCCGTGCTTCCGTAGCCTGGGGTCTTTCCTTTTTTCTTATGACATGGTGTGCTTCTATAGCTCGGAGTCTTTTCTTCTTTTCATATGACATGGCATGCTTTTGTAGCCTGGGGTCTTTCATTTTTCCTTTGACACGGCGTGCTTCCATAGCCCGGGGTCTTTCATTTTTCTTAAGACTTGTTGTGCTTCTGTAGCCCAGGGTTTTTCCTTCTTCTTACGCATGATGTGCTTCTGTAGCCTGAGGTCTCTCTTTCTTTTTACGACACGACGTGCTTCCGTAGCCCGGGGTCTTTCTTTTTTCATACGACATGGCGTGCTTCTGTACCTTAGGGTCTTTCATTTTTCTTATGACACAACGTGCTTTTGTAGCCCAGGATCTTTCCTTCTTCTTACGACACGACATGCTTTTGTAGCCCAAGGTCTTTCCTTTTTCCTTTGACACGAAGTGCTTCTATAGCCCAGAGTCTTTCCTTTTTCCTATGACACTGCATGCTTATGTAGCCCAGGGTCTTTCCTTTTTTCTTACGACACGGCATGCTTTTGTAGCTCGGGACATTTCCTTTTTCTTACGATACGACGTGCTTCTGTAGCCCAAGAAGGTCTTTCCTTTTTCTTACGACACAGCGTGCTTCTGTAGCCCAGGGTCTCTCTTTCTTCTTATGACACGGCGTGCTTCTATAACCCGGGGTCTTTCCATTTTCTTACAACACGGTGTGCTTCTGTAGCCCAGGGTCTTTCCTTTTTCTTACGACATGGCGTGCTTCTATAGCCTGGGGGCTTTCCTTTTTCTTATGACATGGTGTGTGTCTGTAGCTCAGGGTCTTTCCTTTTTTCCTTTGACATGGCGTGCTTCTGTAGCTCGAGGTCTTTCCTTTTTCCTTATGACACGGCGTGCTTTTATAGCCTAGGGTCTCTCTTTCTTCTTATGACACAGCGTGCTTCTATAGCCCGGGGTCTTTCCATTTTCTTATGACACGGCGTGCTTCTGTATTCTGGGGTCTTTCATTTTTCCTATGACACAACGTGCTTCTGTAGCCCGGAGTTTTTCCTTTTCTTACTGTTGAGAAATATTGTGAGTAATAAGGGTAAAATAGTAACTTAGTTATGAGTAGGGTTATGCACTTATGAGCATATATATATAGGGTAAAATAGTAACTTAGTTATGAGTAGGGTTATGCACTTATGCGCATATATATATATATATATATATATATATATATATATATATTTGTAACCCTACTTTATTTTGAGATTTTAGGAAAGCAATCATCTCTTCACATGGTACCAAAGCCACACTTAAAAAATAAAATAAAAACCCTAGCAGCTAGATTATTGGAGACCACTATTCCGTCACTAGCAAAGGTCGTGCCTCCGGCCAGGGACACTGATCCGTCATCGGAAAGGGCCACGTCTCCAGCCAATAACCCACGACATAGATCGGCGACCCCAGTTGTCATCGTTTGAATCCTACGTGCAGTGACCCACGGCGTTGATTGGCAACCCTAGTTGTCATCGTTCGAATCCTGCGTGCAACAACCCATGGCGCTGACCCCGCTGCCATCATGCAAGTCCTTGATGAGTTATTGGCTTGCCTTCTTTTTCTTCTCCTCGGTCAATCGTATCTTCAACCTCTCTTGCTTGCTTTATGAACCCCCCATCCTTCCTTTTTTTTGTGTGTGTATTGCACCGATTTGGACAAGAATTTGCCTTATTACGGGGTAAAGTAGATTGTGATGAGGGCACTAAAGCCCTCAACAATGATAGTAGCAGTTGCAGAATTTCCCAGGACCAAAGTAGTCTTGCACACAGTTTGCCTTGCAGAATAAGTCGCCTACTTGGTATCGTTAGTTGCTCCTTTGGATTGTGTTCCAATTTGCTCGTGAACTCTTTTTTTTTTTTTTTTATTTGCTCTTGCGTTGGGACACTTGTTTGATGACTTTGGTGTGGCTACTGGGATTGACACAAGTTGCTGATTTTGGTGTCTTGCATCGTAATGAGGCCAGTGGTGCTCTTACTGGATTAACACGAGTTGCTGACTTTGGGGGTGCTAGAAAGGCTTCTACAAATGGTGAATGATGGGATACTTTCTGGTGGTGGATGGTAACCTACTTTATTATTTGTACTGCACAAAATTTTAGAAGTGGTTATTATAAAGGATTGAGTTGTTGTTTCGCACTTGAAAGTGATGTTGCATTTAATCAATGGAGATATTGAGAATAAGTATATTGGTGCTTTGGTGATTCATATGGTGATTCAATTGAGGCTTTTTTTGTTTGAAATTATCGTGTATTTGATTGAATTATTGGAATTAAGTATTGGCAACTGTGAAGTTCATTTCTTGGGCTCAATCATTCTTTATTCACTAATGGCAACCAATGGATGAACTTCTGGATCTCCTTTTAGTCATTTTCAATTAACATCTGTCAAGTTAGATGGAACTAATTATCCATCCTGGTCTAAGGCGGTCAAGGTCTATCTTACTACTACCAGACAACTAGACTATCTCACGTCTACAATACCGTTTGACAAGAGTATAGCTGCTGATTGGATTGCAGGAGATGTGATGATTTGGACCCTATTGTGGAATACCATGTACCCTAAGGTCAGTCCTCACTTTATTCAATGTGACTCCGCTAAAGTAGTTTGGGATAAGTGCGCATTATTCTATTCGAGGCAAAATAATTTGATGCAAGTATGGGACACATGGGAAAAAGTTATTTGATATTCAACGTGGAGATCAATCTTTGTCTGATCATTATGCTCGGTTCACCACTCTCTACCAACAATTGGATACTTATCTTCCTACCTCGAACGCCCGGATGTTTTGGCTAAACGCCAAGAGGATTTGAGGGTAATATTATATAACAAGTCATTGGGGCCTGAGTATTCATCTCTTCGTTAGCATATTACATCTCAGAGTTCTCTTCCCACAGTAGATGAAGTCTTCTCCCAGGCTCTCCGTTCTACAATTCCTGAGAAGAGTTCTTCCACGCCGGTGGTGGAGATTAGTACTATGCTTTCCCATGGTTCTAGTGGACGTGGAGGTTGAGGTCGTGGTTATCGAGGTCGTGGACTTGCTGTTGTTCATGGTGGAAGTCATGGAAGCTGTGAAGGGGGAGTTGGGACTCGTGGTACCATTAATTCTGGGAATAGTCATGGTTCCCGCTATTGTCATCATTGTCAAAGAGTTGGGCATACAAAAGCGTACTGCTATGCACTTCACCTAGAGCTCAAACCACCTCTTGTTGCATATGCAGAGGTTGAGGATTCTCTTGGTCCTCCCTCAATGGCTCTACCAAGTTCAACTCAAGTTTTGAAGATAGGGGATTTAGTTACATTAACACGTGCTGAGTATGATACATTGGTTTGCTCCCAACAAGTGACAAGATCTTCAGCTCCTACTGCAACTCTGGCACAAACCTTTAAAGGTAGTTCATCATGTTTGTTGTCTGCATCGTCTGATTATTGGGTTATAGATTCTAGAGCTACCAATCACATGACTATAACTCTAGCCTACTGTCTTCTTTTCACTTTACATCTCCTTCATTATCAAATTCAGTTACATTAGCAAATGGTTCACAGTCTTTGGTTACTGGTATGGGAGTTGCTCATTTGAGTTCCTCTTTTTATTTGTCATATGTCCTTCACTGATCAAAATCTCCTTATAATTTAATTTCTGTTAGCTCGTTGACCAAAGAACTAAATTGTTCTGTGACCTTTTCCTCTTCTTGTTATGTTTTTCAAGATCTGAGGATTGGACAAATGATTGGTGGGGGACATGAATCAAATGGCATGTATTATCTTGATAAGAAGGTTAGCTGCCGCGGCTGTGAAACAGACATCCACTGATGTATATCGGATGCATTGTCGTGCTGGTCATCCACCACCAAACCTACTTCGACGTCTATTTCCTGAGTCTAAGTTTGTGAGTTGCTTTTCAGTGTGAAACTTGTCAGTTTGACAAACATCATAGAGCTTCTTTTCCTTCCCGCATTTAGAGTCGTGTGTCGAGTCCATTTGAGTTGGTTCACTCAGATGTATGGAGTCCACGTCGTGTGTCTGATGTCTCTAGATTCAAATATTTTATTGCATTTGTGGATGATTTTTCCCGAATGACTTGGTTATTCTCAATAAAATATTGTACAGAGACTTTCCATTGCTTTCAATTGTTCTATTTCAAAGTGTTGAATCAATATAATATCTCTATCTAACATTTACGGTCAGATAATGCTAGAGAATACCTTGCTACAACTTTTGGCTTCTAGCCCTTTCTGGAATCTCATGGTATTATTCTTCAGACATCCTGCTCATACACTCCATAACAAAATGGCATAGCTGCATGTAAAAATTGCGATCTTCTTGATGTCGCTCGTTGCCTCATGTTTCATATGCATCTACCTAAACATTTTTGGGGCCATGCTATTCTCTTATGATGTGTTATTTAATTAATAGGTTTTCGACTTCTGTTCTTCAAGGGAAGACACCATTCTCAATTTTACATCCAAATCGTCCTCTCTTTTCCTTACCTCTTCAGGTCTTTGGGTGTGTTTGTTTTGTACATAGTCTTTCTCCAAGTCTTGATAAATTGGATCCTTGTGCTGAAAAATGTGTTTTTGTGGGATACTCTCGAACTCAGAAGGGATACAAATGTTACAGTCATACTTGTCGTCGTATGTTCGTGTCTACATATGTGACATTCTTTGAAGATCAGTCATATTTTTCTTCTTAGAATGTTCCACAGACACATGGTGATAGTGATGATTATGTCCTACCAATACTTCCACTGCCTTCCATCTCTCCGGCTATCTCTATAAAATTTCAGTTTGCTAACCGCACTTATCATCGATGAAGTACAGTTCCATTATGATAGTACAGTCTTCATCAGCACCTGATTCATCTATTCCCCCATCAGTTGCAGTGCCAGCCTTTGATCCTGATCCACCCATTGCTTCTCAAAAAGGTACACGTTCTTGTGTTGGTCGTCCTATTGATAGTTATGTCTATCTGATTGTGTTAGTACGCCTCATCCTATTTCAAATTTTTTGTCCTATGATCATTTATCTCCTACCTTCTCTACCTTTGTCTCGTCATTGTCTTCTGTCTCTGTGCCTAGTAGTGTTGTTGAACTCTTGCTCATCCGGGTTGGTTGTCATTGGGTTTTCACCATTAAAGTTCACCCGGATGGTACTCTTGATCGATTGAAGGCACGGTTAGTTGCGAAGGGGTATACTCAAACTTATGGTGTCGACTATAATGACACATTCTCTCTCGTGGCCAAAATTCATTTTGTCCATGTCTTTATTTCATTGGTTGTGCAATTTGGCTAGATCCTTCATCAATTAGATGTGAAATATGCCTTTTTACATGGTGATATGGCTAAGGAGGTCTACATGGAGCAACCACCTAGGTTTATTGCTTAGGGGGAGAATGTGGTATGTCATTTACACAAAGCTTTGTATGGACTTAAACAATCTCCTCGTGCTTGGTTTGGTAGATTTAGTGATGCAGTTATCAAATTTGGATTAAAGTGGTGTCAAGTAGATCATTCAATTTTCAGCTCTATGTCGTCAAATGGTTGTATCATTCTAATTGTATATGTGGATGATATCATCATTACTAGCAGTGATTCGTGAGGTATTAAAGATCTGGGATGTTTTCGATACTTTCTTAGTATTGAAGTATCCTATTCACATGCTGGTATCAATTTATCACAATGAAAGAATGTACTGGACATCCTTGGCGAGGTTGGATTTCTTGGAGTAAACCCAGTCGATACCCTTATGGATCCTAATATGAAAGTTGATGCAGAACATGGAGAATTACTACATGATCCAACAAAGTATCGAAGATTAGTTGGTAAGTTAAACTATCTTACTATAACAAGACCTGACATATCACCTGACATATCCTTCGCGGTTAGTGTAGTAAGTCAGTTTCTGAGTTCTCCTTATACCACTCATTAGGATGCTATACTTCGAATAGTCAAATATTTGAAGGGAGCGCTAGGTAAAGGACTACAATTCAAGAATTATGGCCATCTAAACACTGCAGGCTTTTCTAATGCCGACTAGGCTGGATGTCTTATGGATAGGAAATCTACTTCAAGCTATTGTGTGTTTCTTGGGGGTAATTTAGTTACATGGAAAAGTAAGAAACAACATGTAGTTTCCCAATCAAGCGTTGAAGCTAAATATCGTGCTATGACACATGTGACAAGTGAATTACTATGGTTGAGAATGTTACTATCGGAAATTGGAATGCCACCATCAAATCCATCAATGTTGTATTGTGATAATCAATCCGCTATTCATATTGTTTCTACTCCAGTCTTCCACGAGAGAACTAAACATATTGAGGTCGATTGTCATTTTGTGCGAGAAAAAGTTTAGAAATGTGAGGTTATTCTTCAACACACAAAGTCGGAGGATCAACTTGCAGACATTTTTACGAAATCTCAATGGGGGAATAGAGTGAGCATCTTTTGTAACAAGTTGGGATTATTTGATATCTATATCCCAACTTGAGGGGAAGTGTTGAGAAATATTGTGAGTAATAATGATAAAATAGTAACTTAGTTATGAGTAAGGTTATGCACATATGAGCATATATATATTTGTAACCCTATTTTATTTTGAGATTTTAGAAAAACAATTATCTTTTCACACTTACGACACTGTGTGCTTCTGTAGCCTAGGGTCTTTTATTCTTCTTACGACACGGCATGCTTCTATAGCTCGGGGTCTTTCCTTTCTCTTATGACACAGCGTGCTTTTGTAGTCCAGAGTCTCTCTTTCTTCTTATGACACGGCCTGCTTCTGTAGCCCGGGGTCTTTCCTTTCTCTTATGACACGACGTGCTTTTGTAGTCCAGAATCTCTCTTTCTTCTTATGACACGGCTTGCTTCTGTAGCCCAGGTCTTTCCTTCTTTTTATGACATAGCGTACTTCTATAGCCTGGGGTCTCTCTTTCTTTTTATGACACGATGTGCTTATGTAGCCTGAAATCCTCCTTCTTCTTATGATACAGTGTGCTTTTGTACCCCAAAATCTCTTCTTTTTTTTTTTCTTATGACACGGCCTGTTTCTGTAGCTCGAAGTCTTTCTTCCTCTTATTGACACAACACGCTTCCATAGCTCGACCTGGTGCGAGCTTATGTAGTCAGGGTCTCTCTACTGTTGAAATAATTTAGGTGTCTTCTTTCTTTAAATGCAACCTCTTCGAGGCTACCTTCAAGGAGGGGCAATTATTGATACCTAATTTATTTTTTCAAATGCATAATTAAAAAAAAAGCACAGTGGGGGTTGGGTTGGGCTAAATCCGGCCTCAGCCCAACCCACCCCTCCTTTCTCCCTTTCCTTCCCACATTGGCCTAGCCCAGCTTCCCTCTTCCTTCGACCCAAGTCTTTTCCCCCCGCGACCTAGCCTTCTTCCCCTTTCAAGCCTGGCCTTGCCCCTAGCTATCTTCCTCATCCTGCTTGTCTCCACGCAGGACTTGCAGCAAAAGCAAGATGTAAGGGCAGGAGCAGAGCAGGGGGAAAAGAAAGGAGCAGAGGAGAAGAGAGAAAAGACAAGGCTAGAAGATAGGAGCAGAGGTCAGAGAGCAGGAGCAGAGGTCAGAGAGCAGGAGCAGGGTTGAGGGGATTGGACGCCAAAAAAGGAACCAGAGTAGAGAGGAGAGAAAGAGGAGAACATTGAGGAAATGGGGATGAGAACCGGGCGAGAGAGAAAAGGGCAAAGGATGGAATTGAGGCTACCACGACCGACGTGTCTTCGGCCCACCGCCACCGCCGCTGACGCATCTCCGTCATCGCCGACCGACGCCCCACCGCTGATTGCCACTGTTTCCCTCGGGATCCAGGTTAGTCTTTTTGTCGAACACCTTGCGTGCATTTTTAGAACCGAGCTGGCCGAAGCTCCCTCAACTATTTTGAGCGAGCTTCAGCCACAACCCTTTCCCCCGCTGCATTCCCCAGTGTTCCAGCTTGCTTTGATAGGCCTTTAGACTTACAAACGGGCCTCGTCCGAACTCAAAGCCTCCGTTTCCCATGTCGCCCGCCACCTGTTCGATGAAATGCCAAACTGGAACCCCCTTATTTTCGTTGTTTAGTGCCTTGGTCACATTTATCTCTCCCTCTCTCCCTTCTACGTGTCTTTTGGGATGGGTCCTTGGAGCTGCGTCACAAGAGCTGAGGAAGAAAGGGAGCCGCGAGTCTTGCGTCGTTGTCGTAGCTTACTCGAAGCATACCCTACCACCTTTGCTGAGACCCTTGGCCCTAGTGGTCAAGAGTCGTTTCCCCCCTGCCTTTACCAAAGTAAAGCTACTATGCCTTTGCCGGAGGGCCGCCTGAGCTGCGTCGCCGCCATCGCTTCCTTAGTCACAAACCAGGGAAGTGGGCTAAGCTAGGCCAGATCACAAATCTGGCCCGCTTAGCCTCTTATGCTCCGTAGGCCAATAGCCTAGAGTTAGTCTGGGATGTGAGCCCACGAGGCATTTGCAGGAAGGGTTGGGCCTGTTGATTGGGCCCGACCCTCATTTGAACGCAGGCCTAACCAGCCCTGTTCAGTCCTGGTCCCTTTTCTGGCGAGTCAGAGCCGGGCGAGTCGGGTCGACCTGCTTGACCAGGTCAAACCCAAGTTTGGTCTAACCAGACCCGACCCGGTTCGCCCAAAAAATATATATTATTATATATATTATTATTTTAAAAGAATAAAAATAAAAAAATCAAAATTTGAAAAATTGTAGGGTTTGGTTGGAAATTGTTATCTTAGTATAATTAGGCCTTTATTTATTCGCACATTGATTATGTTGCAGGTTTAATTTACATGTTTAATTATGTTTACAATTGTTTAGTTGCATGCACTAATTTTGTTGCAATTAGGAGCTTGATTGCTAATTGTCATTTTAATGATTACACACCCGCATGATCACATCATATGTTAGTGGATAGGTGTAAAATCAATCCAAACTGCCTGACAAAAATCTTTTCTTTTAAAATGAACAAGATTGGGTACCGAAAGGGCATTAATTGGTCAATTAGTATAATCAAGTCACAAACCCTAGATTCTTTGGTTATGTAGGAAGTGAGGTACACTCGCATACCTCACTTGGTTTATAGCCGACCCCAATATGCTAGTGGCGACTCCTTTTTGCGAAATTCTTAAAAATACCCCAACGTTACGTGAGGTATGGGCTTGGGAGAACCCACGCCTAATCATGGGCTTTAGGTTCGTCCTTTAGACAATAACCCTAAACCTATTCCCTCCCCCCGAGGGGTAGGTCGCGACAAGTATCTACTAAAGCCAACCACCGTGATATGGCTACAACTGTCGGTAGCCTATCTCTACAAACAAGCCAGCTGATAAACTTATGCTTGCTAATACCATTAGTCCAAATTAATTGATACCGGTCCACAATTGGTCCCTCCTGTCTGAATTCCTTGTATATCTCTTTGCAATGGTATGTTTGGTTAAATATAATAGGTGTTAGAACAAATCTTAGCTTGAGTATCCATCGTGACTTCAAGCCATACTGCCTTTTATGTTGAGTTGCATAATGGGAGCTCCTCTACATTTAATGTGACGAACCCAAGTACTCCATAGCGATGAGGACAGATGATTGATGACACTCCAAAGCATGTGACCTAGCAGTACCTTATTCTAGAGTTTCAAATCGAGCATGCCTAGTTTTCCCTCCTTTTTTTAGTGAGCATACTATTTTCCATGCAACTTTATGAGATTTGTGAGTTCCAGCATTTCCTGCCCATAAGTTGCCTAATCTTTGTTTTAATCTCGTAAATAGTTTTCTTTGGGAGAGAAACATTTGCATCTAATGAGTGCAAATGGAAAAAAGTATTGATTTGGCCAATTGAAGTCTTCTTGCGTCGTTGATATAATTTATGTCCCATCCATCTATTTTCTGGAATATATTTTTTTGTTAGACCCTTACAATTTGCATGTGTAAGCCTTTGCGTAACAAGTGGGACATTGGGATATCTAATGAGGCAGGTGCCCATGGAAAAATGCATGTCATCCAATATAAGGAGTTATTCGTCCTCAGACAACCTAGAGAAAAATATATGGCATTTGTCTAGGTTAAATCTAAGTCCTGTCAGAGCTACAAAATCATCAAGTGCATCAACGAGGCAAATGATGGAGTTTACATCTCCATAAGCAAATAAGAATAGATCATCAACAAAGCATACATGAGTAATCCTTTGCAATTTGCAAAGCCAATAAAATTTAAAAAATGAGGTAGAAATTTTTCCTGTGATAATTCTAGTAGGATTTCCATAGCCAGAACAAAGAAGTAGGGAGAAAGGGGGTCACCTTGTCATAGCTCATTTGTGCTTGCAAAATACCAAATATGTTCATTGTTGAAGTTAACTGAGAACCTTGGGTAGTAATGCATTGATTTATATGATCAATTTAGTACTAAGGGGTATTAACATCTTTCAGAACCCCGAGAGTAGCATCCTATTTCACCATATCATAAACCTTCATGAGATTGATTTTTGTTGCCACCCATTTACCTTTATTGCCCTTATGGAAGTCATGCAAGAGTTCCCGGCACAATAGAATATTGTCTGAAATCCGTTTTCCCTTTATAAAAGTAGTCTGGTTGAGGCCAACAATTGAAGGGAAAATGTAAGCTATTCTTTCTGCAAGTAGCTTTGATATGATTTTATATAACATTGTAGCATGATATGAGTTTGTACTCCGTAAGGAAGCATGGATTTGAAACCTGCGTTATAAGAGAGATCAATGTAGAATTTATTGATTTCAGCATTCTCCTTGAAGAGAAGAATTCCATAATAGCATCAAATGTCACGTCCTATGATGGGCCAAGCTTTTTGTAGAATAAGCTATTATACTCATCTGGATCGGGAGCTTTGAAATTATTGAAACCCTTGATGACTCCATGAATAAGCTAGACTAATTATATTAAAATGCGAGAAACAACTAAATGCACCTAAATGAGCTTTCTTAAATTTTTATTGAATAATACTATTTAAACTATATATAACTGAATCCATATGCCAAAGAAAATGATAGGAAGTGAGATTGCCTAAACTCTACACAAGGGAATGATAAGGTTGGTGAAAGCGACGCTTTATCATATCTCCATTTCAACATATCCTGCAAAGAAGATGTCAAAACGGTACCAAATGCATACATGAATGCATCTAGGATGCAAATTTCATAGACAACCTATCGAGGATTAACTCAAAGTGACTGAAATCGAAACATCTTAATTCAAAACATATAGATTTCATTGGGATCACGAAAATAAATCTAGCATGAACGCAAACTACATACTTTCTCGTTGAGCTTGCATCCAAATGGATGTTAATGGAGATAGACAAGAAGATTTAAGCTCACGAGAGATGAAAAAACAAGCGAAGAGATCATTAGAATGCTCACACCATGAAGTAGTTCGGAAGAAAAACTTACCTTGGAATGCTTGAAATGAAAACCCATATTTAAAGGCAAAATTTGAAGCCCAAGCAGAGGCTATATGGGCCTTCCTGCAAGGTCAAAATAACCTTGCACCAGGCCCGGCCATCCTCCACAGGCCTAGAATTGCACAACGCTTGGCCCACGTGGCGCAGCGCTAGGCTATCCCTGCGATTTCCTGAGGGATGGGCACCCATGTGTCATGGGCCATCTCCTTCGAAGAAAGGAAAAAAGGTATTCGCGTTGAAATTAGAGAGAATAACCACAAGTTAAGAGCGAGAGAAATGCATTTATCTTATTTAGAAATGAGAAAAAAAAATTGGTTTAAAGTCGATTTTTTCTTTCTTTTTTTTTTTTTTTTGTAATGCAGCTGGGAAGTCTTACACAAAGGCTTATGAAATGCTGCATAAGGCCATTTAGGCCTTCATATATGGCGGACGAACCACTGTGAGCAAGTGATTAGGCGTTTTGGGCCGTGCCTGGGGCCTAGTGCGCAACGCCTAAGGGCACTGGTCCACACTGGCCTAAGATAGCGCAATGTGCAAACCTCGGCAGGCCTTGACCAGTGTTGGTGCGCTGCTGGTGGCGGTTTTTCTTTTAAAGTTTCCTTCAGTTAGCGGTGGACCTATGGAGGAAAATATGGCCCCCCATAGCAATGTGGGGAGAACTACCGATGACTAGGTGTCCAAACTTTATAAGTCAAATTTTCAAACCTCCATCACAAAAACTGGTCAATTGACTCATAGACAACTACCGGCTGGTCGCCAGAAGGATCCTTGCCGGATTTGGTCAAACGTGTGGTTTTTGATAAATGACTAAATCGGTACCAACGATTGGAGATAGTCAGTCTTACAATAGGTTGTCTCACTTTATAGATCAATTCTGCATCTCAAATTTCTCTAATCAATCTCTCAGGGGAATGTCCATGAGCTAGTTGATTGCATGCACGATACCAGAGGTCGATTCAACCCCAAGGTAATGGAAGTGGCCGCTATAGAGAAATGTAAAACCCAACTAAGTAATGGTTTACTTAGCTTTTTGGGAGGCAGAAGGACATTAAAAGTGCCAAAAGTGGTCGATTCAATATACTAGGTGCAAGCTTTTTCTATTGGAAGAATATTTTGGTTAAATATATATATAGCATTAGCATGGACCTTAGCTTTTAAAAGTATTGTTCAAACTTCTTTGCTGGTACATGAAATCAGAATCTAGGCAACTCATTCGCCACATCAATGGTCCAATTAGAGACTACTATTGCTTTTGAGTCGACAATAATCATGCGTCTAAGAAATCTATCTATCAATTCCAATCAGTTGCATTGACATTAGAACTCTCTAGTTAATAGAGTGCTCTTCGTCAGATCATTGTTACCTTTCATTTATGCATTATGGACTACTTCAATTTGCTAGTACTCTGACTATAGTGATGAAGACTGTAATTTGTTCAAGCAATCTCAATCAAATTAGGAGTACAGTAGCCGAAGCAAAATCCAGAAATGAAGCACAAATTTTTCTGGTCTGATTCCTTCAGTTTAAACGGATGGTACATCAACATCGTATATCTATCGGAAGCTGTGTTGCGGAGCTTAATTCTTTCTTTGGGACGTAGTAAGCGTAAATGGTGTAGAGGGCCTGGAGTAAGGTTAGAACTAGGAGAATGAAAGCAGCGGCAGCCGAAATGAAGGACTAGAGGCTGCCGAAGTTCTCACGCTTGATTCCCGTCCTTTGAACATGCCATGTGTTCCGGTGGTACCGGTTCACGTGCCCGAATAACTCGGCCAAGTAAATCTTCTTCGCATCGAACACGACATGCTTGGCTAGATCATCCAAGAACCTCGCAACCTCCTCATCGGTCCCTAGAAAGTTTGTGATTATGCTACGCTGAGACAGGAACTCTGCGTCTGCCGCTGAGCGCACGAGACATCTCATGAGGATCATGTAATTGGTGATGTGGCTGGAGCAGTAACGGTAGCTCTGCTCGAAAGCCACGCAGTTGAGGAAGAAGAAGCCAGTGAAAAAGTCAAGGATCAAAGGAGGGATTCGAAGCACTACATCATCAAACTCGACGCTGATTAGCTCGTTGCCTTCCTCGGTTCAATCTTTATTCCCGCGAGTTGCAGCTGCTTCGTGGAGGGTATCAATTGCGGCGACTCTCTATCGATCCCTCCAGGATCTTCAAGGTTCAAATGGCCGATTATGCTCAGTCGGAACAAATCAAGCGTGTGACATTGGGGACTTGGTAGTGCCTCTCTAGTTCTTCCACCAGCCGTCCGAGTGTGCCATTGAAGAACCCCAAGGCGATTGAGGGAGCGATTGGCTTCCGAGGGAGAGTTGGACAAGTCATAGATCGTCTGAGAACGGTGAATGGGATCTGGTTTTCAATCAAGAGGAGGTCGAGCAGGAGGGACACGAAAATCCACTGCATGGAGAACAAGGGGTCGTTGGTGTCCGGTTGGATCACATTGGTGAAGACGCGGAACATCTCAACAATGAATGTCTCGTGATCAAGGGCCTCCGAGTAGCTATCCTGTATGCCGGCCTCCAGCGAGGCGACAGCCTCGAAGTAATGGTCCAGGCCTGCACCAAAGTCCTTTGTCCGATCAAGCAAAGCGGAAAACAGTCGAGGCTTGTGCTTTTGGATCAGCATCAGCTGCTCTTCGCCATGGTGGTACGGGCCACCAGACACGATGTGGGGCTTGTAAGCCTTGACGTTGCTCTCCACTTGGCTCTTGGGGACTCTGAAGATGCAGCAAGTATAGCTGTTGGCCGAGGGCTTCAGAAGAGTAGGGGTCTGCCTGAACCGTCCCTCCATGTGAGAAGACCAGCTGCTGCCTGCCTCCGCTGCCACCGTGATTGCGCGGTGGTTGGTGTCTCTGTTCATTCTTGTTTTGGGTGGCTGATTTCCGACGTATCCAGCTTGCCTGAGTCGTGTCTATTGATCAATTCGCGTGGTAAAATTTTATGCTAATGCAAAGCCGTGTGATCTGTTTCTTCACCTCATGAAAGAAAATTTGCATTTGTAAATGATTTTTACTAAATTAAAAAAATAAAAAAAATTTGTTTTTCTTTTTTTTTTGAAGTCCGACACCGGACCGTCGGATCTGGCAGCCAAATGGTCAGATCTAGCCCTTGGACGGTCGCCTAGCCCAAGCGGCGATCTGGGTCACGCAATTCAGGCCATCAATCTCCTGTGTCATGCAACCCAGGCGTCGCTTGAGGTCCGACAATGGTTGCTGAGGTCGGGCGACCCTCAAGCGATGGTCGTCGGCCTTCGTGTGGTGGTTTTCCTCGAAGATGAATAGTAACCAGAACTTGCATTTCGAAAATGCAAGTTCCCAAAGGACCTCAAAACCTGCTTTGGACTAAGGGCCCTTAGAGTCCTTTGAAGATGCAATTGTCTTTTGTCAAAGTCGCACAAAAAATCGAACCAAACGCGTTTGCATTTGGTCAAGGAACATTAGAGTCCCAAAGCCCATTCTCAAAGCTGAACCAAACAGGGCCATAGTGTGTGACACCCAAGGGCGCTGGCCCTCACTGCCTAAAATTAGCGCAATGTACACACCCCGGCAAAGCCTTGACCAGTGCCGGGGCACCATTGGCTAATGCCACCCGATGCTATTGGCGTCAGTTATTTTTTTTAAAATTATTGAATTTATTTATTTTATCTTTTAAATTTACCAAACTTTGATTAAATATATTTCTTTTGGTCTGATGCAGGTGCCCATCCAAGCTCGCGATCTGAAACTTTCAAATATGTGGTCCAATTTTGAAAATAACTAGGGACCATAGATTTTAAAGCATCTGCCAGAGCGGAAAATCATAGTAAAAAGTTACTATATTTTCAACATAAAAAACCCCTTATGACTTGACCTTTGTAATGAAATTAATAGATCAAGTCAAATGATAAACTCAACGCCTCAAGATTGGGTGATCCTCCTTAAGAATTACAGTATCTTTAAAGCCAACCGTCCTCTTCGGGCGAAGGTATCATTGGAAAGCTCTTGAAGATTACAACTTAATTGTTCTTTCGATCGAATTTCTAATGAAGTTTTGTTTCCCATCAAAGTTGCTCAAACTTTTCAACAATTATAGGAATTTTCAATGAGGTCTACGACCTCCGCTCGACATACAAATGGTGTTATAGCCCCCTAGGCGATGAGAATAGTGTGCGAGACACGGGAAGAAAGACCTAGGGTGCCGAATGTGATGGAGAGGCGAGCAACGGAGGATTTACGGTGGAGAGGCGAGCTTTAGAGATGACGATAGCGGATGACGACGTAGTGTCGGAAGCATAGCATCAATTCTTTCATAAGGGAGTGGAGATCTTTTAATACGTGTGGTTTTTTTAGCTAACCCTATTATGTAAGTTACAGGTATCTTCGTCACCTACCAATCAGAGAAAATTTCCTTCAATTACTTTAATAGTGCTCAAATGACGTTCGAATTTCACTGGACCAACACCACTATCCTCCCCCGTCCCCGCCGCGAGTCTTCTTATCGATAACGACGAGGGGATTATATAATGAGAAACCTCGTTGTACAATGGTATCTTAGGCTGGCAGTGGACGGTGCCTGGGGACGGCAAAGCGCGCTGTTCAAAACTGGTCACATTGACTTATGGTTGACTACTGGATAGTTCACAGAAGGATCCTTGTCGGATTATATCAAATGTGTGGTTTTTGATAAAATGGCCACAGCATTGATTGGAGATCTGTTGTCACACTTTATAGATCAATTCAATAACTCCGGTTCCTAGTTGATTGCATGCGCCATACCAGAGGTAGATTCAACCCAAAGATAATGGAAGTGGCCGCTATAGGGAGCAAAGACCCAATTAAGTAATGGTTTACTTAGGGTTTTGTGAGCATATGTCGACAAAAACAAAACCGGCCAAGTTTAATGGGCGATTTGAAGCGGTGAAAATGGGGATAAACTAAATCAAGTCACGCTAGATATACACAATCGAAGCTGCACAGGCACCAACGAGGAAAATACAAAGAAAATTCTCTCGATTCATTTAATTTATCAAAGAGGAAAACTAAATTTATGAAAGTAAAGAATATATTTAGACAGTGTGTCGCAGAGCTTGGTTACTTCTTGGTATGATAATAAGGGTAAACGGTGAAGAAAGGCTGGATAACAGTAAGAACTAGGAGAATGAAAGCGGCGGTAGCCGAAACGAAGGACCAGGGGCTGCCGAAGTACTCGCGCATGATTCCCGTCCTTTGAATATGCCATCTGCTCTGGTAGTACCGGTTCACTTGCCCGAATAACTCGACCAAGTACCTCTTCCTTACATTGAACATGATATCCTTGGCAAGATCATTGAAGAACCTCGCAACCTCCTCGTCGGTCCCTAGAAAGTTCGTGATTATGCAGCACTGAGGCAGGAACTCTGCATCCGCCGCCAAGCGCACCAGACATCTCATGAGGATCATGTAACTGGTGATGTGGCTGCAGCAGTAACGGCAGCAATGCTCGAAAGCCATGCAGTTAAGGAAGAAGGAGCTGGTGAAAAAGTCAAGGGTCCAAGGAGCGATTCGAAGCACTCCGTCATCGAACTCAACCCTGATTAGCTCATGGCCCTCCCTCGGTTCAAACTTTATCGCCGTGAGTTGCAGCTGCTTCGTGGAGGGTATCAATTGCAGCCACTTTCTATCAACTCGTCCAGGATGTTCGAGCTCCAAATGGCCGATTATGCTCAGTCGGAACAAATCGAGCAAGTGTGTGACATTGGGGACCTAGTAGTACCTCTCGAGTTCTTTCACCAGCCGTCTAAGTGTGTGGTTGAAGAACCGTAAGGCGATCTGATTAAGGGAGTGGATAGCTTCCGAGGGAGAGTTGGATAAGTCGTAGATCGTCTGAAGAATGATGAATGGGATGTGGTTTTCGATCAGGAGCAGATCGAGCGTGAGGTAGGCGAAAATCCACCGCATGGAGAACAAGGGGTCATTGGGGTTTGGTTGGATGACGTTAGCGAAGACGCGGAACATCTCAATGATGAAACTGTTGGAAATTTTGTATAATATGGGCTTACATGAATTAATTATTTTTTCTATTTTAAATAATCAGATTAATGGATATTCCAATATTTGTGAAACCTTTAAGTGATCTTATTGAATTTGGTTTTGGCATCTATGGTATAGTTGAGCAACGAAATGTAGGCAATTGTGTTTAATTGAAACCTATAATGGGAAGGGCCAAGTTGACACACTATTAATTAGGGTTTGCTAGGTTCTCTTTCTAGCCTACAAAAGGTAGGTTATACCTATCCCTGCTATACTAAAATAGGTTATAGAGAGGAAGATTTTGCATTAGATCTTTAATTATCAGGTTGATATATTTTCTTTGAGTGAAGTAATGTCTCAAACAGATACGTTTTAATTTCGCTGTACTTATTGATCTCGGTGTTTCACAGTCATCTATGGATCCGAGCAAGTCATATATGATTTCGGTGTTTCGGTGTTTAATTATCAGGTTGATATATTTTCTTTATTAATAAGTTATTTATATGAATAATTTTCTACATGTGGTATCAGAGCAAGTCATATATGATTGTAGAATCCAATTTTTTTTTTTTTTTTTTATGAACAAAATTTGAAATTTTCCTTTTTGAGCCAAATATGGGCGTTATTTTTTCATGTGGATTTTTTTGCTTGATTGATCCTGAAACCATAGGGCTTTTGTTCTACATGTCAAGATCTTTCCAACTATATATAATTTGTATATTTTCGTTGAGAATTAAGTGAGAATTTTAAATTTGAAATCCTAGGGTTTATACATGAGAAAGTTCTAGAATTTTCAAATTACTTGCAATTGATTGAACATTAAGGTAAGTTTTTTGTGCTTTAATTTAAGAAAACACAAAAGATTAAAATTCTATCCTTGTATATGCACAACTATTACTCAACTGAGCTATCCTCCGCACGCACTCCCTCGTTGTTCCTGTGTGAGACAAAAGAAAAAGAAGAAGGCTGAGAGATAGCTCTCCCTTTGCAGATGCATCAATCATGCGAGGGGAAGGAGACCGACTCGATACTTTGCAAATCTTGCATGTGACATCCCAGATTTTTGCTTCTGTTTTCTATCGAATAAATCGGGCATTTCATCGACGTGCCTATAGGATTGTTCTCAGAGCTGATCACTCTCGAAGGCTATTCAGGAAAGCCGTTAAGGAATTTTAAGATAATAGACTTAAGAATTTAACCAGGAATCGACTTCTCGACCGTGCTCATCTTTAGTAGCCATTATGGCACAGTTAAAAATCGATTTGAAATCAGAGATAGGTCGATTCAATTGAGATATGTGGTTAATCATGGGTGACACCACTAAATTAGAAAATTTCATCGACCGACACTAGACTGATTTATCTATCATTTTGGTACTTTGTGTCCATAATTGAATCTTAGAGATTTTCAGGACAATCGAGAGTCGTCAATGTGTCGAGTAGGTTTATTGTGGCTCGAAGAAAATCGACCACGGGTCATTTGAACCAAAAGTTTATGAAAACTACCTAATAGCCTAGGTCACGCTAGAAACATGCCTGAGTGAAATTTACTGCAAAATTGAGTCGCATTTCAGAAATTGAAGATTCTGTCATGTCACAATAAATTCTAAGAGCGTCGACTCAGTCTCAGAAGATTTTTCTGAAACCCGAGACTTTTTGGGAAAAAGTCGGCATAAGACCGTTTTTGTTCAGAAAATGTTGAGGATCGTTTTTTATCGCAAATTTGGGAAGCAAGTGGATTGTATGGGTGAGGAAAAATGCCAAATGGATTGGTAAGATGTCAATTAATTTTATTGAGCCCGGTTGGTGTTGAATCAAGGTCCAATTGAGGAAAAACTTAACCAAATTCGTGTGCCCCCACCACCCGCGACTTTTGGACCATTTCGGACTTTTAGAAGCGGGCCTTGGTGGCTCATTGAGGGATAAAGAAGCAAGGCTTGGCTGTGAAATGGTCAAGGGGACAAGCTTGTGGAAAATAAGCTTGGTAGGCCCCCTCTAACCTCATCTCTTCCCTCTCTCCTCTAGCTGCCGTCCAAGCCTCCCTCTCTTCCCCTCATTGCTGGACGAAGACCGGAGGAGCCAAAGAAGTTGCCGTCCACACCACGTGCTGCCGGAGTCACTGAAGTTCTCCCATTGCCATCACACATCGCCGCTGGCACTGCTCGCCTGCGTGCCTCCCCTCCGTTCTTGTTGTGTCCAGCTGTCGTTCACCCCTGTCCGCGTGACCAGGATCGCCGTTCAGTCGTTCCAGCCACCGTGAGTGGTCGTCGGACCACTGTAGACCACCGTTCAACCCCACCGGAGCTCCACTCAACCATCGCCAGCCTTGTCTTGCTCAACTGACCCCGAACTAGTCATTAACCAGTAGCAAACAGAGGCTGAGTTTGTGGGTTTCCAACACTGTTCCGGCCCTGTTTTGAGGTGGTTCCGGGCCTCAAAACCTAGGCCTGCTTTGAGGAGAATTGTTCCCTGCGACGTTCCCATCGATTTGATCCGACCCGCTCGTTAATCAAGTGAGTTTTGCTCATTAAACCTTGCTTAGTATGCTAATGATGCTTAGGGGTTATTTAGATTTAATTAAGTGTGATTAGGTGGATAGATTGACCGGGCGTCGGTCTACAGCGCCAATAATGTTTTATGGGCTGTACAAATTGGTGAAAAAGAACGTTGTATTACATGGCTCAGTGAATAAATATATCACCTTGGAGAATGTACGTGACTTGTTGAATTGGTGCATCACCTTGGAGAATGCACGTAACTCGGTGATCGAATATATCACCTTAGAGAATGCACGGGGCTCGGTGATTAGGAATGTCATCTTGGAGAATGCACATGACTCGGTGACTAGATGCATCATCTTAGAATATGCATAGTACGGACTAAAATAACCGGGACATGGTCTGATTGACATATAATCGACTAGGTTGATTGATCAATGATTTGATTTGATGTTATGGAATGATTGATTGATTGATGTGATATGAGACATTTGTAAATAATGTTGATTTGCAGGATGGAACTGAGGCCAAGGTAAGTCCCCTGACTCATGTTATGCTTAGGTAGCCTTAAGGTGTATTGGCTTCTTAATCGAGTCTTAGGGGGTAGAACTTGCTGAGACGTAGTCTCACCTTGTCGTGGGATAACATTTTAGGTCCCTAGATGACAGCACCTCCACCTCCTCGTCATCCCATGCATTTTAGTATTCTTGAAGAGGTCACTGAGATAGCGTATCACTTCTCGATACAGCCCCACTCGGAAGGTTTAGAGTATGTTTTAGTAAAATCCACCATCTAGGTCGATGTAGATAGAGACGGCCTGGTACCCCACGAGTATAGGTCGTGGTATTGTCACTACCACGATGGGCGAAGAGAGGATTCCATACCAGAGGGTGATGTGCCTCTGTTCGTCTTAGAGGCATCATTTGGAGAAGGGAGTGCAGATCCCAAGGATGGTGCGGTGACTGATGCGAAAGATCCCAAGCTGGGTGATAACCCCAATTCTCCCGAGCAATTAGTAGTAGACTCTAGCTGGAGCGTAGAGGAATGAGTAGTCTCTGAGGAGGAGGAGGAGTACCTAGAGGAGAACCTAGAGGAAGAGCCTGAAGAGGACCCTGAGGAGGAACCTGAAGAGGAGTTTGAAGAGGATCCAGATGAGGATCCAGAGTATAACGGGGATGAGGATTGAAACCCCCACCCTGTTTTGCAACCCAGTGCGTGAACTGATAGTTAGATCAGACTCTTGTAAATAGTATTGTAATATATACTATGACGTTTGCTTGTATAAAAGTATGGTTGTGGTTTTTCAGTTGTGAAAAATATAGTTATACTTTTCTATCCCATTATTTTATTGTCTGGGGATTTTATATTTGCTTTCACATGCATACTAAAATGAAAGGGCCGATGATGCGTCATGGAACGTCGCTTTTATATCAACTAGATGAGGGGTGGGCGCGTGCCCGAGGATCAGGGCGTGACATTGCAAGGAGAAGCGCAGCACACTTGGTGCCGCCAAGAGGGATTTACTCAAGAAGGCCGAAAGGAACGTGCGCTTGGAAGAGCTCAAGCGAGAAGTGAAACATCTCAGGCGAAAAGTGAAAATTCTCACGCGACATATGGCGAAGTGGAGAGACATCTTTAGTCTCCTCCCTTCGACCGGCCACCACCCCCACCAAAGTGGTTGCTCCCATGATCCCAAGTTCACTAACATGGTCTTGATGATCGCCGCCGGGGGTGGTCCCAAAGGAGGCCCTTCCATGCCATTGCCGGTTCACAGGGACATTCTGGTAATTGTCTCCTTTTATTTGCTTGTAATAGTTTAGTTGAGTGGAATTTTAATCTTTATTTGAAGTGACATATTTAGTAATTGAGTTGCTGGATACTTCATTCATTATGACTCTTTCACAAGACTAGATTTAAATGATGCTTGTGCCAGCGGATATGCATTTTGCCTGCTGCTATGTGTATTTCATTGGAGTTATCAACTCAAACATCACAAAAGCTTGAGTATGGTTTTTTGCTTGGCATAGAGCATTTATGAGCACAACGTAGTTTTTCATAATTTTGGTATTTGATAACAATAGCAAGGACATGTTCAAAAGCTTTTCTTGCATGCTCATAATATAACATCTTCAATTTAGCAAACTCTGACTCTTATAGATAAGATGCATAAACATCTCCTATCAAACTATTGAGTTTTCACATCGCAAGAATTGTACGTATGCTCTTCAATTTTCTACTTACTAATAGGTTAGTTGGTCCCCGGTATTTAAAGCAACGCTTGAGAATGAGAAGGAAGAAAGCCGAAGTGGCACCATTAAGATAAGTGACATGTCGTATGATGCCCTCCATGCATTTGTCAACTTTCTTCATGCCGAAGCATGCGTCGATGAGCAAATGGCTTGTGAGCTTCTGGTATCAACCGAAAAGTACCAGGTGGAGCAGCTTAAAGCTTACTGCGAGAAGTTTTTGGTATCCAAATTAAATTGGGACAACTCGATCAAATACTATGCCTTTGCGCACCAGCACAATGCCAAGCATATAATTGAGGCCGCCACGTCCTTAATCTCAGACAACTTGGATAAGCTCAGAAAACGTCAAGAATACCCTCTACTCGTTGAAGAGGACCCACGCCTTGGGTTGGAGTTACTAGAAGCATGTCTTGTAAGGTGGGAAAACAATGCAGCACTTGATACTTCTGCGAAGTAATAGTTTCGTTTGGAGAAAGGAAATTTGTAAAAAGAATTAGGGGCTTTGTTGGTTTTAATAATCCCTTTTCTCTTGAAAAGGATATTCTTGATGACTTTGGCTTTGGGGAGCATTTTGTGGGTCAGTGCCAGCCATTTGCGGTGCTTATTTATATGTACGACAGGGACCAAACTTTGAAACTCTGTTGTGTGAGCTTGGAGTTCATTGGTCTCTTTTCTCTTGGTTCTTTTGTTAGTAAAAGAAGTGTCTAAGCTTGAAAATCCTGCCTACTGCTTCTTCAAGAAGGAAAATATGCTGATGAAGAAATCCTTTAACGGGACATTTAGAAGTTATGTATGAAGCATGATATAGGCTGACAGAAGCTTGTATGTGTGCGCTTCTTTGTTTCTGTTCTCTTGCCAGATGATGATTTGAAGATGCTCTGATCTCTCTAGGATTAGAGTCATGGCTTCTTTTCGCATTTGCCATCTCACTCCATTACTTGTTCTCTAATTGGATCTCGTGTTTTATCATGTTTCATGTTATGCTTTGGCTTGTCTTTTTTTTTTTTTTTTTGAATAATCAATATGATGAGAATTCTGTGCAAAAGGCTCGGAACAATTCTCATGTTGGAATGCCGCCGTTGCATTTAAGCTCCGTTTTGTGTTCAACTACGTGTGAAGGAGGTAGGAGAAGAAACTATTTAAAGCCTTAAAAGTAGCTGTGAGATAACAGAGTTCACTCTTTCTATGGTAATCTATATGGGAAGTCAAGATTCCTCGACGTGCCCAGGATCGCGGTTTCCCATATGCCCACCACCAATGCGAACTCCGCGGCTGGTAAGGATGTTAAGGAGAAGTTGCAAGCTTTGAATGCGAAGAAACATAGTTTAGTGCAAGTTCTGAAGCGAGTGGACTTCTTTTCACATTGAAGCTAGGCAAGTCCTGGATTTGCCAATAGAGAACTAATATATATATATATATATATATATATATATATATATATATATGTGTGTGTGTGTGTGTGTAAAATCAGCCAGTCCAGTCCGGTCGGTCTAATTCCCACCTTAAAACCTAGAATCAAACCGATTGGCCACCAGTTCCAAGAATGGGAACCAGCAATCGAACTACCCTCTCTAGGAATTGCCTAGAACCGACTGGTCCGGTCCGGTCTGGGCGGTTCCCAATTCGAGCGGTTCTAGTTTCACAGCGCTAGTTGTGACCCTCCTTAAGTACTCATCATGTCGAGGGGAAGACGGGTTTAGATGTAATGTCAAGTTGGGAACCAACTGTCTTCAATTAGCATGGGTTCTTCCTAACTCTCGCCTTGTGCGACGTTGAAAAATTCATTCAAAATTCAAAAGATCTAAAGATGAGGGATTCTATGCTAGAACAGAGTCACAACTATGGGATTATATCTCACATCTTACCTAACTAGATATCTAAGTACGGAGACTCAATTATATTAGTTATTGAATTAATGCTTTCTCAATATCTAAACTTGATTATTTATCAAAAAAGTGTCACATGCGGTCTTTTTATCCAATTATGAATCTTAAAGTTATTGGCCTCTAGGTGTTCACTCAGTATTTTTATGTTTATTATGAAACTTGAATTAAACCTAACCATCCAACTAAAAATAAATGAACCGCAACACAAAACAGATATAAAAGCAATCACAACAAACATACCAATAATAGTAATAGAGTGAGTAAAGTGTGAAGTGCGGTATTGGGCTGATGGGTCTAACTGATTTTAACGGGCTGCCCATATGCATTTATGGCCAAATGAGTTGAAGCCTCTTTTTTTTTCAATAGTTATATTATTTTTTATGACAAAAAATGCATATTAAATTTATTGACAAAAGTTTAGGTGTCAATAATGATAATGTGGAAAACAAATCAAATAAAGGCCTTTAAATATTGTCCCGTCTAGTGTCACGGTGTCCAGTGAAGTCGAGCAAAGCTGAAGGAAACAAGTGCCGAAAAAAGTGCGAACGATAAATTGTGACTCTTGACATGTGATTGGTTTGATGTAGCATAACATAGACCTCATGTGACATCCCAGATTTTCAGTCATGTTTTTTTTTTTTTTTTATGATGACCCAGGAAAACCCGAAAGCCGACAGTCGGCGGGAAGAACCTGGGGCTGACGCAAGCTGGCCACCACACTCACGCCAGCGGTTAAGTCACCAAGTAACGCTGCTGGGATTTGAACTTGGCACCTTTCGTGGGAGGCACAAAGCTCAAGCCAACTACGCCACCGCAGTGGGTGGTGATTTTCAGTTATGTTTTCTACTGAATAAATTGGGCATTTCATTGACGCGTTTATATGGCTGTTCTCAGGACTGATCATTCTAGAGATAACTAGATTATCTGAGGAAACCATTAAGAATTTTAAGGCAAATATACTTGAGAATTCAACCAGGAACCAGCTACTTGACCGTGTTCATCTGTCGAGATCATTACGGCTCATACGTAAATTGATAGAGATTAGAGATAGGTCGGTTCGACTGAGATGTGTGGCTAATCATGGGTGAAACCACTAAATTGGAAGATTCTCGTCGGCCGACACTAGACTGATTTTCTCTATCGTTTTGGTACCCTGTGTCCATATTTGAATCCTCGAGATTTTCACAACAATTGAGAATCGCCAATGTGCCGAGTTGGTTCATTGCGGCTCGAAGAAAATTGACTACGGGTCATTTGCACTAAAAATCTCTGAGAGTTACCTGGTAGCATATGTCACGCTAAAAACCAGTCGAATGGAAATTAAGCGTGAATTCGAGTCCGATTTCAGAAATTGAAGATTCTGTCATGTCATAATAAATTCTAAGAACGTCGACTCAGTCTCTAAAATTTTTTCTGAGATTCCGAGATTTTTATGGAAAATTGGTTCGGACGTCGCGGAAAATTAACAGAAATTCATATGAGCAGAATTTAAGTGAGTTTGGACTTTCAAGCCGAGCCTTTGAGTGTCAGGGAATTACAGAAAATTGTTCGGGATTTTTCTTCATTGAAATTGAACCTCGATTTGGAGAATTGAGTAAGGAATTGAGGCTAGTTTGGTGAAATTCGGAATAAGGCCTGGGGCTGAAAAATGAGACTTCAATTTGGATTGATTTTTGGAAATTCTATTCAAAAAAATAATTGGGAGACCAAGAGGATAGGTTTGTGGGCCTTTTGGGGACAATGCATTCAATTAAATGGGTTGGCTTTGTTGACTTTAGGCCTCATTGTTCCAAGCTTGCCATGCACGCCTCCTCCGTCCCCATCTTCCTCGCACGAGCTCTCTCCATCGAAGGCCTCCACTTTCATTTTATTTCCAAACATCTTCAATTTTCGTTTTCTCTCTGCCACCGAAGATCAACATCCCCTCCTTCCTCCTTTCGTGACCACGACTGCCTCTCTCCGCGAGTTCTTGCCGTCAACACATCCGTGCCTCCATGATCGGTCAACCCATCGCCAGCAGAAGCCCCCGAGTCGACTCCCCTTCGCTTTCGGCCACGACCGCACGCCATCAACAGCCCTAGCGAAGCCCCTTCCCTCGTTAATTTCCGCTTGGTTTCTCTCCAGCTTGGTCAGCATCTCCATCGAAGTTTGACTCCAGCGGCCCCACGTTCGAAGTCCCTCACCGACAGCAAGCCTTATGCAGTTAACTCTCCACGCGTCCTCCACTTCGGCGTCACCTCCACCCACGAAATCAGCATCCACCGAAGCTCAACCACCTTCGCGGCTTCTGTCTCCAGCTAGCCGCGTGACGTCAAATGAAGCTCCTTCCTCTCTGTCGCTGCCTTCAACGCTCGTGGATTTCGGTCTGCTCGAAGACCAGCTGCTTCCTCGTCTGCTACGTCTTCATCCGCACGCCTGCAGCAGCTCCGTGTTCGCTGCTCACTCGTCCAACATCAATTCGAGCGAAGCCAGCCCATCTTCTTCGTTCAGCCCAATTTGAAGCCGAAGTCAGCCTTCTTTTCCAGTCCACGAAGCCAGCAAATTTTGGCTCAGCAGTCGGGACCGTGTCCTCAGCCCATCTCTTCAGCAACTCTATTGGGCCCAATTCAGCAAGTTCGGCCCAAGCCCAATTCGCGAAGAAGGCCTAATCGTAGCCAAGCCCAAGCCCAAGAGTTAGCCCAGTCCAGTGCAAGAACAAACTCAATTGGGCTGAGATTTGTTGGGCCCAAGTTTAAGGCCCGGTCCAAGCCCATCGGAGTTGTCGAAAATCCGATTTCGGCCACCGTCGCGTCGTCGTCGCGGGGTCCCGTTCCCCGCTTTTAATCAAGTGAGTAATCTCACTAATCTTTGCTTAGTAGACTAATGATGCTTAACGGTTGATTATATTTAATTAAGTGCAATAAGGTGGTTAGATTAGAATGGATTAGTGATTGTTAGTTAATTGCTTTGCATATTAGTTAGGTGGTTAGTGTACTTAGCTAGAGAACTGCCTATACTATTTATTGAATGCATCTTGGGATTTTTCCTGACCCTTATCGGGCTTCAATTAGGCATTACGGGCCTAAATTGGATTTTTAGTATTTATTTATTAATTTTCGAAATTAATTATTTAATTATTTATTTTTCGGAAATTAGGCAAGGATAGCTGACGACTGAAATTTCGTGCTGATTGTCGTGGTGCAGTCCGCTTATTTATTTGAGCTTTACGTTGTGCTGAATTGAATTAATTGTGCAATTTGAGGAATTATTCCTAAATTGATTGAAATTGAGTGAAATTGAATGATTGATCGGTAGATAGCCAAGTATGGTTATTTAGCATTTATAATGCTTTGATGAGTTGTAAATCGGAAGGAATTGGGAGTTTGAACTAAGAATACTCTTGGCTGAGACCGATCAGGTATGAGGTATAGACATATGTGGTTCGGTGAGAAGGAAATCACTGGTGAAAACGGCGCCTTAAAGAACGCACGAGTACTGTCTATTACCTATATCAGTATAGACATACGTGGTTCGGTGATAAGGAAATTACTGGTGAAAACGGCGCCTTAAAGAACACACGACTGCTGTCTACTGCATGCCTCATTACGGACATATGTGGTTCGGTGATTAAGAATATCACTGGTGAAAACAGCGCCTTAAAGAACGTACGAGTGCTATCCAGTACATATGTCACCTTGGCGAAAATGATGCCCTAGAGCATTACTGTAGCTCTGTCACTAAGAGTGCAAATGAGAGGTTTAATATTGAGAAATGATTTGACCTGGAAATGGTTCGACTAACATGTAATCGACTAGGTCGATTGATCAATGATTAATCGGTTGTTGTGAATTGACTGATTGAGTGAAAGTGACTTTGAATAGTCCGATTGACATGTAATTGACTAGGTCGATTGATCGAGATATCGCTATGTGATGTGATTGCTAGGGTGCCTATTGAATTGTGCTAATATGCAGGTGGAATCCGAGGCCAAGGTAAGTCCTCTGACCCGTGCGTGTATATGCAGCCCGGTTAGCGTATTGGTTTCCTAATCGAGTCTTAGTGGGGTAGAACTTGTTGAGACGTAGTCTCATCCTGGTTGTGGGACGACATTTCAGGACCCTGATAAGGAGTCTGAGGAGAAAGAAACTGAAGAGGAGTACCTGGAAGAGAACCCCGATGATGATCTGAGTACAACTTGGATGACTACTGTGATCCCATCCTCTTTGTGAACCCTATTTGTAGATGGTTGAGTGTGAGACTAGACCTTTGTGAATAGTATGGTAAATTACTTTGAGATGTGGCTGTATAAAAGTTTGGTTGTGAATTTCGTTATGAAAAATATGGTCTTACTTTTCTATCCCATTGTTTTATTGTCTGGAGATTTATAACTACTTCCGCATGTGCTTAATAAACGAAAGGGTTGACAATACTTAGTCTTGGGATATCGCATTTTAAAATTGACCAAAGGTAAGAGATGTGTGCGTGCACGAGGATCGAGGCTTGATACCTCAGCTTTTCAAAATCTAGTTCAATGCCAGCACGTGAAATCAAAATCTAGGCAAACTTGATCACTTCATCAATGGTCCGATTAGCGATCACTACTTGTTTTGAGTCGACAATGGTCATTTGTCTAAGAAATCTTTGTTTGTCAATTTTGATCAATTGTACTAACATTAAGTTCTCTAGTGAATACAGTGCTCTTTGTCGAATCGTTACTTTCAAGTAGCCTAACTGCGGTGATGAAGTTCTAATTAAGTTCAAGCAATCTAAAATGAATTAAGAGGACAGTAGCCAAAGCAGATCTTAGAAATGAACAACCAATTTTACTAGTCTGGTTGCTCCAAGTTCGATGAATGCTAAATCAACATCATATATCTCTCTGAAGCTATGTTGCAGACCTCGTTTATTATCGGGACGATAATAAGTGTAAACGGCATGGAAGGCCTGGATGAAGGTAAGGACTAGGAGAATAAAAGTAGGGGCGGCCGAAATGAATGATCAGAAGCTACCAAAGTACTCGTGCTTGATTCCCCATCGCACGTTCCACTTGTTCTGGTGGCACTGGGTCACTTGCCTGAACGAGATTGTTGAAGAACCTTGCGACCTCCTTGTCAGCTCCTAGAGAGTTTGTGATTATTCTGCACTTGTTGGGGAAATTTTTTTGGTGAAGAAGATAGAGAAGTAGTAATAGATCCTTGATGCTTTGATGTATGATGACGATCACTGTCCTTAAGGTTTTATTTATCCCCACTATTTTTGCTACCTAGTTTAGAACAAATATACCTCCAGGATATATACCAAAGCTGTAGAGAAATGAGTTCAACAATAACTAAATTTCTCTCTTGAAATTTGACCTTAAATATGGTAAGGTTGTGTGAATGAAAAGAGAAGAAGAGAGAATCTAAAGAAGAAGCATTTATGAATAGTTGTGGTTATTTTAAATAATATGTGAATTGGTCTCTATTCACAGACAACCAATCAATATATCTTTTGGGAATAGGTATCTTATCTCCAACTATTACCACTCTTTATGTCAAGAATAATTTCTCTTCATAATTACTGATAATCTCCTTTCAGGACCAAGAGTCATCTCTTTTTATAACCAAGAGTCACCTCTTATTTAACCAAGAGTCATGTCTTCTCTTAACCAAGAGACACCTCTTTTGTGATAGCAAACTATTTCAACAATCATTTACTTAGTTTGTTATATATATTATTTTACATAAATTCATACATACAAGAAAGTATCTATTAAGATTTGAACCTTCAATTAGTGTAAATATTTTCATTAACGAAATTAGTGGTGGATAAAACTTTGAAGCACGATTCCACTTGTTAATTAAATTATCACACGTTCAAATTTATACATATTTGGTTAGAAATCCTATGCCTAAGCACTTTTATGGCCTTGTGTTCCTCCTACATTCATGACCATTTACAAAAGTTTATCCAAATTTTGTTAGAAGCAGCGCCACTTCTTATGTTCATATGGGTGAAGTTCCTAAATTTATTACCTTAGCATTATCTTGCTAAAACCTTGAACTTCATTAATAGTGTTTTCTTACACCCATCCTCCTAACTTTCCATGAGTACTAAGCTTGTGCCCCAGTACTCGATCACCGTCAAGTTTTAGTAGCTTGTTCTTACCCATTTAACTTTAATAATTTCGTTAGAAATTATAAAGTTGGGCTTCCACTTTGGTTGACTATCCATTCCTTTGGCAATGTTGCTTATTAACCTCTCAAGAGTCCTTTAGTGAATGGATCGGCCAACTTATCATTTGTCTGAATGTATATTTCTAAAATAACTCCATAAGTAATTAATTGTCAAACATACTCATATCGCAAACTAATATATCTAGATTTTCCATTGTATTTTTTATTGTATGCCCTAGACATGGTTGCCTCACTATCACAATGTAAAGATATGACTACCATCGATTGTGGCCACGACTCTATATCCAATAGCGAATTTTGCAAACATTCAGCTTCTTTACCAGCCGCTGATAGTGATATAAATTCATATTCCATCATTGAATGTGCTATATATATTTGCCTCTTTGATGCCCAAGAGACTGCACCATTTGCAAGCTTGAAAACCCATCCAGATGTTCTTATTATCAATTGTGCTAGTTATCCAACTAGCATCTAAATATCCTTCTAGTACTACTAGTTATCTTTCATAATATAGACCATAATGCATTGTTTTCTTTAAATAACAAAGAATTCTACTTATAGCCTTCCAATGCACAGTACTAGGATTACTAGTAAATTTGGACAATTACATACAATAAAAGTTATATCTAGTGTAATGCAATGCATAATGTACATCAGGCTTCCAATTTCACTAGCATGTCTAATCATGTTAAATGTTGTCTAGTATTTTCATCATTTTAATTGCACATCATATGCTACATTTGATTTTTTGATTTTCAAATGATGATATCTTTGAATGATCTTTCTCCTCATAGTGGCATTGACTTAAAGCGTCACTATGTTTGATCACTTTGATATCTAAAATTGTATCAACTTCTCTCAAATCTTTCATTTTAAACTGAGGATATAGATATTTTTTAGTTTCATCTATACCATGCATATTTGTACCAATAATCAGCATGTCATCTATATGTAAGTAGATTATAATTCCGTACTCTTTAGTAAATTTTGAGTAATTACACTTATAAGCATTGTTATGCTTAAATCCATATAATAGAACCATTGAATCAAATTTTCTCATGCCATTATTCTAGTGCATTCATTGTCTCTACCCATGTTGTCATTTTCAACAAAATGCCCCTTATTTATGACTTTTTTTTCCACATAATTAGCTTCACGATCTCAAGAACCTTCCTCAATTTGAATATTTTTTAGCACATTTTCTAAAATAAGGTTCTCAATTGTGTAAAGAATTTTATTTCGATAATCATTCCAAGATTAAAAAAAAAAAAATTGAAACAATTGCATTAACTAGAAAAGGCCCATAAACTTCAATCATAAGATCTTTGTGTTTGGCAACATATATTTAAAGTTCATTGTGGGAAATTTATTTGGTGAAGAAGATAGAGAAGTAGTAGTAGATCTTTAATGCTTTAATGCATGATGATGATCGCTATCCTTAAGGTATTATTTGCCCCCCACTATTATTGCTATCAAGTTTAGAACAAATATATCTCAACAATATACATCAAAGCCATAGAAAAATGAGTCCAACAATTACTCAATTCTATTGGAATTTCACATTGACTGTGTTAAAGATGCGTATATAAAAAGAAAAGAAGAAAGTGTTCTAAAGAAGAAGCATTTATAAACAGCTATGGTTATTATAAATAATATGTGATTTGATCTCTATGCACATACAACCAATCAATACATCTATTAGGAATAGATACCTTATCCCTAACCATCACTACTCTTCATGTCAAGAATAATTTTTTCATAACTACCGATAATTTTCTTTCAGGACAAAGAGTCACGTCTTTTCATAACCAAAAGTCTCTTCTTATTTTAACCAAGTATCACGTCTTCTCTTAACCAAGAAACGCTTCTTTTATGATAACAAACCATGTCGACAACACTGAGACAGAAGTGCCACGTCGCTCACCGTGTTCATGAGACATCTCATGAGGATCGCTTAACTGGTGATGTGCTTGGACCTAAAAGAATAGCACTAATAGCACTGCTCGAAAGCTACGCAGTTGAGTAGGAACATGGTGAAACCATCGAGGGTCAAAGGAGGGATTCGGAGCACTCCGTGATCGAACACGACGTCCATTAGGTTCTTGCTCTTCCTCGGTTTAAATTTTATCCCTTGACAAGTAGCTACTTTGCGGAGGGTATCAGTTGCAGCAACTCTTTATGTCTTTATCGACCTGTTGGCGATGTTCGAGCTCCATTTGGCCAACCACGCTCAGTCGGACGAAATCCAGTAAGTGCATGACGTTGGAGACTCGGTAATGCCTCTTGAGTTCGTCCTCCAGTCGTCGGAGATTGTAGTTGAAGAACCAAGAGGCAATCTAGAGGGAGCAGTCGGCTTCAGAGGGAGACTTGGAATAGTCGTAGATTGTCTGACGAATGAAGAATGGGATTTGGTTTTCAATCCGGAGGAGGTCGTGTGTGAGGAGCGAGAAAATTCATGGGCATGGAGAACAAGGGGTCATCAGCGTCCGGTTGAATCACTGCAGCAGCGACATGGAACATCTAAACAATAAAACAAGTGTCAAGAGTCATCATCCCGATCAAATCCGGGGTTTCCCAGTCAAGGACCTTCGAGTACTATTCTGTATATAGTTCTCCAGGAAGGTGAAGGCCTCGAAGTAATAGTCCAGGGCAGAAACATACCCTATGGTCCGATCGAGCAGCATAGAGAACAGTCGAGGCTGCTCTTGCCCATGGTGGTTCTGGAGAGAATGCTGGATCTGGTAAGCCTTGGCGTTGCTCTCCGATTGGCTCTTGGATACTTTGAAGATGCAGCAAAAGGAATTGCTGGCCGAGGGCTTGAGAAGAGCCGGCGTCTTGCTCAAACCGCCCCTCCATGCCAGAAAACCAGCCGCGCCCTGCCTCTGCGGACATCGTGATTTTTTTTTTTTTTTTGGTCAGTCCTACTCTACACTCACTCTCAGACTTTTGTCCTGCCTCTTGCAGGGCGTGGGAGTCGAAACCCACTTCTGAAACTTACGCGTCCCCACCCATCCTCCCTGAGAATGTGGGGATTTGAACCCCTCACCTCCCCCTTCCATGTTGGAAGGGTGGCCACTGGGGTGAATCCCAGTGGTTGCGGACATCGTGATTGCGCGGTAGTTAATTAAGTAGTTCTCATCAATGATATTAATGATTTTACCATCTTTATATCTAGCATCTAGTACTAAATTACCTAGTGCTTTAGTATTTTATGAGTGGGCCCGACAAGTAGTTCATTACTTATTCATGTAAGGATGATTTTATCATCTCCCGCATCCTACCAAGTGTTTTAAAATTTTACGAGTGACCCAATCAATTAATAGTTACTAATCAACAACAATAATTTTACCATCCTCGAATCTAGAATTTAATAGTAAAAAGTAAAAAGTCCGGTATCCGATGGTGTATTCTGGAGTGTTTTAGAATTTTATGAATGGCCCATCCAGTAGTCAATAACTAATGAGTTGATGATGTTACCACCCCGCATCTATTAGTAGAGTACCACGTGGTCCAAAATTTACAAGTAGACCCATCTGCTAAGTAGTAAGGATAACTTACTATTCCTCTTAAAGAGGATAACTTCCGATTGCTCCAAATGCCACCTTGTGCCATTATTGAGGGCTTTAGTATTTTTTTTTTTTTTATAAATGATTGACCAAACTTTGATTGAGTATATATTTTCCATCTTTCTGATCGGCCCAATTTTTGTGCCTATGGAAAGCTCACGATCCGAATTTTCAAAAACTTGTGGTATGCTTTTTAGGAAAAAAAAAAAGTGTCGTGGTCATAGATTTCGTGCATCTGTTTGAATGGATGATTATTGTACACATTTATAGCATTTTCTACATACAAAATCCAATCAATGTGATTCTTACGACATGAGAAAGCCATTCACTTGATTTTTAAGATGGAATGAATTGATTGAGTCAAATCATAAATTTCTCAACACCTCAAGATCAAATGACCATAGTTAAGGCTCCGTTCGTTTCATAGGTAAAGAACCTATAGAAGATGCGACAATGGATGATTATATGTTGCAACAAAGGGGAAAACATGTTCAGCAAACTCATATCACGTTACTCACCTCAAGCAACCAAGAAAAAGGGAAGGCCTGGCAGAAGAAAACCAAGAGTGGTCTCAAAACACTTGTGATAAAAAAACATAAAAAGAGTTAATCCTTACGAAAAACGGACTCCATTGAATCAACTGCTTGATGAGGAGGTTCTTCTGGACACACCGATCTAGGGTTGGGAAGGGGTCAAAGAATGAGCTTTGGTGGCTAGCCCTAATAAGCCACCAAAGCACAAATAAAGGTCCTAAGCTGGAATTGTCAAGGGTTGGGCACTCCCTTGACAATTCAGCACCTTAGAGCTCTAGTAGCTCATGAAAAGCCTAGCTTGGTTTTCCAAAACAGAGACAACATGATTCACCAAGTAAGGAGAAGCTTAGGTTTTAAGCATTCTATTATTATAAATCCAATCGGAATAGTGGGAGGATCAGCTCTTATGTGGGACGATGAAGTTGAAGTGGAATTGAAAGGAAGCTCTTGGGAACTTATCGATATTATTTGCAAAATCCTTAGTAGTGGACAATCAATGAGGATATCTTTCCTACATGCTTTCGCCATCTTTCAGGAGAGGCTACGCTTATGACAAAATTTACGTTCAATCAATTTCTCTAACACTCTTTCTTGGCTTTGCATTGGAGATTTCAATGAAGTGCTATATCAATGGGAGAAGGTTGGCAGAAGGGAGGCGGCTAAATATAAAATGATGGCATTTCATGAATTTCTGGACTTTTGTTCTTTAATGGATATCGTAAGTAAGGGATGTGCATATACATGGACCAACAATAGAGAAGAAAGTGAGCTAGTAAAGAAACGGCTTGACAGGGCCCTATGTAATCCAGCATGGAGAGTTCAATTTCGGCATGCAGAAGTCTTTGCATTACCTGTGATTGGCTTGAATCGTTACCTGTTGATTTTAACCTTGGAGCCCAACACAACAAATCGAAGAAGAATGCTCAAGTTTGAGGCTTTTTGGCTCGATGAAAATGAATGTACAGAAGTCATCCGAGAAGCTTGAGGAAAAGATACAAGCACCCCTTTGAACATTGTACCGAAATCAAGAAGGGTGGCTGCTGAGTTATGGTAGTGGAGCAAGAAACGATTCTAAAATGCACCTCAACAAATTGAACGTCTAAGAAATAGACTCGCAGAGCTGATGAATAGTGGAGATATTGTTTCCAACAAAGTGGAGTATAGTGAAATTGTAGAACTTATTGAAAGGTTATGGAGGCAGGAAGAAATGTATTGGTGCATGCGTTCTAGGACTAATTGGCTAAAATGGGGTGATCACAACACAAATTTTTTTCATGCCACAACGGTCCAAATAAGGCAAAGAAATAGGATAACCATGCTCACGCTCGAAGATAACACATGGAGTAGAGATTCTTCTATCCTAAAACACCAAAGGGGCTTCTATCAATCTTTGTATACTTCGGTGGGAAATAGAAATTATCAGCCTATTTTAGACCAATGCTAGCAAAGGGTCAATGAATAAATGAATGCGGAGCTGATAAGGTCAGTCTCAAGGGAGGAAGTTAAAGCTGTAGTTTTTCAAATGGGTGCCACAAAAGATTCTGGACCAGATGGGCTAAATGGTTTATTTTATCAAAGCCAATGGCTAATGATTCACAAAGATATATTCCAAATGGTCGACTTGTTTTTCAACCAAGGTATGTTCAACCCTGAGCTAAATCAAACTCATATCACACTCATCCCCAAAGTTACAAATCTTGAAAACATAATCCAATACAGGCCTATTAGTCTCTGCAATTTCAACTATAAGATTATAACAAAAGTGATGGCAAATAGACTAAAACCCCTCCTCCCGAATATTGTTTCACAAGAACAAAATGCCTTTGTGAGTGGTCGTCAAATTCAAGATAACATATTCATAGTCCAAGAAGTTTTACATCAGCTAAGGGTTCGGAAAAGGAAGTGGAAGTTCTAGGCAATCCTCAAATTAGATACGCAACAGGCCTATGATAGAGTCGAATGGGATTTTTTGACCGACTATATGCTGAAACTTGGTTTCGTGAAAAATGGGTCCTCCTAGTCAAAACATGCATCTCATCGGTCTCTTTTTGTGTAAGAGTTAATGGAGAACCCTTAGCCCCTTTCTTCCCATCCTAAGGCATTAGACAAGGAGACCCACTTTCCCCCTATCTTTTCATCATAATGGCAAATGCCCTATCCTCCCTTATGCTAAAAGCCATCGAAGATAAAACCATCTAGGGGATCTGTTTCAACCTAGCCTGTCCTATACTCTCACATCTCTTATTTGCGGATGATGCCATTTTTTCTTGAAGGGCTCGATCATGAAAGCTCAAAATCTGGCAAATATTTTAAATCAGTACTGTTTCACCACGGGTCAAGATATCAACCTCAACAAGTCAAGTATTTTCTTTGGGAATGATTGCCCTTATAACTTGAAAGCAAATCTAGCGGCTAAATTGAGAGTCCCTATAATGGAGAAAATAGGGAAATACCTACGAATACCTTCTGATTGGGGCCAAACTAAAAAAGAACTATTTGCTTGGATCCTAGCAAAGGTGGACAACAAACTGGAGGGTTGGAAAAAAAAGTTGGTATCAAAAGCGGGGAAAGAGATCTTAATCAAAATGATCATCCAAGCATTGCCACAATACGCCATGTCAATATTTAAAATTCTCATATCCATTTGCAAAGCAATTGAGCGAAAAAATTCCAATTTTTGGTGGAAACAAAGTGCTAAAAAGAAAGGCATTCACTGGAAAAGTTGGGAAGTGCTTAAGACTAGGAAGGATTGTGGAGGACTTAAGTTTAAAGATTTTGTAGATTTTAACAAGGCCATGTTGGGGAAACAAGCCTGGAGGATGAACAATGCCCTGGATGCCCTTTGGAGCAAAGTTTTGAAGAGCCTATACTTTCCTAGAAACAACTTCTTGAATGCAAATAATGGCCATAATCCTTCTTGGGGATGGTAGAGCCTCCTAGTGGGTCGGGATGTTATTGAACCAGATATGAGATGGGAAATTGGTGATGGAAAAAATGTCAAAGTTAGAGAGGACACATGGCTACCTTCAGCAGGTAAGATAGGAGGTCCTCCAAATCAAAATGACCCTCAATTTGTTGCTGAACTAATTGATTTTTCAGCGGGTAAATGGGATGAACATAAACTTCAGCTTTTGTTCGAGGACAGAGTAGTTACAGAAATTTTAGCTACTCCCCTTTGCCTGAACCTAGGACATGACAAATTACTATGGACAACAAACAATTTGGGAGAATATAAGGTAAAGAGCGGATACAACAGAGTCAGAAATCAGAACAAATGCCATCCACAAACCCAACCATCTACATCATACCAAGTCCCAAAAGCCTTATGGAATGAAATATGGAAGCTGAAAACATACCCCAAAATCAAATTTCTTATATGGAGCATATGTAACAATGCATTGCCTACTAAGGAGTGTTTATTCAAGAGGAGGATGGTAGCTGAGCCTATTTGCGCAATATGCGGCCAACAACCGGAGACGGTGGAAAACCTCTTCCTAATGTGCAACTGGACAAAAGACATGTGGTCAGACCCCAGAGTAGAAATAAACATCTCCCTGATGGAAATCATATGTATAGACAAATGGGTGTCGGAGACTCTTACCTCAAAGGTCAACTACCGAGAGAAAGCTTTTGTTGCTGGAGTACTATGGCAAATTTGGAAGGCAATGAACGCTATGGTCTTCCGAGCTCAGCCACCACAACCAAGATCAATCCTAGAGGAAGCTTCCCTAGAATCTCGTCTCTATCGAAAATGGCATCTACACGAAGAAGAATTGAACATCAGCAAACATTCACACCCTGAACCATGGAAGCAAACGAAAAACCAGATCTGGAAAATAAACGTGGACAGCTCTTGGTGTAGCTCATCCTTAACTGGATCGGTGGCGGTGATCTACAAAAACGAGCATGACGTTCTCATTGATGGTCTTGTGAAGTCGATCCACGCTACTTCGGCTCTAGTGGCGGAAACCCTAGCAGTGAGAGGGGCTGCTCTGGTTGAAGAAGTTGGACACAGAACACCCATGAACTAAGTTTAGTTCACTTTCTGACTTGTACTTTCTCCTTGCTTCAAATAATTTAGTGGCTGTGGACAGCATTAAGGGACAAAGGGAAGCATCGTGGGCTACCAAATCCAGCATCAACGACTGCACCTTTTTGTTGGGCCTTCATCCTCAAGCTCGGCTTATCTTTCAAATTAGAGAGGCCTACCAAGTGGCCGCGAGGGCCTATCGTACGGGCTCTCTTCCACCGAGTTGGATTGATAATCCTCCCCACCCTCTTCGCTTAATCCTATGCTTAGATGTTGAATCTACTTGTTATCCATTTTTTAGCAAGTAATGAAAGCTACTTATTTCGACCAAAAAAAAAAAAACTAGAAGATTCTCATTAGGGCTGTACATGCTTTGTTTTTTTTTTTTTTAATCCATACGAACATTTTTTAAAGTAGATGAGCATTTGGCGACAATGAGGGAACAAAGATATGAAACAAGTTCGCCCGAATTTAAAGGCAAGTTCATATTTGATGGATTTATAGGTCGGTAAGTGATGAATGCCTAAGTGGTGAAGTCTTATAAAATATTTTCCTTACCGAACACCAGAAAATATTTTCCGAAACATTTTCAAGTTTTAGCTGAACACCAGAAAATATTGTTATTTTCCTGGAAAATGACTTTTGGGAAAATATTTTCCGAAAATGGCCAATTTTCCGCAAAACGAACGGTCCCTAAGAGTTGCTATATTTTTTAAACCCACGGTCTTGGTATGGTTGGAAAGCTCTTGAAGATTGCAACCTAATTGTTTCCTTCAATCGAAATCTTTTATGAAGTTTTGTTTTCGATCAAAGTGTCTCGAATTTTTCAACAATCATAGGCAAAACATTAGGTGTTTATAGATATGTTTTCCACTATCTTTGATTGAAGAATTCCCGATTGACTTTCCTTTTCTCTTTAAACTGATATACCTAGGTAAAATAATATCTCTCCTCTCCGTGCGCTCATGGCGCATAGATGTGACCAATTTAAGGTTGTCCAAGGTCAGTGACTTCGGAGTGACATCAGAGCTATTGCAGCTTGAGGTCGATCGAGATCCGCAACCTCAGCTCGACTCACATTTGAGGTGATGATTCGATTCTTTATTATTTTGTTGCGTATGTGGTTGTTTAGGTGATATTTTTTGTAAGTGACGTTTATGTTTGTAAACTACGAATTAGAGATCCAATTAGAGAAAGTTTCCCTCAATTACCAATAGACTAGAGGAAGAAAACATTAGGTGGGTGGGTGCGGGGCGTCCATTGCAAGTTATCTGAGTGTTCAGACTTGATAAGGGTCTGAGTCAGCTGGTTTGAAAAATGGACTAAGAAAGGTTGAACAATGCGCCCACCCACCGTCCACTGCAAGTTATCTGAGCGTTCATACTTGATAAGGGTCTAAGTCAGCTGGACTAAGAAAGATTGAACAATAGACTAAGAAAGGTTGAACAATGCGCCCCCAACCACCGTCCACTGCAAGTTTTCTGAGTGTTCAGACTTGATAAGGGTCTGAGTCAGCTGGTTTGAACAATGGACTAAGAAAGGTTGAACAATGCCCCCACCCACCCACCCCCAAAAACGTCTTCTCCTCAGTAAACACGACAGCATTCTATAATGAGAAAACTACATTATGTAACGGTATCTTAGGCTGGCCAGTGCCCCCGCTATTGGGGAGCGCTTTGGAAAATAAAACCGTACTTTGGAAAAGAAAAATGGCAAACGAGAAAGATAGTTTAAACTTGTTAGATTGGCTCATAACGAACATAGTCAACGACCGGCTGACTGGCAGAAGGATCCTTGTCAGATTTAATCAATAATCATTCCTTTTTTTGTATTGTATTTTAGGCTAAGATCGTGAGGTTTCTTCGTATGCCAAGTCTCTCTCTACCTTTTATTCCTAGACCTATGTTCCTCTCCTCCCCCATGATAAAGAGGGTACCATTGATCCGAGATTTGTCGTCTACTTAAAATATGTTGTCTCACTTTATAGATCGAATAAGTAAATTCATTTTCGCATCTGAAATTTCTCTAATTTTATCTTTCTCTTCGAGAGAACATATATAAACTAGTTGATTGCATGCACCATTTTAGAGGTAGATTTAATCTTTGGTAATCAGTTGTCAATCTAATTTTCAAACCTCCATTACAAAAACCAGCTTAAAATCTTTGCATCAATAAAGACAAATGCATTATACAACAAGAAAACTCTTCTTAAAATTGTTATTTTGCTTAGATAGCAAAATTGTGATCGTGAAAATCTCATGCACCAAGTGAGACTAAACAAAGGGGACCATACTTTAGCATGTCACTTTTTCGTTACTCTCTGCCCACCACTCTTAACTAATCATAGTGGCCGAGAGGGCAGGGGCCTCGCTTTTTCAACCTTTCCGTCCACCACTAGGCACTATCTATGCCTACCAAAGAAACGGGGCCAATAAGATATTTTAAATATTAAATTATATCTTTATCCAACATCCTAAACTTCTAGATTAATTCATAACAGTTTCATAAAATTTCACATGATATCATAATAGAAGATTTTGAGGTCAAATCTTTCCATCGAATAGCTTAATCATTTATAATAGTCAGTAGTGATCTCATAAAATATCATAGAGTCCATCCTTTAGTGTGTCACTAATTTGATAACAACATGGTTCGTAGTGCTTGCAAAGTACAAAGCGAGTTGGAATATAAAGTCTTAGGCAAGGAAAAAACAACAGCACATGCGTGGGCAAATTCCACGTCTGGCCCCGTATAAAATCAATAGTCTAAGTTGACCAACTGACCTGTCTATATACATATAAAATTGTCAGTTGCTCAATCTCTTACAAAGGAAGAAAATTGTAGTTGTAACATAGCCCCGCCATCGCATCCGTTAACCGCGGTGCTTCGTGGCCCTCACCACCATCCCAAATGTCTGATACAAAAATAGTCCTCGTAAACCCAACTATTAACGTGAATATCATCAATATGAACATGCCGGAGGGTTCCAAAGGCCAAGGGCGGCCCCGTGAGCTACACCCCCACGGCGCAGCCAGGTTGGGTATCCCAGCGGCGCCCCAAATACAAAACTCCCTGCCAAAAACCAAAAGCTCTCCGGCGCAGCCGTCCCCCAAGCTCGGCCGTCCCAGCCTGCCCCCCAAAAACAAAAACACCCCGCCAGGTCGGGTAGTAACGCCACCCCCCAAAAACAAAAGCAGAAACCCTCCCCAAGTTCGGGAGTCCCGCCGCCCCCCAAGCCGGCCCCCAAAAAAGAAAAACACCCCCAGCCCCGCCACCATTCTCAGGTCCGGCAGCCCAGCCAACCCGCCAACACCGGAGCCCCTCCGCACCCCAAGCGGGCCCCCCATAAACACAAGCCCCCGTCCCGATCCTCCTCCTGCTTCTGTCTCTAGCGGCGCTTCGAGGGATCTATGATGGCGACTCGTGGTCAACAATTAGCTGGTTCGCAGAAGGAGCCTTGCCGGATTTGATTAGGTGTATGGGTTATTTACATTATTTAGTCTTGTTTGCCTTTTTCTTTTTCTTTTTTTGTATATTAGGCTAAGGATTAAAGGCGTGGTTTTTTTTTTTGGGTATCCCATGTCTTTCTCTCTACCTTTAATCCTAGTGATTTGGTCTTATTCTCCACAAAATAAGTGGGTACCACTCATTAGAGTTTTGTTTTCCCAAATATCTGCTCAATTCGGTAAATCGATTTTGCATCTCAAATTTCTCTAATCGATCTTTCAAAAGAATATTTGTGAACTAGTTGATTGCATGCACCATACGACAGGCAAATTCAACCTTAGCTGATGGAAGTAGCCGTTCTATGGAACAAAAACCTAATTATGTAATGGTTTACTTGGGTTTTGGGGAGTATACATTGACAACAACTATATCGACCAAGTTGAAAAGGTTGATGTAAAGCAGTGAAATGGGGATAAACCAACTTATATTGCACTAGATTCGTACAATTGAAGTTGCGCACACATAAACGAGCAAAACATATAAAATTTTCTCTCAATTCATTTAGTTCATCAAAAAGGAAAATTACGACACGTGAAAATGAAGCATATATTTATATGCGTGAGATCCTAAACTAGTCAAAAATTTTATAAAGATAAATAAAATCAAGTTGACATAAAAAAATAATATCATGTAAAAATTTTCTGAATATTTAAAAATGATCAGGGAAATAAATTAAATCACGGCCTTAAGTATTATCATGTCTTGCGTCACGGTGTCTAGTGTAGTCGGGCAAAGTTGAAGCAAGCAAGTGCCCAAGGAAATTCAAACGATGATATATATATATAAAGAAGAGGGAGAGGATGTAGTCATTAATAGTTGGGTTGTCGACCGGTGGGGCCCTAAGGGTGTTCTTGATTCCGGTCGAGTCGTCTATGACCTTTTCTGAGTCTACTAATCTGGCGCGGGCCTAATTTAATAAATAAATAAATAAATAAGGCCAACCGAACTGAATGGTTTGTCCGTGCCAGCTTGGCCAAAGCCCAAATTTTCAAAGATATAAAAGATATTGTTTATGATTATGAAATTTCAAAATTGCGAAATGGGCTAATATGAATTTTCTTTTTTTTTTTTAAAAAGAGAGAGAGAGAGAGAGTATAAATTTACCATGAAGTTAGAGATCCCACGCTTTGGCATGAACAAGGAATAATTTTTTATTCAGATGAAATTCCATAGCGATAAACACAATATATGAAATTTATTTAAAGCTCGTTTAAGACCATTTTCAGTCCACTTCACAATGGTCTGATTAGCGATCACTGCTATTTTTGAGTCAACGATGATGATGCATCTAAGACATCTTTGTCTGTCAATTTCGATCGGCTGCAATAACATTAGAATTCTCTAGTTAATAGAGTGCTCTTCGTTATATCATTGCCTTTTAAATTAAGGGTTATGGACTCGTTCCATTGCAAGAAATCTTAACTACTGTGATGAAGATGCATTTAACTCTAAGCAATCTAAAACGAATTAAAAGGATAGTAGCCAAAGCAAAACATAGAAATGAGGCACAAATTTTACCGGTCTGATTGCTCCAAGTTCAACTGGATTTTTTTTTTTTTTATCAGTAAACATCATCACTTGATTTGCTATTTCATATGAGGGAAAATAACACTCAGAACATCAGTGCATAGAAGATCAAATAAAGCAGGGGGTTAGAAATCCAGGTTCGGGGGTAAGGCGTTGTTTCGGCATGCCTTCGCTATCCAATCCGCGGGCGATTTGTGCTCCGATTGCAATGGGCCGTAGAGAGGACCGGAGATGGCCGAGTTTGGCTTGGGCCCGGCTCACAATCGGCTGCGGTTCCTAACCGGTTGAGTCAAAGTCTTCAATGCGTGCACTAGAGATAAAACAATGAGTGTACTTGAGGAGAGAGAAAGTCGGCTCTCGATGAAATTTAGGGTTTCTTCCATTGCAATCGCCTGTTCGCCTAAGAGGCCGAAGCAAAGATCGGCGGCTTCGCAAAACCATCGACGAGGAAGCCTCGATGATCTCGGCAAACACAAGCTATGGCTGCTCTATGTGGAGGAGGTTCTCTCCCTTCGGGATACCGCGTTGTTATCCGAGATCGGGAGCAAAAGATGCGTCTATATTGATTCGAATCATACCCGAAGGAGGTGGATGCCGGGATTCGATAAGTATTTTGTGTTCTTCTTCTTACCGTTCGGTTTGTCGTTTTGGACTCGTAGCTTTTCGAACGCCTCGCTCTAGCTGTTGTTGCTTGCGCCTTGGGTTTTGATGACTAAAAATAAACCGATTTATTTCCTTCCGGATGCTCCATAATACCACCGCTATGTGGTTAAATTTGCCCGAGATAATCTGGATTCTGTTTTATGCTGCGATCCGGTCTTGAACCAGTGAGGCCGAATCGGGAGATCTCGTAGATGCGGGGGCTGAATTCCGACCTTGGCTGTCCATGGGCGTGAAGAAAAGTGTGCTCAAGCGTTTCGGTTCTTGTTTGCAAAGGGGGCATAAAGGAGAAGGTACGATCCTTCGGTAGTGTAAATTTTCCATTGTTGCTAGGGCATTATTGCATGCGTTCCGGAAAATTTTAATTCTCGGTGGGGTTGAGGACTACCAAATGTATTTCCAGAGGTTGGGATTGGCTGTATACGACGAGGTTGCTTGTGTATCCTGTGATATATCAGAGACATTCCTGAATATAAAATAACCGCTCTTTACTGAATAATCTCCTGATTTTGTGTGCATCCATACCAGTTTATCTGCCTCATCAGGTAAGCCAATGGGTATGGTTAAAATTTCCTGTACCCTTCTTTCATCAAACATAGAGTGTAGAAGAGGTTCATTCCATATGCCTGTACCTGGATTTATTAGATCTAAGACTTTTCCTGGTTCTTGGTTTGTTGCTAGGCCTCCTATGGGGCCACTTTTTAGCCATCTATCTGTTCTAATTGTTGTGTTCTTTCCATTGCCTATCCGTGCATGACCGAGGAGCAACCGAATCCCTTGCCTTGATGATACTCGCCAACCCCACGAGGGCCGTGAGCCTTTGCCGCATTCCGAAGTCACCATGTGAGTAATACAGCCCTTTCAATAATTTGGTTAACAAAGAGTCTGGATTTTTAATTATGGGCCACATCTCGCTTTGCTAGCATTGTTGTGTTGAAAGTCTCGAGATCTTTAAAACCCAAACCCCTTCACTCTTCCTAGTTTTCAACAAATCCCACTTCTTCCGTGAATGCCAGCCTTTTTCTCATTACTTTTCCACCAAAACGATGCAACCTTTCTCTCAATTGCTTTGCAAATAGATATAGGAATTTTGAATATTGACATAGCATATTGAGGGATTGCTTGTATTATCGCTTTAAGTATTTCCTTTCCCCGCTTTTGATAACAATTTTTCCTTCCAACTGTCCAGTTTAGAATTGACCCGAGCTAAGATCCATGCGAACATGTCCTTCTTGGATTGCCCCTAGTCTGAAGGTATGCCCAAATACTTGCCTGTCTGTGATTTCTGGAACTCTAAGGGCTGATGCCATGTTTCTCTTTAGAGCTGTAGGACATCCTTTGCTAAAGTAGATGCCTGATTTGTTGAGATTGATTGCCCCCGAAGCAAAGCAAAGATTGATTTAACATACCAGCCAAGTTTTGACATTCAACAATTGTTCCATGCGGGAAGAAGATGGAATCATCAGCAAAGAGTAGATAGGACAAAGTAGGGGCGTGGTTGTTCAACTTGATTCCGTGAGTGAACCCTCTGAACAGCTTTCTTCATCGGGATTGATAGCACATTGGCCACAATGATGAAGAGGTAAGGTGAGAGTGGGTCTCCTTAGCGTAAGCCTTGGGTGGGTTTGAAGAAAGGTAAGGGCTCTCCATTGAAATTTATGCTAAAAATACTGTGCTCACACATTGCATGATCCACTGTACCCACAGGTCACAGAAACCTAATTTTGTTAGACAGGCCTTAAGAAAATCCCACTCGATGCGATCGTACGCCTTTTGCATGTCTAGTTTTAAAACTGCTTGAAATTTCTTTTTCCTGTTGCTAGTTCGTAGTTTATGCGCACCTCTGAACCATCAATATATTATCCACGATCGCACCTCCCACAAAAGCACTCTTGTTCCTCTGCAATGATGTGTGGTAGGATTGGTTTGAGCCCGTTTTGTAAGTACTTTGGAGATTATTTTGTATAGGAAATTACGAGAGACTCGATAGGCTGTAATGCGGTCCAATTTTTCAGGCTGTGGGATTTTGGGTATCAGTGTGATGAGTGTTTTGTTTAATGCAGGATCTAGATGACTAGAGGTGAAAAAGAGCTGCATTTCTTGATATATATATCCTTGGAGATTGCTGACCGGTGCTCTTTATAGAAGATGTCATGAAACCCATCGGGACCCGGGTGCCTTGAAGGCTCCTAGGCGCTGCATAGCCGTGGTGATTTCCTCCTCGGTGAGTGGAGCCGTCAAGGTATGATTCATCTGGTCATTCACTAAAGTAGGAATGAGTTGTATGATGGGTTGCCAATTGCGGGAGCCCACTGATGTGTATAGATTTTTTATAAAACTGTTATGTCATCCCTTGTAACTGCTTATCCCCTCGAACCCATGCACCACTCTCATTTTTCAGCATTGTTATCTGGTTTCGACATCTCCTCTGAATTGTCGTCGCATGAAAAATCGAGTGTTTTTATCACCCCACTTTATCCAGCTTATCCTCGACCGCATACCCCAATACATCTCCTCTTGTCGCCATAGTTGATCAATTTCTTTAGTTATCTCTTTCTCTTGGGCTGATTCTCCATTGATTTTCGTGCTGTTCATCAGGTTCTGGAGTTCGACTTTCAGCCAGGTGATCCTCTTCTTTGCATGGCCGAATTTACTCTTACTCCATTGTATCAACTTCTCTTTTGTACTTGCTGCAATTTTTCCACTAGGTTAAGATCCTGTGCAGCAAGGTCATTCCAGGTATCTGTGACTATGTTTTTACTTTCTGCATCGTCAGTCCAGTATGCTTCATACTTAAACTGCTTTCTTTTTCTACTCTTTGGTTGAGCAAGAGATACCAAGAGAGGAGTATGATCCGAGCCTATCACGGGAGTGCAATGCATTCAGCCTCGGGTAAGTAATTCTCCGAAGTGAGCAAAAGCCTGTCAAGTCTCTTTTTCACCGATTCTCTCCCTCACGTTTGTTTGACCAGAGTGAAGGAGCACCCCTTACATTCCAGGTCCATCAAGGAGCATTGATTGACAAAATCTCAAAGCTGTTAACCCGTAAGTTTCAGCTCTTGTACTTGTAATCGGTAATGCCTACTAACCGAAAAAATCCATTCCCATAACCCGGATTCTTTCTCTCAAGACATTTGGAGCATGGAGAAAAATAATTTTCATTTCCCGTTTCTGTCTTTCGAGATGACATTGGGTAAAGATTCACGGGCTGAGGAGGAGTCAATAGATAAATGTAGTTGATCATCCCAAAATAAAGCTAAGCCCCCTGCTATATCCTCCGGATTAACTATATAACTGTTTTGAAACTTGAGTCTCCTTTTCATTCTGAGCACTTTCTGTTCTGGGTTTTTTGTTTCCATAATGAAAACAAGGTTGGGCCGTTCTTGAGTCACGGTGACTCGCAAGGCACAGGATTGTCAAGGGATTGCCCAACCCACGACAATTCCAGCTTACGAGTTTCATGGGTAATTTGGTGGCTTATTAGGGCTAGCCACCAGAGCCCATTGATCTGACTTTTCTGCCACCCTAATAGGTGTTTCCACTAGCTGAGTGCTATTCTTTGAATGTTGAGATGATGGTTGTGCTCTATATGGACGGAATCTTTTAACTTTTTTTGAATTAGTCGACTTCACACACTTCCCTTTTGACTTTCTGCGGGGGTCATCTCCAGCCCAATTTCAGCTTCCTTCGAGATAGCTAATGAGTACCTAGAGGGGGTGAATAGGTATACAAACAATTTCTCGAAGCTTGCACGATATTTAAACAATTAGAGAATTTGCAACAGTTAAAAATTCAATCATGAAGACCAGTAAGGAAAGAGAGAATTGAACACTCGGTTTATAGTGGTTCGGCTTGATTCAAGCCTACGTCCACTCTTAAATCGCACCGATGCCGATTGGGCTGGATTCCACTATAATCAAAGAGTTGTTACGGTGTTGATCTTCCTTGATTTCTAGGTGTAGATGATCTACCACACTCACTCAAGGCCACCAAGTATAAACACTCTCGGATACAATTTCGCTCAGCCTCAACTAACAATCAAGGATCTTCAGACTCTGGAATTTTTCTATCGATCACACTCTTAAAACAACTAGAACGTCTTCCTTTTATACTCCTTCATGCCATCATAGCTGTTGGCACTTACCAAAAGGAATTCCTCCAATTTACCCGTTGGACGGAATCAATCAAGAAGATCATCCGAGCTATATAAGGAATCGATGATAGCCCATCAATCTGTCGTCGCCCATACAATCGGGATCTCGGTTTTCCAAGAATAGAATAATCCAAGATTTATTTCGTCGACCATCGGATCTTCAATCGATCTTAGATAAGAATTAAAGAATCCTAAATGATTATCCAACCAAAGAATCTATTCCAGAGGATAGATCAAATCCTCAACCATAAACCTCGCTTTGGATTTTCTTCAACACTGGTTTAGAAAGACCGTCGGAGAATAATTTTGAGTCTTGAGTCTTGAGTCTTGAGTCTTGAGTCTTGAGATAACAAAGTCTTGAGACTATAAAGTCTTGAGACTTTAACTATCATATCCCGGACTTAGGACTCGATAGAAATGTTTTGTCGGCTTCAAAATATTCGAAAGATTTCTCTCAACAATCTCCCCCTTTTTGATGGTGACAAAACTTTCTTGAAGATTTGAACAACTTTGACACATAAAAATATTTCTCAAGCAATATGGCTAACTCATAAAGATTAATAAACAACCAGACTTGCATCCACAGGCAAATTGGTTAGTCTTTCATGAGTAATACCATGTAACAATACTTGATATAAATGTGACAGTCAAGCATCAAAATCTACAGCCAATTCGTCTAACACTCAAGTTCAAGTTCTCAAGTCATACTCAAACATAAATATAAAAGTCGAGAATAAGTTTGTTCAAAATTTGGTTCTCCCCTTTTTGTCATCATTAAAAAAAGAGGGTGAGAAAGGAGTCATGTCTCGCAGGAATGCGCACGATCCGGAAATCCCTAATGGACCCGACTACTCCTTCGAGCTTCTTCGGATCTTCTCGGATGAGCTACCTCTTCTCTCTTGGCATTGGCTTGAAGTTGCGAGCGAGGTCTTTGTATTTATCTTCGAGGGCGAAGATGCTTGTCCAGCATGCTTCAAAGCTTAGTTTCACGGTCCCGAATATATATCTGGTTACGCATTTCCGAAAATATTCATGATGCTACGAAGATCTGGAATCATCCGTCGTGTCTTGGCATTGACTTTCTCCCGAGATGGTGAGAATGGGAGCGATGGCGCTTCTGATTCGGTGCTGGCAGTTGGTATCGACGTATCACCTTCTTCGGAGGCAGTTGAGATCTGAACTTCTTATGGGTCTTACGTTGTCTTGGATCTTCGGCATGAAATTGGGGACCTCTGCGCTTTCAACTCCCCTGTCTCTCGGACATCGAAGGGGAAGAGTGATGATCAATCTCTTGATTTCCCTTCTCTCCAGATTTTTCAGCGAGACTGTTCTTTTACTTCTTCCTTCTTCCTCAACTTCTTTCTCCTTCTCTCTGCGTTCTTCTTCTTCTACTGCTCTGCTTTGAGAAGTTACATTGGATAAGATCGGAACGTCTTGTTCTTGTCCCGATTGCTTTGGAATAGTGGGATCTTCATCATCTTCATCCTCATCCTCATCCTCCCGGATAAGAGTTCTTTTCCTCTTTAGATGAAGCACCAATGGCCTTCTTTCCTTTCCTTTTTGAAACGGTGAATTTGGAGATTTCACTTTGAATTTCTCCATTGCCTTGGAGAGTTCTTGAGACGCATCTTCATTAACATTTTCAACCCTACCACCACATCTTATCACACGTTCGACACAAAAAGAATGTTGGCAGTTCCAAATATTCGGATGTCGAAGATCTTGGTCACCAGACCGGGATAAGGCAATTGTCCTTTGTCTTTTGACACATGCATACATATGGAAGAGAATAGTGTCGCGGAGAGAGAGAACTTCCGTCCACAGTTGATCGCATACATCAATTTTGCTTGAGAAAGGAGAACGAAGTCTTTGAAGTAGACTTAGGTCTGAGACAATTGATCACAATCTTGTGAAGCACAATGTTGATGGCATTCATCCAGGAATAGATAATTTTCTTATCTACATCCCATCTTTGACAAGATCGAGTAGTTCGGCGGTGAGACTTTGATTGGGAGATAAGCGTCCCGTTCAACTCCAACTATGTCCCCGTAACATATTCCCATCTACCACATAGACTTTGTCTGAACGAATGAAATTCTGTTCGCGTCCAAGAAAAACCCCAAGATTTGAATAGAAATAAGCGGTCGGATGATCATACCACGTCTGTGAAGTCGAACGAAGAGTCTCAGAAGTTGAAGCAAATTTAACTTCTCTCTTAGGTTCAAGTTGATAGAATCCGAAGTCAAAATCGACACTTCGGGTTGATTACCCTCTTTTCATCGAGACTGAAATACACTTTTTCCTGATCCTTGGATTTAAACAAATCCATCCGATTTCCCTTTCACCTTCTTCGCCACACCCATTTTAGGTTTAAATTCAGGAACATTTTGTCATCATCGTTTCCGTCAATCGGATTTTGTCTTTGGCATACGAGGATCTCTTGGAATGTTCGCAAGAGCTACTCTTGCTTTTTCCTTTCGGGCAATTCCCAATTCCTCCATTTTCTTCAGAAAACAATACTATTCCCATAATTTTTGTCCTTAAGGAAGTCATCTATATAGTTCAATGGAGTACTTTGTGCTTTTCAATGCACGATAAAGATTATACAAAAGGAGGGCTTTTGAACTCTTACGTTGGCATCTCGATTATCTCTTCTTCCAGTTAGTGATTTGCACCTTGTGGGGTAGGAGATGCTGAATGAGCGTGGAGGAAGCGAATCGGACTTTGTCGTGACTTGTTAAGTCTTCTTCCTCGATAAGATCGAAATGAGTGGATCCTTCTTCATTCTTTGTGGTCCTTTGTTTGCGATTCTAGATGATTTCCTCGAAGACGACATCTTTCTTTGTCTATTGGAGGATTCCTTCACTTGCTTTCCCAAGAAAAATGACCACTTTCTCGACGATGAACAAAGAGTAGAAAGCTTGAGTATCGAGAGGAGAGTGCTTTTAGGGTTTGAAAATTAAGGGGAAGAGAAAAACTGTTTATATATATATATATATATATCTCGATTTTGAAAAAAAAAGTTCAATCGGTGCAAGAGAAAGTGAACGATCACTACTTTTCAAAATCAATAAGCGCGAAAATTATTAAACAAAAGATCGTACCTTTTCGAGTTAATATGACAATTAGTACCTTTTACAACTTACGGTCTTTGGCGATATGAGGTCTCGGACTTAGAGTCGAGTCTTAGAGTTGGTGAGTCTCTAGACTTTAACTTCTTCAAGCTTCAAAATGTTGAGTCTCGGCGGATAAAGTCAAGCGATTCAACCTCCAAAGGCTTTGTGAATATGTCAGCTAGTTGACTTTTGAATCAACAAATTGAATCGAGATTTCTCCATTTTGAATATGATCTCTAATAAAGTGATGTCGAATCTCAATATGCTTTGCTCTTGAATGAAGGATTGGATTTTTGGTGAGATTTATCGCCTTGGTGTTGTCACATCGATTTACGTGCATGAGTCTTCCAATGCCAAAGTCTTGTAATTTGTTGTTTTATCCATAGAATTTGCGAACAGCAGCTTCAGAAACTACATACCTTACGTCGTTGAAGAGCTACGGTGCTTTGACTTCTCGAAAACCAAGACCGTTAAGATTTGTTTCCAAGTAGTTGACAAGTTCCGAAGTGCTCTTTCTATCGACTCTTGCAACCGACGGAATCACATCGAGTATCCTAGAGATTAAAGTCTCCCCTCTTTGGATACAAAGGCCGTGCTTGAAGATGAAGCAAGCAATGTTTGATAGTCGTTCCACGGCAATGAGATGTGATTCTCTGAGATCTGATTGAAACCTAGCAGAGATACAAACACTAAACAAAATACTCGGAGTCTAGAAACTGTTAAGATAAAAGTGAGCCAAGTCATGCTCTTTATTACAGCTTTGATCTACTTTCTTCCCTTGCTTCATCTTTGTCTATCTTAAGGTACTAGCATTGGTATGTCGATCTTTGCATTTTCCAATCCAAACCTTTTGACAAGATCATTAACATCTTTTCTTGATGGATGAAGATTGCTTCCTTCATTTGTTTCACTTGGAGTCCAAGAAAGAATGTTAACTCTCCCATCATACTCATTTCAAATTCATCATAGACTTAGAAAATTTCTTGCAAAGACTTTCATTAGAGGATCCAAATATAATGTCATCAACATATATTTGAACAAGTAAAAGTTTTTGTTTTCCTTTTTGATAAACAAAGTAGTATCTACTTTACCTTTGACAAAACCATTTTGTAATAAAAACTTACTTAGTCGTCGTACCAAGCTCGAGGTGCTTGCTTTAGACCATACGAGCCTTTTCGATCTGAAGACCGAGTCGCTTCTTTGGTCTTCAAATCCAGCGGTTGTTCCACATAAACTTCCTCATGGATAAATCCATTTAGGAAAGCACTTTTGACGTCCATTTGGAATAACCTGAAATTTTTGTAACAAGCAAACGCAAGTAATAGACGAATAGCTTCTAACCTTGCAACGGGTGCGTAAGTCTCGTCATAGTCTATTCCTTCTTCTTGCGTATACCCTTTGGCCACGAGTCTTGCTTTGTTTCATACGACTTTTCCTTTTTCGTTCATTTTGTTCCCGAATACCCATTTGGTTCCAATAACAGTTTTACCTTTTGGTTTAGATGTCAATTCCCGGACATCATTGATGTTGAACCGTCGAGCTCTTCTGCATAGCTTCGATCCATTTCATCGATAAAGCTTCTTCTATGCTTTTTGGTTCAATTTCAGAGATGAGAGCCACAACACTAGATTCTTCATGCCTCTTTGATCCAGTGCGGATTCCTTCATTAAGTTCGCCAATAATAAGATCTTTGGGATGACTGGATTTGTGCTTCCAGCTCAAAGTTGATGATCTCTTTCTTTATTTGATTCTCCATGAGCGTCTTGATGATGGACTTCGAGATCCGAGATGCTTCTTGAGATGTAGACATTTGAAGATCTAGAGCGGATTCAGTCTCTTAAATCGAAATCGTTTGGATTCATCTTGCATCGAGTCTTGGAATTTGACATTCACTGATTCTTCTACG